>CAKJVC010000107.1:0-600000 GCA_918026815.1 Chalara sp. BL73
CTAACCCTAACTCCTAACCCTAACCCTAACCCTAACCCTAACCCTAACCCTAACCCTAACCCTAACCCTAACCCTAACCCTAACCCTAACCCTAACCCTAACCCTAACCCTAATCCTGACTTTTACCCTGACTTTTACCCTGACTTTTACCCTGACTTTTACCCTGACTTTTACGGGCTTCCGGGTTGCGGGGGGTCGCTTTTTTAAGTACGTCCGGGTTGCGGGGGGTCCGGGTTGCGGGGGGTCCGGGTTGCGGGGGATCCGGGTTGCGGAAGGTTTTGGCTTACGTACGTCCGGTTGCGCGGGGTCCGCTTTTTAAGTACTTTTCGGGGTACGAAAAGGTTGCGGGAGGCTAAGCTTGCGTTCAACTGTAAAAAACCGGGTTGGCAACCCAAAACCCTTTTTAGTAGTAAAATCTGGACCGGTTGTAAAACTGCTTTTTTCAAAACTTCAAAACCGTTTTGTTTTAAAACGTAAAAACGGTTTGTTTTTTAAAACTTTTCTTGTTTGTAAAAACACTTTTGTTTGTAAAAACTTACTTGGTTCAAAAACTCTGCTTAGTTGTAAAAACTTGCTTGTTTCAAAAACTTTGCTTAGTTGTAAAAACTCACTTGTTTCAGAAAACTTACTAGTCTGTAAAAACTTACTTGTTAAAAAACTTAACTCGACTTGCTGCTTAAAAATCTGCTTGCTCGGAAAAACTCTTTCTTTTTAAAATATATTAAACCCTTTTGCTTTAACCGTTTACTCGTAAAACTTCTTTTTGCTAAAAAATTTTACTTGCTTAAAAAAACCTGCTTCGTCATTTTTAAAACATTTTTGCTTTATAGTTAAAACTTTTTGTTTTGAAAATAACTTTATTAGCACTATCGAAAACGCGCACAAAAAAACCTTTGAAACCTTTTCGCTTTCGATACTATTACTTCTGATTTTTAAAGCTATTTTTTTCGCGTAATTGCCGTTCGCTATTTGCTGTTGCTTCATTCTTTTTTTCTATTTTATTCCAACTTAACTTAACAACTACAATTCTAATCCCGGAAACCGATATTTCGAAGTATTATTTACAATGTGCTTAACTATCCGGAATTGACGAATAACAATGCTTGTTTCGTATGCTTGCTTCATTTTCTTGCTGCCGTTTGTTACTTTGATTTGCTTTCCGCTAGCTTTTGCTTACTTAATTATCCTCGACATTATGCGATCCATCCGATCGCACTTTTGCAAATATTTACTTCAAATCCACAATTCTATCTTTTCCAAAATATTTCTTAATATTACTTCGTGATTAATATAATCATTTCTTTACGAGCAATCAATTTCTTTTCGTGCGGCGTGTCGTAATCCGTCCTGCGATTGTTGATGTTCATGCCGCTTTTTACTAGCTTTTCTACTTTTATTCTACATATTTCAACAACTACTATTCTAAACTTTGCAAAGAAAATGTTTTTCGATGCTTTATTATATACTTAATTACCGGGAATTTTAATACGCGACTCTATTTTGAACAACATAACTAATTCCACTTTTTATAAATGCTTTTGCCGACTGCGTCTGATTGTTATAATTATGTAATCTCAGCACGTTTTTTACTTGCGTAATTTTAATTCTTCCAAACTAAATTTACTGCGGAATAAATTGCAGTAGAAAAATTAAAATGCTTTTCTGAACATTTAATTACTGTTTTTAGTGTTTTTTTTTTTTTTTATAAACTTATTCAAATCAAAACCGTCGTGTCGATGCTAATACTTGCTTTTCGCCGCAATATCCACATGCTATTTTCCAAATATCTCTAACTTAAATTGTCTGAACTGTTTTGCAACGTAATAACTTCTACTTTTGGCCCGCCGGGTTTGCTTACTAGCGTTTCGTACTGCTAAGTCCGAGTTGCTTATAAGAAATATATCTTGTAATAGTTTCTAACTCTTTTCTTTCTTTTTTTTTTTTTCCAATTAACTTTATTTTTAACATGCTACTGGCCGGCGGCAACAATAATAAATAAATAAAATAACTATTAAATACTTCTTTTGAACATTTCTTTTTTTGCCGAGCGCGCTTAATGCAGACCGGTTCGGGCTATATTTTAATTTCTCTATATAAAATACTCGACCGATAACATATTTCACGCTATTTACAAAATACTCACCGGAAACTAATTTTTTATTTTATTATTTTCATTTCTTTCTTTTTTGCCCGGCGCTTAATACAGCCGAGTTCGGAAAAGCAATTATTTGGTTCGATATTATTATCAGTGTAATCTAAATCAGCTTTAATTACATATATCCTTAAATTAATTATCGAATTAACAATTAAATTATAATTCTAAAGTCTCGACTATTTTACTTTTAAAAATATGTCTTTTTAAAACAGCTAAATAAAATTTTTTTGCTTATTGATACTTATATTGTACACCAGCTTTATTTCGCTCGCTAAAACTCTATCGCGTATATATCGAATACTTTAACTGCTCGAATTCGATGCTATTCTTTTTTAGTGCTACGCTTATTAAGCTAACGCTGCAACTGTGCAATCTTAAACTTAACTTAATATCTTTTCCGAGCAAGCTATTGTTGGATCCAGCTACAGCTATGTAAAATAAAAAGCACCGGCACAATCACATCTTTATATAAACAACTAATACAATCTAGCGAATCGCGAGTTTTACACTGTGCAATAACTTTTCTGCACTATTAGCATATGCCTCGCCGGAATCGGTCTATCCCGGCTTGCTATTCTAAATATTCGGCATATCTTAAAAAGTCGGCGATTTCTTTAGACCGAAAGCACGTTTAATACCAGTGTGAACAATAACTTTGCGGCGTTTCGGTAACTTCGCAGTAAATGCAATGTTAACCGAACTACTAAATAACTCGTAGTTGTTGACTAACAGCACAATTCGTAATTGCCGCTGCCGGTGTTACTAATAGAACTACCGCGATAGTTGAAGCTACTTTTTCAGTAAAAATTTCCGTGCTACTTTTTTCCTCGTCGAACAGTTGCATAACTCGTTGCTTCGGTTGCTTCTGCTGCAGCATAGTCTAAAAAAGCTACATTTTATTACTAACGACCGTTTCTTGAACTTTTTGTCGAGCTTGTAAACTAAGCTATTTTCCGTATGCTTTAATAGTTAGTCTCGAATATCCTTTTCGAATTATAACGGCTAAAGCGGCAAGAAATAAAAACCAGCTAAGCTACAAGCAAGCAGCAACTCCGCTTTACTAGCATGCTCGTTAATGCTTAATTCTTTTACAGATGTGCTAGCTTACACCGCACTTCTAGTAATCACGACATCGTCGATCAAGTCGAATTTGATTTCGTAAAAGTTTTTGTTGCTCGATATTTAGCTCGTCGGTTTTGCTGCACGTATTAGTTGCATATTGTGCGTTTGTAAAACTATACATCGTCCAACAAAATCCACAGTGTCGCTGAACCTCGTTTATCTGGTCTTTAAACCGCTGCAGTTCGCGAGCGGTCCGAACTTAGCTAGCAGTTCAATCTGAAATTCTACTGCCGCAGCAATCGTACAGCCGGCTACCGACTTCTTTACAAGTTTGCTCGTTTTCGTCGAAATATCCGCTTATAGCAAACCGTCGGCAGTCGCGCGTTTAAATAAATCGTTGCATTGCCAGTTTGTCCACTGTCAGCGCAGCAGCATTCTGTTGCACAAGCCGCTAATATTTCGAGTTTTCTAGTAAAATAATCGAATCGACATTTTTTTCGGCACGACTGCTACGCCTAGTTTCTTGCGCAAAATCAATCATGCTATACGAAACCTCGATATGCACAACGTATACAATTCCGAAGTAGTTTCCGCTCGTTTCGAGTGCTTTAGTAACAGCAATAAATCTTTTTTGCTGCAACCACTTTTCGACCGCCGCATTTTTCTTATCGACAAATAAATAGTAAAATAAACATTCTAAAATCTGTTTTACTTTTTCGATTCGGTTTCGACTAGTACAATAAAAAATCCTTCGTTCCTTTTTCGCAAGCCTGCGCAATCGTGCTATTTCGCGGACCACTTTCAGTGCACTCTGATTAAAACATCGTCGGACCGAATATCGAATATTCGGGCGAACCGTACGTATGCGAATAAAACGAAAGTCCGAAATATGCATCACGTCGCGCAACTCATCAAGTCGGCTGGAAAAAAGTGTCGCCGTCAGCAAGATCATAAAACACCGCAGCACCTGAAAATAACCGAGCTGTCGAAGCTTAAGTCGGTAATTACTAGCCGTAAATAAAAGATAACATTCATCGAACACAGCACGACGCAGCAGTTTTCGCTTTCGCAACATAGTCCCGTACGTAATAAAATCCGTCGATGCAGCCCGGTCAGCGCTGACTACAACTACGAGAGCATACCCGGCTTCTTTATAGTGCTAAACAAAATGCTGGATATTTGCAAGCCGCAAACGCCGAACATAGTTTCGTTCGAGTGCATTGAATAGTGTTACGACAATGCTGACTCCGGGATTTCGTAGTACCGCTAAAACCGTGAATGTTAGCGTTTTTCTTTTACCGGTAAATAACACGACAATCAATAAGATCTGTTAATCAAGCGCAGCGAAGACCGCCGCTTTTTGTTCGTCCGAACGGAAATTAAGCTCTTTTTAATTAAGCACTTTTTTGAGTCCTTTATAAATTTCGGCTGCTAAATACACGAAAACAGTATTAAGTAGTAGCACGCTAGTGCTTGCTAATTCAAATCGTGGCCGGCTAAAAAAAGCTATACTTCCCGGTGCTAGTAATGCATTTTTCGCTAAATATAAACTGGGTAAAAGAAGTAGTCTTGCCGAAAAGCTACTGAATACCGGCAGCGTTTAAACTACTAGCTACAGTTAGCCGAATAGAAATTTCGACTTTTTCAGAATAAAACTAAGCGAAAGCGTTTTATAAAACAGCTCCCGTTAGTGCTTAGTTAATAAAAATAGTCGTTTACTGTCGAGCTTTAATAGCTAATACTACTGCGAACTAATAGCTTTAAAAATCCGAATACTTTCGTTACTTAAATTCCGAATAATATTACTACGAACTCTATATCGCTCAGCAATCTTTTTTTTATAAGTAGCAGCAAAATCAACTGTACTTACAACTACATCTGTGTTTTTATGTAGCATGTCTTCGGTTATAAGTTAATCTTTTATAAACTCTGCGCCGATATATTTACGGCCTATTTCAATAGCCACGTTTCGATAATTCTGCGTAGTTAACTAGACTTTTAATCGAATAGCAGTTTTTTGCGTTAACACTTTAGTTAACTGCTTACGAGTCTATAAGCTATTTTTATTATACTACAAATAGTTACTTCGAAAAAGCCTATTAGTTTTTTAGTCGAGTGTTTCTAAAAATAGCTGCACGCAAGCAAAATACATAGCTCAGATTTGTGCTACTCGCTATAAAAGAAATCGTGGAATGACTTTAAGCACGCTAAAAAGTGCCTGAAACTTATAATACCGCGTGACATATACTATTCGGCCGCTAATTACATAAATATTTCGCTTTTAAAGTAGCTCGTTACGGAATCGAATCGGAGTAATCTTTTTTTTTCAAGCGAGCGGACTACTAGTCGTATATTTCAGTATAAACATTAACTTTTTTAAACGCTTTTGCAGCTGTCGATACTCGCGAACTCTAGTTATACGCTATATGTTCTTTTTCCGATCCTATAACTGCTGATCTTTAGAGGCTTTTAGCATTTAATTTATTATTTATTGTCGCTTTTTCTTCATTCTATTAACTTTATTTGTCACTTATAAAGCTTTTCGTGTGGCTAATAATAAATTATTCTGGATCTTGTTTAAATCAATTTTAAAGCAGTCTTTTTTTTGATTAACTTACATAAAATCTTTTTATAAAATATTTTTAGCTTTACGAATCATATTATAAATTGAATCTTTAAACCGCCGAATTAGCAATAGCTTTCTATAGAACTCTAAAACATTTCTATTCGGTCGATTCGTTTCCGACCGAGTCTAAATAATGTTAAGTTAGTTGATTTTTTGCATGCTTATAGTTTTGCTATATCTAAGCATTTTAATCAGAAAGCTGCATAAACTATAGCTTCCAACAACAAAATACTTTTTCCGCAACGCAAAAAAACGATTAATGTCGTTAGCCGTTTGCTTTTTTCTAGTAGCTGCTAGCAGTGTATACTCGACAAACAAAACGCGGACACAATACATAAAACCAGCAAGTATATACAAATACTTATCGCTACGTTTCAAACAGTTTTTTTTTTTTACAATGCTCAAAACTGCGACAAAATGAATAACGGGACTATTAAATCGGTTATACTTTTTTAAACTCTGCAGAATTATCGACATCAAAAGTCTACTTATTTTTTAAGTTTGAATACTGTCGTTTTTTTCTAGTTCGAGTAATTCCACTATTTTTTCTAGCCGCTTTTTCTGCTCTAAGCTAAATTTAGTTAATTCGCAGCAGTCTTTTATTACATTAATCTTTTTACTACTTACAGTCTGCAAAGTTTTACTTTTTTTTTTACTTTCAATTTCACTAACAAAATCATTTTTATTATCGTGTATCGATTCTTCGCCCCCGCTGTCGGATTCGCTGCTTTCACGCATTTCTCTCTTTTTCTGCGCTACGTACACACGCAACAAATAGCACGCAAATCGCCGAAAATAAGCAATATAACGATTCAAACTATTTTTATTTTGCAAACGCACTATAAAACGGTTCTTTACCCGCTCGGTCGAATTCGCCGTTCGTAACTAATACGAAGTGTCGTTGTGTAAGCTACTTAACTTTTCGACTGCTTGCTTAATTATTAAACTAACAATATCGCTAGTACGTTGCAATTGCTTATCTTTTCGGTCGAATAACTTACTTGCATAAGCAATACGTTTAATGTTGCAGCTGCCGAAATGTAGTCGCTATTGCACAAAGCTTTACTAACTAGTATTGTTACTTTTTTCGGTTTTTGAGTTTGCAATTTCGAATTTTTTCCGGTCTTGCTCGTTTGCGTCATCGAATTCCCGGTACAGCTAATCTCGTAGCAGTGTATTTTTGTTATTTTTCTTTAATTCTGCTTCTTTTTGGCTTTTTTCGCTAGCTACAATAAAGTATCGCTGAAATCCAACGCTAAAAAACGTTTGTATTTTAACTTTAGTCCAATAAATTAGCTCGGCTTTTGTTATTTGCCAATTATGCTTTTTATTGCAATGTCTACGTATAGACTTGTAATTAACGGATATGTAACTACAGCTAGAATCAGAACACTACCAACCTTTTAATAGTTTCCTTAGTACGCTAAACGGAGCGCAATTATATAGTAGTAGTCGAACATTTTTAGAGTCCAGCTTAACTAGCGAAGCATACTAGTTTAAAATCGACTGTCGCTTTTTTTTTGTTCTTAATTTATAAGCATTTTTTAAATGCTTCTCAAGCTTTTTAATACCTGTTTTATGCTTTTTGCAAAACAACACCTAGTAGTCCGAATTGTACTCAAAGTCGTTTATATTGCTAGTTTCTGCCTGAACTTCGGCCTGATTTAACTCTAAACGACTCTAAACCCGATAAGTACTTTTATACATTACTTTTTTTGTTGCACATTAAAATAGTTTAGCACGTAACAAATGCTTATTGAAGTTGATTAAAGCGTAATTTCAGATATTTCATATTATATGAAATGAGTAAATTTAAGTTTTCACACCGCCCATTGACGTGCCCATTGACGGACTCGCTAACCCTATTTTAGCGAGCTAGGCCCAAAACGGACTGCCCAAAGACGTCAATGGGCACCCCGCCTTATGTAGAGGCCCAAAACGGACTGCCCAAAGACGTCAATGGGCACCCCGCCTTATGTAGAGGAGCTTTGTGCTTAATTTACTTTATAGTTTAGCAATATAGTTTTTGTTATACTTGTAACGTCTCACTTTTCAGTGAAAAGCGGTGTCTAGTTTATTTCATACATACTATACCAACCAACGAGCCCCAAGCCCAGCTACCTAGGGTTAAAGCTACTTCGTACGTTATATAATCCTGTTATGCTGCGCGTAACATTTTAGCTAAACGTTATAATTTTACATATTAACTAAAAGTTTGTTTTAAAGTTTTTTAAAAAGTAGTAAAACTGTTAAAATAAAAAAATAAAAGTAAAATAACTAAATATAACTTAGGGTTTTATTACAACAATTTAAAATAATTTAAAGCAGTAAGTTATTTGCGCAAAACTCGATTTTTTTTACATGAAATTATATACGAAACTTAGTTTAGCTTTAAAAAAAATATAAACAGTTTTTGAAGCTTGTAACAAAACGAAAAAAAAAATTAAAAAATTTGTTAGCCGCAAAGTAGTATTTGGGAGCTGGTATTTGGGGACCCCGGTTTTGGGCCTTGGCGCCCTTTCGGTGGGCAGAATCCGCTCACCGCCTGGTATTTGGGCCCAGATGCCACCGGCCTCGCGGTTAGGCTTTTTTTGGCGTAACCTTAATAAATGGACTTAGCTAAATAAACTTGACCTTCTCGGCAAATCCACGCTAAAGTTTGCATAGGGAAACAAATGGACTTCAGTCAAGTTCATTTTGGGACCCAGGATAGGATGATGATGTGGCCAGCTAAGGGATCAGGTACGTTAACATTAATTGATTTTCTATTACGGAGGTCGCGGCCAAAAGTCATGGGACTCTTGGCATTAAGCGGAAAAGTGCCAATAAAGGAACTCCAATCACCTAGCAACGGCGATAGTGACTACTACGCTAAAAGGGTGGAAGATTCTAGTGGACATAGTGATGCTCTATAGGGCTTTCAGCTTCTTGCAAGCCTGAAACTGCCCTGTAATTATAGGTACCCTACGTTGCTATGCCAGAAGTGTGGCGTGCTTAGCCATTTTCAGTTGGCGCCAAGAGTCCTAGGACTTTTGGCCGCAACCTCCGTAATCATGATTATGATTAGTAACAGGTTTTAATCAATTAATCAAAGATTTGTCACACTGTTGCTCTTTGCCAGATTAGAGGACAAGTTGCACAATCGGGGAGGGCCTCTGCACTATCTCACGAAATCAAGGCGACAACCATCTCGAAAACTGCAATACAATCATAATACAATGACACCCTGGGGATTCTCTCCATTGACTCTCTTCTAACTAACTGCCATCATGCATCTGATAACGCCGAAACACATAATTTTCAATAATAGATAACGCTGTCATTCTTCGTTGCAGGATTGGCTTTTGTCTACACTTTGTGCATAGACCGTATGTGCGTGGTGTCCAATCCTAGGTCGATGATAGGCCCCGAGTATAGTAAGTCACGCCTATCATTAGATAGCATAGTCTGCGGATGATGGAGGGTCGCAAGATGGTGGCTTGCCTAAGGATGCGGTTGGTTGTACAAGAGCGGGGTAATCTTGAGCGTAGCGTGAAACGGGCCGCACATTTTCTTACTTGTAATGTCGATGAGGTCCCCATTTAAATCCATCACTGGTCTCCACATATTGTTGTGCAAGCAGGTCCCACTCCAATGCTGACGTGCAGAGCTCTGATCAATTAACCCGCACTAGATATGTAGGTCATTAAGTGTGTCGGCCGACTAACGTTTTCAGCTTCTACAGACTCGAGAGCCTCTGCGACCTGCAACAGCCCACAGCCTAACAAGCGCCCAATCGACTTTGCTTGTTGAGTGAGCACCTGGCCATCGGCCAAAGCATCGGCTGTGTCAAGAACAAAGCTGGCGAGAAACGAAATAGTATTCAGATGATTTCCTGGCGTCAAGCTGGGACGTTCCCTATTGCCGCCAAGAGCAACACGGAAAATATCGCAAATTGCTGAGGAAGTGAGGTTTGTCTTGGAGATTGTGCTCGACCATTGATCAGCTTTAGGTACTTTGATGACCACGGACTTAACATGTTTTTGGGCCTCCTCTAGTCCTCTCTTATTGAGATATGCCCATTGCAAGAAGTCCTTCCTTGGCGTCAACTGATAAGGATCCTACAGTAGGGTGCAAAAAGTATCGACACCCCCCCCTTGCTAGCGCAGTTGCTTCAGGGGAGCAAAAATGCGTACATTAAAAACTGTAGCCCTGAAACTGCGTATATATGGTCACGCTAGCAAAGGGGGGGTGTCGATACTTATTGCGCCCTACCGTGAAGATTGTTGAAATAGAAAGAGTCACGTGGCCTTCAGAGAGTATAGGGCAAACAAGTATCAATTGCTGAAGGTTATAGACCCTAAATTACAGGAGAGAATCCCTCTAATTATAGAGGTATAGTACTCTCATGTCATCTACTGGTGCCTACTGATGCCTACTGGTGCCTACTGGTGCCTACAATAGACTAGGTATGGTCCTTAGACCTAACCTGTTCAACAAAGATGCTTTGCCAACGCTCCGAGCGTCGGTAACCACAGACATTTCAAGCTGTGAGAGGACTGAGCAAGGCGGTAAGATTTGACAGCTTCATTGAACAGCGTTGTTATGGAAGGCTGCAATGGCGCGTTTCCAGCTATTTCATGCGCAGCCTTTCCTTTATAAGGAGCATTGTCTGTGATATGCACTATATGTCTCCCTTGGGGCTGAATCAATTCGTTGCAGAGAGGTCATACCAACCTTCTCTCTGCAGGATCTCAACTCTAGTTTTCTATAAGTCGAGATCAGATAGCTGCTCACAGACTTACTCCTCTGCTTAAAATCGAAAAGGATATAACAATCTCTCCTTGAAATAAGTGTCATAAATGATCTGAGCAGAATTGACAATAGCCGGCGCTGCTGCTCCAGGCGTAACATCCTTTGCAGACTGTATTTATGAAACACAAAACTGCAATGTCTTCAAAAGGGAGTAAATTTGAGTAAACTAGTGAATGTTGAGCCATTAGAAGAAGTGATAAAGCCCACAGAATCGGGTGAAATCCAAGTGATAAAAATGTCCCTATTCCGTGAAGTGAGGCTATCGCTTGACATATGACATATGCCAAGAACTTTTGTGTGAACTGGTAACTACCCTTGTGACATGATGCATGGTGCAAGACCAAAAACATCGTGTGATCAATACAATAACATACAAGTATGTGTGGTATGTGTTCTCTTATCACTTATAAGAGGACTTCGAAATCCCAAGCCCTTCTTTTAGTCGGTATCCACTGGCGTCGGTACTGTCTGCGACGTTGTGGCCTTCGTAGAATTAGGCCGGTTTGCGCGGAAGCTAGGCTTAGAGGCTGTATACACTTCAGACGTCAGGTGCTTGTAGGTTAGACTATAATAGAGTTTGTTCAAATTGGCATTTTCCCCATGGACTCGAGCATGCCTTGCGCAGGCTGAAAGTGGGGACTGTAAAACAAATGTAAAAAGTGGGCTTATTGACTGTCGGAGATTGTAGCCAGTAATGCCGTAACACGTCAGCTTTCATTATTTCCGTTTAGCGCATGTTATGTTGTGTAATAAGAAAGCTTCCGTTATTGGGCGGCAGCCAGAGAGGCTGTTTGCATGTGGCCACAAGAGCGATGAAAGGCTGAATATTTTGATTTATTGCAGTTACTAGGTACTTTAACAGATACACAAGTTTGTCCCTAAAGATATATAAACCTCACCTATTTCTTCTACGTGCCTCCTAACACCTCTTTCACACACTATCCAATCTCATCTAATCGATATTCGCCTTAATCAAGCCTTAGTTATAAGTTGCCAAGCAAGTTGGTTCTACTTACAATGGCTGCCGAAACCCTCCAGCTACCCGTTAATTACGGCAATGGAGCATGTACCATCAAAGGCTGCAGCTGCACAGCCAATGACAATACAGCGGATAGTACAAGTAAGAATCGGAAGTGTAGCTGTGGACATGCTCCCAGTCGTATGTCCTTATTTCTTGTTATATGTGTACATAAGAAGTGAATAAATCAGAAGATTTTTGACTGACAACATTGCTATAGAACATTCTTGAGCAAGTGGTGAATAGTCGAGTGCGTGTCAGGTGGTTGTTCGGAAAAGAGCATTTGGCGGTCCATGGGGCAAAAGGTGGACAGGCTTCCAGGGCGGGTGGGGCGAACCCCGTGCGACCGCGCAACCCACAACGTCGCAAAACATCTATTTATGCAGCTGCAAATTGCGTTATATTTGTATTATTGTTATAAGATCGTATATTTAAACTCGTTAGCTCAATATTACTTTACTTCAAGCGCGCTAGCGTGGTTTAGATACATTGTAAAGCTGGACCTGGTCCAGCAACCTGAAAAGCGTTTATCTCATAAATCAGACCCTCGGAAATACGAGAGGTTTACCCGCACGGGCCATACGGCCTTCTCATTGGCTCAGGAGTTGCCAGGAGTACGAATTAGGAAAGGCGGATCCTTGGCTCGAGAACATTTTTTCCGAGGGTCTGAGAAATTTTCGCAAAAAATTTGCTTTAAAAAATAGCTAAGGAAAATCGATTTCCAGTATTTTCGACTGATACTCAATAAATATTAAGATTCAAGCTTACGATCCTGATAATAAGTATACTTTAACTATTTCTATACTTATTCCGACAGTTTATACTGTTTCAAATAGCTAATTTAATATAAAAGTATAGAGTTAGCAAACTAAAGGTCAAAAGCTTCGTTAAAGCTAAGAAATTGGCCGGAACGCTATCAATTACAACACAATAATACTATTTTTTCTACTTAATTACAGCTATTTACTATTCTACTCTTCAATACAAATCGACGTACGTTTTCGGATTCTTAACTAGTTATATAGTTGTTGCGCAAACAAAAGAGCGTCGAATTACGGTTTCTGTTCAAATCCAGAAGAAGTGCTGTTAAAAAATCGAGATCGAATTTATTAATATCTCTACAACCACAAATCGGATTACTTATTTAATAGTATTTTAAGTGTTACTTCGGCATTGTAAATTAAATATAATCGATATTATTTACAAATAAAAGTAGTTGTTGAATAATAAAAACAAAAAAAGTAGGAATAATCAAAAAGCGGGGTGTCGCCGACTCCTGAGCTAATCAGATAGCTAAATGTCACTTCTAACAATTCCGAAATCAACTTCTGTAAGCTCCTGAAAACTCTTGAGAACTCTTAAGAACTCCTGAGCTAATCAAATAGCTAGATATCACTTCTAACAATTCCGAAATTAACTTTTGTAAGCTTCTGAGAACTTCTGAAAACTCTTGAGCTAATCAAATAGCTAAATGTTACTTAAAACAATTCCGAAATCAATTCTTGTAAACTTCTGAGAACTCTTGAGCTAATCAAATAGCTTAGATTTTACTTATAACAATTCCGAAATCAACTCTTAATAACTCCTGAGCTAACCAAAATAACTAAAATCCAATTTCACAACCCCGGAATGCTTTCTATTTTCTCAAAATCTATTATTGCTGTTGCTTTTTCTATTTCATCTGTTCGCTTATCGAAATTAAAATCTTCAAATATAATTGTTGATTCTAGAAGTTCATAATCTATAGATGAATATAACGAAGATATCGAAGCAGTGCTGTAAACTACTTCGTTATTAAACTTTGCTGTTTTTTCAGCAATTCGATCAACTCTAAGTCGAATAATATTTTCGGAAAGCTAACAGTTCAAGTTTTTTAGCTGGTTACTTTTGCGTGGTTCCGCTAAATTACTATTATAAACTTTTCGAGCAAGCGTAAATATGTCGTTTTGTATTAAAGCTATAGTGTAGCTATTCGGCGTATTCTCTTTACACTAAGCTTCTAAACTTGAACGATATTGTCGAATTATAATGTTTGTAAAACAAACTCGGCCAAATATAATATTAGCGTCGTGTATAGAGTTTTTGTAGCATTTCATTTCGATTTTTGCACTTTTATTTAAATGCTTTAATCCTAAATCGATAAGCTTGTATGTAGTTGGTTTTTCAGGCTAGTTAACTAATCCAGAAGCTAAAATAAAACGCTGAAGTTCATCAGTGCTTACTTTCGGACTTAGTAGCTACCGGTAATATAGCATTTCCTGACCGTAATTCTATTAAGAAGCATCTAAAAAATAAACAATAAGTAAATCAACTACATAGCGAAAAACTCTAATATCGCCAGCTTTTACAGCGTAACGAACAGTTAAGTATAATCCGACTTTTTGCAACATTCTATACATAGTTGTAAATGTAGGATCGGTATAGTTATTGCTTTTTTACGCGTTTCTAGTAAAAGCTGTTGTTTTAATATTTTCTACTAAATCCAGTATTTGTTGTAAAGTTAAAGTTCTAAGGATTTTGTTCCAGTTTTTTGGTCGATTTATTGTATCGACAGTCAAATCAGTATCAGCTAAATAACCTTGTTTCCGCAATACTGCATATAGCAAAGCTATAATCCGAGCATTAAAGCTTTAAGCTACAACTGAAAAATAAACATAGTACTTAATGCTGTCTTTAAATCCTTTAGAAACACTTAAAGTATTTATATCTTTTGTTAAAAAATAAAAAGATTCTTAACGTGCTTTGCTATTTATCGGTCCTCAGTAAATACGAACGATCGTACACAAAAAGTTTATTTGAATATAGAACTATGCAAGTACAGGCAACAGCTAGTTTTGTCGATCGTAAATTCTTTCAGCTGCTTTTTGTTTTTTTTTTGTACTACGAAATCGAACAGCACTCAGCTGATTCCTATAAAGTAATTGTAGCTTATAAGTAAAGTTATCTGTATTACTCGGATTTTTAGCTTTAAGACCAAGTTAGTCTAAATATATACTATTATAAACTTCATAAGTCTTTTAAATAGTACTTTCGTCAGCATTAATCGACGCTAACTGCTAGTATTAAGTTTTGTTCAACTGAACTTTGTTTATTACAAGAAAAGTAACAAACAACTCTGAATTTGCGAAAGCTTTGTTTACTTTTTTAAAATAAACCGATTTAATAGCTTTAAAAATCAAATACCGCAAAACGTTAAAGTCGAATTCTTCGTTTTGACCGGATAACCCAGAAAAAGCGTAAATATCGTAAATATCCAGTTTAACCGATAAGTTATGTATCGATTACAAAAGTCCAAATACCGGTAAATCGTAACATACTACAATTGCAGCAACAGTTAAAGCTTCCATTTGAGCTTTGTGACCAAAACGTTTATCGCGGACAGTATTTTTAAAATTAATATTGTTATATACAATTACAGTCTAAGAATTGCGAGTCAGCGTTTTGATTTGTTTCTATTAATTTGTAGTTAGCACAACTACTTTGTATTGTAATAAATTGTAAAGTTTACCCGGGCATTAGCTGCAAGTTCACCAAAAAGATTATTTCTATAATAATAACTATAACAAACGCCTAGTCCAAATAATACTTAAACTACTCGACGTTTTACACTAGACCCAAGCAAATAAAAGTCTAGCACAAAAAGCAAAAAGTTCGAATTGTGCTTTGCTTTTGACATACATATTATAAATGTAGTTATAACAATTCGATTAAGAAACTTGTTGCTTTGTTTTTGTAGCGTTGACTAGCTAGTTTAGAAATTGCGAAGATTAAACATAATATTGCTAATTAATTTATAATAAATTAAAACTATTTTAAAAATATCAAAAGCGGCTTGTTCGAACTCGATAGATTCCGGATTATTAGTATAAGTATATTTGCCAAAAAAATAAAAAGACGCTACAAAAACGACTAATTCTTTATTGATAGTCGATACAACGTTATCGACCGTATACGAACTTAGCACATTACTGCTTTAAAAAGCAGCAACTAAAATAGCTTGACGCTTTTTAGCTGTGCTATATTGTCGGGATTGGATTACTACTTCGAGACATCGTGTGCTTTTTTCTTGAACTCACGTTTCGATCATTTTTTCGAATAACCAATTTGCGTCAGTTAAAAATGTTACAAACGCTTTTAGTTTATTTTTGCGTCTTTTGTAAATAATAGAGTCTTAGTTAGAAGTCGATGCAAACGAAAAGTCGACTAAAGTAAGTTCTGCGGATCTGCAAGTAGAACTAGAATAACCTAAAGCTTTTAAAACAGATGTTAAAAAAAAAAAAGATATAATACTAGAATCGTATAGTAAAGTATTTAAAAACTTTACATTTTGAGTTGAATCAATAAAAAGCAGTAGTAATAAACTCGATTTATTCGAAAAAAGCATATTAAAAGCGACCAACTGGAACCGAGTATTTAATTAGCTCAAAAGTTCGCAAAAGTTTAAAAAAGTTCTCAGGGAATTGCAAAAGTTAGTCAAGTGCAATAGTTAGTATAACTTTTTTTGCTCAAACTAATAAAGTAGAAAATCTCGCTTAGTTCTTTTATTTAATTAGCTCAGGAATTTGCAAAAAATTGCAAAAGTTTGGATTACTTGATATAATTAAAAAGCAAATATAAATTTCTATCTATTTAAATACAAATTATGTCAAGTTCATGTACATTTCTAACGCTTTAAACAAAATATTTTGCTTGCTTTCCGCTCGGAATCAATTTTTTTCTAAGTCAAAACCGCTAACAACTTGGAAAGCAAATAAAAGTTGTATTGCCCGGACTAAAAAATGTGATTTGTATATAGCTATTTCAAAATTCGATAACAACGTTTTTAACTATCCAGCTTTCGGTGTTCAAATTCTTTTAGCAAACAGTTTCGGAAACCAGTAAAGTAGAAACTTTCAGATAAAACTCCACTTTAACCTAAAACGGACTAGTAAACTTTCTTTTATTGGCTAATTAAACTTCTGTAAACTCCTGAAAACTTTTGAGCCAATAAAAATTCTGAATTTAAGTAGGTTTATACTTAAATAAGCTTAAGCGTTACGATTGTTACTACAAATTTCAAAATGTATTAATCTCGAGAATTAAATGTATTTACGCCATGCAAGCTAACACTTGCAGTTGAGCTTATTAAGAACACTTAGGCCCGTTCGGTCTACAACTTACTAAGTTTTCCTGAAGTCTATCAGAAGCTTTCCCTACGAAGTATTAACAAGCAGAAAGCCAACCAAAACCTAAACACCAGCAACCTGCCAACTCCAGAACAAAGGAAAACATAAGTGCCATGCAAGCTAATACTTGCGATTGGGCCTATTAAGGACACTTAAGCCCGTTCGGTCTACGACCTACTAAGTCCTCCTGAAACTTATTAAAAGCTTTCTCCACAAAGCATCAACAAGCAAAGAACGAACTACTTTCCTTTTTTCTCCTTTTCCACTACACCCCAACTATGCAGCGATGCTACTGCCGCTAGCACCCGGCGAAGGCGAACGGAGCAACAAAAGTCGCGGAAAACCAGAAAGCGAAAGTAGTCCGCGCGGATCCTGGCTCGACTTACGCGTCGAAAAACTGCAACCGCTAGCGCGGCCAGCTACTCGACAGCGAACACAAATACTCTCGGGACGAGACACTTGCTGTTTACTTTTTGCAGAGTAGACTTAACATTCCTGATTCAACTGCCGACAAGCAGTGCACCGCGCATTTCCTACTAACATTTTTTCCAACTCCGTCTTTATAATTCGGCCAATATAACCGAAGTCGTTCTTTTTTAGCCCGAAAGCTTTTATTTGCTCGGTAGTCTACAACTACTACTTGCCAGTAATAACTGGCGTATATAAAGCGGCCGACTTGCCGCTGGATTGCTAACTTTAAAAAGTCGTAGCTAATCGGCCACCTAAAAAGCGTCGAACTCCGCCTGAGACATAGCAAAGTTCTCCGCTTTACTAAAAGCAAGGACAAAAGCGGTAGCAGCGGCAGCGGCGAAAAAAAAAAGAACGAGTCTGAATTTAGTTAGTAATGCTTATTAATAAATATTAACTAATAATATATATTTACTTCTTTTCCTTTTTGTTCGAAGCCGGACTAAAAAAAAAAAACCCTTTTTTATCATTATCGTCGTCGTCGTTGTTGTCGTCCCGAGAAACGGGAAAAAAAGCTAGTAGTGGCGGTAGCGGTAGCGGTAATAGTAATAGTAGTAATAGTAGTAGTGCTGCAGCGCGAACGGCAGCGCGAACAGCAGCACGGCAACGGCGAAGAAAAGCAGCGCGAGCGGCGGCAGCAGCACGAACAAAGCTATTTCCGATTAGTTACTACTAATACTTATACTAATACTACTACAAATCTATAAATTGAAAAATACATACAGGAAGTTGCGCTGAAAGCGCTTCCGGCGTAAAGCTCTATCGAAGAAAATAGTAATTAAGCCGAAGCCCGAGAAATTTAGTAAATAAACTATAGCCTATTAAGCTCGCAAAACAAGCTAAACCATTCTGATAAGTTTATATGTAGTAGTTGTAGTTGTAGTAGTTGTTAAAGTTCAAAAGTTATTAAAAGTTAGCAGAAATTAAGCTTTTTATATTTTAAACAGTTGTTTACTGTAGTTGCTTTACTATTGTAAGTCGAATAGTACTTTATATACATAACAAAGATTTACAATAGTAACAATCGAGTATAAACAAGTTGATTTTATATTTTACCGGCTTTTTTGTATACAGAAAACAAACAGTATTCAACGATTTATGCCAGTTTAATAAGTATTGCTTACATACAACAACTATTATTGTTGTTATTGCAAAGCAAACTTAATACAATAGCAAGCAATAGTATAATACTTACTATTAGAATAATACTAACTTCTAATAATTTATTTTTATTAGCTCAGGAGTTTACAAAACTTAGTAGCTTTACTAAAACTTAGCAACCGAAGCGAGCTTCAGCAATCGAGGCTCATTTTACACAGAGTTAATTAGCTTAGAAGTTTACAAGACTTGGTAGCTTTACTAAAACTTAGCAACAGTACTTCAATAATAATGAAATTCTTTACTGCTACAACAAAAACAACTTTGCAAACTCCTGTAAACTTCTGAACCAATAAAAAAGCTGTTTTGCTTGTACACAGTTTACATATAGTTATGTTAGCTTTTTAAAGTCAACACTTTAGTACAGCCACTTTTCGACGTAGAAGAAAAAATTAATCCTAAACTATTACTGTTAATAGTAAACAAAACTTTTTTTCGTTTTCGAAGAATTATTGCTTAACTAGTAATTTCGGCATTTAATTAAGTATCCGACACTAAGTCTAACTAAGTATTCGGCACTAAGTCTAATTAAGTATCCGGTACTAAGTCTAACTAAGTTTCCGGCACTAAGTCTACTTGTAGCATATTAAATACTGCCGGTCTCGAGAAGCTTAAAAAAGCAGCAGCTATACTTGCGTCTATAAACGCTGTTCGAGCTTTAATATTTTTCAGCCGTTAAATATGTTTTTGCAGATCAGTGTTTAAGTTTAGTGGTTCTGCTAGCACTTAAGCTACAAAAAATGCTTTAAAAAAAGAAAGAAATACTAAATGCTAAACTTATAAGCAAGTAGAACTTGAAAACAGCAAATCTGTAGCTTTTTGTTGTTCAAATAACCGTTGTAACTCTTTTTTCGCAACTGCTATTGCTAGAGTGTTATCGCTTTTTCGTAATTCCGCGCGAATTAAAAGTAAATTTTCTTTTTTTACCGATAATTGTGTTTTTTGATTAACAGCTTTTTGCTTCTTAAAAACTGCAATAGTTCTTGATTCCGCTTTTTTGCAATTTACTACTTTAGCTATTTGTTGCAACTGAAATATTAAATCAAAGCTTTGACTTGTTCAATGTTTTTACAGTAAAACTAATAAAGTTTTTACAGCTAAGCTTTCGACAGTTATAAATGCTTAATATACCGAACTAATGTTGTTGTTAAATAAATAAGCTAACTGCTATATACAACTTTGATCTATAAAAGCAGAAAAAAGCATTGGAAAACGCTTTCTTAAACATGTAAATAATAGTTCCGTCTGTAGTTTAGCTTACTTTTTTAAAGTTTCAGCTGCTTATCGACTATTAGAATTAGCTATAAAGCAAGTAATCGGAAAATCCGGTTTTAGTGCGAAAACAAAAATTGGAAATAACGAAAGATTACAACCGTTGCAACAAGTTTTTTTAAAAGCCGGAATCGTTTAAAAATCTTAAAATAATTTGTTGTTTCTTAAAAATGCTAAAAATCCAGCACGCTTGCAATCTCTATTAATAATAGACTTCCAGTTTAAATCAAGCTTTGCGCGTTTCAGCCGTTGGGTTTTAGTTTAGTATTTCTTTTTAGTAACAGGACAAATACGTGAACTGCTAACGCAAATAAGCTCAAACACTGAAATCAAGCTTTTCGTTTTACTAAAATCTTTATTACTGCTATCTTTCGGGTTGTCGTTAAAAGCTTTTACAGCTCGATTAGACGAAAAACAATTTTTCCTAGGCTTTTTTTTGCTAGAAAGTTGTTTAGTAATAAAAATAGGAGCTTCGTTCGGCCGTTTTGCTTTTTCTAAATCAAAACACTAACTAAGCAAAAAGATATACGCTATACTAGTTAATTTTGAGCTACGACTTTCGCGACTAATACGCTGCTATATCTTTTTAATAGCATTTCTTATAAAGAACTTTCAAGTAACAATTCTAGCAATATTTTTTATATTGACACTTATTTCTAAAGCAGTTGTTGCTACTATTATTCGAATAGTTAAATCGGGTTTTTTAAATTCTTTAAATCGAGCTTTCCGGTTATACAAAGATATTTGAGACGTATAACATTAGATAATATTAGTAACACAGTATTGTTTTTCTTCGTTTACTGTATAACGTTAAGCTTTCAAGTCGCTGCTAGTAAAACTTTGTAGCTTAAATACGTCGTTTCGCAAAGCATTTGCAAAATATGCTTGCAATTCGTACACTTTTTTTCGACTGTCAATAAAAACAATCGTTTTTGGGATTAAGTGTAAAGAACGTTGCTTATTTTGAAATGCATCGCCGAGTAAAAAATACAACGTTTCGTAGGATTTTAGCTTTTTTGCTGTAATCGGACATATGCACAAACTAACATCTGGCCGATCGATTAAAGTTCTTATAACAAGAATTTGGAATTTATGTCGACTAACAACTCGAAACCCGGCTTTATTTAAAACTATCTGCTTTATTTCGTAGCTTACTGTACCGAAACAGTCGAACTAAATAACATCGCGAAGTAAATGTCACGAACCGAATCCTGGGACCTGCTGAGGCCCCAGGAGAGAAGCCCCAGGACGCTTTGGCGTCCCAGGACCAATGGGGATTCTAGGGATATGGGTCCCAGAATCAGCCAGTGTCCTAGGACTTTAAGTAGGTAATAAACCAGACGGCAAGTTCGCATCCGGAAACCGCGACCCCCCGCATCAGGCAAGGCGCGTGCACGGGCCCGCCGCCGTTTTCGCGGGATATAAGAACCACCGCTCCTTCCATCTCGCGCTGCTTGCTCTCCTTCCTTCTCTTCCAACAACCCCGACCACGCCTGGTTGGCCATAACGTGTGGCTCATGCGTCTGTTTCATGCCTGTGCGCCAACCCTCATTTCGGCCCTTCTGTCCTGCCCAGGCTCCAATCATGCTGCGGTTGAGGTTATGGATGGAGCAGGATCTCTGCAAATCTCGATGGTGCAGGCTTTCTGTATTGCGGATTCCGCATAGCATTGGTTATAATACGAGCTGAGCAGACTCTAGGCGCTCTGGGACTGACTCGTTATTGCAACATGCGAGAATCTGGTTCCAGAAACCCTCGGATGTGTGAGCTACCGTGGGCTTGGCCTGCCTCCATTGCAGACTCTGCCAGTAGCAGAAATCCCTCAGGATGGCATGCCCTGGCATCTGCTAGCTGCGCCCTCGGTGAGTACGTGGTGGCAGCTGCCTGGCGAGCTTTCCCTCTGCGACGTTGCATCTACATTTGATCGGCATGGATATGAGCTGATTTGAGACGGCAGGATCATGCGAGGCTTCATGTGCACACCGGTTATAACCGTGCAAGCTGTGTGCATAAATGCCAATATGCCAGCGACAAGGAATACCTGGCACCAACAAACCTGCCGGAAGCCTTTCCAAGGGCGGCTATAGCAATATGCATCGTTATACGACCTTGTTTTTTGCCCGATCGTCACAGCTCCTCCGCTCAGCCTCACGGCCTTACCACCAGATTAAAAGGAGAGCGTGTGATCAGCCGACTTGTCGTGCATAAAATAGTGGAGGTAATGAGGCATTGTGGGGCATATTTTAGGACCGGTTCAAGATTGAGCTGTTTCAGGGCAGGGCAGGGCAGGGCTTCTCAGCTGAGATGGGAGGTGAGACTTTCTGCGAGACGAGCAGCATCAATAGGGAGGCAATATTGGCGGTACAGGAAACAGCTGGCGCGGCATGGCGGAGTGTAGCGGTCAAAGCGAATTCTAGCTGTGTAAGGGTGGGTGAGCAGGCTACATAAACCCATTGATTTCCAATTATTTGCTTTCTTTGGGACAGTCCAACTTTCAGCTAGCAATCGCAAGCAAATAATCTCTTGAATAATCTCCAATCATTTCTACAAGCTTAGGATGGCTACTTTTAGCACAATCTCTTACAGTTATGTGCCAACTCGTCCACGGTTGAAGAGCACGGCAGCTCGCAAACCTGCTCCCAAGCAATCCGGTATATTCGATGAGCTGCGGTGCAGCAAAATCGAAGGCTTTGGGACCGGGACTCGAGGTATGAGATAAAGTGGAGATGTCTAAACCGTGGCACTTTGACTGACAAGGAATTTTAAGTAGAAATGAGTTTTCTCAGCGGCGCTAGCAGCACCAGCGACCAAAACGAACTCCATATTGAAAAACTCTTGTATAGCAGACTACCAAAGGAGGACTTTACTGCAAAGGATTCTGGCCCGAAGGAAACACTCTGCAGAATAGAGGGATCAGCTTCAGAGGGAAGGGACGACTTCATCGACCACAGCTGGTCGGCGTCAGGCGACAACCCAGGCGGGAATCCAGGTAAATCGGCCTATTGCCCTTGTGGAAATACACGAGCAGCCTGCTGACGTGGTATAGATAGCCCAGTCGGCTATTTAAGAAGCGACGATTTGAGCGCTTCTGAAGTCGTCAATAGCATGGCCGTTAGTGCTGAAGGCGCAACGCTGGATGGAAACCTTTTTGATAACACAAACGCCGTGGACATGGGACTTTCAGCGCATTGCTCTAGCCTCGACGAATGGCACAACACTGATAGTTTCGACTTCCAAAATACAGCTCCATGCCGGCTCCTTAGCGATCAAGGAGCTTCAATGCCAAATTCTACACGCTCCTGTGGCTCCCCTGACTCTCTTTCAAGCGAGCCATTACACAACCACAACAGCACAGAGGCGACTGGATCCGAACTCTATAATGGGCCTGTTGATGAGGAGCATCAGCAGGAGTTGGAGCAAAAGGAAGACGAACACAGCCATGAGAATGAAACATTGCCGCAGGTGAATGATGTAGCAGGGGAGGCTGGCGACAGATGGGGTAGTGGTGCTTGTCCCTCTGACGATACTAATGGATGCACATTGCCAGCCCAGCCACCGCAGCTGCTAGACTCCTGCGACCCATTGCTGGAACCAAACTGTTGTGAGGTAGGGAGCAAGAGCGCTGGTGAGAGCGACAAGGAGCCCATCAACAACGAGCTCGACTCAAATAAGGATGATGATGATAGGGGACCATGTCTTCAGAAGCGGAAACGGCCGTCCTCGTCTTTTGATATCCCAAATTCCAAGAGACACAGCCATCATCTTCGAAAGAGATCTATCCACAGAGCGAAGGTACATTTGAACTCCCATCGGCACTCTCCTAAGTCACGCCATCCTCTTCATCGAAGATCCCGAGTCGTCGCTGCCTCTAGCCCTAAGGGTCAGCTACCTTCGCCGGCACCTTCTGTGTTTACGGCCACGGATGCAGAGTTGGCATACAGCCGTAGGGGATCACCTGGAGCTGTCCTTCCAACGCTGACCGATATCACATTTCGTCCACACTCTCTGCACTGCTGGTCCTTCACGGCATTGGTCCAGGATAGCTGTGATAACCAAGGAGTTTCTTTCCGCCACCTGACTCAACTTATTGAAAGCATCGGCCATGTGGGAAAGATCGAAGACTTTACGGTTAAGCCAACAGATCAGCATACATTCCTCTTGACTGGGGTCAGCCGTTATACCCCATCCCAGCTTCTATCTAATGAACTGGTTCTTTCAGCCACAGCGGATCCCAGCCCAAGTCATAATGGAGTAGTGCCTACTTGGCGCCATCATGGCATAGATGCGAATCTATCTCTACTACATGAGGACAGTGGTATAAGCGACAAAAGTTTTGAATCCAGTAGTGATGACGACGGGAATTCAAATGATGAAACATGGGAAAGTACATGCAAAGTCAAGTATAACAGGTGGTCAATGCTGGACGAGCAGCGCTTGGTAGCATATAAGAAGGAGGATAAGCCTTGGGAATGGATTTTTAAGAAATTCTCAGATAGGACTGAGCCAGCAATCCGTACGCGTTGGAGCATTATTCAGAACAGAAGCAAAATGGGTATATCCCGGCAAATGGGCAGGCAGTAGCTCATGCTCTGTGTGTCTATTGTCTCTTGGTATCCTGTAACCTAGAGGCTGAGAAGGGTCTCATTACTTCAACTCTTTGTGGTCAGTTGAAATGAGCATCCGGACACGCTGAATAGCATGAACAACTTGGCGTTCATGCTAGGGTGCCAAGGCAAGTATAAAGAGGCGGAATCAATGAACAGGCAGACGCTGGCGCGGCGGGAAAAGGTGCTCGGGCCTGAGCATCCGGACACGCTGACGAGCGTGTACTGCCTCGCTCACCTCCTTGCAAATCGGCATCGCTACGACGAATCTCTTGTTCTGTATGAAAGAGCATGCGCTGCGTACAGCACCGTCCTTGGTATAGATCATCCGACTTGCTTCGCTTGCGGCGCGACGCGTCTGACGTGTCGCATCACCTTCCTCCATTCTTTATCTTACAGCCTTTTCTTGCACCTGTCTCTATTATTTCGCTTGGGATTACAGTGAAGGCCCGTATCGCAGCTTTTTCGCAGCTTTTCGCTCATCTAGTCTGGTCCCCTTTTTGGTGTTACACACACACATACACAATTTATTAATGCCTGGCGGCTAACCCGATAGGGCAACTATTACTAATATACAAGTACATTCTTAAAGTGAATTCTTAACTCCTTAGGCCCTTAAATTTTGGTGTTACACACACACACACAATTTATTAACGCCCGGCGGCTAACCCGATAGGGCAACTATTACTAATATACATGTACATTTCTTAAAGTGAATTCTTGACTCCTTGGGCCCTTAAATCAGCTGTTTCTGGCTTCTGGCTTCTCTTTTCTGACTTATCTCTATGGATTCTCGTGGGTTAGTATTGTTAGCAGGCTAGCTTGAAGGCTATTCTCCAAGTGTTCAGCGTCCTATCCTCAGCAGCTGAAGCGGTGCCTCCTGTCTTCGGCACGAGGTGATTAGTGTTAGGCGGTTGAAAAATAGTTAATGAAGGGGGGGAGGGGGGGGGGAGGGTTAATTTTGTTGGCTGTTTTCTTGCGATGGGTCAGCATCAAGCCGGCCTGTGGCTATCGCGAATCGTATCGTCACTCGGACTGCTTTCATGTCCGGGGTCCAGTTCTTGTCATCCGATAGCGATTTTCCTCCCAGGTAGAATGAAATGTTGCTCCTGTGAATTTCTGTACACTGAAGCATCTCTGTTCGGTGCGTGGTCCATCTTCGGCACCGAAAAAGGAAGTGTTCAACTGTTTCTCTTGCTTCCCCGCAGGCGCACTGATCTGATAGTGCAGCTTTGATGAGGAATAAATACGAATTCAATCTCGCAATTCCTGTCCTTAGCTGCGCAAGCACACTCGCTTCTCGCTGTGTTAACTGGTCGTACAACTTTCGAGTATGTTTGCCCGGTAATGCTTTGTCCACTTTCTTCGATAGTTTTCCCACCTTCTCTGGCAAACTTCTAGTAGTGCCTCGTTTGGCGCGCGCTACGTTGAGCGTTGTTGATCGTACTCTGGGGAGTGGTGTTTGTGGTTCTGTGACATGTCTTGTAGCTTCTTTGGCTTTCTCTTTGGCACTTGTCCAGAGTTCTTCGTCTTCGTTCTTTGGTAACCATACAACAGTGATTTTGTCGCATTTTCTCTTGAGTTTCTTGATTGATTCATAGATACTGCAAATGTATTCCTGGCCCGACTGTTGGCGTGGGTTTCTAAGCGTGAGGGCGGCAGCCTTATTTCTCGTCCACAGCGTGATACTGTGGTATTTCCGCCACGGTAATTGCTGGAGGGCGTAGGCCATTGCTGCTAGTTCTGCAACATATGGGTTCTGTTCTGTTCTTGGGCCTAGAGTGGAGAAAAGCGTTTCGACTGTAGGATCATCTCCAATTCGCTTGCGTGTCTTGATCGCTGCACCTAGTCCAACCACGCCATTTCGGCTTGAGCTGCTTACCGCAATGTATGCTGCTCGGTTTGAGTCCGGTTGCCTCGTTATTTCCTTGTTGGTGATGGTTTGTACTCTCTTCTCCCACGGCGGCAGAGTGAACGGATGGATAGTTTCCATTTCCTCCATCGCAATCTCTTTGAGTTTTTCTGCCACCTGGTAAAGAGGCGAGCGGTGTTGTTTCCTGAATTTCCGCATCCGGGATGTGTTTCTGCGAAGTGGATTGGTGACAGGCAGGGCATGGATGTCTGTCCAAAGCTTGATGGCTCTTCTCCAGAGTCTATCCTCCACTGTAGGGATGGTCGCCTCCGCTTCTGCTACGCTTGTGGCAACCGTCATAAATGTTCCCACGATCGCTTGTGCTCCGATCTTCTGGACTCTGTTGATCGGTATGGCCGGCTTGTATCTGCACTCATGCATCCACACATTGGAAGCATAATCCACCACTGGAGTAACCGTAGCCGTAAAGAGTTGTCGTGCCGTGGCCGGTGACAGCCCTTTGAGTCGTCTCAGCTCTATTACCGCCTCCAGTCCTTTGGACGCAGCTCTCGCCATATGCTCTCTATATTTTAGTTTAGCGTCCATAACTACGCCTAGGATCTTAACGCGCTCCTTCGGCTGGACCGCTTGTCCTTTAATAATGAACGGCTGGGTGTCTGTCTTGTATGACTTGCGAGTAAAGTGGATGATTGCTGTCTTGTCCGCTTCGAACGTCGCACCGCTTCTCTTCTCCCATTCCGTGGCACTACCAATGATTGCTTCTATTCCTTCCCGGTTGCTCTGTGCTGTAGGTCCAGTGACCCAGGCTGTGAAGTCGTCTACAAACGCTATGGCACCCCCATGCGCATCGATCCGCCGCTGAACTAGGTCTGCATTGAAGAAGAGGAATAGGATTGGGGATAGCGGCGACCCTTGCGGTAAGCCAGCCTGTGGTAGTTTTCGTGTTTCGGAGGTCTGGCCGTTTATTTGAATTGACGCTGTACGTTCTGAACAAAAGGCTGCTACCCATCGGCACAGCTCTTCCGGGATGCCTCGTGCTTTCATTCTTTGCAACAGCCGTTCCTTACACACTCCATTGTATGCTCCTTTGACATCAAAGCTAATCAGACTTACGATCTTGCGACCTCTCCAAGCCGTATAAATCTCTTCTTGTAAAAGGAGGAGTGCCTGCTCTGCTGATCGCTGCTTGCGTGCGCCGAAGTGATTAGTCGGGAGAAGGCCATGTGTCTCAACTGCATGTGAGATCCTTTCTGCGACTACTGATTCCAGAATCTTGCCTAAGGTTGCAAGCAGGGAGATCGGTCTCCATGACTTCGCCGTCGTGTAATCTTTTTTGCTGGGCTTCTTTAAAGGGATTATTTTCGCATGCTGCCATTGGTGTGGCATTATTCCCTCTTCCAGTGATGATTGGAACAGCGCCAGCACATGCTGTTTGATCACTGGCCACGTCTCCTTCCATACGATTGTTGGCAGGCCGTCTTCCCCTGGTGCCTTCCACGATTTGGCCGCAAAGAGCTGCCGTTCCACTTCTTCCATCGTGAGTTTTGGCATTGATATCGGGGTCCTTTCTGGTCTTGAGCCTTCGTCGTCGATATCGTCTGGTAGTGGGGGAAAGAACTTAGTTAGCATCTCCTCTGCTTGCTCTGTGTGGTTGGCCGTGGTCGTTCCATTGGCTCTGATGAGCTGCGGGACTTTTCCAAATGCCGACTCATCGCCTGACTTCAAGTACTTGGCTGCCTTCCAAATGTTGTCGTTGTCCGCAAGGAACTCGTTCCAGTGCTTCTTCTTCTGCTGGCGAATAGCATCGTGGTACTGTTTTGCCGCGGCTTTTGCCTTCTCTTCTAGGTCAGATCTACTCCGTCCGCCGCGTCGTTCGGCTCGTGCGCGGTTCCTCCAATGGGTATATATGCGGCGGAGCTGTGTAAGATCCGAGGTCCACCATCTTTTTGTGTATGGTGATGGTTTGGCTTTCGGTGTCAGGGCATGGACTGCCTCCGTAACCGCTGCCATCAATCTATCAGTCTTCTGTTGCACTGTACCTTCTGACGGGAGACCTAGTGAGTTTGCTATTCTGGCGTTTATCTCCTTCCATGGGGCGTTCTTAAGAAGGAGCCTTTCCTGGGGTCTTGGTGTAGGGACAGAGATGTCAAAAACTGTCTCGATTGTACGGTGGTCTGACCCATGCTCTGTTCCATACAATGTGCATTTAACCATGGCGTCTTTCAATTCTTCAGAGGCGAGGACCAGGTCGATGGCTGTCTCGTGGTCTCCTCCCTGCCACGTTTTGGTCCCTCAGCGAAGGAGGCTGCTTAGGGTAAACTCGTTCATCAGGTCCACGATCAAGTCCCCTTCTCCTTGTCTCTCCATCGAGATGTCATCTCCTCCCCATAATTGGTCGTGCCGATTGAAATCTCCTACTATCACGAGTTCAACCACTGTGTTCGCTTTCATTCTCGCCTCCCGAATGGTCTTTCGCAGGCTGTGACACGTGTCTTGTAGTGCCTGGGCATCAATTCCCGGTACATAGACCGACGCTACTAGGATTGATCGCTCCGGTAATCGAATAATAGCTGCTGTCATGTCTGGGGATGGTATTGCCACCTGTTCCGCTTCGACATCCTTGTTTAACCAGAGCATACTTCTAATAGGCCATCTGCCTTCTCTCCAAATCGACGGGACCATCTTCGTCCATTTATGATGGCTCATCGGCGTTGTGAGAAGTAGGTCTTTGTTCCTTCTTGCCCAGGGCTCCTGGATAGCCAGTACCGTCGCGTCTTGAATTTGTTCATCGTTCATTAGGCTGTCGAGCACCACATCTTGTTTCCTGACATTGAGTTGGATCAACCGGAACGTTCTACTCATGCTGAGCCGGGTAGAGTTTCCGACAGTTTCTGCTAAACGATTCGTGGGGGCCTCCGCACGGGACACATTTCAAGATGGCTTCCATGCATTCAGTTTGGTGATGGCCTTCTTTGGCGCATCTCCCACAAATTCGCGTTTTAGCGCACTGGTAGGCTTTGTGGTTGGTGATTTCCTGGCAGTTGTAGCATTGGTTTGGGCGGTCCCGGCGCTCAAAAGCTCTGGTGTATCCCGATTCTCCGCCGGCACAGAAAAACCCTTCTTGGAGGAACCGTTTTGCCTCTGATCCTTTAGTGAGATATATGACCATGGAACCATATGCCTTTGGTACGGCTCTGTTGCTAAGCCACGCTATCTTCGCGACCTCGGTGTCGTTTTCCTCACTGAGGGCTTCAGTGACTCCAGCCCGGACGTTGCCCATCTCATCTAATACCACCGTACGCTTGACGCTGTCTACTTTAACAGGATACAGGTCATCTCGGAGGATCCGTGCTCCTTGTACTAGATTTGCTTCTACTGTTCGCTTTACCGTTTTGTGTTCGGCTTCATCTCTACAGGCAATTCTGACCCGGTGAGGGTTCTTTGGATCCATCGTCACTGCTCGGCATCGCCATGTGGCGTTGTCTTGCTCACTGCGCATTTTATTTTCCACCATCGTCCGAATCGCCCCTGCAGAGACTTGGCCGCTTGCTTCGACTTCGACTCTGGAAGTATCAATGGTGCAGTATAACGTTGTGGTAAAATTGGACGGTGTAGTGTTCACGGACGAGAACGTCTGTATATTGCTCGACTGGCTGGTTGGTGGGGTGCGTGCGACTTCTGCATAGGACGGATTAGGGCTGCTATTTCCTGATAGGAGGGCCGCCATGCCGTCCGCCATTTGTTGTTTGGTCTCATGCAATTCTTCCTTGACTGTTAAGAATTCTCCTTTAACCGTCTCCAGCTCCTTTTCCATGTGAGCCAGCTTTGCTTCCATCTTCTTATTGTGCGCATCCTGCTTCATCCATTCTTTTAGAAGAGCTTTGAGTATGCGGGTCTGTTCGCGCAATTGTTCTTGAATGTTTTCCGGTACCGCCTGCTTCCCCATTCCAACCCTTCCATCCCCTCTCCCCGTTCCAGATACATCCTGAGTTTCTTCATTCTGCTTGGCCTTCGCGCTGGGCTTTCGCGTGCGTCGTGGTGGGCAAACGCTGAAATCTTCTCCCTCGGCCGCCACCACAATTGTGGCTGTCGTCTCCTTTGGTGTCCCGATAACGATGGATCGTTTGGGCTTCGGCGCGCCTGGGGCTGCTTGGAACGGTACGTCCCCATCCGTAAGGTCATTCTCACCATCCTCGTCGCTATTGTCAGTCTGTTCAGCTTGCTTAGCCAGCACTGTAAAAGGGTTACTGGCGGTTGGATTTTCGATTGTCGTTGTTCTTCCACGTGACCTCGCTTCGCTTGCGGCGCGACGCGTCTGACGCGTCTCACCACCTGCTTCCATTCTATATGCTCTTCTTCGAACCCCCGTAATTCCTTGATCCGCGACGTCTTTTCTTGGTACAGTGATTGTAAGTACCGTCTGAAATGATACCTGTTGTGTTCTTTTGGTGTTACAGTCGCTTACAAAATCGGCTTCCCCTCCACGCTCGCGAGAAGATTCTTAGCCCATCCCACATACCAGAAGGGGCTAAGCGGTGTATCATGTGACTAGTAAGCGCCAAGCATATCACGCCGATACCCCTCCCACACTTCGATCATTCCTACTGGGGGATAGAGCCTCATGGGAAAGGCTGCAAAGACCCTAACTCGTAACATGGGTTGACTGACGAGCAGCCTTACCAATAAGAGCCCGACTTACCCAACTCGACTGATGCGTTGTCTGGATGGCGAAAGTAGCGACTTTCTTTCAGCTCGACTTTAGTTCATTCTAGCTTCAACTTGTGGGCAGCGCAGTTGCAGTGCTTGTCGAGACCGCCTAATATTAGCATCTCGCTCGAGATCGTTTAATTTTGTTTGTTTCTCTTGGCAGCCGGGCTGACTTTGGAAAGAGAAATTATAGTACGACGAGCATGGTATGGCCACTCGAAGCCACTGTCACTTTGACACACGGTGACTATACGGTCGCATGGATATGCGCTCTGCCGATCGAGAAGGTAGCTGCAAGAAACATGCTGGATGAGCTCCACGTTACTCCTCCACAATCAGAACACGATAAGAACATCTACACTTTCGGTCGTATCTGTGGACATAATGTAGTGATCGTCTGTCAAGGAGATATGGGCACAACTGCTGCCTCTATCGTGGCCACGCGGATGGACTCTACATTTCGAAGGCTACGGTTTGGGTTGTTAGTTGGCATCGCTGGAGGTGTGCCTGAGGAGAAGGACATCCGCCTTGGGGATGTGGTTGTTAGCAAGGGAGACGGTAGATCAGGAGGTGTTGTGGCTCACGACCGTGGAAAGGTGACCCTGATAGGGTTTGAGTCAAGACCATTTTTGAACGGTGTGCCAGAGGCGTTGCGTAATGCTTTTAGTGAGTTTGAATCTCGTCTGATGGATCAGGACAGCAAGATCACAACGTATCTGTCCGAGGCAACTGCGAGAAATGCCCGTTTCTCAGCATTCGAACGACCAACCTCGCTGACCGATGACCTCTTCCACAGCGATTATCCTCACGTCAATTTGAAGGACAAGACCTGCGCAGACTGCGCAAAGGACCACATCGTGGGTCGACCTCCTCGTGCCGATTCGCTGATACACTTCGGCATTGTTGCTTCGGGCAATCAGGTTATCAAGAACGCTGCAGAGCGAGCCAGGTTATCTACAGCTCACCCTGGTGTGCTCGCCGTTGAAATGGAAGCGGCTGGGTTGATGGACATCTTTGGCTGTGCAACTATACGAGGCATTTGCGATTATGCAGATTCGCACAAGAATGATGGTTGGCAAATGTACGCATCGGCAACAGCTGCTGCAGTCGCCAAAGAGGTACTTGAGATTATACCGGTGGCTATAGTAGTAGCTGCTTCGCCGACAGCTGTAGCTGGTTAGTGGATTCGTTTAGGTTTATATTCGTGCAAATTGTAAAATAGCTATTGAGTTTGTAGTTCGTGTTGTATTTGTACTTTAATTTTAACAACTAGTTGATATATGACATACTTTAAGATTGAGAAACATCCACTGACCTAATTTAGGCATACCCATATCACACTGGCTCGTACCTTTCCCGAGGAATGAACGCTTTGTTGGACGGAACTGGCATCTTGATAAACTCGCTACAAAGCTTTCCTCAGATCAATTCTGTCAGCGTGTCGCGATAACAGGTCTTGGGGGTGTTGGCAAGACTCAAATCATTCTCGAATATGCCTACCGAATAAAGAAAAAGTCTCCGGAATGTTCTGTTTTCTGGATTCTTGCAAGTAGCGATGTGAGCTTCGAAAAGGGATATTCAGATATAGCAGAGTGTTTGAAGATAACAGGGATTACAAAGAAGAATGCCAACGTTAAGCAGCTTGTCAAGACAGCATTGAGTCAAGAAAGCACTGGCCCATGGATTTTGATCATTGACAACGCTGACGATGTTGATGTGCTTTTTAAAAGCGGAGACGATCTCGGGTCCCTGCCCTTAATTGACTACCTGCCAGCTAGTTGTAAAGGTTCAATTATCTTTACGACTCGAAATCGAAAGGCCGCAGTAAAACAGGCTGGGGGTGATATCATACAGGTAGACGAGATGAGTCGAGATGATGCAATAGAATTCCTGAGAATGTCTTTGCGTCATACAGATCTTCTCAACGAAAATGAAGCTGTCATTAAGCTCTGTGAGCTCCTTGCTTATCTCCCACTCGCTCTTACCCAGGCTGTATCTTACATAAATATGAATGATATCCCGATTTCGCAATATATCGGACTATATGAGGGCAGCGAGGAAGATATCATAGAAGTTCTGAGCGAGGACTTTGAGGATCAAAGAAGATATAGGGAGATGAGAAATCCTATTGCAGCGACATGGCTTATTTCATTCCGCAAAATATGTCAGCAAGATGAGCTTGCTGGAGAATACCTATCGTTCATGGCATGTCTCGTTCGTCAGAACATTCCCCAATTACTTTTACCAATGCCGCCATCAAAAAAGAAAGCAATCGATGCAATCGGCACTTTGACAGCTTATTCGTTTATCACAAAGCACGATCTCGATAATTTATTCGACGTACATCGATTAGTTCATCTTGCAACCCGAAATTGGTTAAGGAATGAAAACAAACTGATAGTCTGGACCGACAGGGCTCTCATACGATTAGCAGACATCTTTCCAAGTGGAGACCATGAGAATAGAGCTATCTGGTCAACGTACTTACCTCACGCTTGCAACATTCTTGCTCAGCATCGTCTAGAAGCTATGAGTGAAACATCAAGGATTGAATTGCTTGATAATGTCGGATGGTGTCTTGATAATACTGGACACTACCGCGATGCCGAAAAAATGCATCGGCAAGTGCTAGAGCTCCGGATGAAGGTGTTAGGCCCCGAGCACCCAAAAACGTTAGCGAGCATGTGCTATGTAGCTGCGGCTCTAAGCAAGCAAGGCAACTACCAAGAAGCTGAACAGATGCATCGGCAAGAACTAGATCTCTGCTCGAAAGTGTTAGGCCCTGAGCATCCAGACACGTTAACGAGCATGTGCTATGTAGCTGCGGCTCTAAGCAAGCAAGGCAACTACCAAGAAGCTGAGCAGATGCATCGCCAAGTGCTAGAGCTCCGGATAAAGGTGTTAAGCCCTGAGCATCCAGACACGTTAACGAGCATGTGCTATGTAGCTGCGGCTCTAAGCAAGCAAAGCAACTACCAAGAAGCTGAACAGATGCATCGCCAAGTGCTAAAGCTCCGGGAAAAGGTGTTAGGCCCTGAGCATCCAGACACGTTAACGAGCATGAGCCATGTAGCTGTGGCTTTAAGCGACCAAGGCAACTACCAAGAAGCTGAACAGATGCATCGACAAGAGCTAGAGCTCCGGATGAAGGTGTTAAGCCCTGAGCATCCAAACACGTTAACGAGCATGTGCAATGTAGCTGCGGCTCTAAACAAGCAAGGCAATTACCAAAAATCTGAACAGATGCATCGACAAGTGCTAAAGCTCCGGATAAAGGTGTTAGGCCCTGAGCATCCACACACGTTAATGAGCATGTGCTATGTAGCTGCGGCTCTAAGCGACCAAGGCAACTACCAAGAAGCTGAGCAGATGCATCGACAAGTGCTAAAGCTCCAGATGAAGGTGTTAGGCCCTGAGCATCCACACACGTTAGCGAGCATAAGCCATGTAGCTGCGGCTCTAAGCGACCAAGGCAACTACCAAGAAGCTGAACAGATGCATCGGCAAGAACTAGATCTCTGCTCGAAAGTGTTAGGCCCTGAGCATCCACACACGTTAACGAGCATGTGCAATGTAGCTGCGGCTCTAAGCGACCAAGGCAACTACCAAGAAGCTGAACAGATGCATCGGCAAGAACTAGATCTCTGCTCGAAAGTGTTAGGCCCTGAGCATCCAGACACGTTAACGAGCATGTGCAATGTAGCTGCGGCTCTAAGCAAGCAAGGCAACTACCAAGAAGCTGAGCAGATGCATCGACAAGTGCTAAAGCTCCGGATGAAGGTGTTAGGCCCCAAACACCCACACACGTTAACGAGCATGTGCTATGTAGCTGCGGCTCTAAGCAAGCAAGGCAACTACCAAGAAGCTGAACAGATGCACCGCCAAGTGCTAAAGCTCCGGATAAAAGTGTTAGGCCCTGGGCATCCACACACGTTAGCGAGCATGTGCTATGTAGCTGCGGCTCTAAGCGACCAAGGCAACTACCAAGAAGCTGAGCAGATGCATCGACAAGTGCTAAAGCTCCGGATAAAGGTGTTAGGCCCTGAGCATCCAGACACGTTAACGAGCATGAGCCATGTAGCTGCGGCTCTAAGCAAGCAAGGCAATTACCAAGAAGCTGAACAGATGCATCGCCAAGTGCTAAAGCTCCGGAAAAAGGTGTTAGGCCCTAAGCACCCTAGGACTCTGAAGAGTACAAACAATCTTGTACAAGCGCTGAACGATCAGGAGAAGTACCCCGAAGTTAAGGAGATACACCCAAAGACATTGGCGTTAACAACAAAGGTGCCAAGGCAAAAAGCATCATTTGAAGATGACGAACCGAAACAATCTCAGACAGGTGCTGAAATATCCAAGAGCCTAAAAAGACGCAGAATCATATGAAGTGTTGTAAATTTGATTCAGCTATGCCGAGTATGAGTTAAAGATTGGAGAAGAGCTGAGAAGAGAAGTGTATTGTTGTTAAGTGGGGAGCGAGAGTCCTGGGTATTTGAAAGTTGGACTTGATGAATTGAACCGAGTTATAGATATGGGGGTTGGAGATAGAGGGAAAGAGAGAGGGACGAGAAAGGGGGTTTTAAAGGGGGTTGGACATGAGGTTTTGGGGAATGCGAATAGAGGTAGGAGTGTTGCTTTGGTCGTTGGCATTATTAGCAAGTTCTTTAGTGAAGAGTGGGGGCCAATACGTGGTATTTTTTACAAACCAGGTGGATTGTGAGAACAAATCGTGTGCACCATTTAGGTAGTGTTTACAAACTAGGTGGGTGTACAAACTAAGTGGTGTGTACAGTACAACGTAAGTATTGCGTAAAAACCAGTGGAATTCGCCTGCGCGATCATCTCGTCTATTTAGAATCGTCTTGGTTTTCGGATAGTCTCCAAGATAATGCCCGGAAGTCCATTTCACTGACTACCTCGCTTTTTGGATGGTCTCCAAGATGACTCTAAAGCATTCCACCGTCTATCGGCCCTAAGATTAGATGATAAGGGCCACCATCTGATCCGTCTATGGGTCAGTCTAATCGCCTTTCACCTACAGTACTGTACTGTACGTGGTATCGGTATATTGACAGTCACATGATAACTCGCTTATCCCCATCTGGTAGGTGGGCTCTTCGAAGGAGAAATAAGTGGCTCATATTTGGACTTAGCTCTCTCCCTTTTGGCCGCAGCTTGCTCGCGGCATTTATTGCATGACACGAGCTTTCGATAACCCTTGTTGTTTTCGTCTGTAATAGTTAAAGAAAGTGACATATTAATAACAACTTTGTAGACCTGCTCAGAAAAAATTTATGATTCCAAAACTAGAGATTTGTCTCGTGACACAGTGAGTCTCGGGACGCAGGGACAGACGTTATAAGATCAAATTTTCATATTAATACTAGAGCTCTACGAGATATCTCATACTAATACTAGCGTAGTGTCAAAAAATCGATCTCATATGTCTCAAGCCACAATATCACTAAATATCACCGTACTACTGCGATCACTGCCTAACTTATAATTCTTCTTCGTCGTCGGATTCAACTGTTGCTTGTTTTCCTCTTGAACTACATCTTGTTAAAGGCTGTCCACTCTTGTAAGTTGTCAACACTCACATATCATTCGCAATGAGGCGCATCAATTCCTCCATTCGGTCATCTTGCGTTTGCACCCTAACCCCAATCCTGCTGGTCTTCTTCATCAACAATTCCAAAGCAGAGGTGAGTTTCTCCAATTTCAAAGCCAGGTCATCTGTGTTTGAAAGACTTGAACTTGACCACGAGCTCGCACCGGGCTTGCCCTGTTGCATCGAGTTCATAAAGGATACCGGCACTTTGTTCACAAACTTGGGCTGAACTTTCCATGGAACTTCGATGCCCACTTTTGCACAATAAGCCGTGATCTCATTGTCTGCCACTCTCCCTCGTGCTAGCAATTGGAAGTCAGATCTGGTCATTATCTCTATGCTAGACTTCATCTGCACACAGCACATGGTGACAGCAGCTGAACCCTGAGCTTTATCAATGCCATGCATATCCTTAAAGGTTGCACACTCTTTCGTCCCAACGGCACACCATAAAAGTTTGACGTACTCGTCACGTTGCCTCCAGCTCCAGTTCTCTACCTTTGCACCATTACCAGTCCTAAGGGCTAGCCGTTTTATGCCCGTAGTTTGAAAGTAGGCTGTTGTATCGATGTCTTCCCCAGATTGCAGTTTAAATATTCCATTTTGTTCTCTAATGATCAAGGTGGTTCTCCCATTAGGCATACCTCTGTAAAGATGCTCCCGACCAGCGATTATTATTCTGCCATCTGGTAGTGGACAAGTCGTCCATGGGTATTTAATGTTTTCCGCATTTTTAGCATGCTGAGGCAGATTTCGAGGCGGCAGATTTTGGGGTGGCAGATTTTGGGGCGGCAGATTTTGGGGCGGCAGATTTTGGGGCGGCAGATTTTGAGGTGGCGGGTTTTGAGGTGGCGGGTTTTGTGGCAGCGGATTTTGTGGCGGCAGATTTTGAGGCGGCAGCGGATTTTGAGGTGGCGGATTTTGGGGCAGCGGATTTTGTGGCGGCAGATTTTGGGGCGGATAAGCCTGTCCCGTGACTCTCGCTTCTACTCTCGCGCAAGTATCTACCGCAAGTCCGGTAGGAGGAGGAACAAGAGTATCTGCGAAATTCTGCGGATACCCCTCCTTCTGAACAAAATTGTTTGCGCTATCTCGAAACTGCGTATACTTAAGCGCTAAGTCTTCGTTTAGTGGATCGGAATGAAGCGCTTCCCAGGCGCTGGACACATCACTTATTGCATTGTAATGTCCTTCAAATTGTGCAAAGTCGAATGGCTCGACTTTTGGCAATTTAGCATTTTGATTAGCTTTCTGCAGAGTGTCAACCTTCAGTCGTATTTCCTCGGTGTTAGCGTCAATCAGCTTTTTTGTATCGTTCATTTGGTCAGTATTTTGTGTAATGTATCCAACCAAGTAACGTCTGAGAGGTCCATTTATCCCACCAATCTCTGATCGAATATTGTTTATTTCAACCAATGCCGCTTTGTACTCTTCAGTCTCTTCTAGATCGTCCATCTCATAATCCCCCTCTTCATCATCATCATCATCATCATCATCGGGCTGGCTGACATCAACTTCGTGATCAATTTGTGGTGGAATCTCTATTTCGCCATTATGATGAGGCACTTCTACGAGTCCCAGACATATATCTTTAAAGTTGTGTTCTGCAGGATAAATGTCTTCTCTACGCAATGTCGAAATCGAGTTATTAACCGCTTCAAGCGCCGCTACGAACCTCTTGTTTGTTTTCTCGTTATATTCGGATTGATAAGTTTTCATCCAAATATTTCGTGACTCTTGCAAGCAAAAAGCGTATGAATGTAAAGGTGCAATTTTTCTTCTCAGTGGAATATAAGCAGAACAAGCAGCAAAATTCTGCTCTTGGCTCAGCGTTGAGCTTGATAGCTTGGGCTGTCTTATCGGCAATAGTCGGACTTGCCCAAAAGTTGCTTCTTGTTTCAGGTCTGCATTGTGTTTCGCGATAGCTTCGTTTACATTCTCCAAAACAATACTTCCAGTAGATGCATAATCATCAAACTTTTTTTCGATATTCTTGAAGAAGCCTTTAGTAGTCGGTTTTTCTGAAAGCATTGCTTTAAGTGCAATCCATTTCTCAGATTGAGACTTCTGAGCCTCAAAAGCTTTTCTGTATTGGCCTCTCCAGAAGTCCTGCTCCTTGGATGGCTTTTTAATAATCTCTTGGAAATGGCTTTGATCTTGAAGCTTAGGCTCACGAATGCTGACTTTCGTTTCTGAAGCGTCCGCTGCCGGCAAACCGGAGCCGGCAGCATCAAATTGTGCCCCTCCATTTTGATTTTGACTACCAATATGTGCACCTTGAGTTGCTGAAGATGTAGCTGTTGCCATTTTGGTTGATACTTTCTAGGTGCAAAGAAATAATATTACGGAAGTTGTCAATAGAATGAGAGTTTATAGTTAGGAAATGTGCTTGTGAAACCAGTTCACAATGTAAGGATTGTATGTTGTATTGAAAATTCGATGACTTGGGAGATCTCAATATTTATATAGAGGAGACAACGACCTGTAACAGGATTCAGTACCCAGTTTAGAGTCCTGCAAGTTGAAGCAAAATTTTAGAAACGAAATTAAAATATCAAAACTGAAAATTGTTTTCGGCAAAAAAACCTTAGCGGGAGAGTTGCCGACCTTATATAATCCACATTCTGACTTCTTCGCAACATCAACAAGTCTTGTACAATGATGCACTCTCAAACTTTGTGGTGCTGTGCTTTCCACCTCTGGCTGGGCGCATTCTCAGTCGCTAAAGCTTCATGGGCAAATTCAACACGGACCAACCATACAGGACCGAGCGACTGGATTCATCATACAAGCTCACTTCGCCAGAACTATACCACCACAATGAGAGCAGATAAGCCGAGCTGCAGCTCTGTCGCTCCTGCATTAATGGAGTCCGCAAAGCCAAAATTTGAAGTTGCTGTTGGCGCACGAGGAGAACTCGTGTTTGAACCGAATAGAGTCGACGCCGGACTTGGAGATGTTATCCGATTCATGTTTTTAGCAAAAAACCATACTTTGACTCAATCTACAGGGTCACATCCATGCACAAACATTGGCGGATTTAGCACCGGCTTCAGGCAATATAATCCAATGAATGTTTCGGGGCTTTTTGTTGTAGATTATGTGGTAGATAGCCTCGAACCGCAGTGGTTCTTTTGCGCTCAAACAATGCCGAAATCACATTGCGAAGCAGGCATGGTATTTACTCTCAACTCTCGGATCGGAGACATAGCTAGCGGCTTGAACACAAGCCTGCAGCCGAAAGCCAACTCATCGTGGACGAAAATGCCCAACCCACCGGCTATATCCTCATTAAGCACATATATGGCTACCATAAATACTACACCCTCGGCTTCCCCTACTGTGGGCTCTGAAACCCCTACGGCGACGTTTTCACTCGGTAAGCGGTTGATGGAGGATTTGGATCATGTAGTTTTGTCGTTTTTTATGGTCCAATTGTACTTTCTAGTAGCATAGTGGCGGAAGAAATAGTGACATGATGAAAGGTTGAAGCTTTGATGTTATTTCCTTGGAAGGACTCAAGTAATTTGAATAAAGGCCCAGCGAATGTAGAAAAGATCCTAATAGTCATGCCCATTATTGTCTTTGTGCCACCTTTTCTTTTTAGAGACAAGACTCCCTTGTTGAGAAATGGAAAGTATATAACGTCCGTCCCTGCGTGGCGAAAAACCCTGCGTGGCGAAAAAGTTGAACAAATTTCGAAGTTACAAATTATGATATTAATAGAAATAGTGTAATAAACATTCTGCTATTATTAAATATAATTTTTTTTATTGTGGCTGGTTTAAAAAGGATATTGTAGGGGAAAATCCTGCAATCCTTGCGATTTGATTGGTCGTTTTCGGCACACCGGGTTTTTCGCTACGTAGGGACGGACGTTACGCTCTAGGAATATTATCTTGCCATGGAAATTTTGAATTTCAGACAACTATGTTTTATAACACCTCTGTATCTCTCTCTATTTTGAATAGTACATCTTTTCAATACCATCCTTTATTTCTATCCACACTGCCTTCATTCCATGCCATAACGGAGATTTCTGCGAGGACATTAGTTGTGATGTCACTTTAACCACCTGATTTGGTATACTTACGGCATCCGACGCCGTGTCAAGATTGAATTGATACCCTTTTCAAGCTTCGAGATCCATTTTCTGGATTTCTCGATCGATGCCTGCCTATTTTCATGGTCTTCTTGCTCCCATCTTCGGATCTGGTCCTCCAATTTACGCTTTTGTTTGTATTTTGATTCAAGTCTCACACAGAGCCGACATTTCCCTTTACGCTTCAAACTTTGCCAAATAAGCTTTATTTCGCAAATTCTTCCAGTCCTGTATTTTCTGGCACACTGTTGGCGGAGCATACCCCATTTGAAGTCTCTGCAATCATAAACATGATTGTCATAGAAGCACATGTTGTTTTGCTACTTCTTTTTCCGACGAGGGCATGCAAAAAATTGTTTCGAATATAGTATCCATAGAAATAAGGGGATGAAGTTCAGTTTACTAGTTCTGGTTTATCGGGGTCAATAAGTTATGCATAATAGCATTCCGTAAGCCGATGCACTGTGCCGTACACAGACATCAGACCCGCAAACCCGCATTCATTTCTCATCACATGTTCAAAATATCATGCGTGGTTTGCATTAGTCAAATTCCGACACTTTGGTTCGCGCTAGCGCTTGATGGTGCAGCACACCGAGTATGCACGATCCCCCAAAACTTAATGTGACGAATACGAGTGTCGGATCCATACTCCCCCATTAGGCAAGGTACCCGCGCGAATCATAGTCTATAGTCTACATCTCCTGGAGATGGCATCCTGAGTATTTGATTCGTCCATTTTGGGGTATATTCCATTCAATGAAGTCTTGTGGGCAACATCTTCCGAGGGCGACGTCCCGTAGATATGATTTGTTGCAGCACTGTGATCTTATACCCTATCCAGGAGGCTCTCCTTCGCATGTAACTTTCGATGCTTTCCATTGCCACCGACTTGTATTAACATTCACTACATATTGATGATGACCGATGCTTCAATGCCCGACAATTCATTCCCGTTCGATACTCTTAACGATCATGCCTTTCTTTTTAGTTTTAGGCAATTTTGTCAATTTATTCTTCCCCCAAATCGTCGGCTTCGCCATCTCATGGCCAAAATTCTCGAGGAAGAAACAAAGACCGCGAGCAACTTAATGCCATTTTCATGGTTCTCCATTGGTGATATTCAGCCTTTACCAGCCCTTGAAGACGGGTGGATCAACGAACTGCCGAAGTTACAGGAAATGGCTTATCCAAAAATCCCTAATGTCCAAAAGCGTTCACTTCAAGCACTTGTAAACGGGGAGATGATCAATGATGAGATTGTTGACGACTATCTCAATATGGTAGCTTCAAGAGAGCATACCAAAATAGGGAGTAGCTGGCTCATTCCCTTTACGCTGCGAAAAGGCTCCCTTGACCTCCAGAGCAAGAGCTTCAATTTTAAATATTTGAGAGAATATGGTCAGATGTTCATCCCAATTAATGAAGACTTACATTGGACTTTCGCACGTCTACAACAAGGGCCAGCCAGGGTACACGCTCAACATTACAATAGCTTAGGCACGAGAGTCCCTGGGGTATTCGTGGAATGGATGGAACAGAAGTCCGTTGAATCTGGGATAGCCTACAAGATCGAAGCCTGCGCGGGTCCCTCACAGCATAACTCCACGGACTGCGGGCTGTTCATGTTATTTGGCATTCGATTGATGGCAATGGGGTCGCGCCACTTTGCGCAAAATGAAGCCAAAGCAATTATGCCAACGTCTCGTGCGCGAGTTTTTGTTGAGATCCTCGCTCGCAAGCTAGATCCAAACCCTGATGAGCTCCCAAAATTTTCTCATATACCCAATTCAGATACCGACTCAGTTCTTTCACCGGCGGCTTCATCATCCATATGTATCCTTGAGGGGGATCCTGGAAAGGGAGTTCGCTTTACACCAACCCCTTCAAATGAGAATCTAGGAAAGTTCCCTGGGCTTGGAAAGGGAACGGCCGACTCTCCTATTCACTTTACCCCGACCCCTTCAAATGAGAGTACAGCCGGCTCTCCCGTTTACTTTACACCAAGCCTTTCACCAGGAGACACTCGAGTTGAGAAAGACATCAAAGCTGCACGGGAGATGGCGTGGCAGTTTGGGGAGATGAACATTCCTTATAATCTCCAAGATGCGATACACACGTATCGTGCATCAACACGCAGAGCTGGGGACACTTCTCTCGCTGCTCTATGGAAAAGGGTGTCCATTGCTCCGGATAACACTCTTTTGACATGGTACGATCGAATGGAGTTCTCAAGGAAATTCGAAGAAGAAGTGAATCGTTTGCAGCCGAAAGGAGATACATTAACCAAAAAAACGGCTAAAAGGCTGCGAGAGCTACTTGATTGCACAGTCACCGACTGGACGTTTGTTCTCCGGCAAGCTAGATCGTACGGATCATTTTGGTTAGAACTTGTCGGCCTCTTTGAGCCATATCTTGATTTTCCGAGTGTAGCTATTTGCGCACTAGGTTCCTGTTATACGACATCAGCGTATGAAAGACTTAGCAAGGCAGGGAGATTAGCATTCACCACACGTTTGAAGGATGATATAAACTCACGAACCTCCGATATGATTTCCAAATTACAATGTGCAACTCCGCTCTTTTCAATGGTCGTCGTGGAGAGAAACATGCCAAAGGGTCAATTACCACTTGAGGTTGCCAAAAAATTGTCCCTTTCTTCATTTGAACTTCTTATGGTCATCGAGCCTGTCAATAAAATGCCGATAACAAGGGTTTAATTTTCATCAATAAAATATGAAAGGCTTGCAATTAGAGGCTCTGGAACAAAATGACATTTATAAACGCACAAAGCATGTATCCTAATCGAAATCAAAGATCAACAAATTGCACAGCAATTTCCTCGCCATCACCTTTTTGATTACCCTAAATGCTTACGACGTTTGGATGCCTGGTCAACCCCTCCCTCCTGCTCGTAGCTGTCCCCATAGTGCTTTCTTTTCTTCGATGGTTCCTCCTGTAGAGCGAACTCTTCACAGTTTTCGGGGAGGGATACCGGCTCATGCATCTCGAACTGTTTCTTGGTCAGTGGTGGACATATAAGGGTTGAAACCAGCTTACACAACAATACTCCTTCTCTAGCTCTCGTGCCAGAACCAAGTTGTCTCTCTCTTCTTCAGCTGCCGATCGTCTTTGTTGTTCGCGCTGAAGATCCATTTGCAGTTCCTGAATCTTCATTGCAGAAGTACGAACCCACGCCTGCTCCATAAACCAAGCTCGCTCAAATGTCATTCCCTTATTCATGAACTCATTCATTGTTGTTCGACTATTGTTGTGAGCCTCTGTTTCCTGCTCAAGAAGCTTTGTTAGAAAAGCGATTTGTTGATACAAGATATCCTGAGTCCCCCGTGGTGGCTGTGAGGGCATGGGCTCGATATTCCGGTGAGGGCGAGGAGGGAGAGGAGGTAGAATTGCAGGAGAAGGTAACTGGTGGTGGGCATTATTATGCAACGAGATCTGTCCCTCGTTAATTTGGAAAGTCTCCGACGCTACTGAAGCCATTTTAGGGATGCTCAATTGAGTATGAATGTGAATGTATTGTGTGCTAGAAAGTGCAGATAAAGTGATGGGCGAACTGTTTCTGCATCGTAGCACCCTTTCTTATATACTATATGGAATATCTCACTGTTCACGCTACTCCAAGTTTCTGTCTTGTGTGCATATCAGATCCTCGGCGGCTATCTGAAGTTGGCGCGCGTTTACGGATAGGACTCAAGATACTGTATATCTTGGGCCAGCACCTAGAAAACTGATTTGCACTTTGAAGAAACAGGAAATAGTCTAACAGGGATTGACCAGGAATCGGCAAAAATGTCTGTGTAGCAAATTCGAAAACTAAGCATGTCAAAGTCACCCATTCCAATCAGTCAAGTTATGGCTAATGTGCATGCTCATTCAAATGTTCAATCAATTCTAGTTACATTCTATATTAAGACTTGTACATAGGAAATAGACTCAAATTTAGAACAGCCATGGTTTCCCAATCCCTCATAGAGTGGAGTTGGAACAAGCACAATCGGTGTTAGGCACTTCAACCTTCAAAACTTCTCCGTGGGCCCAAGGCGCGGTCGGGCTGCTGGTTGCTATCGAGTCGCGCGTTTCTGTAGTCACAGTTGCCTTCCCTGTTGCCGCCGACTCGGGTGTTCCTGTAGTCGCAGTTGTCTTCCCTGTTGTTGCTGAATCCTGCGTTTGTGTAGTCGTCGACTCAGCTACGGAGCTTGGTATATTTGTCACGGTCCCTGATAGAGTGTCGACGATAGTAGCCACGCTAGTGGAAGAACCTTGAATAAAAGTAGAGAATGTGGTAACAGTGGCCGTGGGTCCTACACAGCCCATTTTACCTTGCTGCTGCGGGACTAATGCATTTATATCACCAGTGCCACCTTCAATTACTGCCCGCGTACAGCTACTAACAGATTGATCGTCTGCACATTCCCTGTTTGACATCAGTAAGTCGCTGATGTCCACCAGCCGCCCTGACGGATGCATTACCAGAGAATGGTCACAACCCCATTGGGGACTTCTATTGGAATATCTATAGACGCTTGTTGAAAGCCGAGACACGTTACGGGAGGTAGTGCAAATGTGACAGCGAGAAAATCCTCGTCCGAAAAGGCAAGGGTGGCAGCGCATGGCCGGCCTTGTGGGTTATCAACACTACAAGGGGTGAGTTCGTCATTACTAAATTTTACTATCATCTTACGAGGCTGTAATGGAGTCTCCGGCGGCAATTGTAGGAAGTGGAGAGAGCATGCAAATAGAGGGCGGCACTCTGGCCGAGACCATGCCGATCAACGCCATGGTATTCAATACTTTACGTGTAATTGATCCTTCCATTGTCTGTATTTAGCCTGCAATTGTTTAAGATATGAGTTTGAATGATATTGGGGCGGTTCGAGGGAAGGGACCTGTACTCTTATAGGCAGTACAATCCATGGACTGTCAGTCAATCAAATATGGGATACTGAATGTGGTATTTCACGCGGTAAGCTCGGGAAAACGGTAATCGTGAGTGGGCCTTGTGCCTATACAGGATATGGTTAGAATAGAACTGTTTCCTATCACTTTTACCGCCGCTTGAAAACGGTTAGCTACATTTTCAGCCACGCATTTTTGTTATAAATAAGGTACTAAACTGTTCACTTGCCATCTGATACCAATTAAAAAACGGTCCCGGAGCAACAGAATCAACTATGGAATCTCGCGCACCAAATGATTTCGTTAAATATCCAGAAAGCGATCAGCAGCCACAGGCTGACATACTAGCTTACAATCCTGAATTCGACTGCAATATGACATTCATAACATTTGAGGAATTAGCCAAACTTCAGAAGTACAAAATCTGACCTGATGCAAGCTTTTAAGACTAACGGGATACAGTAGCCTGAATGAGACTAATCGGAATGTTGCGGAAATCAAGCAGGTTTTAAAGGAGAACACGCTGAGAGAGAGGAATACGGAATTGGAGAATCAGGTCAGGAATCTGACAAATGAGCTTTTCAAGAATGAACTGGCATCAAATCGCATGGCAGTGGAGAGATTGGAAGAGCTTTGTACTAGTCTTGTTAAGGACGTGCAAAGACTGAAAGATGATATGGGCTGTGATAGAGGGAGTGACAGGGGGAGTGACAGGGGGAGTGACAGGGGGAGTGACAGGGGAACTGAGGTTGAGGAATAAGCGAGCTGGGGTGGAGCACGACTGAATAGTGGGGTTTAATGTTCAATAGTTCTTGATAAAGTGGGGCAAAACTTTGTGCCCTGCTTATATGCGAGTCACATTATGTCAATGCCAGACCCGACAGTTCGGTAACGAAATCATATTTGTGTATGGTAACCAATCACAACCTTTTCCGCGGTATCTTACCCTCGGAGGAATCGCCTATTTAACGCGGCTCGGTCATATAATCCAATTGCTCAGTAAAGACTTCCCGAGCCATTTCCCGACTAGTGTTAAGGACGAAACGGCTCAACTCCAAAGGGGAGCCCTGCTGCAGGAATGGATTCTGCAAATTTGTTACCTTCCAAAAAAAAGACAAGCCATGATACCGTACAAACCTTCTGGATTTTCTCAAGGCTAACAGAATCTGAAAAGCACATTTCCCCGAAATCAAATAGCTGGTGGGATGGCGCAAACTTCACGTCAAAGCTTTTGCCACTGGGTAGCCAAGAAGCTAGATTGCTGTGACTGCTGATAGGCGTGCATGTCTCCGCATCGCGCGTAATCATGTGGCGGACTAGAGAAGCAAGAGCCCGGCGATCATCGTGTTGATTCCCATTAGTAACAAATTGTGGCATGACTCTGGATCCAAACGCTACTGCCAAGAGTCAACCTGAGCTCTATCTCATAGAGGATACGTGATACTCCGCCGCTTACATAACTTCACCTCTCCACTTGTGGTAATAAGAATATTCGAGGCTTGTACGCTTCCATAAATGACCCTAATTCCCTCAACAGAAGCATATTTCTCAATCTGAATAAGGGAACGGATAACCTATTGGCATTAGGCGCAACGTAACATGAACCCAGGAACCAGCGTACCTGTTTGAGGACCTCAGCTATATGTACTTCTTGCAATGCTAAACTACAATCAATGACTTCTGCCAACGAGACCGCATCAAGGTGCTCGGATGCTACGTAAACATTATTGTTATGAGTGAAGATGCCTTTAACCGTTACCAAAAATGGTTTGTTCCTTGACGAAATAGCCATTTCAGTCAATTTTTTCCGCACGACATTAAATGAGCCTTCGTGGCAGTATCGGACCACAGCATGTCGAGGCTCGTAGGTCGGCATTTTAAAGGTTGTCTTCAGGAACAGCACGCGTGTCGATCGACTCAAGGAGTAGTAAAGTGTAGCCTTGTGGTCAAAATCTGTCCAGCTCACATTTTCCCAAGGAGCGTCATCCTTTGTCGAGTCTTCCTGCCCAAGGAGCCCCCACCGTTTTGTTGTAGATGTGAGTGCCATGATTTGTGCGTTTCAACGAGATTCGAATTGGAATTAGTGTAATATTTATATTTAATTCTGGGATGTTATCAATTCCTGTTTGTGTGAGCACCAGAATTCATCAGGATGGTGTCTACTCAATTCTGCAAATTGGCTTACAAGATTCTGGAATCTATGTTCGGCTGCCAAGGCCAGATTAAAAATAGCGGAATAAAGACGGCTACACTGCCATTACGATCATATGAGAGCTCTTTTCGATCCTAAAACATTCGTCTTACTTTTTTTTCAATAATTTTTCCAAATCACCAGATAACTTCCTTCCTACTTCCAATATGGCATATTCCGATACTCTATGGCTGTCCGTTCGAGCTGGACTCAAGGACTTGCTGCTTCAAGAACACCACCAGTCATACAACCTATTTCATTATTTTTACTCTGTTGATGATCAGACTCCACAGCTGATTACAATGATTGGGGGACATGCAAAATCCGCTGCTATGCGCAAGATGCGTTTTGGCCGTCGCGAACAAGGTGGGATAAATGGAGAAATCCACCTTCGAAGAGACCAAAATACAGCAAAGGATGACGCTCCACTGCTCTTTGCAGATTGTGAGCTGCATGTGCCATCGAAAATAAGCCACGTGCAAGACGAAAGATTCCCAGGAGACGTTATTCGACGGCCGATGTTATGGTACAGTCGCGCGGGTCATCGAATGGATCCTGTAATTCTAGCTCATATGATCTATGCCAAGCTTATCGCACCTTTCAGCAATGTGATATGCATTTTCTCGGACGACTTTGGTGGTTTGAATGCTGTGGCTGAGCTGTTGGCTTTATGGTTGATGAATTTCAGTAACCGTCCTGTAGATCTCCCTCTTGCAGCACAACCGCGGGTTCTTGTTCTCACTGCCGGACCGGATAACTCCGTTCTCGACGAAGAAGCGGTTACAAGGCGCTTTATAAGAAGTTTAGGGAGGGAAGCTGAAAAAAAGAATGGGTCGTTATCTGCTGCTTCAGACAAGAAAGCACGTACTACTGAGTTGGACCGAGCTCTTGCACAGCAATTTGGCGGCATACGAGTCGTAAAAACGCCTCATGCTGAAGCTTCTACGAGAGCATGGAGGAATGTCAAGAGTCGGATCCTACAAGAGTCCTATGAGTTACATGCAATGCGCGAACAATGTGGTGCTGCCTTCTCGGCAACGCATTTCAAATCATTTTTTCAAATGGCCAGTGATCACTTCTGCAATGATATAATCTCGCCGTTCAGCTTTATAAAGGCCTCACGCACTGCAAATCCTGTACCACCCAAAATATCAACTCACATAGCGAGCTTTACGAAGCATGTAGACTCATCGCAACTTCTGAACTTTGCGGTTCCAGTGATTGCATGCGCGCTAGCGGTTGATTGTTATCCCAAAGGGATGCATGGTAAGCGTTCAGTGCACAACCCATTCTTAACTGCTGACTTCATAGCAGCATTTAATCCTGTCCTTGTCTTCCGTCACTTTTTTTATCAGATGTGTTTGAAAATAGATCCTCGATCTAATGAGGGTGGCTCGCGCCAGTTTGGATATCAGCAAGTTGCCACGGCAATCGAAGTTGCCTTTTGTCAATACGCTTCCGAGATTATAGATCCATCAATGGATGGGGTGTCAATGCACCAACGGGTGCTCGCAAAGTTCAAAGCGCTGTGGAAAGGCATTTTCAGTAATACTACTTGTTTGGCTTGCCTAGCAAGTTGTCCGGAGAATAGTCTAACATGTCACCATTCTCTATGCACCGTATGTACCAGAGTGTTTGGTCGATCGACGGAGGAGGAGCCATGGACTATCCATCTAGATAGCTGCCCACTCTGTTGCGAGAGGAACTTGGTTGTTTTTTACCTCAAACCGGACACAGCAGGAGTAAGGGCAATGATCGTGGAGGGAGGCGGCATTAAAGGCATAATTCCATTGTCGTTTTTGAAGGAACTAGAACACGCTATTGGACTGCCAATGAACATCCCAGAACATTTTGATATCGCATTCGGGAGTAGCTCAGGTGAGTAAGAAGAATCCTGCTAATGCTTTTGTTCCTCATGGTTTATGATAGGAGCTTTAATTGTCCTTGGGCTTTTCTTTAACCGCTGGTCCGTTGCCGAATGCAATCGGCAGTTTAAAAAACTTTCCGGCCTTGTGTTCTCGCAACGGAAGTGTTTCGGAATTCCCTTTTCATCACTTGGTGGCCTGCACCGATTCTTTGATCTCCTGTTATCATTTACAACAGACAGCAAATATAGCTCTAGTGGAATCAGTAAAGTCTTAAAAGACGTGTACCCTGAGGGGCAAAACTTTTTCGAGACTCACGGTGGGGGAAGTAAAGTGGGAATTGTAGCTACCACAACGGATGATTCGTCGACTTGCCTTTTCACAAACTACAATGGCCCAGAGAATCGCTCACTAAACTGCGGTAAGAGAAAGGAATTCATAAACAGTAGGTAACTAAACGAAAGTTACTAGGTTACAGATTAGTGCGACCAGCAAATGCCAGGAAGGAAATCGCTGTATGGCAAGCGTACGTTATCTCATTTTTGCTAGAGATCTAGCTAACTTTATTTAGAGCACGAGCTAGTACAGCGGCCCCTACGTAAGCTTTGGCTATTAACTCTTTGGTATTCGCTAACTGTATCAGATATTTCAAGTCTTATCAAGGTTATCAAGACGGTGGCCTTAGTGGACACAATAATCCCATCAACTTAGCGCTGTGGGAACAAGATACTATATGGGCCCGTGATAAAAAACATCCCGACATAGTCCTATCTCTTGGAACGGGATTCAAAAGAAGCCCCAGCACAACCCATGGAGAAACGGAAAGATTATCCTTTTTCCAAGGTACATTTGTTCCACGGCTTTTTCGTTCTTTCATGAACTTTTTCGTTGGGGAGACTCGATGGCAAGAGCTTCAAAATACGTTATCGCCACGCAATCAAGAAAGATATCACCGGTTAAATATTGAGTTCTATGAGAATGAGCCAGAACTCGATGATGTCAAAGCAATAACAGGCTTAGAACAACAAACTAAGTTCGCGTCGTCTTCTAGCGATGCGATTAGAAGCTGTGCAGATAATCTCCTCGCGTCTCTCTTTTATATGAAGTTACAAGCACTTCCAGAATTTACTCAGTCGTTCTTTGTGTGCAAAGCTACGATACTTTGCCGTCTAGGCCCATCACACAGAGCCTTGAGAGTATTGGTCAAACTTTTAAAAGATTCGAATGCTCAATTCTATGCAGATTTTGAACATTCAGTACCGTGCGTCAATCCACAAGCTTCTGAGTCGATAGAAAATGGGAAGCCTTTTTCAAGAGAGATTACCTTCCGGGTAATGTCACTACAGGATGTAGTGGACGTGAAAATAGATGGTATTACACAACGAGCTCACAGTATTAGTAATTGCCCTTATAAGCTCGAAACAGTGATAAAAGACCAACGACTAGACTGCGTATTCGGAAGTAGAAAAAGTAATAAAAGGACATCGCCATTCGTTGGCCAAAACACCATGAAACGAGTTAGATTTAGACGCTAGACTAGAATTTGATTATATCATGTTTCCGATTCCCTTTTCGGAAATTCTAAGCTCCAAGTCTGCTTGATACATCCCCCACTCTTCGTCCGCCATCTTTTCGGTAGTCTCCATCACCGCTAGGCTTTCTTGAATCTTCGAGACACCAGAAGCGATTTCCATCATAACCTCTTTAGAGCAACGAGCAATTTTACGATAGCGCTTTACTTGGCGTATCCAGCTATCTAATTGTGACTTTATATGCTCAACTTCGTTACTAATCGACTCTTTTTCATCTTTCAAAGTGTCGATTTCTTGTCGGAGAACTTTATCTTCACATCGAAGCATTTCAGCCTCTCTTCTCAAAGTTATTTCATTCCTTTTCAACAGCCTATTTTTTCTTTCAATCGCTCTGATCTTGTCTCTGAGCGTGTTATTCTCGAATTCTAGTACAGATATCATTTCAGTCCCTGGTGTTAGCGGGAGGGCTTTATTTTCTTGCATTTTGTGAGAATGAAAGTGACTGTCATTCATTTCCAGTTGGGCGCAAAGCTTATTTATATAATTCTCTACAGTTATAGAAGGAAGGGAACGGTTATCGTGTTTTTATCCACTTTTCCTTGGGTAGGGCTTGGCACTTTTGTTCTTTTGATCATTATAAATAGGCTGCACCTTTTAACCACACTCATAATAGTTCGAACAGAAACCATGGATAATAAGCAAAGCCTACCTTATTTGAAATCGATCCAGCGATTTTTTTCCAGTTACAAGTCAAAATCAAACCTTGCAATTAAGCAAAAGAAAGCTATGAACTATATACTGAAAACTGTAACTAGACCAGACAGGTCAACAATGTTAGAGCTATCGACAACCCAAAAAAGAGAGCACAACTTAATTCTAAAATATGCCGATTCTTTGGATGCATAGTAAGACATGTTAGTGACTTGTACTTGCTTGCTTGTAACTACACTGACCCAATATGCAGAAATTCAAAATCAATCACATGCGAAGGATTGTGGGCTTGGCAAAGAAGCTCATTATATCCAATCAACGCCTAAAGATGCCATCTCCTGGAGATGTCTTTTATTGAATATTACTGGAGATGCAGGCGCCGGCACTTATCTCTATCTGGTCAAATTTACTTAATATAATTATTGTATTTGAAACTATATTGTGCATTATTGTAATTTGTGTAACTGTTTGTGGATTAACCCAGATTAACATCTTCATAACAAGCACATAAACCGTTTGTTGAACATCTACTGCCCTTTTTGGCTCAATCATCTAGGGATATATTTAGTGCTTTCATTCTATACTATCTAGACTACCGAGCTCGAATACTGCAATCACAAGGAACATCATATTTCTTAGTCAAACTCTGCGTGCTTTGTGAGTCATGATAGCCCGATTAACATCAGCCTCAATACGCCTATCCTCTAAATTTACCCACCAATCCACTACAATATCTGCCATGTCTGGAAGTGAAAAAACTAAGTCTTTTTCCACTTGGGACAAAGAAACGCCATCGTTGTTGCGGTTTTTGGTCCAGCTGTGGAGGGCTCGCAAGATTATCTCCATCTCCTCTGCAAATACCCGCCCCTTGACGCGTTTGCCTTTTTCGGTAGAGGTGGTGTTGTTGGATGAGACAGCAATTGGACACTGGGTCGTTGGTGAATTTTCTTGTATGGCCGACGGTGCAGTCTCCTCCTCCGGAATGGTGAGCAGCATTTTGAAAGGGGGGTAAACATTCCCTGAGCGGCTGGATTGGGCTTGGGTGAAAGTGTCATCCAGAAGTGGTTTGTGTGACGGGCTTGAGGCCTTGAAATCGCTGTTTGGGCCTTCTGGTAGTTGGTCGTCACGATAGTAATGGCCATCTGTTGCGAGAGCATTCGACGATAGCTCTTGATACTTGCTCCTATCTTTAACACGGAAAAATCGTGACATTGCGGTGTGAATGTTTAGACTGGTTAATAGTTTTAGAGTATAGAGAAGATGGGAAGCGCCATGTTTAGACACGAATTATCTCGCCTTATATCTTGCTTCGGTGATCCATCCCTGTTTTGAGTAGAAAATTGATTCTTGAACTCCCTAATTTTAGAGCTGTAAACTAACTGAAATCAAATACCGGTTAGAAGTTAAAAATTGTCAACTGAAAGTTGGCCACTGATTAACTTCAGCGTGCCTACGAGAAATGCGCTCGTTTATGCATACAAGGTCAGGGGCAAACCATTCAGCTGGTAGCCAATGATATTGAAGGGGGATCGCGCTGGTGCCAATGCAACTTTAGCCCGCATAATGCATGGGCAGGGTGGGGCTAGTCAGCCTACGGCCGGAGTTCGTCATCCTGGATGCTATGTGTAGCCGTCGTTTTCAAGGTTGACCCACGATATTATTGCATCTTTTGTGTGCTTTGAAATCAAACTACACCAGGATCACCGGTGAAAGCACCAAAATTGTACATGGTAGCATTTCGACTGCAGGAAGTGCGCGGTTAAAAGTAATATAGCGATGGCTACAGCGGCAAACAGGATACACTTGTTATCTTTCAATGAGTAATAACCCCGGCCTAGCGAACGCTCGGTTATATTCACGAGATTGGGATACGGTTTCCTGTATATTGAAAGTTCGGTGTCCTATCAGCCGATATGCCAAAGTGCTTAGTTTACATATCTAGCTATCAAATCCGGAATATTCTTCAAAACGTTTGTGGTCGCCATGTTGAAAGCTATTATGCTTTGTTATGAGCCAGTGAGAAGTGCTCTGATGTCTTTTCTTTATCCCGTTGACATCGTATCACTTACTACTGCCCTCGAAATTGATCCTTCTCCAGTCGAGAGATCTGTTAATGCAAATCCTCTCCTTCAAGTTTTTACGTCTCTTCAATGGGTACCCACTTTACGAGAGCAGGAAATCTCGGTAATACTTATTGGCAAAGATCTTATCCAACTGGAAAAAGCTATACGCAACTGGGATTTTGACGCTGTCCCAAAAAGGCTCGCATTATTAGTTGGGATATATGATGCGGTCAGTCTCAATCCAGTGCAGTTCGCGGATATCGAGCGGTGGGAAACCTTTATGGAGGGCTATATCATTGGAAATACGTGCTGGAGTGCTGGACGCAATCTTAATTTGGTGCCAACAGAGCAAAGTATTTTCCAGTTTCTGGGGACCCCATGGTGGTGGAACGGAACAATAAGCGACAGGACGGTGTCGCAAGGTATTGACACTAATGAGATACGAATATGCCTTGTATCTTCCAAGTCGTGGAAGATCGTACTGAACGAAGAATGGACCGATCAATTGCTTTCTACCAAGTCTCTTGAGGCTCAGGAATCCGGATTCGAGACTTGTTCTGTCGATATCAGTAGTCAGTATCCAAAGTTCAGGAAAGTGCAAAGTAATAGATGGACGTATGGAATTCCGGAAATTCTCTCAAAAACGAGTAGCAGTCATGGGATCTCATTATATTCAAGCTCTCTGAGAATCGCTCTTACAATACCCATAACATGTACTTCTACTTAATGAAGAATGGAGAGAGATATGAAAGAGCCGAGACCGAGACCAGGATCTTAGTTATTAAACGTAATAAAAAGCGGATTATACGCGCACTTTTTCTGTACGCAACCTTGCCGGTTCTTATTTTGCATGTAACCTTGCAGCCTCTTGCATAATGTCAGGCAACGCTTTTATCAGTGGTCCCCTCAACCTACCTTCCTCACACCCGTCTTCATTCTTCAACCAACTCATCCGCCTATACATCGCAACTAGCCAGATTATCAAAATAGCTATGGACGCCGCCTCTGTCTTTTTAACGCTTTTGGTGTTTCCTCTGCTGGCATTCTTCGTCATTTACGTAACTAAAGGTTTGTCGTCTTTAAAAGTCTGGAATTCTAGCAATTAACTTTCGATCGCAGAAGACTTTCTTTCATGGCGGAAGCATGCAAAGTAATGCCTGCGACGAACTTCAATCGCCTTAGCTTACTAAGAAGCGCGGTATTGCTATTGTGGTCTGGATAGTGCGCATCATGTCCGTGGACAAGGCATTCGAAGAGCAAGAAGATCTGATACTGATCCAAGCGGCAAAGACGACGGAAGCCATTTTTGTTCCCGAGCAGTCTCTTATCAGAATTCGGACTACGATGCTCTAGTCCTAGAAACATGCGATCGCTTTCAGACATTCCAAGGAACGCAACGGCGCGTTAACGTGTGTATATTTATTGATTTAAGTCGTCGCATCTTTAGTCGGAGTAGGTCGAGAAGGAACCGCGCTCCCAGTCTCGCGGATGAGGTTATGTGGTGCGTAAGGATTGGTAGATCCGGAAGGAAATATCTGTCATATTGTAAATAAGTTGCATCCAGAGTATTTAGTTTGGCATAAAATATAGCAATACCTCGTCTTTAATTGGAAATCCGATGCCTTGAGTCTTGTGAAGCAGTATCCAGTCACTGACGCGTCGGTTGATGCAAGTAGTCATTTCAGATGTAATAGAGATCCTCTTTATCTTCTTGCCTTTGTACGCATTGATAGCAGCAACTGTATGACCTGGATCACCGTAGTCGAAGACAATATGCAAATACTTCTCGGTCATAAAAGCCCCGATGTGGGTAACTTTTTCGACTTCGAAGTGTTCCTGTGCACAGAGGTCTTTAATAGGCTGAGCCGCGATGGCGTCTTCTTTGTTGGAGCGTTTTGTCCGACATCAAACCAGATACCGTCCAGCTTTGCTAAGCTTCTGCTCGGGCGTGCTCAGGGTGGCCATGGTGTAAATAAGAGTATATGTAGTAGAAACATGTGTTGGTAGCGAAAAGATTTCATTGTTTAGCAAAAACCCCGCTATTGTTCGTGCTGGGAGGATGCCAAGAATTCGGAACGGAATATTTTTATTCCTTCGACTAGGTTCCGCCAGCTCTACGCCGGCCTCCTAGCAACAATAGCAAACAACGGACTGCAACTTCACGTCTGCTCCAGCTTGCCCAACCATTTTGCATTCATTATTATTACACGAAGCCCTATGGTGAGTACGCAGCAATCAATACAGATAACACCCCCCGGTAGCTTCACGAGCCTACTACCGACTCCTCCTTCAACTGAGGAGAAGACCACAACATCCATCTCTCACATTATTGCAGAAATTACACGGCGCAGAGACGGGCACGGCTTACCCGGTACCGAATCCTGGCTTAGATTCACGTTGGATGAATACCAATACAGAGATCTGCTGCGCCAGCTCCGGAAAGACTCTCTTTGGAATTATTTTGAATACGAACTTCGGTGCTCTTTCATGTGCGATTTGGCTAATGTAAATGGCAGACACGATTACTTTCCTTCAGCCAAATTATTCGTTATTCGGATGCCCGGACTATTGCACGAAAGCCTGGAGTCATACATCACCCAAGAGATCCTGCGCCAATTAAGCACAATTTCCCAAAGCGATAGTCCTTCAGCTGTATTTGCACGAGACATAGAAAATAATGCGTCTGCGGAAATCAGCTTTGCCGATACCGAATACGGCTCACATCAGCCAGACGCCTCATTTCAACATTTCGAGGCACAATATCCAGGTGTTATCCTTGAGCTCTAAATGACTACATTCTTGGGTCAGACGCCGATATTCGCGCTGTAATTGGCATCGATGTAGATTACAGAAAAAGTAAGAAGGCATCTATTTCTGTCTGGCGCCCATATGTTGGCGTCAATGATGATGGTGAAAAGAATTATCGGCCATGCAGACGGTTACAGACCAGGTATGCTTATCTATAAGACCTCGCACAACATGTTCTTGTTTAATACAGCTACTAGCTCTTCCGCGACGATGAAGGGAACTTCGTCCCTGACTCAGAAACTAAACTACAGCTCCAACTCGAAGACTTCGGTACTGAAGCCTTTGCCGCGAAATTTAGTTCAGACCGCGAAGACAGGTTCGCAGAGGAGGAGCAAAGGGTAGTAAAGAAGGCTATGAGGGAGGATGGTTCGTATAAGGCGAGATCTTCGGAAGCAGAGGCCGCATGATTGATGGCTTATAACGTCCATCCCTGCGTGGCGAAAAACCCTGCGTAACGAAAAAAATGATAGGTACTTTGACTTAAAGTATCTTAAAATCTGTGCACACCCGAATATCTCCTATAATTTTTTATAAGTTATGTTCCGTAGCCACCCCCAGACACCCTAAACCCCTCCCACTTGAAAATCACGTTCGCATCGTCGCCCTTACGCCTGATTTGCAAAGAGTCTCCTATTATAGCGTAATAGAGTTCCTCCACCACAGCTCTACCGCCGAGCTTATACTATCCCTAATACTTATAAAGGGGTCTTATTTAAGCTCTAATGCCTTACTACTATGCAGGAAATCATCATTAGCCTTGTGGCTGCTGTGGCGTGTAAATTCAGGTAAGGTTGCTACGCGGGTCAGTACCTCGAGTCGAAGCGACTAACGATATTTGGGTTAGAGCAAAACGACCCCGCACGTTCCATAATTTACGCTGTAATTTAATTTATAAAGCCTTAGGCACAAGGCCAACAGTGGCTAGAGGTACTGTGGTGCCTGGTGCCACCTGGTACGCCACATCCAGCTTAGTAATAACTTTAATGCCTGACGTAGTTGGTCCAGGCACAAAAACCGCAAATAAAATCTTCAATATAACGATCTAGAAGATTCTAGAAACCGAGTGGCAATTATCAATTACTATAAAGTCACGCGCTCCCCTTGAACCCTCTATAAAATAGAGATAAAAAGAAAAAGAGATATAATATAAAGACTACAATACCAGGCTTGCTATGTACTAATTTTATACTATAAGCTTTAGCCCTTGTCTGAACTGAAGAAATGAAAGTCTCCCTGATGAATGTCCTAAAACGACAATTTGATCCCAAGTAGCTCCACACGTAGATCGGTAATCGGGAGGCAGCCAGAGAATATTCGCTTTACCTTCTATTACCCAATAATCAGATACACGTAAAGTAGGTAGTAGATTACCGTCAGGGGAGAAGGCCACAGACCTGACCCATTCTGAGTGGCCTTCGAGCGTCTGCAGCGCTTTTCCTGTCGCGGCGTCCCAGAGCCGCACCGTTTTATCGCCCGATCCAGAGACTACTAGCTTGCCGTCGGGTGAGAAGGCCACAGACCTGACCCAGTCTGAGTGGCCTTCGAGCGTCTGCAGCGCTTTTCCTGTCGCGGCGTCCCAGAGCCGCACCGTTTTATCGCTCGATCCAGAGACCACTAGCTTGCCGTCGGGTGAGAAGGCCACAGAACTGACCCATTCTGAGTGGCCTTCGAGCGTCTGCAGCGCTTTTCCTGTCGCGGCGTCCCAGAGCCGCACCGTTTTATCGTCCGATCCAGAGACCACTTGCTTGCCGTCGGGTGAGAAGGCCACAGAACTGACCCATTCTGAGTGGCCTTCGAGCGTCTGCAGCGCTTTTCCTGTCGCGGCGTCCCAGAGCCGCACCGTCTTATCGCCCGATCCAGAGACCACTAGCTTGCCGTCGGGTGAGAAGGCCACAGAACTGACCCAGTCTGAGTGGCCTTCGAGCGTCTGCAGCGCTTTTCCTGTCGCGGCGTCCCAGAGCTGCACCGTCTTATCGTCCGATCCAGAGACCACTTGCTTGCCGTCGGGTGAGAAGGCCACAGACCTGACCCATTCTGAGTGGCCTTCGAGCGTCTGCAGCGCTTTTCCTGTCGCGGCGTCCCAGAGCCGCACCGTTTTATCGCCCGATCCAGAGACTACTAGCTTGCCGTCGGGTGAGAAGGCCACAGACCTGACCCAGTCTGAGTGGCCTTCGAGCGTCTGCAGCGCTTTTCCTGTCGCGGCGTCCCAGAGCCGCACCGTCTTATCGCCCGATCCAGAGACCACTAGCTTGCCGTCGGGTGAGAAGGCCACAGAACTGACCCATTCTGAGTGGCCTTCGAGCGTCTGCAGCGCTTTTCCTGTCGCGGCGTCCCAGAGCCGCACCGTTTTATCGTCCGATCCAGAGACCACTTGCTTGCCGTCGGGTGAGAAGGCCACAGACCTGACCCATTCTGAGTGGCCTTCGAGCGTCTGCAGCGCTTTTCCTGTCGCGGCGTCCCAGAGCCGCACCGTCTTATCGCCCGATCCAGAGACCACTAGTTTGCCGTCGGGTGAGAAGGCCACAGAACTGACCCAGTCTGAGTGGCCTTCGAGCGTCTGCAGCGCTTTTCCTGTCGCGGCGTCCCAGAGCCGCACCGTTTTATCGCCCGATCCAGAGACCACTAGCTTGCCGTCGGGTGAGAAGGCCACAGAACTGACCCATTCTGAGTGGCCTTCGAGCGTCTGCAGCGCTTTTCCTGTCGCGGCGTCCCAGAGCCGCACCGTCTTATCGCCCGATCCAGAGACCACTAGCTTGCCGTCGGGTGAGAAGGCCACAGAACTGACCCATTCTGAGTGGCCTTCGAGCGTCTGCAGCGCTTTTCCTGTCGCGGCGTCCCAGAGCCGCACCGTCTTATCGCCCGATCCAGAGACTACTTGCTTGCCGTCGGGTGAGAAGGCCACAGAACTGACCCAGTCTGAGTGGCCTTCGAGCGTCTGCAGCGCTTTTCCTGTCGCGGCGTCCCAGAGCCGCACCGTTTTATCGCCCGATCCAGAGACTACTTGCTTGCCGTCGGGTGAGAAGGCCACAGAACTGACCGAGTTAGAGTGGCCCTCGAGCGTCTGCAGCGCAGCATTCCAATGTGCTTGCACTCTTGGTTTTAACTTAATCCAATGTAGGATACGATCCCCAAATCGCCTTCGAATAATGCTTCGTTTCAACTGAATCCAATGTGGGATACAATCCTTAAATCGCCTTCGAACAATACTATTCTCTGGGGCAAAGAGCAGAGCCGCACAGTATAATTGAAGAGGTGCTTGTTCAATCACTGATCGGTTATATAAGGCAAATCGCTTTGCATCATGGATAAATGCGTACATATCCGGGCTTTCATTAACCTAAGGATAAGTTAATTAGACTCTTATAAATAATAGATAGATAGTTACTAGGACGTGAGCCTCTAGGGACAATATTGCTTGAATCCCTTCTGACGTCTTGCCCATCCACCCAAGTGCCTCAAGCCAGTGTAGTAGATGAGCCTGCAGAAATCGGTGGGCGTCATTGCCGTCGTAAGCCTGAGAACCACTCCTTTGTAGATGCTGAACCCAGTAGAGGCATGCGTATTGAACTTCGGGCGGAAGGCATTTCTGAACATGACTGCTCTCAACTTGGCTAGCTTGATAACCAGGAGCATGTAATTCGCAAACATCTTTCTTAAGTGCCCGGGACATTAGTTGTATACAGCCAGCAGCTAATGTATGATGTGCTTGCTTCTCATCTACCCAGAAATCTCCACATCTATCTTTACTAAGGAGGAAGTCTCGAAATGAAGGGTGGTGTAGGCGGAGTAAGTGAGTTGGATCCTTAGGAATATCAAGGATCGCATGAAGATCCTCAAGTGCCTGGTTGATGTCCTCCTTTTGGAGATGTAATATCTTGCTCAATGAAAGGGTAGAAAGAGGTGAGAGTAAGGTTACTATACTTCCAAGAGTGTATTTCAACATTCTGCCTAGCTCTTCCTTTTCTTTGTCTGTATAGTTTGAAGAGATAGAGTGCCTGAGGACAGTAATATAGATCTCGCTGAGGTGCTTCTCTGGTGCCGTAGTAGCGCGGCTGCTGCTCTTAAGTATCGTATCTAGTCTACTATGTGCGAATCGCTTCCCTTCACGGATAAACCGACATGCTGTTGCCGCCCAGATAAATAGACCACTAGCATAGAGAACCAGCTGTCTTACAGCCACTTCGCCTGGCCAGTCTGCTCCAAGACTCCACTCCTGCCTGATTGTCCCTAGATTGTATTCCAGGAATAAAGAGATGTCATGGTTGACAATCGTAGGTGGTACGTTGTGGAGTATGAAGTCCCGGTGCTCAGCTTGTGGGATACGGTGTATGCCGTGTCGGATTGGAATTTCGGGTCTACTCGTCAGAAAGACTCGAAGTCGTACCGTCTTTAGTGATCGAGCCTCAGCTAAGAGCTCTAGGATGATCCGGACATTGTTATCACCCTCACACTCATCGAGTGCATCAACAACAAAAACGTAAGACTGGTGGGATCTCTCTAGCCTTGATAGGGGACCGAGAACAAGCTGGCGCCACTGGTCGACGAGGGACAGAGTCGTAATATCACTCCGCTCTCTCACAGCATCATGGACATGGGTTTGAAGAGATGGTATACTGTTTGCGAGCTGCACGGCAAGACTTGTGAAGAACTTGCCAGCATGGCTCACATCCCCGCCACCCTTGGAGAAGAAGAAGCTGGCTCCAAGACGCTTCTGCTCATTGTATCTGCGGGCGACGGTGCGGGAGATTGTGGACTTTCCTGTCCCAGCTAGGCCGTTCAGCCAGAAGATGCATTGCTCACCCTGTCCATCTTTTCCATCAGCCCAGTCATATATCCGTTGTAGGAGGTCGACGCGTGTGTCAGGGAGGCAGGCAGGTTCGTGTTGGCGGTTGTATGAGTTGAAGGGCGCCTCAACAGCATACGGTAGGTGACGAAGTAGGTCATTCTCAGGGCCTGGGCTGCTAGTTAGCGCTAGCCTGAACAGATGTGTCAGGCATCAATCGTAGGGATAGGACTTGCCCTTTAAAGGAGTGTCGATCTCCTTCCAGAGCCGTCTAAATGCGTTTTCTCTCCCTTCGCCATAAAGGGACGGCATTTGGACATTGAAAATGCCCAGAAGCGAGTATGCCTTGTCTTCTTCGCGTGTGGTGTTGCGGTCTTTTGCCCAAAGAAGTCGCTCGTCAATACTGAAACTTGAGAGAAGACCACCTTGAAGAGCTTTGACAGGAATTCCTGTTGCTTCATGAATGTGTCGCTCTAGCGATCTCTTATCACCCAAATGTTCCCAATCTTTAGAATAAAAGTCAACGGATGCTGGAGCAAGAAGCTCTTGAAGAGTCCAACCCCGGGTAAACCATTTGCTTTTCCGGAAGGTCGATTCCCAGAAGATTTGGGTAGACTCGCCGTTGGCGTCCAAGGGAGGTCGAGAAACATCCGCGAGATATACGTAGCATTTGACCGCATTATGGTACCAACGAAACATGGAGATAATAGCTTCTGATAACACGGCACTGCTTGATTTATCAATGCAACAACTATCCACCCAAAAGTATCCCAAGCCATCACGTCTAGCCTGTTCTCCGCAAAACCATATCTTGTCATAGCCAGCCTTGTTCCTCCCAGTACCATCCATTAAGTCTTTAAAAGTAACCTCTTCCGAATCCGCTCCCCATGTGTGCGAAAGGATAGCATAGTCGGGGATGTTGTCGATGATATCCTTGGTAAGGGTGAACTCGTCGTCGTTTTTGCGTTCCAAAAGACGCATTATTGGGCCTGGATTTGAGGCGCCGAAAGGAAAGAGGATTATCAGTGAATTTTGCGTCGCCGAATCGGCATATATGCGAAGTTGTTTTCGAGTTGGGAGAGGATGTTGGATTGAAGGCTGGCGGTTATATCGACTCAGCTGAACGCAGCCTCGCGGGAATGGTGGCGTCGTTGTTCATCGCCGCAAGCGTGCGCACAAAGCCAGCCAAGTGCTAGGGATTCGCTGCAGAAGCGTGGTTGGGCCATAACTTGTTGTCGCTGACATGTACAGTATCGCAACGAGTGGTAGAAGCCGTACTTATGCTGCACGTGAAATTCTGCCCTGTCGCCCAGAGAAGCTAGATCGCGTCAGCCACAGACCTTAACAGCCACAAGTGGCAAATAATAAAATACGACTAGCGTGGCTGTAAATACAATATTAGGTAAGGGCGATAAATCCTTCCTCGCTTATTAAGATGCTTGGCATTTCGTGTACCTCCCACTTTTGTCCGGATAAATCCGGCAGGCAGGTTTCCTTGATCTTTGCGTCTTCAAACCTTAGAGCTATATTTGAACTTAATAGAAGCTTTATGCTATGGCCCCGAATTTCGGGGACAGGTTAATAGTCATGATAAAGCAAGGGGTAATAGCTATAGCAGCTTTTGACGCTCTCAACAGGACGATCGACAGCATAGCTAAACTATAGTATTTTTCTGACTGCAAGTCGAGCTCTTGTAGAGAAATAGCTAAAGAACAATAGCAAACTGATTATAACTTTATATATTTACGTGGTGGAGATTTAAGACCCCTAAACCATGAAGTTTTTTCGGCACACAGGGTTTTTCGGCACGCAGGGATGGACGTTAGACCTCATACTTTTGTAACCAATGAGTAAAAAGACGGGAGCCATATATGGATTAATCATCAACATTCTCGCACTCATGTCTATTTATATTCAGAAACGGTGAATAAACTTAACCAAAATTTCCCCTCCCTTTAACACCTGTGTGCCGAGAGCGTTCGTGCGAAGCACGCTATTCGGCTCGCCCAATGAGCTGCGCTTCTTCCAAGCTGCTGGAAATTGGGCCCAAATAAGTAACAGCATCATAATTAAGACCCAAAAGTTTATTGGTAATGAAAAAGGATAAGATTAAGGTCTATATATCTCACAGCCACCATTCGCCTTCATTTTCTCTAGCCAATCTCCAACTAGTAACCCATTTCCATCCAGTTTCGTCCGCCGTCTGTATGTTGATCAGTCTAACAGGTATATCGCGCTTTCGTAAAACACGATAGGCTGGACTTCCGTTACCGAATTTCAATTGAAGAGAGCAAATGTTTTCGATACACTTCTTCCTTTTCATAGGCATGCCAGTAACTCCGCCTATTTTGTCCGATCCAATTTTGGTAAGGCTTTCGTCATTATAATATAGCACGACTGTCTTTAACTTTTGTTCGTAGCAACGAAAAAGTCTTTTAGGGCTCTTGACCTCAATCCATTCTGAGCATTGGACGGCATCGCGAATATTAAGGACGATGTTGGAATTTTTGAAACGAACTTCACACGTCTGTTCATCGTAGTCATGTTCTCTTAGCGATGCAAAGAGCTTCCCTCTGAAAGGCAAAGAATCGCCCTTCCAATCAGAGACTAAGAGTACGATATATGCTGATGTAGAAGAGCCATAATATAGTTTTGTGAGATCATATCCTACGAGGGTAGGATTTGGTGGAAGGTGATATCCATACTTTAAATCGTCGATGGCTTGAAGCCATGATTCGTTTTTAAACATCATGTCCCAGACTTTTGCGGACCTTATCTGTGTCTGTGTGAAGTCGAACGTAAGATTTCCTCTTGCAAAAGCTCGACCTAGACTTGCTCGAGATAATGGACTAATCAACTCTGCAATTTCATGTCCTATATCTTTCGAGAGAGATGTTAAATGTCCTTTTGTTTGAGACATCTTAGTATAATGACGAGATGTTTCAGGAATAAGCTTTAGCTTTTATAGTGCTGAACCAGTAAATTTAAGAATCAAAAGACTATTTTCTGAAACGTGTACAAGAGCTTGTTGCTTACTCATTCTCATTCCCATAATTATAAAATTAACTTAGACTTAATATTTCCCAGGTTTATAGTATATCCCGTTTTATGTAACGTCCTTCCCTACGTAGCGAGAAACCCATCGTGCCGAGAAATCTAATAGGTACTTTGACTTTGAGCATCTCTAAATCTTTGCACTTATCAATATCTCTCATTTCTTTATATAAGTTAGGTTCTACAGCTAATCTTAAACACTCAGAACCCCTCTCACCAAAAAATTGAGTTTGCGTCGTTACCCTCGCCCCTGATTTGCGGAGAGTCCCCTTCGTGGCATAATATATTTCCTTCTCTATAGGTCTAGTATTAAGCTCTTACTACTCCTAATTCTCCTAAAAATGGTTTACCTGAGTTCTAAAAGTCTACTACTATATTAAAAATTGTTATCAACCTTATAGCTAATATGGTATATAAATTCGTACAAGATCGCTATACGGGTCGGTACCTCTAATCGAACCGACCAATGATATTTGGTTAGTGCGAAACGACCCTGTCCCATTTTATGTGTCAGCTGACAAAGGCTAGCGCTAGCGTGGTTCTTCCACAAGTAGTTGTGGACTGATCTAAAAGATTCTAGAAACCGAGTGGCAATTACTATTTACTATAAATCTACCCGCTCCCCTAGAACCCTCAATGAAATGGAGATGAAAAGAAAAAAGAGATGTTATATAAAGATGGTAATACAACATTTTACTCTATACTAGGTTGAGCCTATAAGCTTAGGCCCTGGTTTAAATAAAGAAATGAAAGTCTCCCTAGCGAATGGCCTAAAACCTCTCCCTCGCTTCCAGTGCTCGTCGGTTCATCGACTCCGCTTCTTCATATCTTCCCTGGCTTCGTAGCACCGACGCAAGATTGCTGACGCTGGTGAGCGTGTCTGGATGGCTGGCCCCGAGCTCTTTCTCACTCCCTTCCAGTGCTCGTCGGTTCATCGACTCCGCTTCTTCATATCTTCCCTGGCTTTGTAGCACCAACGCAAGATTGCTGACGCTGGTGAGCGTGTCTGGATGGCTGGCCCCGAGCTCTTTCTCACTCCCTTCCAGTGCTCGTCGGTTCATCGACTCCGCTTCTTCATATCTTCCCTGGCTTTGTAGCACCGACGCAAGATTGCTGACGCTGGTGAGCGTGTCTGGATGGCTGGCCCCGAGCTCTTTTTCCCTCCCTTCCAGTGCTCGTCGGTTCATCGACTCCGCTTCTTCATATCTTCCCTGGCTTTGTAGCACCAACGCAAGATTGCTGACGCTGGTGAGCGTGTATGGATGGCTGGCCCCGAGCTCTTTCTCCCTCCCTTCCAGTGCTCGTCGGTTCATCGACTCCGCTTCTTCATATCTTCCCTGGCTTTGTAGCACCAACGCAAGATTGCTGACGCTGGTGAGCGTGTCTGGATGGCTGGCCCCGAGCTCTTTCTCACTCCCTTCCAGTGCTCGTCGGTTCATCGACTCCGCTTCTTCATATCTTCCCTGGCTTTGTAGCACCGACGCAAGATTGCTGACGCTGGTGAGCGTGTATGGATGGCTGGCCCCGAGCTCTTTCTCATACCCTTCCAGTGCTCGTCGGTTCATCGACTCCGCTTCTTCATATCTTCCCTGGCTTCGTAGCACCGACGCAAGATTGCTGACGCTGGTGAGCGTGTCTGGATGGCTGGCCCCGAGCTCTTTCTCCCTTACCACTATCGCTTCTTGAAGTGTAGGCTCTGCCCTGATAAGATTCCCCTTTAGCATATAAAACCATCCCAGGTTAGTATTGACCGATGCAAGACTTAGAAGATCTTGCTGATTAGTCACTCTGGACGACATAATCTCTCTCGCGTGAGGAAGTAGAATCTGGCAGTCTGACCACGTCTCGTATTGTCCGCTCGGAAACAACCTTGCTATAACCTTGATCGCCTCGCTCCGCCACCTCTCTAGCTGTCTGTTCAGCTCTACCCACTTCCTAGTCGATAGCTGCACCAGTCGGTGCATCTCGAACGCACTGCCTCCGGCTTGCTCCCGGACGAGCGAGAAACTGATTAGTAGCGCTATAGTATCCTCAAACTGCAGCTGGTCCATGTTGTTGAGCAGCAGCCGCTCTGGAATACCCTGTCTGTCGAACATACTCATGAGTGCAAGCAGGTCCGCAGCCTCGGTCTTCGTCCGTTGGATCTGATTGAACGAGATCTGCCACGTTGTAATCACCGCATGCCTGATGCTGTGGTCGCGTCGGAGGTCTTTCATTTCGTTGTTATTTAGGAGACTAGCCTGGTTAACCTCACTCTCCCGGAAGAGACGGAGGTATACAGACACGGTGACCCGCGGCTTTGACCGTATATATGCTGCAGCGTGCGTAATTGCCAGTGGAATACCTTCAAGCGCCTTGGCCAGCTCCTTCAAATCTGATTCCGAAGACTTGTCCCCCAGGATCTTCGTCTTGAACAGTTCTACAGAGTCCGCCTCTTCCATTGGTTCCACTGGAATAAGCTTTCCAAATGTGTCGACGAGGTTGGTGGCCGCGGTCGAGTTACGTGATGTGATAAGGATTGATCCGTTTGGCGACTGAGGAAGAAACGTCTCTAGTGGTGGCTGCAAGTCGGCTGCTTGGTCGTGCGATGAGACGCCCCTTACAGCATCGTTTTCCCCAAAAAACACGCTTCCATCATCAACATTGTCCAGTATTATAAGCCACTGACCGTTGGCTTCACTTGAGAGCCAGTTGTACACCAGACGTAGCACGTTGACCTTGGGATCGTCTCGCCCAGGAAGCTCAAGCCTGTCAGCCATCTCTTGATACGCTTGCTCGAATCGAATCTTGGTACTTGCATGGATCCAGAACACTGCTGTCTGCGGGTTGTGCTCTCGCACTCGATATGCATGCTCGATAGCAATTTGAGATTTCCTGTAGGCATTTAGCTGCTGGGAGGATGGGTATAGTAGCAGACCTACCCAACTCCCCCAAGACCGACTAATGCATCTCTCCTATGCTTTATCGGCGCCGCTTGCTGGCCTCCTAAATCTAGCTCACCTAGTATCTCTTCCCGACCAATAAAGTGATCGTCTTGCGAGAAGGGAACTATGAATAGCTTGGCGAGTGCTAGATCAGCTAGATAATAAGCGGCATAATACATTGCTATTAAATGGCTTACGTACAGGGTCTCTCCGTAGCATCGGCCAAGTTCGTTTCCCTGTTCGACAGTTCGGTCCTTATGAACTGCTTTAGAACTCCACAGATCTGGCGATAACGCGCATCGTCTCTGCTGTTACACCTAGCCATCTCCATATGATTCGCGTCGATGGTCTCTACCGTTTCTTGTTCCCTAGCGAGATCGAGCTTTGAAGAGAAGTTATCTACTACCTATACTACGTATTAGTTTCTGCAGCTCCTTAAGCTTTATAGTTTGGTATCTGGGGACTGCCGTACCTTGCTGTCCAGTCCTTTCATGCCAGAAATTCCCTTTGCCTCTTGAAACGAGTGCACTTTGATTGCGTATTTGCCAAGTATAGTCTTGAATTCCTCGTGGATATTATCCAATACCTCGCCGTTGACTTCAAGCGTCTGTACAAGCCATCTATTCGAGTCTCGTAGGCCTAAGGTCGCCAGGTTCGATGCGATCTCCCCCCAACCTGCGTATGTGCTTCCTCGATGAGGAGTCCCAAGGAAGATAATCAGCCTTGTCCGTTTGCAGATCATCTCCGATCTGTGGAGTGCCTGTATTGACGCGTTAGGAGGGACGGCTATTCCAGCGGAATAGGTACAGCCTTACATCTTTGACAATGATCCCACCAAGGCTATGCACCACGAATACGATCGGATCCTATACATATGGTTGTCAGGATCGGTCAAAAGTATAAAGAGAGTAATATACCTCATTGTCGATTTCTCTGTCTAACTGGACAGCGAGGTCCCGACCATGCTGCGACACACTGTTCTTGTTGTTTGCCTGGAAGAGTCCTCCAATGACATCTGCATTGTACCCGTACGTCCATATTCGAGCCCGGGGAAGGTCTGGCACGAGGTACTCTTCTGGCCAGAAGATATCCGCGGGTATAGACGTGCTCGCTTGCCCCTGATTATTCCTCTCTTTCTTGCTCTTCTTTAGCCGAAAGAACGACTTGATGTTCTTGTGCTTGTCGATGCGCGCGTCGGTGTCCTCGTTGCGACCGGTGGTGGGAGTGGATCGCGGATGCGACCATGTCGCTCGTGGATGCCCTCTGAGGCCATGGACGAAGATAATGCTGCCCGCAGTCAGAACACGCTACGGTTAAGAGGTGGAGAATGGGTAGGAGTCGTGCTTCAGATCGCGTTGGTCCCTACTAGCGCCGTCGCCTGCGGAGAGCAGAGTGGCCCCTATCCGGTGGATCTCCGTCATGATCACCGTCGAAAGAATATAGGGACTCTATACGAATCGAACAGTAGTGCTCTGAGAGCAGCAAATTACTGACGGTGCTACGAGCCATGTCAAGGCTGAGGGCTGAGCGGTGCAGGGCTGAGTGCTTTCGTCGTCTCGTCCTCCATCGCGGCATTCCTATCACGTGAATTGTCTTGGCATTTGAACATTAAAAAAGTGGCCTGCAGGGACGGATGTTAATCGTTTACGGAGGTACCAACCCGTGTGGCGACTTTGCATGAATATGAATGCTACAACGGCCATAAGGCTAATAACTATTTCCTAGTATAGTATTGAGGCTTTAGAGCTCGGAAACCCCCTTTTATAGGTTTCAGGGGCAGTAAAAGCTTGATGGTAGTACTGTGGTGGAGGAGTCCTGCTACACCAGAAAATAGGGCTTTCCGTAAACCAGGCGAGACGACGATGATGCGAATTTTTTTTTTTTAGCTAACTGGATAAGAAGTGTGTAAAAGTAATCACAGCATATGACTGTTACAAGATTTTGGAAATTTTTGATGTTTCCATAAAGTTTAAATTGCTTGAAGTTAAAGTACTCATCATTTTTCTCGGCACGCAGGGTTTCTCGCTACGCAGGGACGGACGTTACTCTTGCTTTATTGACAAAATGTCTCAAGTCATTATCATGGACAATAGAGAATGGTATTTCACTCTGAGAGTATAAGAGGACATAGGCATAGACATAGCGCTTCTGTTAATAGGGATAGATCGCTCAGTAGAGGATGTTATTAGCTAGTGGGTGAGCTTCATTCGTTGAGCTAAATACATTTCGGCTGCTAACATCCAACGCATTCACCAGAAACTCCACTAATTCCTGAATAGCAAAAGAAAGATGGTAAACACTATTCTGAGAGCGTTGTGTTCGAAGTGGTGTTGAACTGCTTTTTATGCCTGGCTTCAATGTCTTGAGGAAGCAGGTTCACAGGGAGTGGATAGATACATTGCTGCGGGCCCATTAGCATAGATATTAGATTCCCAAAACAAAGACTTACGATTTCTTCTTTCGAAGGCGGCCAGGTCTCTGCATCTGTAGATTTGTAAACGATAAGCTGGCCCGTTTTACGAATTCGAAGAAATAGTGCTACATCAACGTCGCAAAATTTTGCTATTTCATAAGATTTGTTTATCAGAGTCTCCCTCCGCCTGCTAAGCCTTTGGCTTCGTCTTTTGAGAATATTAGCCATATTCAACACGGATATTGCTTGAAGATGTGCGTAAGTTGGCCGTAGTCGTTTTTATATCTCTTGAGTCGGCAGACTTTCTGAAATTGGCTAGCAGAAATCCGAAAACCATTGCTAGCTATAGCCCCAAAGTCAATAAACAGAATCCTAGTTATCGGGTCCAAAGTATTCTTATACGCGAATAGCCAATAAAATGCTATGGATGACATCTCCCGGAACTGTTGTTCTTCGCTTTTCATTGGGCAAATAGGCGCAACCCAACATCTCCTGGAGATGTTGACCATGCAATATAATTGGCTGCTGGGCCGCGCCTAATTGCCCAATCAGAGACGAAGAACTACATCCTGCGAAGATGTCATCCGCGAAATTCTATTGGGCATCCTGAATAATTTAATAAGTTTAAAAAAATGAGCTAAATTCTAGCTCTAATCCTTTTCGCCGTTTATTTCAGGCAGCATTAGAAGCGCTATTCTCCACACCAGCCACATTCTCTACACCATCACTGACATCTCCAGCTGTTTGCATCATTTTTCGTCTTTTTGGACTGCTTGGTGTTATTTTGCTCCTTCCATTAATTTCAATTTCAACCACGTCTTCATTTTCCCTGGGCCTTTTCGATGGATTTAATCTTTTATTAAGATCAGGTGCAAGCGATGACGTCACTGCTTCGTCCGTTTCTTTTTGTAAGTTATTTTTCAGCAAGCCAATTTCAACATCTGCATTTTGATCCGTCTGTATTAGCCGTTGCTGATCCTGTAATACACTACTTTCAGCTTCTGCATCTTGATCGACTTGTTGTGGCAATTGCTGAATTTGGCCGGTCTCAAACTCTAACTTAAATGTGTCTTTATTCAACAAGCCAGCTTCAAAATTTGCACCTTGATCGCTTTGTTTTGTTTCACTTTTCATCAGAGCCACTTTAAGCTTACTAGTCTGAGGCTTAAACTTAAATAAGTCCTCATTCAGCAAGTCAGGTGGAGTAAAACCATTTTCTGCTGCAAGATCATCTTTTGCAGCAACATGTGTGTTTTGCTGAGGTGGTAGATTTTGCTGAAGTGGTAGATTCTGCTGAGATAGTAAATTCTGCTGAAGTGGTGGGTTCTGCTGAAATAGTAGATTCTGCTGAGGTGGTGGATTCTGCTGAGGTGGTGGATTCTGCTGAGGTGGTATATTCCGCTGAGGTGGTGGATTATGGACATGAGGCTGGGCTGCCGTGTGTGGTTGTTCCTGCGCGAGCGGCATACCCTGAGCATGTGGTTGAGGCATTGGGTTTGCGTTCCCTTGCTGAAGCGGCAAATTCTGCATATCTTCTTCTACTTGCTGGCAAGTAGCCAGCGCAACTCCAGTTGGTGGAGTGCAAAGAGTATCTTTGAAATTTTCCGGATACGAGTACATTTTAGCAAAATTTGATGCACTATGAATATACTGTACGTACTGCCGCGCTAACTCTTTGTTTGCTGGGTATGCGTTAAGCTGATTTAATATTTCGTGCGCATCCCTAATAGCGTCGCAACTGCGTCCGAAATTTTCAAAGCTGAATGGCGGGATTTTCGGCAATTTAGCATTTTTGTTAGTTTTCTGCAGAGTTTTAACCTTCAGTCTCATCTCCTCAATGTTAGCGTCGATTAAAGCTTTTGCATCCGCCATTTGATTAATATTTTGTGTGTAGTATCCATTCAACCAACTTCTAAGAGGTCCATTTACCCCACCGATCTTTGAGTGAATTTTTGTTAATTCAACCGCCGCCGCTTTATACTCATCAGTATCTTCTCCTTCATAGTCAGAATCATTTTCATCTCCACTCTCATTATTCTTATTATCGCTATCATCAGGCTGGGTAATATTAATTTCGTGATCAATCTGTGGTGGAATCTCTATTTCACCATTATGAGAAGGTAGTTCCACGAGTCCCAGACATATATCCGCAGGGTTATATTCTGCAGGATAAATATTTTTCTTGCGCAATTTCGAAATATTACTATTGACTATTTGAAGCAACGTCACAAAGCTATTGTTTGTTTTCTTGTTATATTCGGATCGATAAGTTTTCATCCAGATATTTCGTGACTCTTGCAAACAAAAAGCGTATGAATGCAAAGGTGCAATTTTCTGTCTTAATGGAATATAGTTGAGACAAGCAGCAAAGTTTTCTTCTTGGCTCAGCTTTGAGCTTGATAATTTAGGCTGTTTTATTGGCAGTAATTGAACTTGCCCAAAAGTCACTTCTTGTTTTAGAGCTGTGTTCTGCAAAACGATTGCTTTGTTCACGCTGTCTAGAACAATACTCCCAGTAGCCGCATAATCGTCAAAATTTTCCCGGAGTTCTTTGAAGAACTCTTTATTAGTCGGTTTATTTGAAAGCATTGCTTTAAGCTCAATCCATTTCTCAGATTGAGACTTCTGAGCCTCAAAAGCCTTTCTGTACTGGTCTCTCCAGAAATCTTGCTCTTCCGATGGCTTTTTAATAATCTCTTGGAAATGGCTTTGATCTTGTAGCTTAGGCTCACAAATGCCGGCGGTCGTCCCTAAAGGGTCCACTGTCAAAATAAAGGAGGAGCGCATTTCGATGCTGTCAACTCCGGTTTGGGAGCTATCTTCTGCCGCAAAAAGCTCTATTTCGCTTTCCAGATTAAAATCTTTCTCATGTTCCGTTTGAGATACGGGATTATCAGAACCTCCAACAAGCGAAAGATGTAATGGCTGGAAATCTAATGCTTGTTGTGTAAATTCTGAAACTTTGTTTGAGTGAACAAGCCAAGTAGCTTTTTGTGGAAAAGATTCCTCCCAAACCTCTAGTGTCAAAGGTTGCAATCCAGTCTGTACAGACCAAGTAAAGCAAGCAAAGTTACTGGTCAAGTAGATTCTGTATAATGCTTCTAACGGAAAAAGTGTTGGTGGAAAGTCCATAATCGCACAACACTCTTCTTTTTCATCATATAGTAAGGAGCACCCTCGAGGAGGTTGCAGATTACTCCTAAATTTTTCGAGCTCGTTCTCGCAAGTTGGTATACGCAAGGATGAGTCTAACCATTGCAATTTCACCTGGGAAAAGAACATTTTGTAAATGTGATCGTCGCTGGCATCTGTGCCATTTTGCTTCCACCACTGGCTTCCCTCTGGATATACTAAGCTGTAGATATGTTCTGGTTTTTGCTCCATGGTGTGTATAACCTGGGTCCGTGGTATAATCCTTTGGATATTGTTAGGCTCGCGCACAAACATTGTCCAGGCTATTCTATGTCGCAGATAGTGGTCCATCTCGTGCTTCCACTTACGCCGAAATACACATCGCATCCCGTTATACTCTATAAATGATAGCTGCTGCTGTGATGTGGTGGTGGAGCTTGTTATGTGATCGTTTTCCATATCATCCATAGATATATCTTGTTGCTGTTCTTCTGAGTGCTTCTCCAAATTATTGCTATTGTCTGGCTTATCGCCCGAGACCATTTCTATTTTTTCTAGTACTTGCATTGCTGAGTCTATATTCATAGCACTAACATTAATATTTTGTTCTTGTTCTTCCGAGTGCTTCTCCAAGCTATTGCTATTGTCCAGCTTATCGCCCGACGTAATCTCCATTTTTTCTAGTACTTGATCTGCTGCAATACTCTCTGTACCACGGACTGAATCAACGTTTGGCGTTGCTGAGTCCACATTCGCGATATCAATATTAATATTTTCATTCGCAAGAGTGTTATTGATTTCGGTAGATCCATGACTGCTATCCGCATCATATGGAAGCGATATCACCGATCTTGGTCTATTACTGCCTGAGCTCTGCATGGATACCTGGCTGCTTGTGGAAAGTGTAGAGCGTTGAGATATGGGAGGCATACTAGCCTTCTCTCCGCCAATTCCTGTAGCTGCTTCATCGAGCATCATTGATGTCCTCTGCGAACCAGTTGATGTTATGATCGGCGATCGAGGTGGGGTTTCCGGTAATGAAGGTAGTTCTGTCAGAATTTGCGCCTGGACTTCCTGTAAGCTAGAATGTGCTGATTCCAATTTTTCTTGACTTTCAACCTTAGCTGGTGAATTAATTCGGGTATCTCCAGCAGACATGTAATGGTCAAGAATGGGTGATCTAGAGCGATCTTCGGGTAGTGATATGTCTTGTAAATCTCTAATAGGAGAACTTGTATCTGGCAAGGGTTGCTCTTTAATCATTTCTATATCAATAGGGTTCGCTACATCTTGTGTACCTTGAGGCTCAGTGTGAGCTTCGGCATGGGGCGTTGCTCTCTGCTCTGAAGCGACCTCTAGCTCGTCTTTACGAAGAGGCTCTTTTGGGGAGGTGCTGGTGTTCATGTTGGTGTTTGAGCTTTCGTTCGTCTCGAACGCTACACTCTGGCCATTAGGTGTCACGGTTTGAGCGTCGTTCATAGGTATATCCTCGCTGCTAGAAATCTCAGTGCTGGAGTCACTGTCAAACTCCATGTCATCATCATCTTCGAGTGCCAAAGGATCTCCTGTAACAAAGGTCGGTCCAAAAAATGACTCCATAAAATCCCGAAAGATAAAAATGCTGTTTGGTATGTTTTCTGATGATGGGCCTGTCCCATCTACAAGCCATGGTAAAAAGAGGCATCTTTTCCCGACAGCATATGAAGTTTGATACGGAATCCCACATCTCCTACGTAAATCGTACTTAGTGTTTGCGCTTTCTTCTAATCTGGCTTCACTGTTTGTCTGCAACTCCTCAGGAAGCTGAGAAAGAACCCTATTCGCGAGTCGCTCGATAGCTTCATTCGAATAGCCAGCATACATCTGCCTTAAAGACGAGAGAACACTTTCACGCCTCGGATCATTTAAGATACGATCCTTTAATTTCAAGGTTTCTAGCCCTAATTTTTGAAAGGTCATTGCAATTTTGAATTGCAAGGCAGGGTTTAAAGAAGCTTTATAAGGATCCACTCGGGGGTCTTTTCTGGGACCTCTACCTCCTAAATCCGCGAAATTTCTTAGTACGGATAGCCAAATTTGCTTGTAGATCAGATCCCAGCTCTTTTTCTTTGAAAGGTTATCAATAGTGTAAAAAGTGTCATCCGATGTCTCAATCAAAATGTGCGAGTTCGGTGTCCAGCTCGATTTCCAGGTAACATATAAAGCCTTGTCCAAGTTGTCAGGGCAACCATTTGGAAGGATCAAGTCTTTCAATAACTTGGCACCTACTTCCAAGTACTTCATGTTCTCGTGTAAAGTTTTAATACTTGGAATAAGACATTTAATCTTCAAGAGCGATTCCTTTAGTTGAATTCTCGACACAGGGTCTGTAATCGAGGGGAAGAGGAGGCCGGCTCGCATGGCTTGAGAAATAAATTCTCTGTCGAGCTTGCTACTACCGGGACATCTACCTTGAACTAATTCAACGGTTTGCGTATCAAACGCTAATTTAAAAGAACTATTGCCTAAAGTGATGTCCTTTGAAACCTTTTTGATATGGCGTAAATATCGCTTAAATTCCTAGAAATATTTATTAGTCCTAAGCCGCTTCTTAAAGTAATAACACAGACCTTTTTACAATGTAATGCCAGATGTCTCTGAATATTCCCAAGTTCGAAGCCACTCCAATGCCCAGGGTAAGGGAGTAATTTATCGAAGCACGTTATCAAGTCCTTATGTTTAAGAAGCATCTTGAGCGCAGTACGCTTGCATTGTGAGAGACATTCCATGTAGCGAGGCACCTCGTGATTCTGGCAAGATCTAATGTTACGGTATACATCTCCATCACTGATTTTTGCTTGATTTCGAATCTGCTCTGCAGTACTTTCCTCAAATGAAAAATGCGTGAATTGCAAATGTGAGATATCTACCTTTGATGTGCCAAGAAACTTTTTGTTCGGGCGAGTTTCCTTCTGCACCTCTCTAATATCAAGATAAGACGTCATGTTGTCCACGCTGTTTGAAGCCTAACCCCACGAAGAAACACAAATGGGCGAAAGGAAACAGCGGCGCTTAAGAACTCGGGTCCAGATTAATCATCATTTCCAAGACATTTGTCTTTCAAGTAACAGAAAAATGACTGCCCTCTATTAGTAGAATTCTACTAGCAAGGCACTTATCGAGTTCTACTAATAGATTTCTACCAGTAGAACCGAAAACTAAATTCTACTAGTAAATTTCTACCAGTAGAACGGAAAACTAAAAATTCTACTAGTAAATTTCTACTAGTAGAACGGAAACTAAATTCTACTAGTAAATTTCTACCAGTAGAACGGAAAAATAAATTCTACTAGTAAATTTCTACCAGTAGAACGGAAAACTAAATTCTACTAGTAAATTTCTACCAGTAGAACGGAAAACCTAAATTCTACACTCTAGGTTTTTGGATTAGTATAGCACGCTCTTTGCCATGAGGTATTTCTTGTATCATGAACGTTTTTGTTTATGAACTCGTTAAAATGGAAGGATCTACTTATAGGAAAAGCTTAATCTGTTAACTTCTAGACCTAGATTCTTAACCATGTTGGGCTCTATAGTACAGCACTAAATTTAATATGAAACCATGTAATATGGCGATATAAAAAAACCATTCTAAGTATAAGAAAATGTAAATTTTGCTCCATTAATCTACCAATGCATGCTCTTCCTCGATAGGAGTTAGCTTTCCTAATAGTTTCCTTTGTTCCCGTTTTCTAGATCTCCCAATAATTCTCGTTTTAGTCAAGCGCTTCAATTCTATATTCTCTGTAAATTCGCTACGTTTCAACCTGTTTTTGCGCAATAAAGCCACTCCTCTATTCGCTTCTAAGTCGTCTGGCGCAGTAGGCCGGATTCCAGGATAAGCGTTTCGAATAGCTTCCGGCTGGAATTCTGCTTCTGCGAATTCGACAGTACCGGACTCATTCATATTCTCTAAGAATAATTTTCGAATCGAACGGTTAAATGATGCTTTCCCGCAAACTAACTATATTAGATAGAGGAAGTAGTTATGCATTTGACTAAGCACTTACCTGCGACCTTTGTCCTACCAGCAGACCTTTGAATCTGCTTTTCCATGACACCTTTGATAACAGGTTCAGGCTCTATTTGATAAAGGCAGCGCCAATGTTCATCCAACTCAATTGACGGATCTTTCGATTTCTTGTCAGGGTAAAAACATGTGAAAGATAAAATAAGCTATATCCATGTTTAGCAATTACCGTTGAAGCGGGAGACATTTTGACCTACTCTCTTTGAGTCTACCTCCTGTAGTTTGACCAGCCAATCCGATATCCATTCTTCCTGTGCGTTATCTTCCAACACCCAGTAAAAGTCAATTTTCCTGGTGATTAGCCCTTTGCGATAGGACGCATAACTTGCTCTCCTGAATGTCATATAACGGATATACGGAAGGATCCCCGCAATGCCAATACCATTTGCTATAAGAATGACAGTCTCATAGCCTTCCAGATGGAGGTCTTTCCCGTAAGGGCCATCTATAGTAACGTTTTGAAGGGAATTTCGAGCCGCTAGCGCAGCACTAATACCTGTCTGAGGTTGCACCAGGAATGCCAGATCCGTCGCATTTAAGGAGTCATTCCACCAGGTAATTACATAGGGATGTGATTCAAATCTTCTGCGTATTCCCATGTCGGAGAGAAATAGGTAACCATACTGTCCTGGGCGAATTGAGAGAGGTCGTCGAAGAGTCAGATCTATACGAATGGCACTAACTCTTTCCTTGGATTGGTCATAATAGAAATTGCGAATTTCAACCTTTGTCGTTCTGTTATAATACGCTATCCGAAGCAGCCGCAATACGGTATTCAGTGCCCATAAACTTAGCGCCGCTACTGGGTACATCCATTTCTTCGCGCTGGAGAATTGGAGGTGTTTGACTAGCGCTATAACGACAATGAATGATAGAAGAAAATGCACTTTTAAAAAGATTTCGTAAGCAAGCTGTCGAACTATGTAAAGCGAAGTGACAAGAAGAAGCGCTAATGCTGAAGTTGCCTATATTACTTAGTTTATACGTAACTATAAGAAGCGTATTTCATATACCGAAATTCCTGAGATTTGGAACGAATCAAATGTCCATGGCTGACCAGAAGCAGCAACGAGAATCATGTGCAGTACCCCCTGCATAATGGCGACACGGCCTACCCAATGGTGAGCGAGGTAGTATGTGTGGATAGATATTCCTAGGTAGTTGGCGAGAAGGTTTGTACGACCGCCCAGAAACAAAGGGATAAGATTGACGGATGCCATTGTTCCAGAACGCAACATAAGATCTGAAATATTGTGTACACCTAAACCCATACAAAATCCGTTCATCGCAAAGTAGCCGCCTAAAATTGCGCCTTCTAAACGGGTGACATTCCAATATCTGCATTTAAAGAGCAATTGGCAATATCGACGTTCAAAGAGCCATGGGCAATATCGACTCTGAAAGAGCCATGGGTATATAAAATGTTTGCGTGCATAGTATCTGGCGCTTTCAAGAAATGGTGGGGAGGCCACACGATAAAGTACATAGAGCACAAGCAACACCAAAATCGCCGCGCCCGATATGCCATACCACTGCGTGGGATTCATGTTAAAGTTGAGTCTCTCTCAAGCTAGCTGCGGGATGGAACCTCTGATATACGCTTGAATAACCAGTGGGTCCCGTCTATATCCACCATATTGGAATCAGTATTCTGGGAGCCAAAGTTTTTAGTTGTCGATTTTCTGAAATCAACATAGGACGCTTGGCTTTGGTGGTGGGGCATCAATAGTGGGGTTCTTTGGGTGGGTCGGTACGAACGTTCTCCGATTCGACTAGTGGTGGCGCGCGCTTATATCATTTATTTTAGGCGCGCTTGTCCCTTGTCTTTGGCGCTGTGAAAAAATGTATAAAGTTCGTCGTTTTCCTGATTCTTTGTCGTTCAGAAGATCAAACGAAAAATCTATTTTATCAAACAATCATTTTTGGGGATTCCAATCCCTCGGAATCTAACACTTGATCATTCGTCTCCTGGCAAGCAAGCAGCCATGACATTAATAATAACTCCTAAAAAGTGGCAAAGAGATGATCTCGCCGATAAAGCAATCAAACTTCGCTCAATGACCCTTTTGAAAAAGGCATGCGAAATGTCCATGATTCGAGGATATGCAGGGGCAAGTATAACCGTGAGGAATGGAGATCAAACATTCAAATACCAGCCACCAGATTGGGTTGAGCCTAGTTCCGTGTGCTATTCCTTTGTCCTTTTATATACAAAGCTAATAAATACGAAGTTCACAAAAGTTTACACAAAAGAGGATTTTCTCAGCCAGGCGCAAAGTTCTGAGATATCGCCAGAGAATTCTCAATCAGCTCCCGATAACCTGCTTCATGGAGTTGATGCTGTGCCTGATGGCCATGTGAATACCCATAGAGACGATACGATAGCATCGACAGAAGGCGGAATTCAATTTTCGGAGGCGGAATTTACCAGAGCATTAATATTCTGCACGCCAGATCCTGATCCTAATGCTGTTCCTCAAGGCATATTTCCAGCCTCTCCTGCAATCAGCTTAAGCAATACACCATCATCATCCGAAAGCATGTACAGCAACAGCGTAAGCTCAAGCGATGTCCCATCATCATCCGAAAGTATGTACAGCGCTAGTGTTAGGAGAGGCTCCCGTGAGAACTCAACTGAAAGAGGTCGAACTGCAAAGGGAATTAGAAAAAGCTCAAGCTCCAGGAAACGAGCACCAATCAAAGTCAAATCAGAATCGGTCATAGACGACTACCTTGCGAAATATGCTCCAACATGGCGGTCACGCTCACAGCAAAGAAGGTGAACGAGATACATGCATTTGTAGACCCTAGAGACAATTTTCCTATATAGGCGTTGAAGAATTATTGCTTTTAGATATTGACCCATAATCTACTCTCATTCATGATTTGGTGCCTTTCTATGTGTGGTTATCATATAGGGGCTCCGCGTTTTAATGCTCAGCTGATTTGTTCTTCGCGCGCGGTTATGACAAGTTAGCGTATATTTACTATCCAATAAGACCAAAGAGATCTCATCTCCGGGAGAAGTCGTTGAATGACAATGATTCGTTGACTCTGATCACGCCCTAACGTAAGCGAGAACCCCTTTTTTAAGCGAAAGCCCTTTGTTTCAGATACCTTTGATTTATTAACTCTTTCACTATCTAGCTACAGACTGCGACTACTTCAATTGGCGAGCGAACCTTTCTTCCCTTGCTCCGCAATCTTCAATATAGCGTCTAGTTTCTGCTATTTTCTTGCGCAAATTTTTCAATTCGCGCAATTGATGCTGCCAACCTTCGCGCATGTCATCCTCTATAGCATCCAAGCTTTCAGCCATGCTTTTCAGGTCACCGTTCACTGTGTTCATCCATAAATTCTCATCGGCTATATAATTGTCGAATTTGCGCTTTGAGGGAGTTCGAGAAGACTTTCGAGTGGAGGCTTGAGAGCGAGTCTTAGACGTCTGAGTGTCTCTACCTGGTATCGCAGACGCTAATGCTACCCACATTAGTCACTTTCAAATCATTCTGGTTCGATAACGTACCAGAAATATCACTGGAACCCATCCTGACAATCTCGCCTTCGGAATCATCAGAATCGGGTACTTCATAGATATCTAGTCAATCGTCAGATGCCGCAAGGAGCTAGACTATAATTTCTTACCCTTTTTATCATGTGCGACTGCTTCATGGACAGACTCGAGAGCTTTCTTCTTGGTGGAGTCAATGCCTTCGCCATTGTTCAAGATGCCCGTATTTGCCTCTGTGCGAGCTCCAATGACCTCAGAGCCTGCTGTGCCATCAATGGCTAGATAATCTATAAGTTATAAGTCAGCTTTGTTCATAGGTTTGTGGGCAATCATCGATCATACCTTCTCTGGGTAAGAGTGAACCATCACTAAACTCGTCAACAGATTCCGAATCCTGATTCGATTCATTCATAACGTCAGTCGCCGCAAGTTGATAGCTTTGGCCTCCCAAAATACTGTCCCAAGCGATAGTAATCTCCCGATCTTGTTTGCTGGTTGGGCTGCAGTTTACCGAAATATTTGAACGAGGTGGTGATACGAGAGACAAAGCCGTACTAAGTCTATGGTGTGGCATCTTGAGTTCCGCTGTTGCTGTCTATGGAGATATTGATAGTCAATGAATGAAAGATGAGTGATAGATTGAACATGCAAAATAACGAGAGAAGGTCTTTTATCTTATAGTCTACAAACAGGGCCGACTGCGTCAACACGAGGTCCAGGCTGTCACGGAGCTGGGGCATACAACGCAATATTCTACCTTGGTTGGTGTTTCAGTTTGTGCAAAGCAAGAGCAGAATGCCTGGGGATCGGCTGCTAAGCCAGGTTCCGTCCATCTGATGGCTATAATGCGACCACAGATTATGCTTCCTGCCTGGTCTAGCCGCCGTTCATGGACAGAAGAGGGATGATCGTTTCCCTGGCACCTTTGCAGTTGCTTGTACTCAGCCACTTACGAATTTCGATCAATGCAGCAACTACAAATCTGCCTCGCTTTACTGCCTCCAATGCTCGGCCCCAACATTTCTTGGTCGTGGGCTAAGGACACACTTGCGCAATGATCATTTCATTGGACTTGCTCCCTGTGAGTGCAACAAAGGATCAATAAGCTGAGCGGTTACTGCTACTCTATGTAACTTCGAAGTATCAAGATCTCACCAACAATAGCTCAGAATTTTTAACCAAGTCTCAGGTCCGACTCAGATATACCAAACAACCTAGGCGTAGGCATGGATCATGAGTGAAGCTAGCTGGATAACGCACCGGTCGCATAATGGCGAGGTACCAACAGGTGAGACACCGCATGGATGCCTAAAGATATCCTTCCGTTGGCGAAGCCGAGGAGGGATCGTACCTGCTTAACCATGTATGATATACAGGCTTAGCCAAGTTTGCTAGTGTTTATTATCATATAAGAGGAGGCGAAAGGACGCCATAGTTTTCAAACATTTTTCTTTCATCAGAACACTCTACACCAGCAACATGTCACAGCACGAAGAGGAGATATGGATATGTGTGGGTAAATTCGATCTGGGTGATCAGTTTGGACGCACACAGGAGTTGAATGAGCATTCAAGCTCCCATGAATCAAACACGGCTCAAGATTATCCTGTAGATGTAAGTCAACGAAATTCCGTTCCCGCCCGCACGACTAATTGCTCATGAAATAGACACAAATCATGGTTCATACGGGCAATGGCATTCGTGTAACAATTTCCACATGTATAATGTCTCAGCCGGATGCGGGTTGCTTTGGAGTCCATGGTGGACATATCAGCTCCATTGCAGGTAGGCAACAAATCCAACAGAGTTGTCCCAGAGTGATTAATGTTCATGATAGTTTCACTGCCTCGAACAGATAAACAATTATCCGCTTCGCCGTTACAAGAATGCCACGTCTATAAAGAGAATCTTGTTCAGATAGCTTTGCAGTAGAAGTTGAATATAACCCTTCATGCGGCGTTTCGATGGCTTATTTCATATGTTCATACCGAGAATAGCTTAGAGAAGCAAGCATCAGTTTTGGAGGGAAGCCAACTTAGTAGGTACACCGCCCATGTTTAATACATATAATTAGATTTCCCAAAACAGTCAAAAGCGTCTCTCGATTAATTTGTCCCCATACGAAGTGTTGGCCAATAAGAGATAAGTGAAGTAAACCGACAATCTGTTGCATGTCGTATTTGGATGTCAGCCTTGCGCGATCATGCATTGATAACGCGCTTTCTAATCTCGGATGAGGCAAAGAGGAGTGACAGGGTGCACGAAGTCTTCCTAGTAAGGCAGACGTGCGCCCTCAACCAGGGTATAAATATTCCCTACCTCTCCTTAAGTCTACTCTTCCATCCCCTCCCAGTACACTCATCTTTCATCAACTCACATATCACCATGAGTGTGAACACTTTTCTAGTCAATGACACGGAAAATGTTCCCACCTCTTTCGATGTAAGCTAAATCAAGCAAAATAGAAGTATATATACTGACAGTAAAGAACGTCGTCGATGGAGTTTCGAATAATATAGAAAGCTCATCAGAAACTGAAGATAACTCACTTCTCGAGAATGAGTAAGTTGGTCTTCGCACACAACCCACCTCGAGCGAGAGTTACTAAATTATCTATTCACAGTACACAATATGAGGAAGAGGAGTACGACATCCCTGTTGACCCGGTAGGCCATACATTCCATTCACTATAGCTCATCCAGAAACTGACACCATCCCAGACTACATACATTGGTGACGATGCTCGAACAAGTCAACTCCGAAGTAAGCTTGCCGAATATACTGATTCCGATCGTTCTGACTCGAGAGTACTTCTGTCTGTTTTTCGGCCAATGGCAAATAGACATTCAGGTTCCGGTTTTACCATCCCGAGGATCCTCGCTTGTTTTATACCTGGCATATTGCGAGGTCATATCGGTAAGTCGTGTCCTTTCTTTAGATAAACCTATACTTATGTCATGGTTTAGAATATGTTAATGAACTACGTAAAATATCCGCTTCGCAAGAGACTGCTATCGAATTGCTTCAAGGTATAGTAGCCATGCATATATACGTTCATCAAGACCCATTGCTGAGCTGAAGCGACCAACTATAGCCCAAAATAGGAGTTTGCAAGCAGAACTTGACGAGTTTAAGCTTACCGCAGCTTCGGATTCTAGCAAGGGCAAAAAGAATAAACACAGCCATCAAGGATAGGCCAGGATCTAGTTGCCGAGACATGACAGAATTAAATTGTTCCTGAATTCTACTCTTAAGTTCTCATCCTGGCCTAGTACGCTCCGAGCTTTGACCCGAATGTGTTGAGACGATGTTTCGGAGAGGCTTAATCTTTGAGGGTGCGAACTTCGTTCTGTGATACTTGCTATTATTCCTATATCAGGCCTTTCTCTACTACTCTATCTTGTACTCAAATGTCACACCTAGAAAAATGGCCTGAATCTCCCTATGCCAACCCCGCAATATTCCAAGCATTTTGCTGATACCGTACATGTTGTGGTTAGAATCAATCCTAGTCTGGGACAACTAGAAGTCCACCAGTGCCAAGTTGTGTTTGACTGCCAAGATGATAACTAATCCTTATTTAGACTAGCGCCAAATATGTCACTAGAACAGCCTCATGGGTGTGTCTCCATCGTTGACATTCCTTCTCCACGGTTCACCTATATCAGCTCACATCCACGTGTCCTTTGATGTGCTAATCTCGGATGTGAGTGGTGGATGCTATGCTTGCGAGATTTACCAAATCAGTAATCGTTGACGCTTGCCATAACTTTGTTGCCGTCGTCTATCAAGAGCATCTTTGACTCTTCCTTCCACCTCTATCCATCAACCCCAGCGACAGACGCCATTGCGGAGTACTACAAGCTTGCGATCTGGTGCGCCATGTCCTTGATCGCAGGAATGCGTTGGATCAATCTTGCCAGTTTGATTTCGAAGGATCCTTCGAAGGAACCCGAACCTGGTTTGGGCCTAGCAGAGACATGCCGGGCCATTGCGTCCCTTTTCCTTGTCTAATCTCCAAACTATCCCTGTTCATGCCACCTCCATCAAAAGTTTGAGGGTCCGTCCATCCGGAGCTATTTGATGGGGGCATTTCTTTCGTCCTGGGATATACTCCAGTAATAGGATTGTACCATGAACCAATGGGAGCATTCTCACTACATATGCTCGATGCAGGTCCTTGAGTCGGATATCCTAGTGGTGGGTAGTACTGAGGATTATCCGGTAGCGTTGGTGCAGTTGAGACGGTCGTAGATGGCAGATATCCTTGGGGTTGTGAACTTAAGGGAAACGAGACTGGTGGGAAGGCATATGCAAGATTTGCCGGCTGCGGTTCATTGTAAGGGCTATAATAAGGAGTAGTAGGCGTCTGCGGAAAACCTGATGCTTGAGTACCAGAGGGAAAGGTATGCCGAATATGGTTCATTTGATTACGGTGGTCAGAGGAGGGCTGATATGATGACGGGCTTTGTGACAACGATGGGTCTTCTTGTACTTCAGAAAAATTCCTTTTGCGAGTTGGATACGCCACTGCAGAGCCATGGTGACTAATTGGCGCTGTCGCAGGACTAAGCTCATCAAGCTGATGTGGGGCCGTCTGCGGATCTGATCCGCTTGTTAGATGATCACCTACATCACTGCGTGGCAAGGGAGCAAGGTGATTAGCAATGCTCGACCCGGTATCGACGTTAGAAGAATCGGAGTCTGTTTTGAGTTTAGTGAACGGTCTTTGCAGGAGGAATTCACTTGCCAGTATTTGAAGAAGCAGCTTTTGGAGATATTATCCGTGCGTGACTGTCACTCTTCAACTTTTCAAGATGATCTAGCAAAGTATCGTTGGAGATGCTCGAGTCCGAACTCTCTCGTTGTCGTATAGGAGCGCGAAAGTCGTTCAATAATACTTGGTTGGGCATGTCTAGGCTGTTCAAGATCAATTTAGCGGAACAGAGGTCTGCGTCGTCTTTGACTTGGCATCCATTAGATCTCCAAGATACTACAACCGCAATATCCATATCAACCTCAACACTTAAACGAAGCCAAAGTCGGCGCTTGCCTTTCACAGGGCTTTTTCTAAGTGAGGTGATCTTGATGTCTGCCAGTGTGGGCTCCAGGTCAATAGTGCCCACACGTTTGCATTCGGAGGCGAAATTCCAGATGCGGGCCCCAGAAGTGTAAGATATGGCGTCTTTATTCGGAATGCAGACGTCTATAGGGAGTATATTCAAGGTGTCTGTGTTCGCTTCGATATCATAGTAGATGACAACATTTTGAATGCCGTTAGGAACAAGAACCCCCTAAATATCTATGAATCAACAATTCAATCCAATATTCACAGATATAGCTACCTCTGTCATAATTCTCTCCGCACAATCATAGAAGTTTCGTACTCCAGCATCCTCGGCAGGAACTTTGATCTCGCCTGCAAGCTCCGTGCACGGGCGTTTAACCACTCGAGCCAGAGTCATACGAGCATATCGGCCTTTCACCAATTGAGGATGGTTAATCCAGTAGTGGAGACCGCGGACTACCGCGTTTCTGAAGGTGTGTCCAAGTCAGCTTCGATTCCGGATTCCACCTGATTTAAATTGATACTGACGATGACTGCCCCGTCAAGTGAATTACTTTGTCGTCATCACTGACAATACTCCTTGTCCTCAACATAGCTCGCAAACGCGGGATCATACCGGGTACTTCTGAATTCCCTCCTGAGATCACAACAAGGTCCAACGGCTTAGCCAATTGAACGAGATGCTCGCCGATCCTTCGACAAGATTCATCAATTGGAGGATCCATAATGCAAGCCATATCGTCCCTTGTTTAGAGTTAGTAGTAGACTTAGAAAAGAGAGGAACCAAAAAGGATGTTTACACTGTCAATGTAAAACGGGCTTTGCCGTCCGGAACGTGAAAAGGATACACTTCGTCCTCGAAATCCGTTGACCATTGGGGCTTCGATTGCTTGTGAAAACGTTCCACAAATGGTTCAAAAAAAGCCTGCTCTTGATCTGGACTCATGTTGATGTTTAGCTTGGAACGCAAAAGCTGGATAAATCTCTCGTCAAACAAGTCTCCTCCAATCGCAAAGCCTAAAATTCCTATAAGTGCTAGGTATTTTCAGCGGGCTCTACTGACATACCTAAAGGGGCTCTCAATTCATTGATTGTGGGTGGTGTGCCATCAAATTTAAAGCAAATCTCGCAAGTTGTTATGTCCTGTTTATATTATAGCTTAGTTACCCTGTTATATCGAAGTCCAGGATACTAACCGCCGTGCCAGCTCCAAGATCGAATATTCCTACGGCAATTGTGAAGTTCTTTCCATTTTTAAAAGTGACATCTCTTTCCTCGCCTATGATGCCTTCAATCGCCGCTAGGTTTGCATAAGTGACACAATCGCTTTCGCCATGGATGTATATATTGCCAATGCACCCTGCTCTTCGAAGCAGTGCTCGGAAGCTTTGCACTTCCTCAATATTGTAGTACTGAGGTACTGAAAAAGCCCAGCCATTCTTAGGCTGTCCACCGCTCTCTTTGATCGCATGCTCGATTGCGAACCTGAGGAAATCCTCCGGAATCTGTTGTATGGATGCTAATCTGAGATTATCCACTGCATCGACTAAGAGAGAGTGGACATAACCGTAACTTTCAGGATGAGGCAAAAGGGCGATCTTCACTCCAGATACCAGTGTTTGATTGCGGCGTGGCCTGGTATGACCAAACGCGATAGGCTTGGCAGGCTCGTTTATGGAGGGCTCATATATGATCCTCGATGGCGCTTGAGGAACGAGCGACGGTGTCCCCGCTTGTGCTGCTGGGTAGTTTCCAATTTCTCTGCAGTGTTCGTTGCCTTCGTTGCTACAGGCCATGCGAAGACCTCCGGTTCCTAAATCGACACAGATATGGTCTACCGCATCTTTGGCCCGTTTTGAATAACTGGTGGGAGAATTGGTGGCCATCATGATATATCCAGGGATAGAGTACCAGAACTAGTCTCGGTGAGATGTTAAGAAAAGTCCCAAGAGAGGAGAGCGACTGCCGCTGGAAGAGACTGAAGATAAAAAGATATCCAACAGAGGGTCTTTGATACGGAGAGCGAGCTCTTTTACCCCTGAAGGTTCTGACCGGCCACGGTTGTAGTATAACACGTTGGGCTTGTATGTAATATCCACAAGAATCTCGAAAGCGATCTAAAGTTGTGATACAGGTTGTAGGAGAGGATGTTGGTAGTATATTAATACTCATTCCTTATGCTTTTGTAAAAAAAAATTCCAAGCAGCTACTAGCACACCTAAAACGATGAGTGGAGGGTATTACAAGTATCGATGCAAATATTGGTTGACCTTTAACTGTCCAAATTGGGTTTGGGTCAACAATACTCCATGCGCTCACTGTTTGGTAAGCATTCTATCTTGCAAGCTTTTTATTAGTACTAAACAAAACAGGCCGACGGGCGTGATTGTGACCAGTCTGCTGTGGTAAACTGCGGAAATGAGGTACCTGCAAATAGGTTGAGCGCCGCCACCGAAACAGCGCTTATGATGCAGTGCGAGGGCCAACCGGATACACATCCGACATGTCTTCGCGTCACTTTCGAGCTTAGTTAGACTGCTTAGGTCCGAGTGCAGACATCACATAAGCGAGAACCCCTTTTGATTCGACAAGCTACAAGTACAGACAAACACATAATCTCCCAAAGATATACTAATCTACATAGGTCTATACGATTATGTATAGTGTTATTTTGACAAGAGGAGCACTACGCGGCCAACCAGCGCGTTGTTATATGCTCTCTTGAACGGTGCAGACCTGCTTGCTCACGTCGTGTGTCACCTTCTAGATTAAAATGAAACTAAACAACGTGATTAATTAATGTTACTCGAGATATAGAGGGCTACAAGAGCTTACATTTTGTATCCCATGTCGTGTTGCAATGATTTCCAGTCAAACTTTCGATTGTGCTTATGTTGCGCGATCCATAGCTGTTCCAAAAATTCCAAAGCATTATCTGCATTCTATTTAATTTTTAGCCTATAGCAAGAGTGCAGCAAATATAAAAATACATACCAAAATGCACAGCTGATCAGTGCTCATCTTTTGTCGAATAAAGTTCTCCTTGTCAACGTCATTAAAAATCGTAACTCCCGCCATAAACAAACCCCAATACAAGCCAATCTCCAGACCATGGCCTGTAGGCGTTGAATTTGCAATCTCTAGTATTTCATTAACTGCAGTATAAAGCTCCGAATCCGTAAAACCAAAAGATGGATATAGACCCATCATGTGAAAGAGATATATGACAAGTGCATTGTAACAAAGCTTCGTTCTCGAAAGTGCCTCATACTCCAATGTTTGAGACTCAGAAAGCCGCTCTGTCACTGTTCTCCAATCATTTCTGTCATCTGGTAGCTGGCGCGGGCAAGAATGCCACCAAGTTTGTAGCTCTGTCTTAATTTCAGCGGCTTGATTTATCTGTGCAACGTCGATTTCTGATCTAAAGAAAGGCTTCACCCTTGCTATGAAAGTCATCAGCTTGGACACTCGACCGCTCACCGCATTTGTGCGGTCATAATATGGCCAGAAAAGAGCCTCGATTTGTTGATCATCTCCGTCCCAGATTTCCCCCGAAAATGGTGAGGCGTGTTCAGAAAAGAGAGATCCAGAAGCGTTAAGTAAAGAGAACAGCCTAACCAAATAAGCGTTCGGCGGAGTATCTGCTCGGCAATCAAATAGATGCTTAGCTCCCTGGAGATGCTCATGCCAAAATTGATCTTCGGAATATGATATCTAAATTCTGTTAGCTGTAATACGTCTTGATCACTATTTAAACTACCTCATAAACACATAAAAGTAAACAAGCCCCAAGTGTGCAATCGCATTTCGCTGCAATTGGATCCGAGAGTGTTTTCGACAGTTTTTGAATCGCTGAACCATAAAGCGTAGTTGCATTGAAGTAGTGTCTTGAATTGAGATCATATCCTTCAGTTCTCCACAAGTGTCCTGCAGCAATTGCAGCTATAGAACAGAGCAGTACTGGCGAAGGATTTGCGGAGGGCATTAGCATTTTTTGTATGGGACTTCCGTTATCATGTGGGTAAAAGAGGAACCGGGAGCAATGGTTGAAAAAGTAGTTCAGATATTGTGTGGCAATCTCGATGTCAAGCGGTAGTTCAGTCAATGGTAATTTTGACCAATCTTGCTCTGAAGTTGCTTGAGTATGGACCTTCCAGGTGCATACAAGATTAAGCCTTTTACATCTGTTGCAATGTGGTCGGATTTCGTCGCATTTAACTTTTCTGGCCCGGCACATAGAACAGCCTGCAATCGTATTAGATACTTATAAGGCTGCACGAACAAATAAAGAATCACTCCTACCTTTCCCCGTACGTTTCTTCTTAGGTGCAGGAAGCCCTGGAGCCTGAATTTGGTGCTGTATGAACTCCAAAGGTTCAATTTTTTTAGGGTTGGATTGGCCGTGCATGCTCGAATCACAGGACAAGAAGGATTTAACTGAACTGTGAGATACGATTGAATATTACATACAAGCCGGGCGAGGGTAGGGGGTTTTATCTTATGCAAAAGACTTAAAAAGGTAAGTATCTGGGATCACACTTAACCAATAAAGGATGCTGCTAATATATTAATACTCGTTCCTATTACCAGTATCGATGCCGGTTGACTTTTAGCAGTACAAATTGGGTTTGGGTCAATAGTACTAAACAAAACAGGCCGACTGCCGTGATTGCAACCAGCCTGCCACGGCAAACTGTGCTACGTGGCGCTCAGGATGCAGTGCGAAAGCCAACCGGATACACTTCCGACATTTCTTTGCAGCACTTTCGAACTTAGTGGCGGTGGTAGCACGGTAGGACTGTTTAGTTTGAATCAGACATCAGACATCACGATATATACAGGCGTGGCGACTTCATTCATATACGGCTAGAATGAGATCGACATGCTCGGAAGCGGTATTAGGTAGACACAGATGAATTTCCTTGGTGAACAGTTATTATCGCTTACAAAGGAATTTCAGCCATAATTCAAAGGCAATATTTTCCTAGCTCCACCTCAACTTCCCTTTATCATTGACGTATGATTTGCCAGTAATAGAGTCCCAATAGTGAATACCGCTATCGTCCCGATAAACCTCTACTTGTGAAATAATTCTGTAGCCACCAGTTCTGTGGGTACTGCTAGGTCGAAGAGAGCCCTCCAATTTCGCAAAAAATGTGTCTGTTTCCTCGGAGGTAGCACAACGTAAAGTTCCTATGAACTCTCGATTCGGCACATTGTCATCTTATACTTGCCATCAAGAACACGGTTAGGAATCAACGTATATCCCAACTCTTTTCCCACTTTCTCCAACTCTTTGTCTATTAACTGTTTATCGAGATCATATGTTTTATCGGGATTGTCCGTCAACGCTACTTCCAAAATTAGGAAACACATGGCGATCAGTGTCGAAAGAAAAGATTGCTCATGACTTCGTGCTTGTAAATAATACTGAGAGTAAAAGAATCTGATTGATACTCTCCCAGGCGGAACGGAAGGATTATAAGCTAGTCGTAGCAGTCGTCCGCCAAATAAAAGCATCATTTAGGCCAGAAGCATAATTGGTCCACGCTATCATAGACTCTTATATGCATATGCACTCTGCGGATCACAAATGTGTGCCAGCGCTCAGCCTGTACGTAAGCGCAATATCAATGGCTTGCCTCTGTATTTTGACTATACAATCTTCCCGACTAGTTCCTTTCTAAAACCGTTTGGTGAAGTAAAATTTTATTGCCCAATCTGTAAAAGTGATATATAATTTCCTCTGTATCTAGATCTATCCATCGTGCCCAATCTTCTCCCTATTGAACTCGTTCCAACTTAGCCTGTACAGTCAAAACCATTGTTAAAATGATTGCCAAGTGCGTTGACTTGGCATAAGACTCAAACGGTATGTGCCAATCTAACCCTTCCCCCAGACCATCGATACCACGCAAAATCATTTATGCTTTTTACAAATTCGATAGGTCGGGAAGTAAAGAGGGTATCTCTGGAAGGGTAGAATACAAGTGCATATATTGTGGCCTTGAGAATGCATTCTGGCTCAGAGGCTGGAATGCTCTAATATCTACACAATAAATACATTTTTGCTTGAGAATGACCATATAGGCGACTATACCAATGTGGCTGAGGAGCCCCGTGCTGAAGATGGCGCTTCGAACTCGCTATTGGATCCATTACCTGCGTCCGCAATTGTGCCTCTGTACCTCTTGTATACTAGTCGTGCGGAGAGCCGAGTTGCAAATATGGTCGACATGGTAAGTACGACCTGAAGGTGATATCAGTATAATCACCAGAAGGAGCTAAGTATTTTTACCCAGAAAACAAGGACAATCTTCCCGCCCTGTGATGCTAACCAGACCGGAACCAGAATTATGCAAGCCAGCATGCATACCAAAGCGCAAATGGCACTTCCCAGCAAAATCAACAGGGATCTCTGACGGGTTTTTTGGGCTATATTATGGGCTTTACTATCGAGAATATGATAGGCGAGACGTGTATATCCCGTGAATAGTCCTGCATAAACGGTGGACGCTGCAACAAGCAAAATCTTGGAAATTATAAAGAGTTGCGTGTTCTGGAATAGAAACCTGCCCGCGATTAGTTACGAATAAACTATATTTGACTCGTTATTATTTTACCAGGTACAAAGCGCAACAAGAAGACAGAACATTAGGACCGCGATAACGCGGCAAGCATGTTGAAATCGTATGTTGTGCAGATCAAAGAAATGCCAAAGATTCTCAGCCTGAAACAAGTTAGTATTGGATACTATTTTTCATTCGTTTTCAAATACCTCGCATACTGGTAGCAACCCAAAGTTGAAAAAAAGTAAATCAAGGTACAGGACGGAGGTCCAGGGCTGTGGTGGATTTGGCGAAGACCTCGCTAGCACGACTGCCAACAAACTAGTAGAAGATACAAGCGAGGTGCAGTACATGGCCAAGAGGCATGGCATTGGCTTTGGAGCTAGGAAGTAGCTACCAACCCTAAACAGTGCAGTAATAACGATGACCACAGAGAGGAAGATGGCCAGAGGAGAGGATATGCGGTCCGCCAATGGTTCGAGGGCCATTTGTGTTAGGCAAAAGAGAAACAGGGTAAGAATATAAGAAATACAATGTCATTGGTAAGACAGTGGTCGGAAATGAATGGCATTGATCGATCGCGGTGAAGCAGGGCGAACGGAATAAAGAATACCTGCAGCTTGGTCTTATACTTCAATTTCAAGACTTATTGGGCTGGGAAGAATTACATCAAATCCACCGACTTGAACCCTGCCTAAACGGCCTTGAAGATGGATGCGCTTTTCGTTGGGTGGGAACAGACCCGGCTGTCCTGGCGCTATCGTTTACGCTACGCCGAAAGAATCAATAAGCTCGGAATTCCAGGCCTCTTGATACTTTTAGATTAGCGTCAGCGCGTATCCTTGAAGCCAAACACCAACCTTCCGCCGTGGAAAAAGATGCTTTCAACCATAGCAATATACGAACATGCAAACAGCAATTAAACAGCGGATATCTGTACGGGAATTTCGGCGACAACTAGACAAATATGACGACGATGAGTCGATTGATGGACTACTAAAAAAGCCAGAGGTGTGTTGCCTTTCCTGGAACCAGTTCATAAAACTGACGTGTGAAAGGTTCTATCTTTACTCGGCGAGATATTCAATAACCTTTCTTTAGAGTCACAGGCTTCTGCTCGCAAATGCTTTCAGCCAAACTCCGAGGGCCCAACAAAGGAGAAGTTGCCAGCTGCGCTGGCAATACTATGCCAAGTAGACAGCATCAGTCTTCCTGGCGAGATTCAAGAGCTTTTCCACATTTGTGTGGATAACCCGCCAAAGTTTTGGGCTACTTTAAATCCCCACACACTACCGACTCCTAACCTTGAAGGATCGATCTCGATTATCGCCTCGAATCTGTACCTAGATATCAAAGGCCTACGTCTTAGACGGAAATGGGACATTATTTTATGGAGATATTTTACTCTATTCTGCTACGATCTTGCCTTGTTGATAGGGGATGGTCAAGAGAGGATTACTCCGAAGCTTCTGGGGGGCCTTCTTCATATTCTGAGCACATCTCAACGCATCACTGATGATGCCAGGGTGATCGAAACCAATCTGCTTGCTTGGTGTAAGGTTGGCTCTAGGTATCGAAAGCTCTGTCACACCCTCGATGATGGTGCCTTGTTTCTCCTGCCGCAAGTTGCAGACGACCTGTATGGCACCCTCCACGCGATCCTTAGAATCTTGGCTGATATATTTTAGATGGGAAAATGAGAACTTGCTACCCGGATCATCCTTCACGACAGCAATTCAGAAGCTTTCTGAGCTTGGAATCTGTGAGGTGTCGAGAAAAATCCACGCCAACACTCTAGGCACCAGTATTCGAGACCACATACTTGAACCTTTCCGGTGGAACCTTTCGGAAATTCAATTACCATCATCGAGGGCAAAAGCTAGAGGCAGGGTTGAGAAGGTGAAACCTAAGGGCAAAAAGAAATCTTCAAACCGCGCGAAGAAGACTCGGGTTGCCTCTCAGTTTCAATCACGGAGTAAGTATTGTTATGAAAGGTCCCAGACGAAGTGCTGACCTGAGTGGTTGATTAGACCTGTCTGCCGAGAACCAGAGAAGTGCGGGATGTGAGGCAAGCTTTAATGCCACAAACACAGGGAACAATTATGAAAGGGCTCTCTGTGGAGAAGAAAGAGCCGTCACAGCTCAAATTACCCACCAGAGTGCTTTTAATTCAAATCCTTATTGCGATGTTGTGAATTCGCTATCATTACCTTCGCATGAGATTTTATCAACAGGTCTGTTGCATCTCTCTATGATCTATTGCACTATTGACTGACGCAGACAATTCTGGATTGCAACTACCACTTGAACAAGATATGGACTGGCAAATACCACAGCAGTTCGTTCATGGGCGACCTCCTACCGGGCACGAGAGCACGGGATTGGAAGATAACTGGCCGATTCCTGAAGTCCAGGGCCGGCCGACTACTGAGCAAGAGACCATGAGACTGGAAGATAACTGGTTGATTGCTCAAGATTTTAACCTCGGCGGCCGACTGACTAGTTGGCAAGAGACTATGTGTTGGACGATCCCTGACGATGTCTTGCATGGGTAGATCTAAGAGTTATTAATACATAGCCAGCTATTACCACGAAAGTGGTTAAGCACACAGATAGCAGCAACTCAATTTGTGTTTGTGTTGATAATCACTAATGCAGTATACTGTTGCAACCGGAGAACCTTCTCATTATCCACTGGGTATCCAAGTCCATTTTTGCTGATAGTACTTCCGCCAGCCTCGAATGCACCTCGAATTAAAAAAACCATGCATCTATCTGTCAATGCCACCTCTCTTGTATCCTCTATGGTCTGCTCGTACGCTGCGAGTCCTGACTTGCCAAGCTACAAGTATTAGCCAGAGAAACGATAGTTGTGGCTACAACTTACATGAGCTTTAACCTCTGCTACTATGATACCCTCTTCGCCAGGTTTAGTGGCCAAGATCTTTGTACGAAGATCTTTTGAATCTGTGGGTTGGACAGGGAGTTGGACAGGCATTTTGATCAGATTTGTTGTATCTTAGGCTGCGGTTGACAGCTTCGCTGGATTCACGGCCGGGCCCTGTGAACTCTCAGTATTGCCGTGCAGAACGATAAAATTATGTAAGCTGGCCTACGAAGATATGGGACGAACAACGTGAGTGCGTCGTTTTGATAATTTTGCTGGTCGCTGCTCATATCAAGCCCCGCCGTTTTGTTTTGCTGGTGAAGACATACAAAAGTGTTGCCTTGGGCCGAAATTTTTGTGCCTTATCTTAGCCCAACACATCTTTTTTAGTCTTCCAGGGCTAGCCGGGGCGTTACGGCTCAGCCACAATTAAATTGCGTCATGTGCCAGAAACTGCAAGGCATTCTTGGCAGTCGATTTAAGCTTGTTGCGTCCTACGAAACCATACATTTGAGATGACATTATAAAGTACCATTATAGAAAAGAACTGAACGTGATCTTGATTTGGCCTTAAATGCTACCAGCTGGAACTCCTTTAATATTAATTTTGTCCATGCCTAACAAATGAGGATTTAAGCCGCTTTCTTATCGAGCGATATCCTACTACAGATATCACATAAGAGACCCTTCTGTAGCTGGCACTAAATACGGATGATTCCTCGAAACTGCGCACGGTGCATTAACGCCAGCATCTAGTCAGCATCGCTTTGTGCTACATCTTCCAGAATTTTGTTTATATCAGAGTAATTTTTGGTCCAACAACCCATAATAATCCCCCCTCCGAATAGATTTTTAACATCGGGGAAGATGCTCTGCCTGAAACAGTCGTCAACATGTGTTTCGTATTGTTCCATTTCTATTAGAGAGTCAAATGAGCCTCCCAAAGTTCGATACGGCCAGTGTCCTTTAAGAATAGTGTAAAGAACAGAGCCAAGGCTAAAAATATCTGTAGCTGGTGTTGACTCCCAGGGCGAATTGGGGTCAGAAAACCCCGCGTCTGGAAGACCCCCACCAACCAAACCAAGCTCGTTACATGTTGATCCACCAAAGTCGCAAAGCCAAAGGTCCAATGATGTAGACTCCGTACTATGAACAAGAAAGTTGTCTGGGCGTAAGTCGCTATGTACTACACCTCGGCTGTGAATGTATGCGACGGATTCGATAGCTTGTCGAAACCATTTTTTCCGAAGAGATAGCGGTATCGTGTCGTTATAGTTATCAAGATAATGTTGAAGGCTGCCATGGCTAGCTTCGGCGAAGAGTAACCCAGTTGGAAACTTTTCTAACCAGCCTAAGTATCTTTAAGCATATTAGCGTAATTATAATCAAAATTTCAGTGTTGTAGATACTGATAGATCCATTAAACGCACCTTACAATTCTGCAATGCTCTCCTAATCTGTCTAGAATCTGGCGTTCGACAAAGTAGTTATTGGCAACAGCTGGTCTCTCTTGTATTACTTGGTCCTCCAAGATTTTAACAGGCGCTTTTAAAACAACTCCTGCTTGGACCCGGAAAAAAATGGCAGTTGAGCCCAAAAAGCTTTGGGCAGGGAGTTTTTCCATTGAAGCTGTGCTTTTTGGTAAGGGGGGCCAAGTGCGGGGTGAACCTTTTTTTTTTTGCCAGAGAACAGGTCCAGTCTTTTATGTCTCCTGAAGCAGCGCTAATCGGCGTAGCCAATAGAAGTAAAACAAACGAACCCGCTAAAAACTCGCACAGGGGAAAATATGTAATAATACTACTGATAGTTTCAATGTCCAGACCGGTCAAACCCCCCCCCCCACCCACAAAGTCTACTCCAAATACCTAGCTGTCCTTCTCCTCCTGTGCCCTGCCATTCAACGATAACTGGCCTTACGTGTCACGTCCATCAACACAAGCTAGCTTAACACGGTCAGCAGTAAAACACCGTGGTCAGAAAAAGCGACTTGACCCACAGAAACTACGGATTCCTACAACCAAACTGGCCACACTTCACATTTTCTTTCCTCGAACCCAAAGGTGATCGCTTAACACTATGGCCGTCACTGGCTGGGTTCGCGCAACGCTCGAAATTGACATCTTCTTCATGACGGTCACCGCACGTGTATATTTTGGTGGTGTAATACTGAGTACACATGTTGGCAGGTGCTTATTGAAAGCGGCGGGCCGTGAAAAAGAGTCAGCTAACGAGATATCGACCTGAGTATAGGACAAAAACTCGGAATTGCACTAGTTTGAGAAGTTTGTTGAGAGTTGAGTGGTATGCTACATAAAACAAATGGAAGAGGAAAGCATAAGCTTTTAATAATCACATTTGATCGAACAGAAGGTTCACGCATTGATAAACTGTGGTGTCGTGCAGATAAGAGCTGGTGCAGGGCCGATTTTGGCCTATCAAGATTAGACCAGGATGAAAGCTGCTGAGAAAAGGATTTATGTTACCGCCTTCTACATAAACTGGAGCGGGGTTTGACTAAAACTTCAATGGTACTGTGACTCGCGGCTGCCTAATATGTTCTACACGTGATCGGTCAACTGTTACACTATTGTTAGCATCTGTGATACAGTGTACGCTGTACAGCTGTATTTTGTATACTGGACGTATATACGCTAATTCAAGTCGTCAGCCTACACCACAAAGTGCAACAGCTTCAATTCGAAGATTAGCCGCTTGCTTTTTATAGGTTTCCCCAGACATTCTTTGCGATTTTCAACTCTCCTTTCGGTAGCCTTAAAAGATTATGCGTATAGCTTTGACCCTCGGTCCAGGCATGGTATTGTGCACATAGGAGGCAAAGCTAGGTTCGACCACTATTTTATGCTTGCAGATGGCTATATTGACTACTAATTAAAATATTAGCGTTGCATCGAAAATCGAGTTGCAAAGTCTTTGCAATACCCTTTCCAACGATGAGTTTGCCTTCGATTCAGCCTCCAGTGCGAATTCTTGTCAGGACTCGCCCAGATCAACTTACGATGATCCATCCTGTCTTTGATAAGGCCGACAATTTATTAATCGAAAAACTTTGCGAGGAACTATGCATCACCGATACAACGAAAATACAGCGTTTAATTACAAAGGTCTGGAAAGAGAAGAGGCTAGAGCGAGTGGATATTATTTGTGACTATGGTGTATCTATAAGCGATGATCCCCAGGTTATAGCGTATAACGTTACAGTCGATAGTCTGGGTTTGGCAGTTAAACCACTCGGCAATCCGCAGATAAGATCGAGAGTAAATAGAGAAGTGGAAGCGTGGAGGCAATTGAGTGCCCAGCACGACGGAATTTCTTTTCCAGGTCGAACAGACCTTCGAGAAAGCCAACGTCGCCTCGACCAGCGTCGCCTAGACCAACATCGTCTAAAAAATGCTTCTCCGGCAGGTATTCTTGGGTTTAATATAATAAAAGATTAATCCAATCATCTTCGGCACGAGTTTGAGTGATTCAGTATCGACTTTCCGGCCTTCGCAAACGTGACTAAGACATTCTAGGAGCCAGCATAGCCTTGTTATGATATTAAAGTCTTTCTATTACAGGCTGCGTAAATTGCGTATTCGATTCTTTTCGTGTCTGCTATGCATCTTCGCACTACTCTGGAAGGGTCTCTGACTATTTACCCAATGATTCAGCTACAAGTAAAGCTCTTGACGCTTATAGATAATCGAGATATTGTCTCAAATTCTGATTATAATGACGGAGACATTCTTGAAGGATTGAGACTCGATTATCAGATTCGGCTACAACTGCAAAGTAGAGACGGGTAGAGAACGATGTTTAACTAAAATAGACTGAATTTGAAGAGGAAAATATTCGCGATATCTCTACTGATAGCTGACTAAAGCCTTACATAGAAGAAGATAGTGTTGCACCCTGTAAAAGGAAGCTTATTCGCTTGCTGACGAGCTTGATGGTGTCTGGGCTAAACAACCACAATGGCCATTCCGCTGCGTATCGGCCCAGTGAGTTCCATGTGGGCAATGATATGGATCAACAATATCATCCTGACACTTTGCAACATCGTCCACGATTGGACATCCACATTCGGTCCAATGGATAGTTGTTATAGTGCACATAATGCATTTACTTCTGGAGCTTTTGGTTTCAACCAGTAAGCTACCGGTTTTCATAATTCATATGTGTTGAACTTACAAACAAGATTGTTACGTCAATTTCAAATGAAACCCGGGTTCCCAGGTCGAATGCTCCCTTTAAGCAGGTTAGTAATTAGGCTCCTTATAATTATTAAGATAGAAAAACTCACAAAGTCAACCTAAATCCCCAAAGTCTGCTTCAAATGTTTAGGTGGGTGGCTTCATAGCTATAGCTAGTTGGGTGAGGCTTCCCTTTATTTAAAGGCGACGCTGACTGCTAATGTCGCATCCCAATCTACGCCCGCCTCGAGAGCACGAGAAAGTGGGGCTGGACAACGCATTGCTCCAGTAGCAGCCTGTTTTGGGCTTTCTGCAGGCACGGATCGTGACGGCCCGAACATCTTGCAGGACACTATTTTCTAAACTTTGTGAGGCTCCTTGTACGGTAGGCTGTTTTGACTTCCTTGGCATGACCACGGAATAAGCCACGTGTCGTTGGGCGTACTGTCGTTTTTTCAATGGCTGTTGAAGAGAATTGCTGCCTATCTGAACAATGCTCTGTGTAGGTGTCCGCGGTTGTAGTTTTAGAACAGTAATATGTTGCTACCACTTTTCGGATAACTGGTAATCTGACCCGTGACCTGATATAATAACAGTAAAATGTAAATAAATGACATTGGCAATGCAGGCTGGGGTCCATAGTCTTTGTTGTACCCCATGGCCGCTAAACAGATTATTAGCGTTGAGCTTCGGTCGGCGGGACTGGAGCTATGTAGTTTTAGGTTGGGGAAAATGTGACATCAGGAAACGGTACCATGTATAGCGAAAGCATGATTTTGAAAGTGCATTTTATGCTCGAGCTGCATTGGGCATATGTTACAATAGGGCTTTTGCCCTTCTTTGATCTGCGACAAATGCTTCCGTTTGAAGTGCTTGGTAAGATCTCCCGGACTTGCAAATACGTACACGCGTTTTTCGAATGAAAGACTTTTTCGCCCAAGGCAAACGAAGCATATGAGAGGCCTTTTCTCTGTGAACACTGACAGCATAGCTGCATCCACCGCTTGCTTTTCGGCCATGGCAACCATCACTTGTGCATCGGCACCTGGGGATGATACCGGGCTTTCTTTTTTGCTAGGCTTCCTTCCTCGAGGTGACCTGCCTTCCTCATATCTGCAATATGCAGCAACCGCATCGATAGCGGCATCACGGCGGCGAAACTCCTCTTCCAAGGTTGTTCCCGGCAAAGTCATGACAGTCTCAACTAAGCGTCTTTGTATTGGAGGCATCTCGTCAGACAAGTCCAAAGTAGCCTTCACATCCTCGGTAAACTTAAGGCCAGAAAGCTGTAGTTCGATTTCTTGAACGGGATGTTCCAGGTCCCACTGGCTTTGTACTTGCTTCAGGAGTGCCGATCTTTGTCGCTGCCTTTCATTAAAAATCTCTCGGCTCACGAGCTGGTATACAGGCTGTTTAGTAGCCTTGCCTTCGAATCGGCACTTCAATTCTGCTCGCCTGGCCAGGAGTTGCTGAATACTAGGGTCTTTATTAACTGAGGAGGATTGCTCCTCCGTAAGCTCTTGGGGTCGGTCTGGATTGATCCAACGGCTCATTCTGCAGGCGGCACGCATCAACTCATATTGAGGCTCTAAGCCACGCACGATAGCTGCAGTGTCCGCCGTGACCCGCCGTGGAAGGTAGTGTTTGACGAATGTTCGTGCGTCAGCATGCTGCATCATCATGTTCTGGAGAGCAGTGCTCACGTCACCTGTTCCTCCATCAATTAGCATGTTTTACAATAAACAGGAGGATTCAAGACAAACCGCTTTGATTAAATGCATTGCCTGCGCCGTACCGAAGACCATAAGGGCGGTGGATCTGGGGGAACCCAGTCAGGACGCCGAGCTTTTTCACCAATGGCAAAAGAGTCGTATATGGCAAAGGCTCGGTCTCTGAGATTTCCATGCCATAAATTGTTGTTATCGCCTTGCGGAAAACAAAAACGTTGGCCATGCTAGGTTTTAGCGGTATAGACAGCTGGTTAGTGCCAGGCCGTATATCTAACTTGCTGAGTTGCTCTGCAGACGTAAGGTTTGGAGCTGCAAAAGCACCATCTGCCAGAATAAGTCCCAGTAGAAACACATGTGGGCTAAGTACCAAAGATGGGTCATAAATAATCTCCGGGATTGGAAAGGTATTTCTAGTTGCTTTGTTATTACTGTCTTCTAGAAGGTAATGTAATAAAAGGATAATAAACTTACGCCTCTTTCATGCCTAGAAACTGCTTCGTAAACTCATAAGTAAACTCAAGCAAGATCCGATGTGGGCCGCCTTGAGGATCACGAAGCAGAGAGACGATAATGTGACGATAGCAAAGGTCGAGGACAGCTTGCGGCCGGTTCGCCGAGAATCCAGCGAAATGGTGAAAAAGGTGATTATATATACGGTAGCGCCCATGCCCGTACTTTTTCCGGGTCGTAGTCAAGTTGGTTTGAAGAACTCCTACAAGGTCCTCGACGTACATTGCCGTCTTCTCCCGTTTTTTGTTCGTCAACTTGTGCTTTTTTGCTAACTTCCTGAGCACCTAGAACTCATAGTGATTCATTAGCCTTAAGTTACACTCTTAGGGAAAAACAAACAGGTAGTCAAAAAAGAACGCACCCGGTGCATTTTGCGGTTGAGCTTGGATGGGATCTTCGAGTCATTCGCTTCCTCATATATAAGCCGAAATATTTTCCAATATGTACCAAGAGTGCTGGTTGACTTAACACCACAAACTCTTCTCCCTCCTTTCCCCCGGCGCTGATCTAATAACCAGTCGAAAAAGCTGTAAAGACCGCCAAGGGATATGTTTTTCATCGAACGCTCGGGGTTCTTTTCTACAAATTTGCAGTACCTATAAGAAACTTCGATTAGTGACAGCTACTACGGCGTGGCAAATACACTTACTGCTGAAAGCGATATTTAATCACATCAAAAAGTGTAAGAGTGTTGGGCCGGTAGTCTTCAGTATCGAACTCCCCCTCATCGAACTCATTCTCTTGATTAATGTAGTACTCTGGCGGATGCGCATTGTCTCGTTGTACAAGCCATGATGCACTGCTGTCTGGCTCGATGTCGGTATCGGTATCTGTATCTGTTGGGTCTGTATCATGGTCGCTGCCTTCCACCTCAGTGTCAAAACAACTCTCAGCATCGGTGTCATCGTCGGACGAGCAGTCTTCTGCCTGCTGACGACACCGCATGTTGGCCAGAACCTATAGAGGCAGAGTCGATAAAGTAATGGAGGGGGACAGAGTGAGGGCTTGAGTAGATGATTGAAGGTAATGAGAAAGAGAAGAAGGAGAAGAGGGGATAAGCGGAAATATAGTAAAATCTGCCATCGCAGAGCAGCACATTATGAAGGGGAGCCATTTTCTGCCCCTCCCAAGAATTGGTATTGTGAATGATGACCGAAGAGGATGACAGTTTTCTGATGTCTGATCCAACAAAGTGCCAAGCGCTAAGCACCCGGGGTCCCTGTGTCTTGCCGCCTGGTCTGTCAGGTACGCGAGACCTTAAAGCAGCGGAGAAGGCGGCAAGTAGGCCCCCGAAAACAGCGTCCAACACCCCCCAAAAACAGCACCCAATTTGCCGTCTAGTCGTTTAATACGGTAAATTTCGAAAACTATATAGTTATAGCTAAAACGTATTTGTTGTATTAAAAGTTTGTAATACAAAAAAATTTGCATTTTCGGTTAATTATTTTAAATCGAATAAATTTAAAAAAAAAAAAACTTTAAATTTTATTAAATGTTTTTTACGAAAATGTATATATACAAACTTAAAAAATTTTTAAATAAAGTTTGTTACAAAAATTATAAACAAATAAATTTTTTTTTTTGTATAATAATACTTTAAATTAATATATAAAAATAGTAAAAAGTTAATTACATTTGTTTAATATTTAATTTAATTATAGCGAAAAGCAATTAAAACTTTTAAGTATATAATATTAATAATTTAACGAATTGTTAATAAACTTGATTTTTTCGTTTTGTTATTTAAATTATTGTTTAATAATATATAAATACTTGTTACGAAAAAAACTTGTAATACTGCAATATAAAACTGTTTATATATAAAAACTTAACAACGAAAATTAACGTTTACTTTAATTAATAATTGTTTTTGTGTTTATTAATAATTATTACAAATAAATTACGTACTAAAAATTATTTACGTATAAATTTAAAACTATTTTAATTCGCGATTAATTATAATTGTAAAATAGTTTGTAATTAATTCGAAAATTGCTTGCTAAAAAAACGAATTTTTAAACTATAATTTATTAGTTTAGTTATAATTATACAAATACTATTACAAAGTTTTTTTTTTAATATTAAGTTTTATAATAATATAATAAAAGTACTAATTTTTAACCGAAAAGTAAATAGCAGCAAACTAAACAAATCGATAATTTACAAAACTTTTAACAATATATAAAATTTTTTATTCGGTTTAAAATTTATTTTATTAACAAATATATATATTTTTTTAGTATTTAACAATAGTTTTAGTATTTTATTGTTAATTTTTATTATAGTTATATTAAAAATTGTAAAAATCGTACAACTGTTGTAACAGAATAGGCCTACGTAGAAAGTTATTGGCTGAATACGCAAATATGCCAAAAGTAGATAAAAAGTTGATATTTAAAAGAACAGCTCAAGCTTAAATTACTTGTTTTTTAAGCGTGTATATATACAATAATATTACTTCGTTATTTAGGACTGTTAACAATCAATTAGCTGTTCGCTGCACTACTGAGTACTTTCTGTAATAGTTATAAGCCCGGTTTTGCAATTAAAACACTTTTACTGCGCACATTAAAAGCTTTTAGTCGCAAAACAGCTAATTTCCTAATTGCTTTTTTTTACAGAAAATTTTTTATATTAACAACGAATACCGCAACTATACAATAGCAAGTTCGCAGAAATTTTTTAATGTGCTAGTAACAAATAAACATAATTGGTTTAAGTAGTTTATATTATTAAAATATAAAACACGCTACTAAAACGCGTGGAAACTAGTTGATTTAAACGTTTTTAACAGCTAATTCAACTTAGCGGTATTACTATTAAAGCCGAAATCGCTAAAAAAGCTAGTTAATAAAAAAAATCGAGTTCGTAATAAAAAATACAATATTAAGCTTATCGCGTACTTAGCGTTAATAGCTAACTAAAACAATATACTTTAAGCAAAAGCAGCTTTTTTATTATCGACCGTTTTTTTTATTATAACTTTTGTTTTAATAATCGAAAAAAAAAAGCTTAAATAACTTTTTGTTAAACTTTAATATTTACTTATAACTACAGTTAGCGATATACAAGCGAACTAGTTAATGTACAACAAGAATTATACAATAAAAATGTTAAAGTAAACAAAACAGTTAAAAAAGTATTAATAAGTGTTAAACTGAATCACAAAAACAATAAATCCGTCGAAACTGAAAAACGTAAAACTACAATTAGCAGTTAACAAAACTATTAACATACAAACATTTATGCGACAACTAAAAAATAAGTTCGCTTTAACTGACTTAAACACAATTAACACAGTTCGTGCAAAATACCGACAAGTTTTTAACTAAACAGCAAAAAAAAGCATTAATAAAAAATAGTAGCTAAATAATTAAAACGAAGTATATAAACAAGCGAAACTTTACAATTTCGTAAAAATGCAAAATAATTTAACTACGCAAAATTTTCTAATAGTTATTCGCACAAAGCTAAGTTTTGCTTAAATAAAAAAAAACTGTAAAACTTAATAGTACAATTAAAAATCGGTAAAAAAACAAAAACAATCGAACAGCTAGCAGCTGGTTTCGCGAAGCTAATTTATATAAACAACACAAACTTTAAACTAAAAAGTTAAAAGTTTAGTTTATTTGCTACGTTCGAAAAAAAAGCTGCTAATTTTAATTTTTCGAGTTTAAACTTTTAAAATTTATTTGAACTTTTAACTAACTGTTCGTTTAACAATAAAAAAAAGTGCTTGTATTATATCGGAAAAGTTAACTTAAAATATACGTAAAAACTAAAAAAATGCAAAAAGCTACAGTTTGCGACTACCGGCAAGTCCGACAAGCTGCTTTTAAAGCCGATAAAAAAAAAAACTAAAAAACAAATACAAAAACGACTAAACTCGGCTAATTAAACAAAGCTAAAAGTAGTTTTTAAAAAAAAAAAAATTTAAACAATTTTTAAACAAAAAAACAATTTTTTTTACTTTATTTAACGGTGCTATAATCGACTTAAAACTAGTAAAAAGTATATTAGCTGAAATGTTAATTAAAGTGTATGCAATACTTAACTATGTTTAACTACACTTTTTATTAAATAGTACGTTGTTTAACAACTGCAAAGCAACTTATTTAGTAAACAATATATTATTGCTCGACTTAAAATTATTTATAAAAGCTAATTATAACAAGTGCGTAAAATCCGGAACAATAAGCTTTTTTATACTCGAAAAAAAACCTTGCACTTTTTTTAAAGTACTTAACGGCCCGAAAAAACTACGCACAGTTAAATTTAAGTTAACAAAAATAACATTAGTTAAAAATTTTTATATAAACATAATTTTAAAAGCTTAAATATTCGCTATTAGATTGTAGTTTTATAAATTAAAATGTTTGTTAAAATATAAAACAAATAAAAAAAGCATTGTAATAAAGCAGTTAAAGCGCAAATTTTTTTTTGTTTTTTTTGAATATAAGCAACTGTTTTTTTATTTATTCGTTTTTAAAAAAACTTTTGCTGTACTAGTATTATACGTAATAATATATTTAATTCTAAATCGCTAAATTAACAAAATATACTGTTTTTTTATTTATTCGTTTTTAAAAAAACTTTTGCTGTACTAGTATTATACGTAATAATATATTTAATTCTAAATCGCTAAATTAACAAAATATACTGTTTTTTTAAAAACTATTTAAAACTTAAATCAGATTTAGCGGATGTATAGTATAAAAAAGCAGGTTATTTAAACAAAAAAGCGCTCGAAACACTAGTATACGCAGTAAAAAATGTAAAAATCACAAAAATAGCTTGTATTAAGTATAAAGCATATATTTAAATATATACAAAACAAGTAATTTTTAAAAAAACACTTAATAAAACATTATTTCGACTGTTTTACAAAATAACGTAAAACTTGTTTGAATTTTTTAATTATTTAATATATAACGAAACAAAGTATTTGTTAGTAATTAAAAACGAATACAGCAAAAAACTTTTCGGCTTTTTGCTAATATTAAAAAAAAAAACTGAAATAACACAAACAGTTCGTAACTTTAACAAATAAATAAAACGTTAATACAATTTATTTATTTGTAAAATTAAGTACAATAATAATCGATTAGTTATTCCGATAAACGAAACGTTAAAATATAAACAATAAACAAAACAAAAAAAAATTCAGTTAAAACTTTTATTGTTATATATACACAAGCTAACAAAAACTATTAAACAAGCAAGTTAAAAAACAATAATTCGTTCGATAAAAATATATATAAATGCAAATTTACTTAAAAAGTTATAGTCGAAATTAGCAATAACTGAAATATACTTGTTTAACATAAGTTTATTTGCCGCAAAAAACATACGTTTTTCGAACAAAATATTTAATACGTAATTTAAAAACTATTTTAAATAATACGATTCGCAGTTCGTAAACAAAATTACAAATAATTTTCGTTTTAATTAAAACGGCATTTACGTGTACGAAGCTCGCGCGTATTTTTTAAAAAAAAATAAAAAAGTTTTAAAAAAACAAAAAACTTATAAAGTCGACTTTAAAGCACACGTAAAATACTTAGTAAAATATATAGTTTTTAATATTTACAAAATTTAAATATTACAACTTGTGCGAGTTATTATTACAAAAAACGTTAAGTTCAACGAAAATCAGTTTTACTTATTAAAAATCGAACAGCTAAAAAACTAACTAGTTTCGATTGTCCGACAAATAGTAAAAATAATAAAAAAACAAAATATTTAAAACGTTAAATTAATAATCGAAAACTTAAGCGTATTTAGTAAAAATCTTAGCGAACAAATAACAAAACTAAAACTTTTGCAAAAAATAAAAAACACTATTTTCGAGTCGAGTAACTAAAACTCGAAAGTAAAACAAAACTAAACTTTAAAAAAAAAACGAATTTTTATAACAAATAAGCCGTTTTTTAAACTTTTAACACTTGATTTAATTTCGAGACTTAAAAACATTTTAAATTAAAGTTCGAAAAAAAAAACTGTTTATAAAAAAGCAAACAGTATAATATTCGACTTAATTTCGAAATTTAAAAGTATACTAAGTTAAAGTTTAAAAAAAAGCGCTGTTCAGAAAAAGTTTAACAGTTTATTATAACTGTTAATAACTACAAAAAGCGCGTTAAATGTTAAAAACTTTAAAGCGAATTAAAATACTTTAAAAAAAAAAAATTTAAAATTTATAAAAAAAGTTCGGCATTTTTTGTAAGTAATTATTAAAAATAACTTTCGTTTACAAGCAATTTACTGTTTAGCGAAAACTTTCGATAATTTAACTGTAAGTTTTAATATTTCGAACGTATTACGAAATTTATTATAGTTAAAAAAAAAAAATTCGAGTTTACGCTAAAATAAAAGAATTCGCAATTAAATTTTAAACAAAGCGCAAAGTTTAAAAAGTAACTAAATATTTGTAATACTAATATTTAAATACAATACAACGCTCGACTATATTTAGCAATAAAATTTATACAATTTACTAGTAATAAAAAAAAGCGAAACAGTAATTGTATATTTAATATTTTACGTTGCTACAACAAAACAAGTAATACTACTGTTAAAAAGTAAAAACTTCGATAAAAACTTTTATTTAGCAAATTTGCTATTATTTCCGAAATACAAAAAAAAAATTTGCAGCTATTTATTTAAAGCTCGATTTAAAACAAATATACGCGCAAAACTAACGAATTTAAAAAGCTGTAAATACTAAAAAGTTATACTAGTAAAAAAAGCTTAATATACACTTTTATTATTAAAATAAGTGTTTATATATAAAACAAATACAGTTTTTATTTCTACTTGCTGCAAATCGCGGATTGTAGTACAAAAAATTTTTTAAAAATTTAAATCGATTATTTTAATATACGCAACAATGTTAGTTTTTTGTTCGTTTAAAATAGTTATAACTATAGCGACGAACTTTGATTTTAAAATTAAACAGTTCGATATAATTAACGCATTTATTAATATAAAACAAAACAAAAACAAAATACAAGTCGTTTGCTAGCTTTTAAATAAATTCCGAATACTAAAAATATACGTAAAACTAAATTGTGCGTTATACAGTTTTAAAAACTTTCCGGCATTATAGTTTAAAAAGTTTACAACTACTTTAAAGAAATTAAAGTTTGTAACAAGCAAAAAAAAGCTGTGTTTTTATATAAACGAAAAGCGAACAGTATTTTTCGTGTTTTTTATAAACGACTTTTTAGTAATATACTATAAATTAAATAAACTAAAAACAAACAAAGTAACAAGTTTGTTAAAAAAAAAATACGAGCTAAAAAAAAAAAAAAATGCAACTTAGTTTTTAAACATAAAAATTATACGATTAAAATTAAAGCGAAAACTTTAGCTATTTTATAACGTATATATTAAAAAAATCGTAACAAAGTTTAATAAAATGCCGACAAAATGTTTAAGCATTTTTTTGCTACAATAAATACTTGTAAAAAACACCGAAACAGTTAGCAAACAAAATATAAAAAAATATTAAAAAAAAGTAAATAGTATTTTATACACAATTATTATACTAAAAACAAATACTGTTTACGCAGTAGTTTAACTTTTTCGGTTTTTGACTAATTTAAGCCGACAGTATATAAATACAATCGACTAAACGTTTTTATATTTTTACGAAATAAAGTTTATAACTGTTATATACAATTACAATATTCGTTTTAAACAGTTAATTATCGCAACAAATATATTATTTGCAAATAACTTATTTACAAAAAAAAAATTTTATAAGTACATTATAAGTTTGTTTAATAAAATTGTTGTATAAAAAGCAAAAAAACAAAATACAATAACAACTTTTTTTATAAAAGCAAAACTGTTCGCTTTTTAAAGCACAGCAAAAAAAACTATAGTTTTGCAAAAACTTTTTAAAAAAATTTAACTAAAACTCGGCGAACTGTAAAATATATTTTGTAATAATTAACAAACAATAAAACTAGTAGTAAAAAAAAACGAGCGAATTTTTACTAAACTGCGCTACGTAAATATTTATAATATATAGCTGCGTTAAAAACATAAAAAAAGCGCTTTTACAGTAATATACTTGTTAATAATTAATATATTTGCTAACGAGATTACAAAATTTTTTTAAAATACAAGTTTAAGTATTTCCGAAAATTGTTAAATTTGCAAAACATTAAAAAAAAAATCAAGCAAATAAAGTAATATTTAACAAATTACACAATATTTGTAGTTTTAATATTTTGTTTGTAAATTTTATTTGTAAATACAAATATTTTATTAAAAACTGTTTTTGTACACGTAAAATAGTAAAAAATCTATATATTTTTTTTGTATTATTATACAGCTGAAAACAACGCTTTATTGCAAAAATAACTGCGCAGTACAAAAAAAATTTATACTAAATTAAAAAAATACTTTAAAATATATAAGTAACGTTTTTAAGCTTTTACTAATTTGCAATTATTTTATTTACACTTATTTTCGTTATATAAGTAACGTTTTTAAGCTAGTACAATTCGAAGTCGGTACAATTCGAAATATAACAAGTTTTTTAAAAGTTCGCAAAATTATTTTAAAAAGTAAATATAATACAAAACCGTTTTTAACTGCAAAAACGAAATAAACTATTAAATTTTGTTTTATTTAAAAAAAAAAACCGCGAAGTTCTTTTTTTACACTGAAATTAAAATTTAGTAAAAAGTAGAAAATACTTAAAAAGCTTTTGTTATTACTATTCGAATTTTTATTTTTTATTACTTTTTTCAAAACTAACAGTTTATATATAGCTGTTTTTATTTATTTTATTTTAAACTGCCGACGCTAGTTTAAATACTCGTTCGTAAATTTACTGAACAATAAAGCTATTAAACGAAAAGCTAGTTTATATTTATATTTAGTAAAACAGCGAGTATATCGTTCAGTATTCGTATTAGTTATATTTCGACAAATTTTATTACTTAATTCTGCTAGTATAAATCGAACACATTTTATACAAGCAAGCTAACGCCGAGCATTATTTACGAGTTTAATATATGTTTATTTAAAAAAAATATATATAATTCGTAAAGCTTGTTTTTTGTAACTCGAAAACTTAAATTTAAACTTCGACTTAAATAGAAACTGCGAACAAATTTAAAATTTAGCAACAGTTTTTAATTAAGTTGTGCAAAGCGATTTAATAAAAAATTCGAACTTAACAAATAGTCGGCGAACAAATAGCAAACGTGTAAAAGTATTACTAATTTACTGCGAATAATTAATAAGTCTAAAACGATACTACGAACGCGCTTCGAAATTACTAAAATAAACGTTGTTTAAATTAACTAATAAAAAACGTTTACCGCAATAAAAAAAAGTTGTAAAATCAAGTATTTCGAAAAAATCGCGTGTAGCACGTTTAACTCGAAACTAAAAACGTTAGTTATACAACTACTTAAAAAAAACTAAACAAAAATTGCGAAACAATTGTTTACGCTTAAAAATATAAACTATTTGCAAAAAATCGAATATTTAACTCGTAAAATGCTGTTTTTTGCTTTTTGACATTAAAGTAATACGAAATATATTAAGCATTAACGTGCGTTTTTGCGACAAGTTCGAAAATAAATAAAAAGTTCGCGTATTACAAACAAAAGTTTAAAAATTAAATAGTGTTACTTAAAGCATTAAAAAAAAAAGCTTAAAACTGCGACTACTAAACATATTATAAAATCGACGCGTTATCGCAAAGTTGAATTTAATTTAATTAATAAAAAAAAGCGAATAGTTCGAATGCGATTGTACAAAAAAACTTTTAACGAAAAAACCAAAACTGCTTTAAAACATATAACTGCTATAACTGCTTATTTTATTAACATGTAAAAAAAAAAAAAAAAATGTTTCGAACTGCTAAGATTATTTTTATTGTATTTAAAACTTGTTACACGAAAACGCTAAGCAGCTTTTTAAAAGTGAAATGTTAGTAAGCAAAACAAAAAAAAAAATATATATATATACTGCTTTACGTTTACAAACTACTTTACAAACATGCTTTTTACTTGTTTAATACGCTTTTTTTATTTTCTGCTTTTATTTTTTTTTAGTGTAAAAAAGCATAATAATAATAAAGTAGTTTAATAGTAAAAAGCAGCTAGTAAAACTGTAATAAAAGTAATAAAAATATTAATAATAATAATATTGTTAATGTTGTTGTTAAAAAAAAAAAGTTAAAAACAAGAATTACTAACTTATACTGTGTAATTCATTTAATCGAAAAAGTGCTAACTAAATAAACAAAAGTTAGTAAATTACAACTTGTTCGCTAAAAAGCTTAACGTTTACAATATCGCGTTTAAGATTTTAAATTCCGAAATCAACTTTTTTTAAAACAATACTAACACGCTTTTGTTATACGAAAGTAAACGCGCGCAGTTTGAAGCAATACAAAAAGTATTTTAGTATTTTTGCGAACTGTTTTTTAATAAATAAAATCACAGCACGAAAAAATAAAAAGTATGTCACAAAATAAGCTTACGTAAAAAGTTATTGGCTGAATACGCGAGCATGCCAAAAGTAAATAAAAAGTTAATATTTAGAAAAACAGCTCAAGTTTAAATTACTTGTTTTTCAAGCGTGTATATATACAATGATATCACTTCGCTATTTGGGACTATCAACAATCAATTAGCTGTTCGCTGCATTACTAAGTACTCTCCGTAATAACTGTTAAACGCTTTAATAAAATTTACTGTAACACAATAAATAATATTTAACAAATAAATAGTTTTAATTAAATTTTCGAAACTTTTAAATTAATCGATATAATCGAAAATATCGATTAGTTTATTTTTGTTTAAATTAACTATTAAACTTTTTAGTTATTTTATAAAAACAAAACTGTTAGTATTTTAACAGATTTGTATATTGTTTATTAATTGCAAAACTTGCAGTTTTTTTTAAATAAAAAAGCGCTGTAAACAAACTGTTACTATATTTACTTAAAATTTACGAATTACAACAAATAATATTTAAACAAAATTACTTTTTAAAATAGCAAAAACTTTATTAAAAAAATACTTTTCGAATTTATTTTTTTGTAGTTTATACAATAAACAGTAAACTACAACAAAACAATATTTGTATTATATAAAAACTTTGTTTTATATAATTAGTTTAATATTGCAAAACGTTTAATTTGTAATAAAACTAATTTTAATTTCGCTAATTAACAATTTATTAAATTTAATTAATATTTTAAACTGTAAATAAAAAGTACAATTGTACAGCAATAATAAAACAGTAATTCCAGTAAATGTTATATATAATACAAATATTTTTTATATGCGATAATAGTAGCAAATAGTTTTATATAAAAAAGTTTTGTTATAGTTACTAGTTTTTTGTATAAAAAAATAAACTGTAACAAAATCGGTATTAATAATAAATTTAATTGTATTAAAAATTTGTTTTTAATTAATATTTAAACAAAACTGTAATTTTTAATAGCAAACTGTAAAAAACAGTAATTTATTCGCAAACTGTTTTTAATTATGTAATTAATTTTAATTATATATAAAAAAAATTAGTTTATATTTTTTTATTAATTTATACAAATTAGCTAAACTTAATTTTAACAAATATAAATTGTAATCGTAATAAAAATTCGTTAGCTTTACTAAATAATAGCCGGTTTTTGCTAATATATACTTTAAATTATTAGTAAAATTATTTCGATATTGCTTTTATATAACTAATAATTTTTTAATAGCTTTTTTTTAAATACTAATAAAAAAAAGAGTTTTTAAAATTTGTATAAAAAAAAAAGTTTTCGCTTTTTTAAAATATTACTACTATTTTTGATTATTATTAGTTAGTTTACAAATAATATATACGGCTTTATAAGTATTATAACAGACTTTGTTAACAATATATAAATTTTTAAAACTTTTTGTTTGTTTTATTATAATTAACAACAACTGCAAATAAAACTGTTTTTTAGTATTAAAACTATAATAATATATTCGTTTAATAATTGTTATTTGCGAAGTTTTTAATACTAAACAAAGTAATAAAAATACTTTTAATACAAAAAATTAGTTTTAAAATATTAAACATTGTATTTAAAGTAAATTATTAAAGTAAAACGAACTGTAACAAACTTTTTGTAAAGTTTTTTTATAGTTAAATTTTTCGAAAAGTAAACAGTTTAATTTTTTTTTAAATAAATCGCAAATTGCTAAACTGCAGACTTTTTTTAATAAATTAAATATTTTATTAAACGTTATACAGTTTTATTAAAGTTAACGTAACAGTTTTAAATATGCCGTTTAATTTTATTTTTTAATAATCGATTTTTGCTATAGTTTAATTTTTTTTTTATACACGTATTTGTAAATATATTTAATAGTTTTAACTGTAGCGCAAATTTTAACGTTAATATAATACTAATATCGACAAAACAAATACGGATTGTATAGTATAATTTAACAGTTGTTAAACGTTACTTTGCAGCTATTTATAGTAACTTTTTAAAAAGCTTAATTATTTTTATATCGATATACAAAATAGCTATTTTTTAAATTAGTTGTTTTTTGCAAAACTTTTTAAAATACTTTTTAAAATATACTAAAAGTTTTTTATTTTTTAATATTATACAAAGCGTATTTAAATTGTGTATACTGCAGAACTTATAAATTATAAATTTTTTTACTAGCTTCGTTAACGTACTGTCGAAATTTTATAGCGAGTTTAGCAGTTTCGTATATATAGTATCGTTAAAAAGTTAAAAATTATTTAGCCGCGTAAAATTATCGGCAAATATCTCATATACCACAAAAAAGTGCCCATATTTCTCATATACCTCCACTTTTTTTAACGAATATCTCATATACCACTTTTGTGGTATATGAGATATTCGTCAAAAAAAGTATGGTATATCAGATATTCGTCAACACTCGCTATAAAGCCTGTAATACAAGCGCTGTAAGCTTAAAATCATTGTTATTCTTTTCAACTTTTTAACTTTTTTATTCTAAACTTTGTAATCTATATCCTGTTCCAGACTTTGTAGCGTACCGTAAAAGCAATTTAATATCGACAAATTGGTGATTTACAATTATTCCACTTTCAACGTTTAAAAGCTTGTTGCTATCAAGTCGATCAACGTCCTTTATTTGTATGCCCAATTCTCGATTAAAGCGTTCTGCCTTTTTTTTATTTCCACTTTTTTATTTTTTTTCCTTTTTTTCATTCTTTTCTTTATTCTTTTTTTTTATTTTTTTCTTTATTTTCAGATTGTAGCTATTTCTAAGCTTTTTGTCGACGTCCGCTAAAAACAGGCTGATTTGTACAACAACGACGATTATGATTTTATTTAAAGCAATTGCTACAGCGGGTTTGCTTTTTATTTTATGTGCTTTTGCGTATTCGTTTAGTTCGAAGTCGGCCGATTGACTTTTGTACTGTAGGAAGTTTGATTGAATTATCGCAAAATAAGTCGACTGTCGATATTGGTACTAATGAAACTTAATAAGTATCGCGATAAAAGCCAGCTGTAAATAAATTATCGAAATAATCAATTGAGTCAGTACAAAGAATCTTTGCAGCTGCGATTGCGTAAGAACAAAGCGATTGAAACTAGTAAAAAGCTGTACAATCACAATGCTTTTTATTCAAGTTTACTATTCATTTACAACTTGATTCAGGATTTTCAATTTGCGCAATAGTTTTATTCGAAAAATAAACTCGATATCAACGAAAAGCTTTAAAACGATTTTTGAATTTAACTATAAGCACGTCGGCAAAACTTTCAGATTTGCTTTTTTCTGTACGTTTTTTAAACTACATTTCTAAAGTTAAAAAATAAATACTATTTAACAATTGTAAAAAAAGCATTTAGCGATATTTGTTTTAAGTTAAATTTAAAAACTTAACAATATTCGAAGTGTTATAGCTAAATTAAAAATATTGCGAATAAGTTTTAGTTTAAAGTTTATTGTCGATATTAGAAAAGTAATTAAACGCGTTAATACTCAATTTTTTCATTTTTACTATTTCGGCTTTAAACAACTAAAGCGTTTTTGCTTTATATATTTTCCAGAACAACAACTTTACTTTATTGCTAAATTTTTGCTGTAAGTTATCGGCAATATACTAACAACAGTAAAAATAAATAGCGTTAGAATACAGCTTTGCAATAGCGTTCGCTATTTTTTTTTCGCGATTAAAAACAAAAGTATACTAGTTTTGTACAGTAATAAAAAAAGCAAACTTAAAGTAATATAAAAACTACGTTTACTAGCGTTGATTTTCAACAAGTACTAATTTTTAAGCTAAAAGAACAATTTTGTTATTTGCGTCGATTTTACAACAAATTATTAATACTATACGATATCGAGACTTTGTATAAGTTTTATTAATAGCATAAAACTGGCGAATATATTTAAAAGCAATACAAAAAAAGCCGGAAGCAAAAAAAGCTGCTTAGAATATACTGTCAGCTTACGTTTAGAGTTCGGCGTAATTGTTTTTGTCGGCTTGCTTAAACTTTTTGACATAGCTAAAAAGCAACGCAAAAGATTCAGTTTTATTGTTGCAAAGCTTTTTTAAAACAGCTTATTTAACACAGTACGCTTAGAAATATAGAATATTGTTAAAAAATTAAAAGCGTTTATTCGACTGAATTTGTTTGGCAGTAATATTAAGATTGTTAATAATCGACGCTCGGTAATAAAGTATTACAAACTTCAAATTGTTCGTATTTGAAGCTGTTAAATAATTTGCAGGAAAACAAGTATAAAACTTTAAATGAGTTATAACTACGCTTTTTTTATTAAAATTAACTGCTTTAATTTTGAATTTGCAAATATCTGCAGTACAGCACACAATATTGAAACGTTGTTTATCGGAATAAGTAGCTTTTTATAATTTAGAAGTATTCGCAACAAAATCCTTTATAGCTTTTTTTGCTAACGCAATATTAGAAAAAGTATTACTGACGTGAAGCGCTATAGCTATAATAATGTTATGAAAAAACGATAATCGACAAAATACGAATATTTGTTGTGCGTCAGGTGCTTTAGTCTTTTGGCGCAATGTATAAGTTTTCAAAATACTTAGCAATAAAACGATAGTATATGAAATATATTAGTGTTTTTTATATACCATCATTTTGTTATTAGGTATTTGAAATACCACTGTTTTGCGCCAAGAGACAAACGGTGGTATATAAGATATTCGTCAAAAAAAGTGGTGGTATATGAGAAATATGGGCCCTTTTTTGTGGTATATGAGATATTTGCCGTAAAATTATTTATAAATATTAACAAATGCATATAAAATAACTTACGTTTTTAATACTTAATTGTAAATACGCAGTTTACTAACAAACTAAAAAACTTGTTTTTTATTTATTAAATAATGTTTTAAATTATTAAATAAAACATTCGAACTATTAAATTAAGTCGATTAGCAGTTGTTTGCTTAAACAACAAATTTGCTTAAATAGCGAACTAGTAAAAGTTGGCTGTTACAGTAATAAAGTAATTAAAACAGCTAAAATAACGAATTATAACTATAGAATTTTAATACAATTGTTGTATTGCTTGTTCGCTACTTAAATAAAACGCAAGCAATATTACTTTTTTACTTATATTTTAAAATTTTATATTTTTAGCTGCAAAATAATTTTATATACTTGTATATACATTCGCACGAAATTGTTTTTAATTATTACGAAACTATTAAAGCTACGCGAATTTAATACAAACTTAAATATTTATTGCGTATTGTTAATTTAGTTTTTTAGTATAAAAAATAAATAAAAATTGTTTTTTTTAATAATACAAACAATGCCGGTAATATATTTGCTATAATATACAACTTTTTTAACGCGACTTACTATTTTTTAAATTAAAGCTATAATTTTAGCTTAAATTTTCGTAAAAAAAAACAGCGAATAAACCGATAATATATATATAGTATAAAACACAGCTATATAGTGTATAAATAGCTTATTTGCAGTATTTTCGCGAATTGTTAATATAATATTTCGACTAATAAACTAGTTTGTTTCGTTTAGTAAAATGCTTGTAGTTTTATCGGCGAAAAGCAAATTCTTTTATTAGCGATTAGTACTAATTTTTATTACTAATCGCATTTGTAAATTAAACAAAATACGTTTATTGTTATAACAGTACTTTACTAAATGTTTACAGACTGTTTTATAAATTTTAGTTAACTAGTTAATTTGTAATATTAAATTAAATATAGTATTTAACACACTGCAATTTAAGCTATTATTTTGCTGTATATAAGTCGCAAAAGCTTTATTAGAATTATAAAAAATCAATTAAGCAAATGTTAAAACAGCAGCATTTTTAAATATTAACAGTTTTTGTAAATAATATAAATTTCTGTATATTTAAAACAGTTGTATATCGCAGTTATTTAAATCGATTTATTTATCGCAACAATAATTAACAGAAATAAATAAAAAAGCATTATTATATTTGCGGACTTATAAAAACGTTTTGTTTGCGCAAAGTTTAATATTTACAATTTTTTGAAATATTGCGAAAACTTTTTAATAAAGTCGATTTTAACTTTTTTTTTTTTGTAATAAAACTTAAAACCGAAGTTTTGTATAATTTTTTTAGCTGCAAAATAAATAGCTTTATAGTAACAGTATTTAATATTTATTTTGCTATTTTGTTTTAGTATAAAAACCGGTTTAGTATACTATAAATTAAATATGCAGCACTGTAAACTATTCGTTATAATTACTATAGCTAAAAGTTTTTTAAGTTTTTTTTTTAACTATTGTCGAGTTTTGCTTTTTTATTATTATTAAAACTTAGTATAAATTCTTATTTTAACTTGCGAATAAATTGTGTGTTTTTTTAAAAAGTTAAAAAAAGTATAAAAAAAAAAAATTCGAAACTAAAAAAAAGTGTAAAATCGAAACTATAATACGGTTTTTGCACTTTCGCCGCAATGTGTTTAAAACGTTTTGCAAAAAAAAAAATTAGTTATTAAATTAAATATTTTGTAAAGCAGCTCGCAAAAAAAATTTTACTACTATTACGCGGCCGACAAAAAGTTTAGTAGTTTTAGTATTTAATATTAATTAGCAATAAACAACAATATTAAACTAATTTGCAATATTTCGAATTTTTTTACAGTTAAAACACGTTTATTATTTGTTAGTTAGTTTTTTATTACTGTTGTATACTGTAAATAAAGCAGCAAACAATTAATACTTACAACTGTTACAATAATATATTAAATGTATATTAACAGCTCGTTTATTACGTTTAGTTTGTATAAAAATTAGTTAACAAAGCTGTAAATATAAATAAATAATATACTTAATAAATAGTACAAGTTTAATAATACTAGCTAGTTTTAAAACTATTTTAAAACTTGTTAAACAACAATTAGTTTTGCGACGTGTTACAGCAAAAACAAAAACTGTAAAAAAAAAAAACAATGCTATAAAAAGCTATTAAATAATAAGCTTAATAGTAAAAGTTAAAACTAAAGTACTGTTATTAAAAAAAAAAAAAAAGTTAAGTGCAAAAAAAAGTAAACTTGCTAGCCGCAAAACACGCTAACACTTGTTACGCGACACTGCGTACTACTGTTACATATATGACTTACAACAAAATCAAAAATAACTTTTTTTATAAAATGCGTAATAAACTATATACTAGCTTAATCAAAAGCTTTTAATTAGTATAATCAAAATTGTTAATATTTCAAAAAATCGTATTAGTAGTTCAAGTGCTTTAAATCAAAACAACCGATTTTTCTAATGTCAATTTTTTTGTTGAAGTAAAACACGCTGTCAGGTAGTGCCGGCACGTGATGGACAATTTTTTCGGAATTAGATTGAGCTAATTAAAACGATTTGAATTTATTTTACTTTATATATATAGAGAAATACCAAAATAAGTGTGTTGATTTATAGCCGTCCAAAGATCTAAAGTAAGACTAAAAGACTCTTTGTTTATTACTTGTTCTTTTAATTCTTTTTTAATTTGGGATTTTTTAATTAAATATAAAGAATTAATTTCGTTTTTAATAAAATTCGAGTAAATAGCCGGAATAATACTATAAAAATGTTAATAATAGTAAATAAATATTAAATTTAAAAATTTACTTATTTAAATATTTTAATAAACCTTTAAAAAAATATGTAGTTACAGATTTAAACGCTATAGTATTAAATATAATAAAATTTAATAGTAAATTCATAAATTTATCTTTATTAAATTCAGGTGATTTAAGTTATTTTTGAGCTTTAGAACTACTAAAATAATCACTTATATTAGTAGCCTGGCTATTAAATTAATATACAAATAAACTTAAAAGCATAATTAACTTACTAAATTCATTATTATTTATATCTTTACAAGATATAAATAAATGATTTCTTTTATAATGAGCAATATAATTACTTGTAGAATTATTAATTGCTTAATTATACTATTTGTAACTAATTTAAATTTTATTAGTATTGTGGCGGGGCTACATGTTGTGGCGAAGCTACAAGCTATCACACGTGATCCATATATTTGTATTTAGCAGCGGCTTTGCCGTACTTTCATTCTTCAGCTTCAATTCAACATTTTTGCTCTTTAGATTTGTTGTGGCCTCTTTACCACAGTATTTTAAATATAAACATTAATTTTTTGGACATACTTGCAGTTTTTAGCTAAGCATTTAACTGTAACTGTTCCAGAAACAGTAATATTTTCATTAATAAAATTTGGAATTTTTTCTAATAATCCTTTTTTAAAAATATTAAAAAAATCATTAATATCAAAACTAAAATCAGGTAGATTTTGTTTAATGTTAATAAATGCTTTAGAAGAAAGCATATTTTGGTAATAAATATAATATTATATTAATATAATAACAATAATCATAATAACGGCAAATATCTGGAATACCACCGAAAAGTGCTAATACCTATATTTCTCAGATGCCACCACTTTATTTAGAGGCTTTCTCAGATACCACTTTTAATAGTATTTAAGAAAGCTTCCAAATAACTAGTAGTATTTCAAAAAGCTTTTAACACTCGCTGTAAGCACGCTGTAAACAAACTGTAGGTACACTGTAAGCAAACTGTAAGTACGCTGTAGACACGCTGTAAACACGCTATAGGCACGCTGTAAACACGCTGTAAATAAAATATAAGATTAAAACCAATGTATTTTTATTGCTTTAATTCCACAAATCAATTTATATTTTATACGCTTTTTTTGACTTTGTAGGAAATCGTAATTTAAGTAAAGTAAACTTAATAAGTTTTTAAATATCGCTATTAACGTTTAAAAACTTGTTATTGTTATTGTAGTTGTTATTGTCGTTATTGCTATTACGCAGTTTTGATATAATATCAACAGCTTTTATTTGTATTTTCAGTTTTTAATTAAAGGGTTAAACTTTCAACTTTTTTTTTTTTTTTTTAGAATTTAATTATAGCTATTTATAAACTCGTTTTCGACGTTCGCTTAAAACAGGCTAATTAATATATTAATAACGATTATAGTTTTAATTAAAACAATTTTTACAGCGTATTTGTTTTTTGTTTTATTGACTTTTGCATACGCGTTTTATTCGAAGTCGGCTAATTATTTTACGTAATATCGGTAGTTTAATTGAATTATGGCAAAAAAAAAATCGATTGAAACTAGTATAACTATATAGCAATTAATCGACTTGTAAATCGCTGTAGTAAAATAGTTATTAAATATATCGGCTAAATTAATTTGCAGAACTTTTGCAGTTGCAATTGCGTAAAAACAAAACGATTAATACTTATAAAAGTTTATACAGTTGTATTGTTTTTAATTAATATTAACTATTTATTTACGACTTGTTGTAAGTTTTTCGACTTGCGTAATAATTTTACTCGAAAAAAATACTCGATATCGACAAAAAGCATAAAAGCGATTTTTAAATTTAACTATAAATACGTCGGCAAAATAATTTGACTTGTTAATTGCTAAATGTTTTTTAAACTACGTTTTAGTTTATAGTTTTTTGTTAATATCGCAAAAGTAATCGGACGTAATTTTATTGACTTTTTTTATTTTTATTATTTCGGTTTTAAACAATTGTTTTGTTTTTGCGTTATACATTTTTTAAAATAATAGTTTTATTTTATTGCTAAATTTTTGCTGTAAATTATTTGCAATATATTAACAACAGTAAAAATAAATTGCTACGAAATACTTTTTTACTATAACGTTCGTTATACTTTTTTCGCGATTAAAAATAACAATATACTAAACTTTTAAAGTTACTAAAAAAACAAGTTTTACATAACGCAAATACTAGTTGTATTAATACTGATTTTTAATAAATACTAATACTTAAACTAAAAAAAACTATTTTGTCGTTTGCGTCGATATTACAGCAAATTAATAATATTATACAATACTGCGATTTTGTATAAATTCTGTTAATAACAAAAAACTAATAAAAACGTTTTGCAATTAAACAAAAAAAGCTTAAAACAAAAAAAGCTGCTTAAAATATATTGTTAGCTCGAGTTTTAAATATAGCGTTTTTTTTTATCGGCTTTTTTAAATTTTTCGATATAACTAAAAAACAACGCAAAAAATTCGGTTTTATTATTATACAACTTTTTAGAAACAGTTTGTTTTATACAATACGTTTAAAAGTACAAAATATTGTTATAATACTGTAACAATCGGTATGCCCAAGTTGCAATACAGCAAGCAAAAGTGCGACACGGGAAGTCATGGCGCAGGTGCAAAGGGTGTGATTCAAGGTATAAGAGGTTTCAGACTAAATACGGGGTAAAGTCGGAGTCGCTTATATAAAAGGCCTGCTTTACTTTCTACAATTGCTTTTCATGTTTTTGTATTTTTAGTACTTTAAACTTATAAAGCAATCACGATTAGTTTATTGTACGCACTTTTATATGCCTTTATTTTAGCTCGTAATTTTTTGCGTTGTTACATTATACAAAAACATCAAGTCAGCCGAAAACGGCCTTTTTTATAATATTTTTTTATCGAGTTTATTTTGCTATACCGAACTTGATTCGGTGCAAGTTTTATTTAGATTTAAATATTTTTAAATAGCCGAAATTCTTTAGATTTTTCGGACAGCTAGTAAACTTAAGTTTAGTTTAGCGCGTGCAGCTAGTAAAAATCGCTGTAAAAACGTTAAAAAAAATATTAAAAATTTTTCAAAAACTTTTTTTGCGCAAAAGAAATTGCGGACAAAAAACAAGTAGCTATAAACTAACCGGAACTTTGTTTTTTTATATATTTTATACTTTTTACCGAAATTTTACCGACACGAAATATTATGTCGACACAACAATTACAAAACTTCGTTTTAAGCGACAAAACGCAAAACAGTTAGACTTTTGTAAAAAAGTTTTTTATTTAAAAGCTTTTTTTATTTAAACTTCGTAATACTTAATGTGCAAAAAATTTTCGCAACTACAGAAATTTTAATAAAATGCGCGGTATTGTTTATTCGTTAAAAATAAAAGCAAATAAAGCCGAAAAAGTACAACAAGAAAATTGCGTAGAGTTTTAAACTTTGCAAAGTTTAATTGTAAAGCTAGCTCGGCTAGTTCGAAATTAAAACCGACGCCGACTCGCTGTAAATTTTGTGCGTAACTTAAATAAAACGCTAAATTCGGTTAAAAACTTAAATTTGCAACAATATTTGTTAAAAAATAGTTTTTCGCTAAAAGCTAACTATATAATAAACAATCGTTGAAAAAAAACTTTCGACTTTAATACTAATTAAACTTTTTACACTTTTTCTCGCTTTAAAAAAACGGAACTAACAGAAAAAATAAATTTTTTAAATAAAAAAAATACTTTTATTTTTTATTAATAAAAAGCTTTTGTTTTAAATCGTTTGAAAGTTAATTTTGACTACTATTCGACTAAACGCTTAAAAAAAGTATTAGTATAAAAAGCAACTAAAAGCTAAGCTAAAAAATGCTTAAAAAACATATACTTGTTTTTAAAAAGTTTTAAAACCGCGAAAAAAATGCTAAAACTTTTAACTACGTATTATTTTACTGGCAATAAAACGAAAAAAGCACGAAACGCGTTTTACAATATAAAAATAAAAAACGCTAACTACACTAAAAAAACGTTTTTTTAATTTAAGGCTAAATTTCTTAGTTAAATTATTAAAAAAAAAATAAGCAAAACAAAGTAGTTTTTTTTTATGTAAACTAAAATATCGAATACTTTTCGTTTCGTTTTCGTAAGTTTTAAGTACTAGTAAAAAAAAGATTTCTCGAAAATAATTAGTACGCTAACGGCTATCGACATAAAAACGCGTAAAATTACTTAGTTTAACGTATTATACGTAAAAAAAACTTTTAAAATAAAAAAAACTACTGCGAAAAAGTTTTTAACAATTTTTAAAACGCTAATTGCAGCTGTTTTAAATATATAGAACTTTAGTTCGAGTATTTATTTTTTTCGACATAAATTTTTTACTTTCGCTAAAAAGATTTTTTTTTATTTTAATTCGACCGATTTGTTTAAAGCAACAAAAAAAACTTGTTTTAAATGCGAAAAACTTAAACATTTCGCAAATAACTGTTTACAAGTTTTTGCAGTTAAAAAAATAGTCGAAAACGATACGAAGCTTAAACAAAAAAAACTAGTAAAAAATAAAAAGTATAAAAACCAAAAAAAAAAACAACGAAGTTTAAGCAAAAGCTCGTTTTTAAGTTTACGTAAATGTAATTTGTTAAAGTTAAACTTAACAAAGTTAATAAGTAGTAAACAGTTTTTAGTTTTTTGTTAGCTTAGTATAAATAAAACTGGAATTTCGTTACACTTATTAGTAAACACAAAAGCAAACGGTTACTTTTTTATTAATCGCTTTTTTGCTATTCGTTTTTTATATGCTTTTAATACTTTTATTCGATAATTACTTTACTTTGTACTAGTTAAAAAATTCTAAAAAAAAATATTTAGTCGTGTGTTTTAATACATTTGTTTACACTTAACTTTTAATAGTCGGCGGATATACAATTGCTTTTTTGTGATTCTGAACTTAAAAAATCAAAATACTATTATCGGTAACAAGTAGTTAAGCTATTTTAAAATCAAATTAAACTCGGCAAAAAATCGGCTTATATAGCTTTCCTGTTAAGAATCTCTATTTTAGAGGTTCAAGGAAGTGTCATGTATATGTGGTCAAGCACGTGACGGAACGTCACGTGGTTGGCTTGGCATGGAAAACTGTATATAGAACACGTAGCATACAACCTCACAATACACACCTGTAATTCCTACGCTTCCGCACCCACCCTTTTCAATATTTCCGAATATTTCTCGATTTTAATATAGTTCAAAAAACTGATAATTTTTTATAAATCCAGAAAGCTAGTTAATGCTTATAACAATTACTAAGTAAATGCAAACCGAAAAAATCAAGCAATAAAAATAAATTAAATGCGAAAAATGCGAAAATCGCGAAATTCTATTTTTATAGTTTTTATCCGAAGTACTAAACTCCGAATTTTTTCTGTATTTTACACGAATATTTTCCAACTTTAAAAAAAAGCAAAATTACAAATTTCTAAACTTTTTAAAATAGTCAACATTTGTCAAATTAATGCTAACGCGCTATACTTCAATATAAAATCTAGTAGCACTAAGTTTTTTTAAACTAGCTTATACGAAATAAACCGGATTATTAAAGAATTAAAAGCCGCTAAAAATATAAAAACTAAACAGTTAATTCGTTTTCGACTACTTAAATTATATAATCTGTTTTAAAACGTATTTTTTAAAATAGTTTCGAATACGCTACTTTTTTATCGCTTATATAACTACAAAATCCAGTTAAAAGCTTTTTTGTTAAACTACTTTTTTTTTTATATTAACAATCAGCTAAAAAACTGAAAGCAGTAAAAAAGTATTTATTAAAACACTTAAACAAAAAGTTTATTGTTTATAGCAAAAGCTTTTTCGCGTTTTTTGTTTTGTTTGTTAAAAAACTTAATAGCAGTTTGCGTTTTTGTATCGACTACAAAAAGCTTAATGTTTTAACTCGAAACGACTTTTATTTTATTTTAAGAATTAATAAATTGTTAAGCCGAATATTAAAAGCTAAAATATTTACAAAGCTCGATATTTGTTAAGCTTTTTACAAAATCCGAATAAATTTCGATTTTAAAAAATACACAACGTTTAAAACTCGTTACAAATTTTACAAATGCAAAGTGCTACTTTTTAGTTTTACTAATAAACTTGTTACGTATTAACAGTACATAAACGACGTTTTAATAAAATATTTAAATAACTTTTGTATAGTATATTTCGATAATATTTTTATTTATTCCGAAAACTTTACTATTTATATCGAGCACGTTAAAAAAGTGTTACAAAAACTTCGTAATGCCGAATTTTAAGCCGACATTGCTAAATGCGAGTTTTATGTTACTAAAACCAAGTATTTAAAATACATTTTAACTATTAAAAAACTAAAAGTAAACTTTAATAAAACCGAACTTTTACGGAACTAAACTCGATTTACTACTGTTATAAATATAAAATCTTTTTTAAGATTTTGCGGATTTTACTGTTAGTTTATACGCAACTTTAGTTTAATCGCTAAACTATTAACAACTATTACACGCTTTACAAAACCGTTTATATAATTAAAAAAATATAACTAAACGTTTGAAAATTTGCAAAAAAGTTTGCTAACAGTACAAACTATTTACTATTTCGACTTCGAACTTTTTACGAAACTAAAAACGAATTTTTTGAATAAAATTATTGCTAATATTATTTTTTAAAAGTATGCTTAAAACTAATAGTACTTTGTCGGCTTTTATTTACACGTTTTAACAAGCTATAAAATAAACTAAAAAATCTACAACAAAAAACTATACACTATTATAAAAGCGTTTTGCAAATAGCGTTTCGAGTTTATATCGGTTTAAAGTTAAATTAGCGTTTACTCGAACTACAAGTTATTAAAGTATTTTATAATTACTAAAGTTTTTACAGTTAAGCAAGTACGCTAAATAAAGTTTTTTTTTGACTTTAATTTTAAAATTATATATACGTTAAACAAAAACAATTTTAAAGCTAATATTTTCAGCCGAAAAAAACAAAATATAACTGTACAAAAAAAAGCAAAAAAAAAACAGTCGTTTTAAAGTACTTTTCGAACTTAATCGCTTCGATTTTTAAATCAATGCAAAACTAGCCGAGTTATATATATTCGCTATTAACATTTTTATTTTAAACTTCGAAACTTTTTTAAACTTTTTTTAAAACTTTTTAAAACTAATAGCTAAACTACAACAAATTAACCGTAAATCATTTTTTGACTTATAAGCAACTTTACTCGAAAGTTATTATATCGAAAACGAGTTGTTACTACACAAAAAAAAGCTGTATATATTTCGAAACACTTTTTTTTGTACTCGCTTTATTCAAAAAGCGTATAGTCAACTTTTTAGCGTATACTTAAATAAAACTAAAACTTATTAGTTGCTTGTTTTTAAATACTATTAAGTCGGCATAAATGCAAACTGTAAACGATATATTGCAAATTATAAAGCTTGTAAAACAGTTTATATTAATTAAACTAAACAACAAAGCTTGTTACACTTTTTACCGGTGCTTGTATATTCGATGCAGTACTTTTATATAAATTTCAAAAAGTTTTTTACAAATAAACACGGCTTCGATACTATTTTAATTTTTATTAATCGGTTAAAAAAAAATACGGTAACAATTTTTTGCTATAAAAATATCGACGCTTGTAGCGTAGCGACTTTTTTTTTTTAGTAAATATATCGATTCGAACATATTTCGAAATCGATAGTTTTTAATAAAAGTTTTTAATTTGTATTTTTTTTTTAAAATAAGTTTTGTAAAATTATTAAAGTTAAAATTAAGCTTTTTACAGTTTATTACAAACAAACAAACGGCTAAACGGAAATTATAAACAAATATATCGATTAAAAACTTCGACTTTTTGTTAATTACTATTAAAACAATTAAAGCGAACTACTTTTTATAATTAACAAAGCACAAATAATTTTTTTACACTTTTTTATTAAAATAGCATTATACCGGCTTAAATTCGGACTTAATTCTAAAACAAACTAAAACTGGAACACGCTAAAAACTAATATTTTATTAAAAAAACTCAATTACAAAAATGCAAAAAAACTAGCTAATCGTATAAAAAAATTATAAAAATTAGCTAAAGCGAATATGCTAAAAACTTAAAAACGTATATTTTCGTTAATAAACAAATACCGAAAAACTATCGACTAAAAAATTACGAATAAAGTTTACTTGTTTACAAAAAACCTAAAAAACTATAAACTTAGCCGAAAGCTAGCCGAACAATAAATAAGTTTTTTTGAAATTACCGAACAAGTAAACAACGTTTACAAGTTTGTTTTATCGGCTAAATTTAAAATTTATAAAGTTTTTTTTTTTGACGTATTAACTAAAAATCTAAACAATTCGTTATTTAGCTAAAAGAATTCTAAACTTAAAGCAAAGCTAATCGCCGGAAAAAAAAAAAAAAAGTCAACGATATTAAAATAGTGCGCAAAATCAAAAACGTTCTGAAATATTAAGTAAGTTAAATCGGCTACGATTTAAACTTTAAATAGTATTCTATTTTTAACTTTATAAAGTCATTTTACAAAATCCGCGACTTTTATATACAAAACTTTCGGTTGCTAAAACTTTTTTGTAAACTTGCGAAATAAATTACAATTTAAGAATTTAGCTAAAAAAATTACAATTACTTAACAAATAATTAAATATAATAACACCGAATTTTTTTTAACAACTTTCCGACTTTATTTTTATTTTTAATTATAGTCACGAATTACAGTACAAATTATAACACAAACAAAACAATTTAATTAACAATTTAATATTTTTTGATTTAAAACTTAAATTAACGATTTTTGCAGTATAAACTTTTTAGTAACACTAAACCGATTTCGCTACAAAAAACTACTTTCGCGAATAAACACTGTCGAAGTTTATATTACAAAAATGCCGACTTGTTTTCCGAAACAAAATTTAATACTTTTTTACTTAGTTACAAAAATTTTTTTTTCCGTTTTAGTAAACTCCGCCGGATTTTCTATTTTTACTTTTATTTATTTCTTTTTTTTTTTTACTGTTTTTTTCTTCGTTTTTATTTTTATATAAATTAGCGGCTCGAAAAAAACTTACTCGGCTACTTTTTCGATTTTTCTTTTTAGTAATACAACCGGTAGTACGCCGAGCGGCAGCTATACTAACTACGAAAGTTTGTACTGCAATTACAACTTTTTTAAGTTTATAAAACTTTTAATTAAAGTTAGACCGAGTCGAATAAAATACGAATAACTTACTATTAATATGTCTGCTATTTCGAACCGAAAAACACGAGTTTTTTTTAACAAAGCAAAGTTTATATCGAACTGCGTTCGAAATATAAACGCCGAGCTAACCGACACGATTTTATTTAGTACTACTACTGCAGCGCGGATTTAAACACTTTGTGCTGTTTGAAAAGCAATAAATTCGGTAAATACGTATTACGAAATTTAACTTAAAAGTAAACAAATAAAAAATACGAACAAAATTCGAAAACTTACAAATACACAAAAAGCATTTTGTGCAATACAATAACTACATTTTTTCGAAAAAAGCCGACTAAACGAGTATTAGTGCTTTTCGTTTTTTTTTTTTGCCCGAAAGCAGCAAAAACAGCATATACGGTAAGCCGCAGTTAAAACACTAAGAAAAATAAGCAAAAGCATAATTTACAAGTGTTAATATCGAAATTTATGCCGAAACTTTTTCAAAAAGTAATATTTATAATAGTAATAATAGTTGCTTAAAAAACGAAGTTGAAAAAAAAAAGTAAATATTTATAATTTAAAAGCGCACAAAAAACTTATTATAACTGAAAACAATAGCAAGTAATTCTAAATAAAATTTAACTAGAAAAAGTAACTTACAAAAGTTGCTATTGTTAATTTCTGTTGTTGTTAATTTCTATTGTTTTTATAATCGCTTAGTATTGTGTATACCGAAAATTCTGCTTACACCGAAATTTCATCGAACTACTACCGACTTTTATTTCGAAGTTTAAAAGCAAGCTTTTTTTAAAAAGAAAAATAATGTAACAATCGGTATGCTTAAGTTGCAATACAGCAAGCAAAAATACGACACGAGAAGTTATAGCGCAGGTGCAAAAAGTGTGATTCAAAGTATAAAAAGTTTCAGACTAAATACGGAGTAAAGTCGGAGTCGCCTATATAAAAGGCCTGCTCTACCTTTTACAATTGCTTTTCATGTTTTTGTATCCTTAGTACTTTAGACCTATAAAGCAATCACGATCAGCCTATTGTACGCACTCCCATATGCCTCTATTCTAGCCCGTGATTCCTTGCGTCGTTACAAATACTAAAAACGTTTAATCGACTAAATTTGTTTTAGTGTAATTTTACAATTATTAACAATCGAAACACAGTAATAAAGTATTAAATACTTTAAATTATTTGTATTTAAAACTTTAAAGTAACTCGCAAAAAAGCAAATATAAAGTTTTAAGTAAATAATAATAACTTTTTTTTTTTTTTTTTGAATTATACGTTTTAATTTTGAAGTTGTACAGTTTCGGCGTACAATACACAATATCAAAGCGTTTTTTATTTGAATAAATAGCTTTTTTTGCTAACGAAATATTAAAAAAAGTAAAACTTATAAAAAAAAGCTATATTGTTGTCGAATACACAAAAAAAAAAAATTAAAAAAATTAATTATTTGAATTTAATAATTTGCAAGTTATATAGTACTTTATTTTAGTATTTTAGCAGCAAAACAGTAGTATATTAAATATTTGCTAACAAAATAATAGTATTTCAAATATACACCAAAAAAAATAGTAGTATTTCAGAAATATTTTAAATATTATCATTTTTTTAAAAACTATTTTATGTACTACTGTTTTAAAAAAGTAGCATATCAAAAAAGCCTCCAAATAAAGTGGTAATATCCGAGAAATATAAGCACTTTTCGGTGGTATCCCAGATATTTGCCGTAATAATAATAATAAAAATTAAAATTAAAAACTACGGCCTGTCACATATATAATAATATTTAAGTTTTTAGCAAATTCTATTTAGTATAATTTATAATATGATTTGTAATATGATTTATAATATGATTTATAGTATGATTTATAATATAATTTATAATATGGGTTATAATATAATTTGTAATGTATAGAATATTGGTAATATAATTAATTATTAATTATTCTTTGGGTTTCTAAAAAATTCTAAAAAAGATATTTTAACGAGTTTGTATTACTAATCAAAGTTTACTAAGAACTAAACCCAATTAGACCTAGTATTGAGTTAACTCGAGTTATATTGAGTTATATTGAGTTGAGTTTGAGTTATATGTATTTATATTAGGTTGAGTTGAGTTAACCCCTAAACTCAACTCAACTCAACTCATTATACACACTAACAATAAGTCGTGCAATTGCTCTAAAAGTACACTTTATCAAGCTTAGTGGGCATAGTTCAAGCAGGCACGGCTCGATCTCGTCGGGTATATGCGCTCGGCGACTTTAAACGATCAACTTACATCTTAATTTAGACCGTCAACAAACATAGTATATAATGTTTTGCCACGGTAAAAATAGCCCATTCTACCGGGATTACATCCTTGAAGAAGTTAAAGGCTGGCAGCCGTAATTTTCTTTCCATATCCATTTGAATACTCCACGCCTTATTCTCATCCAGTCCAGACGAAGCATCTCTTGACAGGAAGCCTACACGCACCAAATTCACACGATGGCGCTCCAGAGTGACATAACAATCAACTACAAGAAGTTCAACTCATCATCTATCTCATCGGCGACGTCGGCTTTTAATGCTAAGCTGCAAAATATTATGGGCGGCATACCAAAATGGTATGAGGTTGGTACTCTATGAATACTCCACCAAGCCATTGACCTGCTCTTCTAGCAAAACAAGACACAACATAGTAACGCTGACTTTCCTTTCAGATCGGGGCCGCAAAATACCGAGCCCTGCGTCGCGACGGATCTTCCCCGCTCCCAGGCCCAATTCTTCTCCCCTCGGCATTCAAATTCGCCATACCATCCCGCCATACCGGCCGCTCCATCCCCTGCCGCGTGCTGCGACCACAACACGGGAATTCCAACGCGATCTTCCTACACATCCACGGCGGCGGCTGGGTGCTCAATGACGAGGAGTCTTCGGACGTGTATCTACAAAAAATTGCGGACACCTGTGGCCTGACGTGCATCTCAGTCGGGTACCGCCTCGCGCCCGAATTCCCCTTCCCCGCCGCGACCGACGACTGCTACGATGCGGTGGAGTGGCTTGTCGACAACGCGGAGGCACAGTTTAGTTCGCCGTTAGGATTCGTAGGTGGGGAGAGCGCGGGTGCTAATCTCGCAGTCTTGTCGGTGCTGCATTTGGCGCGGTCCAATGTTCCTCGGTATGCGAATTTCCGATTCCTGGGGCTGCTGAGCCATTATGGCACGTATTCGCTGCAGTGGCTGCCCAGCACGAAAAATTTCAACAAGAATCCGCCATTGGTGTTGGATGAGGACATTCTGACAAGCTTTCGGGAAGCGTATTTACCTGGATTAACCCTCGACGAAATGACGTCCCCAGATATATCACCATTATTTGCAAATTTAGCTGGGTTGACTCTACCCCCAGCGCTGTTCACTTGTGGCACCGAAGACTGCTTGCTCGATGACTCGGTCTTCATGAGCGTCAAGTGGATGATGGCCGGCGGTGAGGCCATCATTCGAATTTATCCGGGGAGCCCACATGGGTATATCATGTTTGCGGAAGACATTCACGAGAATGTCTCTGTTGCTATGAAGGAATTACAAACATTCCTTACTGGGAGATTAGGACATCCAGTTGAGTCTGTGTTGTAGAACTGGATTTCCTGGATATAGGCATAAGAATTCTCGAGTGGACAGGAAGGTTATGGCAGTGCATAACCAAGTCATCTCGAAACATCATCATAGTCCGTTCTGAAGCTACCATAAATATAGAGGCTAGAGCATGTAAACCAATGAATTCGATGGAGTCTTATACAAGATAAGCTAGAGTGATTCCAAGATATATTAATACCAAGACCCTTTCGGTCAATAGGTCAGTATCTTCTACTTTCTCATAAAAGTGGTCATCGAAGCGATTGCGATGCTCAAATGCTTGGCTAGTGACTCTTGACGACTCTGTACTGTAATGGCCGACGGTCATTGACCGTTGTATGCCGCGAAAGCATTAAAGGCATCCTGGAAAAGGAGGTCTGATGGAATCAAATCATCCACATATGGCCACTGATCTCCGAATTGGAGGCCTTGAGACTGCTGCACTGCCAGAAATTGTTGATCATTGTCTGTTTTATTTTGGACAGAAAGGCTCCTAAATTGATCCCCATCAAGGCCATTGGAACTGTTGACACCTTTTTGGTTCTCGTTGCACGGAGCTTTTGGAGCCATAAATCCTCTCGAATCTGCCGTTTTCAAAGGATTCGTGATATTAAAGCCAAACTCTCGACCCGTGAGTCGATGCAGGAGATTGATGAACAACTGTAGTATCCATCCTCCAACAGGCCATGATTTCGACATTTCGCTCAAAGCAAGCATGCATTGCCTCGATCTGTTCTCAGCGAGTTGACCACGAATTGGATCTCCTCGGCGAATAACGATTGCATGGACAGAGAGCGCTGCAAACAGTGCGGGTACGCTATGGGAATTAGTCCCGACTCGACCTCACATTCATGGGAATACTTGCAGGTGTAGCTGGCTATATCCAAGTAAATCTGCGGATAAAAGATCTTCCACGATGCGGGTTGTCGCATCAGCAGCAGCTCTTGCGTATGAGTCCCTTTCAGCAGCAGTTGGGGATTCGATACTGATACAACGAGGCCGATAAAGGAGTATTTGGCAGTTGCTAAGTTCTGATCAGTAGACGGTCACAGAATAGATCTTAGATTGCGTACTGAAAACTGGCGTAGAGCATGCGTGCCCAGAACGGTGCATTGAGTGTTCCATCCAGTTGCCCAAGAGCTAGCTCAGGTGGAATTTGTTGCTCCCAGCAAGTGAGCTCCTGTGACAGAGCTCCTGGGCTTTGGGTGTTGTTGTTCCTGCTGATTGCAAACTCCTGTTTAAGAATTCTACCCACTGCATCATAGTCAGAAATTGCTATGCGATTTGGACAAGGGAGTACACACATATTGCCGCTAGCTTCGACATCTCTATCACGTACAACTTGTGGTGCAATTTCTGGACACCAAAGATGTGTGGAGATTCCCCTTCTACATCATCGAAATCAGACAATTCCAGGGGTCCCACATCACAATCCTCATCCTGGATTCGAAGAGGACGTCCAAGAGCGGCCGCAGAGTGACGGTCACGTATCTAGTATAATTAGCCTGCTCAAGTTCTCCTGGTTTATGAGTTTTTGGATTGGCATACATATAAACACCACCATATTCTTTTCCATAAAGTTTGATGGCGTGGACTCAGTCCAGACCTCGAAGTACTTCGCGACAGTTAATACAATCCTAGAAGTGAGCAGGAATACCTACGATCTATGAATCCCTAGAGTCTGCGCCAGGCTGATTGAGGCGCCCAGCCAATACCAGCTGTCCTTCTGATCCTCTGGCCCCTGCCACCAAAAACCAAGCAGAAACAAAACAGCGGTAAGCTTGACTTTATCTCTCTCTTCGTCGGCATCGTACAGAATTTTTGCTCGAACGTAGAATGATGTTCGAGCTTGATACCGATTGGCAAATCCAGCTTCATGCAGCAGCTCCTCATTGCAGAGTGTCACAGCAATATAATAAATAGTCTGAAGCACAAGGAAAGACGACCGACCGTGTTTGTATGAGTCCATAATTTCTCTTCGGTCAAATACTGGGTATGCTGGATAGAAGCTTTCAAAGAATGTATGGAGAAGTCTTTCGCCAACGCTCCTGTTAGGCAGAGTATATGCTCCTTTTGCTTGCAACATTACAAGCTGCTCGGGCTCTAAAGTTTTGTCGTCGAAGACGTTGCGCGCTCTGTCATCTACTGACCTAGGAATCGGATAGTGTACCCTGTCTTCAGTTTCTTCACCGGATGGGCTACAGACTGTCTTGACTACAAAGGCTAAGCTGAATGCCTCTCCGAGATAAAATGTCCGCCCACTATGTCGAAACACCTCTGTAGTCTTCTCCGTGGTCGAGGCGTCTGCCATTCTTGCAAATAGCATTTCGGAACCCTCCTCTGCCTGCGCAGCTCTGTTATCGAGGTCGCCGTCTGGATTGTACTGGATCTGCGCAGATACTCCGTTACTTTCATCATAGTTTCCATCTGCTGGTGCCACTGAGTTCTTGGGCGAAGCAGGCGGTATGGTTGCGGGGTGATCCGAATTGAGGTCGTTATCTAGCTGTCCAGGGGATGCACGACGTTTTCTTTGTACTCGAGGATACCTAAATTCGTCGCGGTCAGCCTTTAATCTTCTGTTACCCCTACAGTAATCCTGAAGCACCAATAACCTACTTTCCCCGCCGTGAGATCATTACTTCGCAGGCAACGTCGCGAGCGCGGCAATTCCGACATGGCTGTGATTCAGACACATCGCATCTCACTCGTCGCGAATTGCATCGTAGACAAGCCACTTTGGCTCTTTGCGACGTGCTGGGTTTTACATGCTGACTGGCTGTTGCGACATCCATAGTAGTAACTGAGAGTGATGTTGAACGATCGTAAGATTGCGATGGCCGAGGAGCGGAGTGAAGGACGTCATTAAGATGGACTGTGAGGAATTGGGATGGTATATGTTATGATATAGGTAAGCTTACTTGTCCTCATCGGAGCTGATGAGCGTAGAATGAGAGTGAGGAAGCTGGCGGTCATAGTAAGGACAAAGTGGCGATGAATTCGAGGTCGATTTAAGTGCGGGGGATTGGCCGTTCACGGGACGACACCCGGAGGACTGCGGGGTCCCTTGCACCCCAGGATCGTGGTCTAAGCTCACCTCCACTCTCTCCGAAACTGCACCTACGCTGGTCCTGCAGAACTTCTAGCCATGTTTGTGAGATAGATTTAATGTGGTCACAAATGTCTAAACTATTTACGGGAGCAAATGGAGGCTGCCGACATGCATGCGTCGATTTCTTACAACTACTTCTATATTGCTGCAGTTGTCTGCGGAGTCTCCCAACAACTCCTTCACAATTTAGCTTTCACTACTTGCGACGCAGCTGGAGATATCAATGGATCGTAGGCTTGAACTGCAAGGACATCTGAAGGCACAGGCGAAATGTGCGAGCTCACGGCCTTGGAGTCGACTAGAGACTCGTCCAACTCTGCAATTGACGAACACCCAATAAGTCTCATGTTCATTTCCATCTCATCTTTCAAGAGCTGCATAGCTCGATCGACGCCAGGAAGCCCGTAAGTGCTCATGGCAAATAAGAATGGCCGCCCGATTCCGACACCTTTGGCTCCCATGCTAACAGCCTTGATGATGTCGGTGGCACGGCGAACTCCTCCATCAACGTAAACCTCGATCCGATCTTGCCAACCTCGCTCCCGCAAGGCTGGCATGACCTCTGCCAGTATTTCGATGCCTGAGCGAGACGTGTCAAGCTGACGGCCGCCGTGATTCGATAGAACGACGCCATGGACGCCGTATTCGACAGCTTTTATTACATCCTCGACCCTTTGAACACCCTTCAAGATGATTGGCAGCTTGGTGACGGATAGAAACCAAGGGATGCCTTTCCAGCTGAGTCCGGGATCAATGAAAGAAGAGATGGCGCGAGCCGCGCCCTGCGATCGGTCGACAGTATCGCTCTCCTGGACGTCTGATCCTGCATCGGAGAACTTCGAGCGCATGTCCTTTTCTCTGCGGCCGAGTTGAGGCGCGTCTACGGTAACGAAAAGGCCCTTGCAACCATGGTCCTCGGCCTTCTTGATAATACCCTGAGTGATCTTTCGATCCTTGTGAACATAGAGTTGAAGCCATTGGACTTGGTTGCCCTCCTTAGCGCCTACAATTTCTTCGAAGGAACAGCTTGCTAGCGTTGGTATCATCTGGACCACGTTGTGTTTTTTTGCACTTCTTGTCAGGATCACTTCTCCCTCAGGATGGCCTAGCTTTCCAAGTGCCGTTGCCGTAACATAGAATGGTATGTCAACCTTGGTTCCAAGCATGGTAGTACTGAGATCCACTTTCTCTACGTCAATCAGCACTTTGGGACGGAACCAAATTCTGTGAAAGGCTGAGTGATTCTCACGCATCGTCTTAATATGAGTCAGCAATATCCTTATATATTATAGATAAAACGTACGATTTCATCATCTGCTCCGCTGGAGTAGTAGGCCCAGGCGGTTTTCTTCATCACCGTCCTTGCCACAGATTCAAAGTCCATGAGATTGTAGCATTGCTCTAGCAAGGGCATGGCTTGAATCCTTTTTTGCCTCTCAATCTCGAGAAGATCTTCGACGACAACTTCATTTTCCACAGATCCCATATCGACTGGCCCAAGAAATTTACTGGCATCGAGGTATTTGTCGAGGGTGTCTGGCGGGTGGATAGGATCGAATTCCTTGGTTGCGTCTTTGCCACCATACTTCAGGATGATTTTGGCTCCTCCCGGATGCTCTGCTAGCAGTTAGGACTGTTTCTTAAGACCCCCGAATGAATATAGTATATACCTGGAAGGAATTCCGTCACATCATAGCACTTTCCATGCACGATAACCCAGCAGGAGTCCCTCGAGTTATGACTCTTGATCTCATCGCCTGAAAGTACCATCTCGAGCAAGACAAGCAATTTTGCAAAAATGAAGAGATATCTATGGTTATCTGTGGTTATCTGTGGTTATCTATGGGTATCTATGGTTGTCTATGGTTGTCTATTGTTGAAATGGAGAGTTCGCAAAAATAGAAAACCTAGGCAGATGGTATCTTAATTGTGTGGGGAGCACAATATTCGTTGACCGTTATCAATATTTATCATAACATAGACTCAGCGGCTCTTACCTGTAGCATCCATCGGGTACTAAAACGCTTCCCAAGGTAAGTAGGTAAGCCCTTTGCGCTATTGCACATAATAGTATTTCCACCATTTCCACCCATGCCCGGCATCTACAGGCCCCTCGGCACGCTGGGGCGGCAATGAAGATCGTCATTCACGTTAGACTATGCACGGTGTTCTTAATCCGTGCATGCTGTTTTATCAAGTTCAATTGCCGAATACCGCGCACCCATCTCATCTCTTGGAATGTGTGGTTCGGCTTCTTCGAATTTCCGGGGTGATGAACTTTCGCTACGGGTCCTAGCACTAGTGCAATTCGCTCGGCGTCTTATGAGGATTGTGGGGAACGACACATCGCTTCCGTCTTTGCATTTACGTGCCCTGGCCTGCAAGGTACGGTGCCTCAATTTACAATTTCTTACATTACATTGTACCGGATTCGCTAGGAATGGACCCTTATTGTTTATTTATAAGCAAAGGCTCGGATAATGCTTGCCGTTCTCCACCCTATTTCCCCACAAATCCGCCATCAACGACAACCGTCGTGCCTGTGACAAAGTCACTCGCCGCACTCGCCAGGAAGATTACCGCACCCACCAAATCATCGGGTTGGCCCCATCTTGCAGCAGGGACCCTCGTCATCAGGTACTCCGAGTATGTCGGGTCTGCGGCGTACTTGTCTGTCATGGGCGTTCTCATAAATCTACAAGCTTTAGCACGTTTTCTCCTGTCCCGTGGCTTTTTTCGTGTGTTTACCCTGGTGCAATGCCGTTTACCTGTATGCCTTTGCCTGCCCACTCGTTGCTGAAGGCTTTGGTCATCTGCACAACCCCGCCTTTTGTCGTGGCGTAGACGCTCGTGTTTATGTTTGCCTGGAAAGACGTGACTGATGCAATGTTGATGATTTTGCCTGGGCGGCCCAGTTGGATCAGGCGACGACCAACCTCTTGCGCTGAGATGTAGACGGCCCTCAAATTGATGTCAAAAAGCTGGAAAGTGTTAGTCGCTTGTATCTTGCTCTTCTGCATTAGGTAATTAAGGGTAGCCGACCAGGTCTATGTCTTCGTCTTTCGCATCCTCGCATTTATCGCGGCGGATGACGCCTGCGCAGTTGAGCAGGATGTCGGGGGTGAAGCCCTTCTCCCATATCGAAGCATAGCAACGACGTAGGTCTTTGGCGTTTGCGAGGTCGCAATAAAATGTTGTTACTTTTGATCCAACCCCTTCAAGTGCTTCTTCGAGTTTGGCAGAGCTGGGGTCTCCAGGCAGTTCGATGGAGACAATGCTCGCACCAGCTTTTGCTAGTGCGACCGTCATGGCACTTCCAAGCCCGCCAGTGCCACCCGTGACAAAAACAGTCTTGCCCTCCAGGGAAAACAGTTTCGTGAGGTATGCTGATGCCATTTGGAGATATGTTCAACCGAAGAAGAAGTGCAGCTTCAGATTAGAGAGCCAGTTTCGTGCGCTGCGCTAGGTCAGCGTGTTAATATGTTGATAATAACCAATGCCCCGGAGTTCGAGAGCCGTTGCCGTGATGCTATTGATTGACATTTGTCTTCGGTTTCTTGTTGATTCACTCGGCTTAGAATGCTGCGTCGAGGGAAGTTGGGTGCCGAACAGGCATCATGTGTGAAAGCTTAACCGGGAGTCACCGAGCCTCGTGGCATAGCTACCAGCCTCGCGTTGACCTCGCCATCCTATGAAAGCGTCATGACAATATATTTACGACCCCCTTATCGGCCCCAGAACAACAGACTTCAATTCTCAAGCTGGCTCACTTTGCCCGCATAACTCGTTCACCTAATTCGCATATCATCTTTGAATATCTTTCCGCTCACCTCACTCAAGTCACTTTTCTCAAGTATCTCATAGCAATCAATTGAGATGGCACCAAGACTTGAGAAGGTGTTTACCATGAGAGGCTACATGGACAAAGCCAATAGCCATGACCTTAAGTCGATCAAGGCCGGCCCAACAAGAATCATGGTCCCAATGGACCGTGGCTACATTGAAGGCTCAGGACTGAAAGCAGAGCTCACCCCTGGAGGCGGAGATTGGATTTTAGTACGCGCAGATTAATAGTCGTCCATGGCTGAAAATGCTTACATTTCAATCGTAACAGCTCGACACATCGCTCAATATTGCGCACCTTGACGTTCGAACCCAAGCCCGCACCCCAGACGGCGACAGCCTCTACATCCACTACAGTGGTGTCCTCAAGATCGATGATGCGGCCGCCAAGGTTCTAGCGTGGGCAAAGGATGCAAAGACGACCAACTTTGGCGAACATTACTGGTACTCCAGCCCCATTATTGAGACCAGCAGCGAGAAGTTTAAGTGGGTTGAGACGACGATCTTTGTAGGCGAGGGCCGCTTTATTGTTGAGGATAATGGGGCATCAGAAGCTGTGGAATATGAAATTTACAAGGTGGTTAACAGCTGATTGCTTTCTTCGATAACACTGTTGGATTTTGGTGCTTCAGGTCCGCTTAGGACCCTGATCCTGGCTTCCCACTGAGGTCGGGCGATGAACCTCATTCTGGCCGGGCGTCTTCCTTTGAACTCGGGCGTGATAGGCAGTAGTAGGCAGCAGCTTTTGGTCGTGGTATGAACAGTAGTTTTATTTATATATTGGCCCTTGTGGCCCTATCTTTCAATTGAACAGTTGTTCCGCCCTGAATTCTGATGCCACCGTAGCCACTCTTTCAACAAACATAGTATAGTCTTACAATGGCATTTAATGGAATGTTAAAACGTCACAATAGTGAATGCAGTACTCATTGGACTTAAAACTCCAACTGTTACTGCCTTGAGTTTTGAATTCCACGTAGTTTGGGCTGGCAAAGAGCTACAATGAATAGAGCTGGTTATAAGCCCTGCATCAAAGGTATGTTGGAATATTGTGTATTTTTCTGATACATATCCCTACGCGCCGCCGCTATTAAGAATAATTTGGGTTGAACGATTGGTAGCTAAGAATACTGTATGATGTTTATCGATATTGGGCAGATGATCCGTCTTTGTTTATTCCCAGATAAGCTAACTTATAAGAGTTATTATAGAAAACCTTCCATTAGTGAACCTTGCTGTTTTCGGTTTCTTGAAGACTTTACCTCGCATGTCACTTGGCAGACGCATTAAGCACGGTACTATTCTACCTATATTTTGCAAGTTTGATGTTAGATGCCCAGTCACTTTAAATCTTTCGATAATATATATCCAGTTGGTTGTATATAGACGTGTCTACAAAATACAATGTTATTTCTGTATTCTCCCACGCTTAAGCATGACTAAACACTACCTCCATTCCACTTTCCGAAATTTTCCCCTCAATCTGACTTTGATGGCCTACTAATAGTAGTCCCTCCACAGTTTAGTTAAGTTCGACCACCGTTGGACGGCCAATTGCCCATCAGATCTGATGACGAGATTATGTTGTATACTCAGCATGAGTAGCTTTCTCATCATCCTTGCCAGCTCGTATCGCCTCATCTAATTTCTCTTTCTCTTCTTCCGTGATATTAGTTAGGTGGACGGCAACCTCGTCGCCGAACTGCTCGCCTATCTCCTCAAGAGACAGACCTTTCGTTTCTGGGAAGAAATACCAGACTAGTGGAATATTGATGGCAGTGAGAACAATGAACAGGAGGTAGTATTTCCACCCAACCTGGGCAAAGGCTGTTGGCGCTGCCTCCAGGTAGGCAATTGTAGACAAGAACAGGATCGACAAGGAAAATGCCACGCCACGGGAGCGAATATGAGTGGGGAAGATTTCGGAAACATAAACGAAAGTGCTTGCGTCGACACAGCAGCCATAGCTATTGGTGATTAGTCAGTAAAAGTTCCTTGTGGTCATAAAACTCAGAGGTAACTTACAAAGTAATGTACAAGAACAAGATAAAAACACCAGCGCTTAGCCCGTTTGAGTTATTTGTACCGATGTATGTTGCGCTGAGTGCTGCTTCGATGATGAGACACACTAGACAACCAGTGAAGCCAATAACTGTTTACCTGTTAGTTCGACTGTACTAAGGTTGGCTCTCAGGTCAAGGCTTACGAAGTAATTTGACTCGTCCTACACGATCAATAAGGAGCGAATTGATGAAATTTCCGATACAGGCAACAGTTACATACGCTGCTGCCAAAAGCAATGGAATGCTACCTTTGAATCCAAGGCCTTGGTACAACAGGACACTGTAATCTGCGGTCGAAGTTAACACATGTTCTCATATATATATGAGACTGGAGAGGTACTTACTGTAAACGACGAGAATTCCGGTAGACTCTGCACCAAACATTGTCAAAAACGCGCACAACATGCGCTTTCGATATGACGGCTTCGTAAAGAGGGTCATGAGGGTTTCATTGGCGGACATTCGCTCATCGATTAACGTTTGAGTTTGCATCTGATAGAATTCTTCCCTGGCGAATGAAGTTGTTGAAGAATCTGACTCGTGGCCAACGGCGTGGAGCTTCGACAAGATTTTCCAAGCATCCTCCTGGCGCTTTTGGACAAGAACTAACGTCGATCAATTAGCGACAAGGACCACTCCTCATATTTTCTAAAACTTACGCCATCGTGGGGACTCCGGTAGCCATGGAGTCAATATTAACATGGCGAGAGGCCATAGAATTTGTAAACAAAGTGGGAAACGCCACTGAAATTCTTCATTAGAGGCAAAATAACTGGCATAGCCAACCCAGGCGGCCAAAGAATAACCAGCAACGAGCACAACACCTGATGATGTTAGTTCCGTGCTCAATAGTCTCAAGATTAACCATCTTACCGTGCTGCGATACCAAGAATCCACGGGTTCCAGGTGGTGCAATCTCAGACTGAAATAGAGGCACTAGAACCACCAAGATGCCTAGCCGTTTCTCATTAGAACCTGTAGCAGTAGAGCTCTAGGAGGTTGTCTCACCAACTGCGAAGCCGCCAAGGAATCGACCGATCAAAAACATGACAATGTGGACCGCGCCACCTTGAAAGGCGCCGCCGATAATGGCAATTGGTGTCGCGACCAGCAAAGTTTTCTTGCGACCTAGATAATCACATGCCCATCCAACAAAAATGGCCCCGAGGAAACCGCCTCCGGAGAAGCAGGCATTCATAGCTCCAATGATGCCATTTGTATAATCATAAAGATGGACGTCGGAGGGGTCCTGGGTGAGGCCAAAGTATTTGAAGAAGCCTGGTTGTCCAAGAGTGGTGGACACAATGCTGAACGTATAGCCATAGGTCAAACTTCCCAGGCAAAGGGCTAAGACGATCTTTTTATTGTCAGCCAAAAGACACCCACTTTTGGATATACACTCACAGCGAGGTTGAAGAACGTAGTCTTCTGCGTAACTCCTTTCATTATCTTGGTACGATTTGAAGTTCTCTCTGTTTACTGTAGGGATGTTTTTTCTCCCTCTTCGGAGGCTTGATGTTGCAAAGGTTGTCTATTTCGGAAGTCTCAAGCCTTAAATTCTAGGCTGCAACTTGGTGTAGAAACCGAATAACCAGAAAATCTGGGGTTCATATATACTTCTTGGGGCAAAGCGGTATTCGACTCCGCTCATTAGTACCCACAGAGCAAAAGAATACCTTCTCCGCTTTTGCGGAGAAGGGGTGGGGGAACTTAAAGTTTGGGCGGCGACGCTGCGAACTACGGCGTTGGAGACGGCTATTAAATTTCTGGATTGGGGAACGGGGAGAAAAACCTACAAAGGAAGAAGCCGAGCAGTCGCTCTAAAGGCGCTCCAGCAAATCTTTCTCCGTTACGCGACGCATTACCTTAAAAAGGGGCTTAGCAATGGAATACTTAATGCCAAGAGTTCCAGCAAAAAGATGAGGTCAGACTTGATGGAAAAGCTTGTCTTTTCTTTGCTGTAAATTTGTTGGGCGTGGAAAAAGTATCACGTGCATGACTGGGGTTGTGATTGGCTGGAGGATTAGGCTCTGATTGGCTAGAAAAAAGTCATGTCACGTGTACGGAGAAAAGTCGGACCGAGAGCTGAGCGCAGCGAAATAAAGGCGCTCGTTAGGTGTAACAATCGAAAATAGAAAGCTTGCTTTTTAATTCTATAAATTATCACGTATTTATATGGGGGCCAGCCCCCAAACTTTTATATTTCGCTGCGCTTAAAAAACTTTACGGCTTGTATTCGGTCTGTAACTACTTAAAAACTACGTTACAAGCTCGAAAACTAAAAAATATTACTATTTTTATTTAGTTTACTAACTTTTTCCGTATATAACTTTGCTAGCTAAATATAGTGTTTCGAGATTTTTTTGTAATACTTTGCAATTTAATGTATACGTTTTGCACAAAAACGACAAAAAACTCGAATTTAATTTATAGTTTTAGTTTACAAGTAAAAATCGTTAGTTATAAACGATTTAATTGTATATACTAAGTGTAAACTTACGAGCAATACAGTTACGAAATACCGAAAATATATTAGTAAAAGCAATACGCCGAAAAAAACGAGCAAAAAAACTTTTAGCGGCCGAAAAAGCAACAAAAGCAACAAAATTAACAGTTACAGCTGCATTTACAGCCGTAGCAATTATAGCAGTTATAGTTTAACTACTTACAAGTTTGTAACGTTAATTATAAATCGAAAAGCAAAAAAAACAATTCGTAAACTTACAAAAACTGTACCGGATTCTTTTATTATTATAATAGCAATTAGCACAACTATTTTCGAAATATTTATTTACTGTAACACAAACAGTTTAAACTTTAGCCGGCCGAGTACGAATACAGTATTTATAACTTGTAGCTTTTTTTTTTTCAACTATATAACTTAATAGCGCTTTTATATTTAAAAAGCGATTTGTATTAGCAAATCGATTTAAGCGCAAAACGAAATTTCGAACAGTTAGTATAACAGCTAAAGCAATTATAACAGTAGTAAAATAAGCCGAAAAAACAAGTTTCGGGTTTAATACAGTTAACAATAATAAAATCAATTTAAAAAACACTCGTAAGCTTATTATAGTTATCGGTTTTTTTATTTTTGTTTTTACTTTCATTTTCATTTTTATATTTATTACTACTAAGCCGAACTTAAGTTGAAACAACAGAAATAACTGTTTTATTTTTTTATTTTTTTTTAAAATAGTAAAATATAGATTTTGTAAAAGCAAAAAGCATTGCGATAGTATTATTAATTAATTTTAAATAGTTGTAGTAGTTGTAATAGTAGTTGTAGTAGTTGTAATAGTAGTTGTAGTTGTTGTTGAATAAAAAGAAGTTAAAAAGTTGAAATTATTTTGAAATAGTAAAACTAAGTAAGTAAGTTACAAACAGTTTTTGCTTTTTACAGTTACAAGTGTTACAAGTTTTACAAATGTATAGCTATAGTAATTGTGTATTTCTACAAGTAAAATCTAGCTTTCGATTTTTAAAAATAGCTGATTTTTTGTTTATAAACTGCTCAAAGTTAAAAAAGCTTTTAAAAAGCAAACTATTTAAAGTTTTCACCCGTAAAACCGCAATATATAAAAAGCCGATACAGTGCTTTTTTTGATTTAAGTTTAATACAACTTAAAAAAAAGTTAATTTTTGATTTTTGTGAATTGTAATAACGTAAGCAAACCGTAAAAAAAACTGAGTTTATAAGCAAAAAACGCTTTTGTAATTATATGTATAAAAAAAAAGTAATATAAACACGATTCCGGGCGGACAGTCTAGAAAATCCGAGCCGGTATAAATGTCAAAACGAACAAGCAATACCGAAAATATAGCTGTAAAAAGCGTTGTACTCGTAAACTAAAATATATTAATAATAGTTTTTATAAAGCTGTTAACTAAACTACGTTCGGTTTATAAATTAGCTGTAAATATAACACGAGCGTTAATACACACGTAAAGCTTTAAAAACAAATTATCGGCTTTATTTTCGGTAGTTCGAGCAGTGTTACAGCCGGTATGCCGAGCTGTAATTTTAATAATAAACTGTTGTAATACAGCTAAAAAAGTAAAGTTCCGTTTTGTAACTTCGTTTTTAGTGTAATAAAGCCGTAAAGCAGTCGCAAAACTTTGAATTTCGAGTGCAAAAAGCGTACTTGTTATACGTGTACAAAACAGTTTTCAGCTAACAATTAACAACTGGAAAACTCGTAATTTACTTAAAACAGCTCGAAATTTAATTAAAAAATCGTTTTTTTTTATTGCTGTATAATTTAAGTTAGCCGAAAAAATCGATTAAAAGCTCGATATAAACACTAGCTTTTAATAGCATAAAACTCGGTTTGAAAAGCCGAAATATATAATAGCTTTTTTTTTACAAACAGCAATTAAAAAAAATCTTTATATAACAAAACGTTTAGTTTTTCGAAAAAAAGTATACTTAAAAAAAAAATCGCTCGTAAACGATTGTTAATCAGTAAAAAAGTTGTTAAATCTATTATAAACTTTTTATTAATAACTAAAAATCGACAATACTAAAACTAATTTTGCAAAACTTGTAAAGTCGATATATTTATATTCGATTTTTTGCTTTTAACTAAAAGTCGAAACAAGCTATATAAAATTTAGCCGATAATATTGAAAGTTGCAATACTAGTAAAAACACTTCGGAATACCAGATTGCTTTTTCCGGCTTTAATTGCGAGTTTTTAAAAACGAGCACACAATTTTAAAAGTGTAAACGTTTTTCTAAACTCGGCAATATTGTTTACATTTAATAATAGTTAAAAAAACATAAACTTGTTTAATACTGCTGCACTAAACTCGTAAACGTACTAAAAAACAATTGTATAGTAAAGCTTTAGCTGTTTTGCATTTAAGCTTTCGAGCAAAAAATTACTTGTAACAACTTGTACAGTTTAATTATTATTTTTAAACTGCTTTTATATATTCGAACGTATATTGCAACGACCGATATACGCAAACTAGTTATATTGCTAATTAAATAAACATTGACTTAGTTTCGTAGTGTTAACTTGTAAAAAATTATAATTTAAACGCCGGCGAGCTAAAAACTTAAATTTATTTAATATAGCATCGTTTTTTTTTTTCGAATTTAGCTTAATATCGCTATTATCGAACTTTGAGTTTTCGTTAAATACCGGGTCGGTATAATAGTCCAAAAAATAAAAATGCGCTTATACACAAACCGACAACGCGTCGTTGTAAAACTCGTAAACTCGCTTGTTAACCGAAAATAAATAATTTTATTTTGTAAACAAATAGTGTAGTATAAGTTTTACTCGGCAATAGTTCGTATACTTAAACGAAGCAAAATAGTTTAAATACTGTAAATAATAGTTAATAACACGAAATTTAGCTCGAAACCGGCGTAATTACTTAACTCAATTTTAGCTTTGTAAATACTTAAACAAAAAAAAGTTGACAAGCGCAAAATCAACCGAATTTTAACGCTGTTTTCGATATCGCCGTAAAGTAAAACACTGTGCGGAAACTTTTTTAAATTCAAAAAATATTAAATCTTTTTGTTACTTTTCCGAACAGTAGTTAAGATTTATAATTTGTTAAGTAAATTTTTGCACCGAAAGCTTTAATAAAATATAAAATACTTTTTAAGCAAACTAGTTACGTTTTTCAATTAGTTTATTAAATAACCGAAAAACAAAAAACAGCAAAAAAGCGCGGTTATTAATATAAAAAAAAATTTAAGCTTAAAGCTTTGTATATAACACGAAAAACTTTTCGGCTTTAAAAACGTATTTTTTTAAATAAAACAATACTGCGTAAATTGTAACAAACAGCTAAATATCGGTATTAGCTAACTAGCTTAGTGTAATTACAAGTACTATTTAGTTTAAAATAGCATAATTTCGAGCCGGAAAAAAAATCAAATTTTTGTAGTTAATATTTTTAGTTATTACAGCAGTGTCGAATAAAAGTTTTGGAAAAAAAACCGGCAAATTAAAAAAGCTAACAAGCTTTTTTCGTCCGTAAACAGTAACTTTAAATACAAGTGCTATAGCGTTAAAAGCGATTAATTAAAGCCGTAAATTGATTTGCAGTGTTTTTTATATTCGTAAACGCAAAAAACGCTGGATTCCGGGCATCTGAAAGTCGTGCTTAATTTGGGTTTTTTGCTGTAATTCGCATATTTTAGTATTAAGCAAATTTTTTTAGTTTTACAAGCGTAACTGAGTTAAGTTAAAATGCGTTTAAAATCCAAAACAGTTCGTAAAAGTGGCCCGACTCGCGAGTTTGCTATTCAGAACGATTTTACGTATTTATAAACTCCAGAAATAGCTTAACGACGTGTTGTACAAAAACAGTAAACCGAAAATAAAAATAGTAAGCGATAATATAAAAGCAAGCTTAAACACTATTTTATATCTAATTCTGTACTACGATTTCATTATTTGTAAAAAGCTCGTTTCGGCCCGGCAAATAACAGTATAAGTTATTTTATTGCATATTAGCCGAACTAAACGTAAAAAAAACAAGTGCTGCGTTAAAGCTAAAAAATCGAGCTTAAGCCTGTAAAACATTGCTTTGATTTTTTCAGAATAAGCGTGTACCGGTTAAACAGCTACTTTAGCGAACAATTTAAAGCAAAATATAATCCGTAATAAAATAAGTATGCTAAGTTGACCACAGTCAACTTGGGGAAGGAAAGCTTGTGCTGTACGCAAGGTCTGCCCAATTGCAGTGGTTCAGGGAGAATGGATTGATTAATTAAGGAGCTCTACAAAGGTGCTCAGTAAAAAAAGTGCGACCTTTTTACTGATAACTAAGCTATTACATGAAGTATAGCCTATGCTTTACGAATAAGCTACACTACTAATTCTTAACACTTTTACTTAGTATACTTGTAATAAAGCATATACTTAGCTTTTACTATTTTTTTACTGCTTTTTTGTTTTTTTTGCTTTTATTTGACTTTAGCGTTTTTTTTCCGAGCAAAAAGCCGTTTTCGTTTTTTTACTAGTTTTAATAAGCAGCAGTACTTTTCGAACGCGACACACTTAAAAAGCTTTGTTAGTTCGTTTGCAAGTATAAACTTTGTAAGCACGTACGTTACTTGTATTCGTTTTTTTTCGGCCAAGTTACAAATATAGTAATAACAGATATCGATGTGTTTCGAGCGTTTATGCAAATAAAAGTTTTTAACTAAAACTAGCGCTTTTTGATTATTTCCGCAAATTTTTACGGTTCGCGAAAGTTTTTTAATATACTTTGCGTGTTTTATATTACAAAGAATCTGTACTAGCTATTAGCTCGTTTTAGCGCATATAGCTATTACAACGTATTTTGATTTCGTGCTAAATACGGCTATCGAAATTTATTTTATACTTTTTTAAAAAACGAGCTTTTCGTAAAATATAGCAACGTTGTTTAAAGTACTTTTACGGTTTGTTTTGTTTTTTGTTTAGTCGACGTTTAAATAAAGTACTAAATTGCGGTTTTTTTTTGGCTTGTATTGCACTTTTTGTACTACAGTAATTCGTAAATATTGTATAAGTCTTTTAAGCGCGTTACTATAGTAACTTGCAAGATTTTTTATAAACTAGTTAAGTTTTTCGAAACTAAAAGCTTTGTTTAAACAAATATAAATTATACTGTATATTAAACTGTTTATAACTCGTTAGTATTCGTTAACGTTAATTTGTTAATTATTAAATTTTGCAAGTTGCAAATTGTTGTAGTTTTCGATAAAAGTAAGCTTTTTTTTATAAATACTGTATATAAACTCGTAACAGTTCAAAACAGCGTTTAAATACTGCTTTTAATCGATTTATAGTTTTTTTGTTTTCTAGTTTCGAGTAATTCGCATACTTAAAATTTTTTTAATTTTTTTTAAGTTTTTAGCTGTAAATCGCGAAAAAAAATAATTGTCGAACTACTCGACGTCGGTTGCTTTAAACGCTGCGAGTATTATATCGTCGACGTAAATAAATAAAATTAAACCGAGCTGCGCGTGTGTAAACAAACACAAGTTCGCTAAACTTTAAACAAAACTTTTTATAAACAAATAAAATTTGTAAAACAAGTTTTAATTTTTTGCGACTTGTTTCGGTTTGTAAAAACTTCGTAAAACTCGTAAAATATACTTATCGCAAACTGCTATACTGTTAAACTTTGCTAAGTAAATTCTTTTTTAAAAAGCAAATTCAGTAAACACGTTTTTAATATCGAAATAATAATACTTTAAATTTTTAACTGCGACTATAACTAGCAAAATCCGTAACGTATTTATTCGGACTGTTAGCGCAAAAATTTCGAAGTAGTTTTGTTTATAAACTTATAAAAAACTTCGAGCAACTAGTTTAGCTTTAAAGCGCTTTACTAATTTTTTTAAAATTATTTTAACTGTAAAAACTTATTTAGTAAAAATTTCGTTGCAGTTTTTTAGTTTAAGTTTTTTTTTCTAAGTTTTGTTAACAGCGAAAAAAGCAAGTTTTATTTTTATAGCGTTTTACTATTGCGAGCTGTAATTAGAATTATTTACAGTTTGTTTATAAATTGTAAAAATAAAAATTCTGCTGATAACAATACTAGCTAGTATTAACTTGTTTGTTTCGATCGAAAAAAAGTTAACAAAAAAGTCGTTTGTTACGAAAGTTAGTATAGTTTTAAAAAAAAATTTTGCCGGTTTTTCGTTATTGTTTTCGGCAATTTAATTTTTGTAACGTTTTTGTAAAAAATATTTTTTACGACTAAGTTCAGCTTAAAAAATTAAGCCGAACTTAAAAAATTAAAAAAACTCCGAGTTTAACAGTTTATTTTAAAATAACTTTAAGTTAGTTTTAACAGTCGTTTTAGCTTGTAACGTTAAAACAGCACTTTGTTAGATATATTTAATAATTAACTTGTTAAACGTGTTTAATAAAAACTTAAATTCAAGTTTTAAAGTTTTTAACTTTTTGCTAATTAGTTCGCTGTTTGTTTTGTTAAAAAACTCGACTGTAATTAGTTTAGTTATAAAATCTTTTTAAGTTTTTACAGCGGATTCGCTGTTTTTTATAAACTTAGTTACTGTTAATATTCGAATCTTGAAATTGTTTATAATTTTAAATATTAACTTTAAATTAACAGTTTAAAAAGTAATTTTTTTTTTTGCTGTACTAGTACTAAAAAAGCGTTTTTTTAAAGCTTTGTTTAAAAGTAAATTCGGTGTGCTTTACAAACTATTTACGTTTTGTAACTTTAGTTTTACTGTTTTTTTTTTAACGTTTTCGTCGATTTGTAACACTTTAGTTTTAATTGTATATTTTAAGTTTAACGCGTAAACTTTAAGTTAATAAATTGTGTTTTAGCAATAATCTATAAATACGTTAATACGACTTTTATCGACAAGCTTGTTATGTTTTTTTTTAGCAAAAAGTAATTTTAGATTTACATATAAATAATATTTGCTTTTTTATACGCGAATATAGTCGATCGAAAACTTTTCTTTGTATAAGCTTTTTTAAGTAAAATTTTTTTGTTGTTAATTATTAGTTTTATTGCTGTACAGTTTTGTAAATACGTATTAGTTTTTACAGTTTCGTTTTAAAACTTTATAAGCAAGCTTGCTTTTTTAAGTATAATTTTCGCAAAGTTTTCGGCTGTTTAAATACATTTTTCGGCAATACTGTTTTAGTATAATTTATAAACAACAGTATATTATAGCCGAATACCGTTTTGCTAGTACTAGTTATTTAAAAGCTTTTTTAGTTTTACGGCATTATTTAACTTTACATTTACGACTTTACAGCCGAACTTTAGCTTTATTTGCTTTTTTTAAACTTAAAAGTTAAAAACTACTTTTCGTTTTGTTTTTATAGCTAAAGTTTACATTTTGCGAGTTGCGTTATCGATTACTTTAGCGAAGTATTTGTTTTTGCGAGCTGTAATAAAAAAAAGTTCGTATACGTTTACAAATACTAAGTCGAGTATATAAAGTTTTTATAATATCAATTTATAGTTAAAGCGATTTTTCAATTTAGTTAAAGCACAAACTTTACAAATATAGTTAAAAAATAAAACTTTAATTTTATTTTTTAAAGTTGTTACTGTATAAAGTTTACGAATTACTTTTTTTTCGAAGTATACAAATCGTCGATAATACAGTTAATAATAAACCGTTGTTTTAGCGTTACAATTTGTAGCTAAGTTATTTGTTATATTCGTATTTAACTTTTCGGTTACAAAAAAAGCGTAATAGCAAGTTTGCAAATTTGTAACAAGCTTTTTAAGCTAACTTAAAATTATTTTAAAAAAAGTTGTTAACTAAGTATTTTTTGCTGTAAGCGCTGTTTCGCTGTAATTATTAGCGATATTAAAAACTATATAAACTTTATTTGTAAAGCGTACTGTAATAACTGTACAGTTACTTTTTTTGTACTATATATATTTGTTATCGAAAAAACTTGTAAAATTATTTGCACAAATTTTTTTGCTTAAAAAAAAGTTTACTTTTAGCTTAAAAACGTATAGTACATTTAACAACAAAAAAAATTTCTTATTTTTAACTTGTAATTTAACTGTACTTATATAATCTGAACTTAACCGCTTTTTTTTAATTTTTATTCTGCGTTTCGGTATTTTAATTAAAAAACGCTTAAAAAAATAAAGTTAGTTAGTTATATAAAAAAAAGTTCCGGAATTTAAAGCTTATTAAAAATAAGAAATTTTACAAACGTTTTTTAAAAAAATTGCAGCTGTTTTTTCGTTGTTTAAACTGTAAATAAGCTTTTTTAAGTCGGAGTTTAACAGTAACGTTTCTGGGTTTAACTCGGCTTTATAATAGCTTTTTTTCGAGTGTTTGTACTTAAGCGTTTAATTGCTTTGTTAATTTCGGCGTTAGCGCTAAGTTTGCTGTTTTTCGCGAACAATATTTTAAGCGACTTTTTTTTATTTGCAATTAAGAAATCGGTAGTTGCGGCCGTTGCAAAGCTAGCATTTTAAGTTTTTCGACTTAAAACTTTTATTGCGAAGCTTAAAGTACCGCGATTGTAAGTTTTTTGTTTTGTAATTTGTAATATACTAAACTGCAAATGCTATAACTGTTGCTTTTTTTACAGTTAACTAGTTTTAACGCTTGTTAAAAATAAATAGCTTGTTTTAAGTTAAAAAATTCGGCTAAATATCGATAACGTCGCAAATAGTTTTGTAGTTTTTTAGAAGTTTGCCGAGCAAATAGTTAAACAAATGTCTTTTCGTAAAAAATGCAGCTATAACTAAATCGTTCGCAACGATTTGTCGTTAAAACTTTTTTAGCTTAATTTACGCGTTTTTAACTTTTGTACTTTTTTGCATTTTAAAAATAGTTAGCTTTTTTAAGTTTTAACAGTGTATATACAAACGTGTTCGAAAGTATTTAAGCTGTAAGTTTATTTATTTGTTTTTTACAGTTGCAAATTTTTTTATAAAGTTTTTGTTTATAAAATCAATACAAATTCGTAGCATAAATAACGCTTTAGCAAACGCTATTGTATACTTGTTTTTTTTTTTGTTGTTTTATACTTTAAAAAGTGTATTATTTTTTTGTAGTATTAAAACAATTCAAGTATGCTTTTTAATTGTTTTTTTTATTACAAAAACAATTCTTTTTTTTATAAAGTACAACTTTAGCAGTTCGAACTAGTTTTTCTATATATTCTAGCTTAAAGTTTTTACAGGCCGCTTTGTTTTGCTAACGTAATTTATGTCGAATTGCTTAGTTTTTTGTTAAACGCGTTTAGTAAAATTCGAAGTAAAAAAAAAAAAAACTGTTGTATAGTAGCTTTCGTGTTGTAAGTAAAATGTAAAAACTGTTATACAGTAGTTTTCGGTTTAAAATTTGTTAATATAGTTGAAATAGCAATTTGTATGCTTTATAAGTTCAACTAAAAGTCCGTTGCTGTTTTATTAGCTATTCGTCGCTTTTGTATGTATTAGCAGTTCGTTACTTTCGTGTTATTAGCTATTTGTTGCTTTTTTGTATAGCTTTTACTGTCGTAATAAGTCCGTTAAGCTGCAAATAGTCGTTTTTGACAGTTTGCTTTTTTTTTCAATTAGCTTTTTTCTTCTAGCTTTTTTTGTACACTTACAATGCGAACTCGAGCTTATAACTTAATAAAATAAGTATACTAAGTTAACTACAGTCAACTTGAGGAAAAGAAGCTTGTGCTGTACGCAAAGTTTGCCCAATTGCAGTGGTTCAGGGAGAATGGATTGATTAATTAAAGAGCTTTACAGAGGTGCTCAGTAAAAGGGGTGCGACCCTTTCACTGATGACTAAGCTATCACATGAGGTATGGCCCATGCTTTACGGGTGGGCTACACCACCAATTCTCAACAATCCGGATTATTAACTAAAGTTTTTACAAGCTTTTTACAAGTAAGATTTTTAGTTTTTAAATACTTAAAAACGTAAAACCGAGCCGATTTGCTAGTTTTTCGCCGCATTAAAATATTAAAAACTAAAAACCGTTAGCGAAAATACTGGCCAAATCTGCTATTTTTATAGCATAGTAAATGCCGCGTATACTCCGCCAAGTTGACTTTACGAATCTGTAAAGCGTTGAACTTTGCGCGGCCGGTAAAATAAAAAGTCGGAAAAGCTATAGCAAACAGTTTATCGTTTTCGGCTGTTTTATTTAAAAAAATCGAACGAATAAAAAATGCTAGCAGTTTGTAATTTAATAAAATTTGAACTGTACGTTCGGCTGTAAAGCTTGCTAAAATCAAATTAACTTTTGTAGCGTTAACGCCGATATTAAAAACTATTGATTAAGAATTTAAAGAAAACAAGTCGTTGTTTGTAACAAGCGGTACAAAATCCGGATTCAAGTTACTATTAAAGTTATTATTTTTAACAATAGAAAAAATAAAAATAAAAATATTACCGTTTTTCGGAAACGTATTAATACAAGCTATTGAAATTGTAATATTTTTGTAATTTAAATAATAAGCCTGTAAAAAGCGAAGCTAAATTAAAACTCGATTTTTACGGACTCGAAAATTTTTAGTGTACTAGCGAAAATATCGAGAATCGGCTTGTAAAACAGTGTCGGACAACTGTAAAAGCACTATATTTAATTTAATAAGCAAATTAAGCAATATATCAACTGTTTTAACAATATTTTGTGTAAAACTCACGCAATAGCCCGAATAGTAATATTAATAGCCGCGAACGCAATAAACAATTATTTGAACGTATAAACGAGCTATAATTATTTCTTTAATTTAACTTAAAGTTAACAAATAAGCAAAAACTTTTTCGAAATCTATATTATTATTTGCGCTTATTAAAAAAAGCAACTAGTTGTTTTTGTTTCGTACAAAACATCGTTAGCAAAGTTCGGCTTGTAAATGCATTTTAAACTAGCGCTTATTATACCGGCTACAAGTTTCTATTTGTATAGCATTTATAGCTGTATAAAAGTTTTAAATATACTGCTATTGCTTTGCAGATATAAATCCCGGCTTTGCCGCAAGCTGTTAAGGAAGTTATTTAATAAGAATTTCGAGTACAGAAAAAAGCGGCGGCATTGTTTCTGGGCCTGTAACAGGTGTTTCCGGGCGTATAACAACGTTCGCAAATAGTTTAACACGTTTTCGGGGCTGTATATTAAAGTCGACAAGCTGTAAAGCTCGTTTTTGGCGATATTAAAAACGTTTTGCACAGCATTAAATACAAGTAGCCAAAACTTTACTAGAAAAGTCAGTAAAATCTTAAAAAAATAAAAAAAGTTCAAGCTTTTTAAAGTATGCAGCATAGTATTTAAAAAACATTACAAGTGTTAACACTAATAAACAAGCAAGTACTGTAATCGATTTGATTTTTTGAGATATTTAATAGGGCAAAAGCTTAATAGTTTACAGGTCCAAAAAAGTTCCGCGGCAAACGCACGGGCCTGTAAACAATCCGTGCAAAAGTACAGTCATGTGACATACCTTTTTTAAGTCACATGATTCGTTTTGAGCGCTGAACCATTCCAATTTTTGGTATCACGTGCCCCACGCACTGGGTCCTGACTTTAGTAAGAAAGCAAGCTTTCTAATAAAGGCGCTCGTTAGGTGTAACAATCGAAAATGTCACGATCACGATCCTATGGCCTGTAAGGGCGCTGAATAGGTGCTTCAATTACGAGAATACTAAACTAAGGAGGAAAGGTGTAGCTGTGGATGTGGCATCCCTCATAAGTAAACCCATGATCACGTGACCCACATTGGCGAACTGGTAAGCGAACCAATGAGCATCATTGAGGAGCGTGACAATACCCCCTTTCTCCAAATAAGCTCGTTTTCGAGCTTGAAAACTATTTGCGATACCTGATATTTATTCTTTACGGCCAGTTACGGCTATACTTTTCCTAATTTTGCTTTTTTCCACCCGTAACTTATCTGCAAACTAGTTTGGCCTGTTGTTATTTTTTCTCGGCTTTAAATATTTATTACGTTCAGCGCACTTAAGCCAATACGTAAAATTTTTTAGTAAGCCAAGCTTGTCGGAGTTGCTTTCGTGAAAGCTTTTAAGAATTAACAGGCTATTTGCTAAAGCAGCTGCAAAGTACTATTCAGGGTCGTTATTTTATTTTTTCTATTTAACTCGATATTTCAGCGTTTTATTAACACGTCGAACAGCTAATATTTTTTGAACTTTATACTTTTCAGCGTTATTTACTATAACTAGTAGTAAATCAAAGTTGTTTTAGCCAAGTAGCGAGTTGTTTGCGGCTTTTCGAAGCTTTTCAGCATAAAACACAGAGTGTACGCGCATAGAATCTAGTAGCTTTAGCTTGTACGAATAGCTTATTTGCTTTATAATTTCGAACAAGCTTTTTATTTAATTTGCTAGTTTGCGGCTTAGCCTGTAATTTTTCCAGCTTTTTGTCGATACTTATATAAAATTTTTTACTTCGAAATCAAACTTTTGTCGGTGCTTGTTAGCTTGTTTAGCGTATCGTTCCTGCGAACGAGCTATATTTTCACGAGCTGTTTTCTAAGAATCGTGAATACAAGTTACTAGTGCTTTTGCTTTTTTTTTATTAAGCTTTTTTTTTGGTGTAAGCTTTTTTTCCGGCTTTGTTTTTACAAATGTTGCTTAGTTAAATAACGTACGCGTTTCGCAACTACGTTCCGTAAAAAAAAAAGATTAACCGGTCGTTTTATATTACAAAAAAGCCTGCTGAAAGTCGATAATAGTTATTTACTGATTTTAATTATTTTGATAGTAATTAATATAAGGCCGTAAACGTTGATCGAAGTACTAATTCACGATTTTTGTTTAGCTATCTGTTTGCAAGTAATTTGCAGTTGAAAGCTGTATTTTGATTTGTAGCTTAATGCAAAACTTTTTTTTAAAAGTCCGATATAATTGCGGTTTTTGATCCGACGTAATCGAATCAAAAATACCGGTATAGCGCATTATATGCAATAAAAACAAAAGACTAGTTTTTTAGCTGTAATTGTATTTCGAACAAAAATAGTAATCGGTTTTTTGTTTAAACGGTCTACAAATATAGCTATTATATTGAATTTACTTTTGTTTTCAAAGCACTTTTTAAAGTCAACTGTAACATGTTGCTACGGCTTATTAAGCACCGGTAACTAGTATAGCAAACTAAGCTTTTTATTTCGAAAAACATGCGAGCGTCGACAAATATAACAATTATTGCGATAGCGAGCAATATTACTTGCTTGGCCTAGCTAATAGTATCGGCTGCGAATAAGCTTGTTTAGCTTAGTTTTTTTAGATGCTTTGTTAAAAGCTGATCGTAAGCTTTTCGGATTACGGCTGTTTGTAAAAGCATACTTGCAGTTAGTATCACGTCAGGCACGTACAGTTTTTTATAGCGTAACAATAGGCTTTTCTAAAGCTTTTACGTATTCTTTAATTCTGTTTTAGCTTTAGTACGCAAATTTTCCAGGTTAGTAGTGTAACGTACTGGGTAGCCTTAGGCCTAGGTAGCTGGGCTTGGGGCTCGTTGGTTGGTATGGTATATATGAAATGGACTAGACACTGCTCCTCACTAAAAAGTGAAACGTTACAAGTATAACAAATAAACTATATTGCTAAACTATAATAAAAGTTGAGCACAAAGCTTTTAAACTATAAAACTACGACTTATTTATATACTATAGTTAAACTGGAGTTTTTTAAAGTTTCTGAAGTTTATATAAACTTTTAAAACTTTTCCAGACTTTATTATATAGTACAGTTACAGTTTCCAGAAGTTAATAAGCCGTTTGCTTTTTTACCTACTTAAAGTCCTAGGACACTGGCTGATCCTGGGACCCACGTCCCTAGGATCCTCATTGGTCCTGGGACGCCAGAGCGTCTCTGGGACTCCCCCTCCTGGGGCCTCAGCGGGTCCCAGGATTCGGTTCGTGACAGTAACGTTGTTTGTTTGACTTTATAAGTATTTGTAAACTTTAGCCGAAAGTTGTAAGTTTCGTAAGTATGTAATTGTTGCTGATTAATAGCCTGTAAAATTAATAAGTTTTTGTTTTTACAAAACTTAAAGCCGAGTCGTTAAATTAATTTAATATCAACTAAATCGACTTCGGTATACGTGTCGATTTCGACTAGTACAAAAATAGCCTGAAATAATAGCAATACTATTTTATAAGTTGTTAATGCTTTAGTAACTTTTAATAGTTTATTTAAACTTACTAGTTCCGCTGTAAAATTCTGAAAAACTGTTTTAGTTTAAAAAATCAAAATTATTTGACTTTTTGCAGCTTTTAGTAGTTTTAAACTAAAACAGCTAATAACTAATTCCGAACGATTTTTTCGAGCTAATTAAATTTTAGCAGCTTTTCTGTTTAAGCAGTTAGTTGCGTAATAGCTAAACTTATTGCAGCTAAAACATACAAACTTTTTTTTTAGCTTTTTTTTTTGGTTGTGTTTTTGATATTCCGGCTTACAATAGCTTAATTAATATTAGTTTTTCCAGTTTTTGCTAAAGCCGATTCGCGAGTATTTCGAGCTAAAGTTTTTTTTTTTAAAAATACTTTGTTTTTTGTTATGTAAGCTTTTTATACGCGCTAAGCTACAATTACGTATTTAGCTTTAGTTTCGGGAACAATAATATTTGCAGTTTTGAATTGTTGCTTTAGCGTATAGTATAGTTTTAAATAAAAAGTTATAGCTAAATTTTGTTTATTTTGCTAAAATAAATCTTTTTCAATTGCCGACAAGTACATATTAAACTAGACTAAAGTTTAATCGAAAAATTGTTTAGCTTAATTTAGCTGTTTATAAAAAGTAGTAATTGCGTGTTAGTTATTTTGTACGTTTTTATAAGTTTATTTTAAAAATAATAACTATGTTTTAATACTGTTTTTTTTATTGTAAATGTACTATAACGATTTTAAGCTAAAGTCTAAGTAATTAAATACTTTAATTATTTTTTAACTACTTTTTCGATAAATATTCGAATTACTTTTAAATACGCGTTTTATGTCACGTTTTTAGTTATTTTATTTTCGAAAACTCGAATTAGTTTTAAAAATGTAGCTTAATGTAACTTTAATGCTTATAGTGTATTTGCGCTGCTTTTTAAAACAACGTGTAGTTTTTAAAAGTTTAATTTCGAACTATTAAGTTTTGTAGTTAAAAAAGTGTTTAAAGTGTTTTTGTTAAAACTAAAAAGTTTTTAAAAAGTTTTTAGTAAATTCTAGTTAATACTGTTGCTATTGTCGACGTTTTAACTAATTGCTTTTTGTATTAGTAGTTAAATTTAGCCGTTTTCGTTTTTTAAAGTTTTAAGTCGATTTTTAGTTTTGCTATATTTTTAAAGCTTTAACTTTAGTATTAAGTTTTTAAGTTTTTAAAAATTGAAAATACGGCTTTTTACGTAATTGTACTAATTTATTAGCAGTATTGATTTCCGGAGTTGCTTTTGTTTTGCTATATTGAAATCGGCCTTGTAAATAAAAAAACTTAAAAATTGTAACAAATAAAAAGCAACAAAAAAATTGCAATATAACAAGTAAAACACGTGACTGCAATAAAAATAGTAATATATTAGTATTAAAAGTATGTTTGTTTGTTTAACAAATAAACTTAAACTTGCTTTTTTTAAAAGCTTTAACTGTTTTTATATTTTTTCAACTATGCTATAACTGTTAGCTTATAGTTGCTGTAGTTGTGTATTTGTTATAACTGTTAGTTTATAACTGTTGTAGCTGAGCTTGTAACTGCTGTAGCTATATAATTGCTGTAGTTGTATGTTTGCGGCTGCTGTAGCTGTATACTTGTAGCTGCTGTAGCAATATGCTTTATAGCTGCTGTAGTTGTATGCTTGTGGCTGCTGTAGCTGTATGCCTGTGGCTGCTGTAGCTGCATACTAGTGGCTGCTGTAGCTGTATGCTAGTGGCTGCTGTAGCTGCATGCTGGTGGCTGCTGTAGTTGTATGCCTGTGGCTGCTGTAGCTGCATGCCTGTGGCTGCTGTAGCTGTTATGATATCCGCCCCTAACCGACTCTGGCTGTTACAGCCGAGTATAATTACATTTTTTAAAATTTAATCGTACTTTTTTTCGAGTTTTTAAAGCTAAAAAAAAAATACGCCGAATTGTTTTATATTTGTTTTACTGTTTTAGCCAAAAATTTTAAACTAAATTTTTAAATATATTTTCGAGTTTATAACTTTATTTACAAGTATATACTAATTTGTATTTAACTGTAAAATTAAAAAAAGCAATTTAAAACTTTTAATATTAAATATTTAAAACGAAACAAAACCAAAAAATAAAATTAGTTGCTAACTATTATAAATCATTTAATAAACTTTATAATAAAAAACAAATAAATTAAATAAAATTTTTAATATTAAGTGAATGTCACGGTACCGACCCTGGTCGGGCACGTGCCCTGCTGCCGAGCCTCTAGGGCTCCCTCGTGTATATATAGCTTGCTCTCCTCGAGCTCTCTCTTCCTTCCTTAGCTATAGATTCTCGTATAGTACCACAGCTGCCCCCTGTATCTGTAGATCCACAGCTCGTGCCGTGACAGTGAAATAATTAAGCAAAAATAGCAGCGCAGTAGTGCTTTACAAGTGGCGTTTAAGGTTTACGGATAATTTACGAAATACAGCTAGCTTAGTAATCAAATAAAGCAAGCTTTTCAGTCAAGCACGGGTTTTACTTATCCGTGATCCCTAGTCATATCCCATCGTCATCCCCTGTTCTCCTGTTGAAGGCCATATGTGTCACGTGGTCTGTCATGTGATCCCTGTACGGAATAGGTTTGGTCTCCGCCTGCAATATGTATATATATCACTCGTTTTTCTCATTAGAAGAGGAATCAAGCACTTTTTACTTTGATATCTCCCCTTATAGATTGGCATCTACACTAAGACCCATCCACATCGTCTTTCGTTCCCTATTTTCAAAAGGGAACCTAGCAGCAGCCGCGTGGCCATTAACTATAAACGTTCTCTCCACAATCTCCAAGAAATTTATAAAGACTAGTACAATAGCTGTTTCCATAAATGCTTTCCCGCTTGCCTGTAAGCACGTCGTAAGCCTCATAAGTAATACTTATGTAGCTTCAGGCTTTCAGAGTCCATTTTGATATTAATATTCGCTCAAGTAATTGTACCGATTTTAGACAAGAATATTCCAGCTTTGATATACAGCAATATAGCACTTGTCACGGGAATGCGAGCAGCCGAAGCTCGCTTAGCATTCCTTATGTAGCTAGGTGCCCTTGATTTTTTTATAAAGTACAACTTTAGCAGTTCGAACTAGTTTTCTATATATTCTAGCTTAAAGTTTTTACAGGCCGCTTTGTTTTGCTAACGTAATTTATGTCGAATTGCTTAGTTTTTTGTTAAACGCGTTTAGTAAAATTCGAAGTAAAAAAAAAAACTGTTGTATAGTAGCTTTCGTGTTGTAAGTAAAATGTAAAAACTGTTATACAGTAGTTTTCGGTTTAAAATTTGTTAATATAGTTGAAATAGCAATTTGTATGCTTTATAAGTTCAACTAAAAGTCCGTTGCTGTTTTATTAGCTATTCGTCGCTTTTGTATGTATTAGCAGTTCGTTACTTTCGTGTTATTAGCTATTTGTTGCTTTTTTGTATAGCTTTTACTGTCGTAATAAGTCCGTTAAGCTGCAAATAGTCGTTTTTGACAGTTTGCTTTTTTTCAATTAGCTTTTTTCTTCTAGCTTTTTTGTACACTTACAATGCGAACTCGAGCTTATAACTTAATAAAATAAGTATACTAAGTTAACTACAGTCAACTTGAGGAAAGAAGCTTGTGCTGTACGCAAAGTTTGCCCAATTGCAGTGGTTCAGGGAGAATGGATTGATTAATTAAAGAGCTTTACAGAGGTGCTCAGTAAAAGGGGTGCGACCCTTTCACTGATGACTAAGCTATCACATGAGGTATGGCCCATGCTTTACGGGTGGGCTACACCACCAATTCTCAACAATCCGGATTATTAACTAAAGTTTTACAAGCTTTTTACAAGTAAGATTTTTAGTTTTTAAATACTTAAAACGTAAAACCGAGCCGATTTGCTAGTTTTTCGCCGCATTAAAATATTAAAACTAAAAACCGTTAGCGAAAATACTGGCCAAATCTGCTATTTTTATAGCATAGTAAATGCCGCGTATACTCCGCCAAGTTGACTTTACGAATCTGTAAAGCGTTGAACTTTGCGCGGCCGGTAAAATAAAAAGTCGGAAAAGCTATAGCAAACAGTTTATCGTTTTCGGCTGTTTTATTTAAAAAATCGAACGAATAAAAAATGCTAGCAGTTTGTAATTTAATAAAATTTGAACTGTACGTTCGGCTGTAAAGCTTGCTAAAATCAAATTAACTTTTGTAGCGTTAACGCCGATATTAAAAACTATTGATTAAGAATTTAAAGAAAACAAGTCGTTGTTTGTAACAAGCGGTACAAAATCCGGATTCAAGTTACTATTAAAGTTATTATTTTTAACAATAGAAAAATAAAAATAAAAATATTACCGTTTTTCGGAAACGTATTAATACAAGCTATTGAAATTGTAATATTTTTGTAATTTAAATAATAAGCCTGTAAAAAGCGAAGCTAAATTAAAACTCGATTTTTACGGACTCGAAAATTTTTAGTGTACTAGCGAAAATATCGAGAATCGGCTTGTAAAACAGTGTCGGACAACTGTAAAAGCACTATATTTAATTTAATAAGCAAATTAAGCAATATATCAACTGTTTTAACAATATTTTGTGTAAAACTCACGCAATAGCCCGAATAGTAATATTAATAGCCGCGAACGCAATAAACAATTATTTGAACGTATAAACGAGCTATAATTATTTCTTTAATTTAACTTAAAGTTAACAAATAAGCAAAAACTTTTTCGAAATCTATATTATTATTTGCGCTTATTAAAAAAGCAACTAGTTGTTTTTGTTTCGTACAAAACATCGTTAGCAAAGTTCGGCTTGTAAATGCATTTTAAACTAGCGCTTATTATACCGGCTACAAGTTTCTATTTGTATAGCATTTATAGCTGTATAAAAGTTTTAAATATACTGCTATTGCTTTGCAGATATAAATCCCGGCTTTGCCGCAAGCTGTTAAGGAAGTTATTTAATAAGAATTTCGAGTACAGAAAAAGCGGCGGCATTGTTTCTGGGCCTGTAACAGGTGTTTCCGGGCGTATAACAACGTTCGCAAATAGTTTAACACGTTTTCGGGGCTGTATATTAAAGTCGACAAGCTGTAAAGCTCGTTTTTGGCGATATTAAAAACGTTTTGCACAGCATTAAATACAAGTAGCCAAAACTTTACTAGAAAAGTCAGTAAAATCTTAAAAAATAAAAAAGTTCAAGCTTTTTAAAGTATGCAGCATAGTATTTAAAAACATTACAAGTGTTAACACTAATAAACAAGCAAGTACTGTAATCGATTTGATTTTTGAGATATTTAATAGGGCAAAAGCTTAATAGTTTACAGGTCCAAAAAGTTCCGCGGCAAACGCACGGGCCTGTAAACAATCCGTGCAAAAGTACAGTCATGTGACATACCTTTTTAAGTCACATGATTCGTTTTGAGCGCTGAACCATTCCAATTTTTGGTATCACGTGCCCCACGCACTGGGTCCTGACTTTAGTAAGAAAGCAAGCTTTCTAATAAAGGCGCTCGTTAGGTGTAACAATCGAAAATGTCACGATCACGATCCTATGGCCTGTAAGGGCGCTGAATAGGTGCTTCAATTACGAGAATACTAAACTAAGGAGGAAAGGTGTAGCTGTGGATGTGGCATCCCTCATAAGTAAACCCATGATCACGTGACCCACATTGGCGAACTGGTAAGCGAACCAATGAGCATCATTGAGGAGCGTGACAATACCCCTTTCTCCAAATAAGCTCGTTTTCGAGCTTGAAAACTATTTGCGATACCTGATATTTATTCTTTACGGCCAGTTACGGCTATACTTTTCCTAATTTTGCTTTTTTCCACCCGTAACTTATCTGCAAACTAGTTTGGCCTGTTGTTATTTTTTCTCGGCTTTAAATATTTATTACGTTCAGCGCACTTAAGCCAATACGTAAAATTTTTTAGTAAGCCAAGCTTGTCGGAGTTGCTTTCGTGAAAGCTTTTAAGAATTAACAGGCTATTTGCTAAAGCAGCTGCAAAGTACTATTCAGGGTCGTTATTTTATTTTTTCTATTTAACTCGATATTTCAGCGTTTTATTAACACGTCGAACAGCTAATATTTTTTGAACTTTATACTTTTCAGCGTTATTTACTATAACTAGTAGTAAATCAAAGTTGTTTTAGCCAAGTAGCGAGTTGTTTGCGGCTTTTCGAAGCTTTTCAGCATAAAACACAGAGTGTACGCGCATAGAATCTAGTAGCTTTAGCTTGTACGAATAGCTTATTTGCTTTATAATTTCGAACAAGCTTTTTATTTAATTTGCTAGTTTGCGGCTTAGCCTGTAATTTTTCCAGCTTTTTGTCGATACTTATATAAAATTTTTTACTTCGAAATCAAACTTTTGTCGGTGCTTGTTAGCTTGTTTAGCGTATCGTTCCTGCGAACGAGCTATATTTTCACGAGCTGTTTTCTAAGAATCGTGAATACAAGTTACTAGTGCTTTTGCTTTTTTTTTATTAAGCTTTTTTTTTGGTGTAAGCTTTTTTTCCGGCTTTGTTTTTACAAATGTTGCTTAGTTAAATAACGTACGCGTTTCGCAACTACGTTCCGTAAAAAAAAAAGATTAACCGGTCGTTTTATATTACAAAAAAGCCTGCTGAAAGTCGATAATAGTTATTTACTGATTTTAATTATTTTGATAGTAATTAATATAAGGCCGTAAACGTTGATCGAAGTACTAATTCACGATTTTTGTTTAGCTATCTGTTTGCAAGTAATTTGCAGTTGAAAGCTGTATTTTGATTTGTAGCTTAATGCAAAACTTTTTTTAAAAGTCCGATATAAATTGCGGTTTTTGATCCGACGTAATCGAATCAAAAATACCGGTATAGCGCATTATATGCAATAAAAACAAAAAGACTAGTTTTTTAGCTGTAATTGTATTTCGAACAAAAATAGTAATCGGTTTTTTGTTTAAACGGTCTACAAATATAGCTATTATATTGAATTTACTTTTGTTTTCAAAGCACTTTTTAAAGTCAACTGTAACATGTTGCTACGGCTTATTAAGCACCGGTAACTAGTATAGCAAACTAAGCTTTTTATTTCGAAAAACATGCGAGCGTCGACAAATATAACAATTATTGCGATAGCGAGCAATATTACTTGCTTGGCCTAGCTAATAGTATCGGCTGCGAATAAGCTTGTTTAGCTTAGTTTTTTTTAGATGCTTTGTTAAAAGCTGATCGTAAGCTTTTCGGATTACGGCTGTTTGTAAAAGCATACTTGCAGTTAGTATCACGTCAGGCACGTACAGTTTTTTATAGCGTAACAATAGGCTTTTCTAAAGCTTTTACGTATTCTTTAATTCTGTTTTAGCTTTAGTACGCAAATTTTCCAGGTTAGTAGTGTAACGTACTGGGTAGCCTTAGGCCTAGGTAGCTGGGCTTGGGGCTCGTTGGTTGGTATGGTATATATGAAATGGACTAGACACTGCTCCTCACTAAAAAGTGAAACGTTACAAGTATAACAAATAAACTATATTGCTAAACTATAATAAAAGTTGAGCACAAAGCTTTTAAACTATAAAACTACGACTTATTTATATACTATAGTTAAACTGGAGTTTTTTAAAGTTTCTGAAGTTTATATAAACTTTTAAAACTTTTCCAGACTTTATTATATAGTACAGTTACAGTTTCCAGAAGTTAATAAGCCGTTTGCTTTTTTACCTACTTAAAGTCCTAGGACACTGGCTGATCCTGGGACCCACGTCCCTAGGATCCTCATTGGTCCTGGGACGCCAGAGCGTCCTGGGACTCCCCTCCTGGGGCCTCAGCGGGTCCCAGGATTCGGTTCGTGACAGTAACGTTGTTTGTTTGACTTTATAAGTATTTGTAAACTTTAGCCGAAAGTTGTAAGTTTCGTAAGTATGTAATTGTTGCTGATTAATAGCCTGTAAAATTAATAAGTTTTTGTTTTTACAAAACTTAAAGCCGAGTCGTTAAATTAATTTAATATCAACTAAATCGACTTCGGTATACGTGTCGATTTCGACTAGTACAAAAATAGCCTGAAATAATAGCAATACTATTTTATAAGTTGTTAATGCTTTAGTAACTTTTAATAGTTTATTTAAACTTACTAGTTCCGCTGTAAAATTCTGAAAAAACTGTTTTAGTTTAAAAAATCAAAATTATTTGACTTTTTTGCAGCTTTTAGTAGTTTTAAACTAAAACAGCTAATAACTAATTCCGAACGATTTTTTCGAGCTAATTAAATTTTAGCAGCTTTTCTGTTTAAGCAGTTAGTTGCGTAATAGCTAAACTTATTGCAGCTAAAACATACAAACTTTTTTTTAGCTTTTTTTTTTGGTTGTGTTTTTGATATTCCGGCTTACAATAGCTTAATTAATATTAGTTTTTCCAGTTTTTGCTAAAGCCGATTCGCGAGTATTTCGAGCTAAAGTTTTTTTTTTTTTTAAAAATACTTTGTTTTTTGTTATGTAAGCTTTTTTATACGCGCTAAGCTACAATTACGTATTTAGCTTTAGTTTCGGGAACAATAATATTTGCAGTTTTGAATTGTTGCTTTAGCGTATAGTATAGTTTTAAATAAAAAGTTATAGCTAAATTTTGTTTATTTTGCTAAAATAAATCTTTTTCAATTGCCGACAAGTACATATTAAACTAGACTAAAGTTTAATCGAAAAATTGTTTAGCTTAATTTAGCTGTTTATAAAAAGTAGTAATTGCGTGTTAGTTATTTTGTACGTTTTTATAAGTTTATTTTAAAAATAATAACTATGTTTTAATACTGTTTTTTTTATTGTAAATGTACTATAACGATTTTAAGCTAAAGTCTAAGTAATTAAATACTTTAATTATTTTTTAACTACTTTTTCGATAAATATTCGAATTACTTTTAAATACGCGTTTTATGTCACGTTTTTAGTTATTTTATTTTCGAAAACTCGAATTAGTTTTAAAAATGTAGCTTAATGTAACTTTAATGCTTATAGTGTATTTGCGCTGCTTTTTAAAACAACGTGTAGTTTTTAAAAAGTTTAATTTCGAACTATTAAGTTTTGTAGTTAAAAAAGTGTTTAAAGTGTTTTTGTTAAAACTAAAAAAGTTTTTAAAAAAGTTTTTAGTAAATTCTAGTTAATACTGTTGCTATTGTCGACGTTTTAACTAATTGCTTTTTGTATTAGTAGTTAAATTTAGCCGTTTTCGTTTTTTTAAAGTTTTAAGTCGATTTTTTAGTTTTGCTATATTTTTTAAAGCTTTAACTTTAGTATTAAGTTTTTTAAGTTTTTAAAAATTGAAAATACGGCTTTTTTTACGTAATTGTACTAATTTATTAGCAGTATTGATTTCCGGAGTTGCTTTTTGTTTTGCTATATTGAAATCGGCCTTGTAAATAAAAACTTAAAAATTGTAACAAATAAAAAGCAACAAAAAAAATTGCAATATAACAAGTAAAACACGTGACTGCAATAAAAATAGTAATATATTAGTATTAAAAGTATGTTTGTTTGTTTAACAAATAAACTTAAACTTGCTTTTTTTTTAAAAGCTTTAACTGTTTTTTATATTTTTTCAACTATGCTATAACTGTTAGCTTATAGTTGCTGTAGTTGTGTATTTGTTATAACTGTTAGTTTATAACTGTTGTAGCTGAGCTTGTAACTGCTGTAGCTATATAATTGCTGTAGTTGTATGTTTGCGGCTGCTGTAGCTGTATACTTGTAGCTGCTGTAGCAATATGCTTTATAGCTGCTGTAGTTGTATGCTTGTGGCTGCTGTAGCTGTATGCCTGTGGCTGCTGTAGCTGCATACTAGTGGCTGCTGTAGCTGTATGCTAGTGGCTGCTGTAGCTGCATGCTGGTGGCTGCTGTAGTTGTATGCCTGTGGCTGCTGTAGCTGCATGCCTGTGGCTGCTGTAGCTGTTATGATATCCGCCCCTAACCGACTCTGGCTGTTACAGCCGAGTATAATTACATTTTTTTTAAAATTTAATCGTACTTTTTTTTCGAGTTTTTAAAGCTAAAAAAAAAAATACGCCGAATTGTTTTTATATTTGTTTTTACTGTTTTAGCCAAAAATTTTAAACTAAATTTTTTAAATATATTTTCGAGTTTATAACTTTATTTACAAGTATATACTAATTTGTATTTAACTGTAAAATTAAAAAAAAAAGCAATTTAAAACTTTTAATATTAAATATTTAAAACGAAACAAAACCAAAAAAATAAAATTAGTTGCTAACTATTATAAATCATTTAATAAACTTTATAATAAAAAAACAAATAAATTAAATAAAATTTTTAATATTAAGTGAATGTCACGGTACCGACCCTGGTCGGGCACGTGCCCTGCTGCCGAGCCTCTAGGGCTCCCTCGTGTATATATAGCTTGCTCTCCTCGAGCTCTCTCTTCCTTCCTTAGCTATAGATTCTCGTATAGTACCACAGCTGCCCCCTGTATCTGTAGATCCACAGCTCGTGCCGTGACAGTGAAATAATTAAGCAAAAATAGCAGCGCAGTAGTGCTTTACAAGTGGCGTTTAAGGTTTACGGATAATTTACGAAATACAGCTAGCTTAGTAATCAAATAAAGCAAGCTTTTCAGTCAAGCACGGGTTTTACTTATCCGTGATCCCTAGTCATATCCCATCGTCATCCCCGTTCTCCTGTTGAAGGCCATATGTGTCACGTGGTCTGTCATGTGATCCCTGTACGGAATAGGTTTGGTCTCCGCCTGCAATATGTATATATATCACTCGTTTTTCTCATTAGAAGAGGAATCAAGCACTTTTTACTTTGATATCTCCCCTTATAGATTGGCATCTACACTAAGACCCATCCACATCGTCTTTCGTTCCCTATTTTCAAAAGGGAACCTAGCAGCAGCCGCGTGGCCATTAACTATAAACGTTCTCTCCACAATCTCCAAGAAATTTATAAAGACTAGTACAATAGCTGTTTCCATAAATGCTTTCCCGCTTGCCTGTAAGCACGTCGTAAGCCTCATAAGTAATACTTATGTAGCTTCAGGCTTTCAGAGTCCATTTTGATATTAATATTCGCTCAAGTAATTGTACCGATTTTAGACAAGAATATTCCAGCTTTGATATACAGCAATATAGCACTTGTCACGGGGAATGCGAGCAGCCGAAGCTCGCTTAGCATTCCTTATGTAGCTAGGTGCCCTTGGCGCGCGTCCTTGCAGCATATACGCAGGGAATTTGGTGGATGAAAGTGGCTCGTCACCGTACAACTCTGCGAGTACAACTTGATATACTCTGTACGCTTGCTGGTACGGGATTTTGTTATAAAACCGAAGTCGCCCTACTGATATAACTGCTCTAGGTGTGATCTTTGGATTGTAAGGATAGCTGCTCGGTGATGAGGTATTAAAAACTCTAACGCGTGAACGTTTGGCGCCTTGAAATGAGCTGTAAAGCTACACTTATGAGGTATTAAGTGAGTTATATGAACTCCACGCTTTTTAGAGTCTCTAATTCTGAAGTTGCAAGTATCAGAGGTACTGCAAATAATCTCGAAGCGTTTCTCGTCAGAATACACGGTTTTATACGACTCTCCTGCAGTTGCCACTTCTCTTTTTATTGCGCTCTTTGCTAACGATATATTATCGAAGGTTTGGCCTACCAAAAGCGACATATCGACTATACGAAAGAATGACAATTGTTGGAATGCATGCACATAACTTCACGCGTTCCATATCGCAAGGATTGTGGGACTTCTATCACATATATATACCTGGCAATCGGCCGTAGCTTAGAATGAATCAACGAATATCAGAACCACACCAGCAAGAGCGTAGTCACAACTACTACGCCTTTTGCTACGTGGTAGGTATTCCGACAATAATACAACGAGGATATTAATCAAATTTATCATGGTTGTGGGACAGCCGCATTAGTTCCTTGGCGCCAATATGATGGGTATTTCAGTCAGAGATGAAGGAATGATGGTATACTAGTAAGAAAGGCGTTTACAGTGGTATTACTAGTATACCATCATTTTGAAGCCAAGAGAAAATAATGGCATTTCAGTAAGAGGCAAACAAATAGTGGTATATGAGAATTTCGGGCAAAAACTGTTACGGCGCTGGCGCGGCTATGGCTCCTATAGCCTAACAGCTTGTAAGGCACCCACCAGGCATACTTGCATAATACATCACGTGATTAAAACCCCTGTATACATGCTTCCTGCCTCCATAATTCTGTAGTTCTATTATTCTCGGTTTTTACCCGTATTACTTTGAGCCGTTACTCTTAAATGGACTCTTGGCATGATGTTTACAGGTGGTTATGACTTTCTTCTTGGTGCTGCTCGGTTGTGTGCAAGTGTGGGGCTTGGGAAAAGAGGACTCTCTCAAGAACATTATCCTTCTGCCTGCAGTTCTAAAGGGGGAGCAGGGTTAAGGGAAGCGGCGTTCAAAATGAAGCATAAGGATCAGATGGGCGGGCGAAGTACGTGAGTCGTTGCGTTTGCCCAAAGTAAGGCATGCCTCGGTCCAAATCGATCTCGGTCCGTATTTCACCGATGGCGAGTCGCTAGTTTGGGTCCAGGTCCATAACCGAGATTCTTCAAGTTAGTGATGATGCGAGATACGAGAGCTAAATTAGGCCTAGTGCAATTCCAGCTTGTTCCTCCTTGCAAGTGGCAATCCTAAGGGGCTTCTGGATTGTCTTGGTGGTCGTGCGTTCGCCCTTGCGGTAAAAGGCGGCCGAAGTCGGGGACGTGATTTATGGGACCCCCATGGGGAGCATGCGGGGAAGGGCACTGCCAATGCTAGCGCTCATTGGGCTATGAGGCGACCCGTTGTACATTTGTGTGAATCCCGGTGCTGAATAGGCCGAGTTGGCCTTGGCAGACAAGGTAAACGGACTATTCTATTGCGTCCAACAAACATATCTGCTGCGCGGCCCTCCTCGACTCATTTTCCCCTTCATCTCACTCCATCACCTTCATCTCCTCCTCCTCCTCCCCCTCCTCCTCTCCTCCTCCTCTCCTCCTCCTCCTCCTCCTCCTACCCCAGCACATTATCCATCCGACTTTACGACCGCAAATATGGCTGTCGGCGATACCGAGGCTAAACCTAAGCCTACCGGCCCTGCTGGAGATGTAGTCTACACCGCCCAAGCAGACCTCATCGAAGCTGCGCTAGCTGCCAGCAGCGAAGAAGCCGGGATTCCTCGCAAGGAACTCTTCTCACGCTACTGGCCAGGCGTGACCTACAGTATGCTTCTTAGCATGGCCTTGATCATGGAGGGCATGGATGTTGGCCTGATCAACAACTTTTTCGCACACCCGGCCTACCTGAAGAAGTTTGGCTGGCCCGACGCCAAAGGCAAGCAGCATGTTCCTGCTTCGTGGCAGTCGGCCATCAGCAACGGCAACAATATTGGCAGTATCGTCGGTCTGTTATTGAACGGCTTCCTGCAGTCCCGCTACGGCTCTCGTAAGGTCTACATGGGCGCCATGGCAATGATGGGTGCCACTATCTTCACCCTCTTCTTCGCCGTCAATGTCCAAATGCTTTTTGCCGCCAATATCCTGTGTGGCATCCCGTGGGGTATCTTTCAGACCCTGACCACTGCCTACGCCGCCGAAATCTGTCCTGCAGCTATGCGCGGATACCTGACGGCGTGGGTGTCCATGTGCTGGGGCGCCGGCTCATTCTTGGCCGCTGGTATTCTGCGTGGATCTCTGCAGCTGACGGGGGACCTGGGATGGAGGATCCCGTACGCCTTGCAATGGATCTGGATTGTCCCTCTCTTCACCGTCGCATTTTTCGCGCCCGAAAGTCCCTGGTACCTCATCCGCCACGACCGCATTGACGAGGCCGAGAAGGCTCTGCGCCGTCTCGCGCGCAAGGACTTTTATACCGAGCAGTCTATGGCCCAGACGATGGCTCTCATGATACACACCAATAAGATGGAAAAAATCGACGCTGCGAATTCCAGCTACCGCGACTGTTTCCGTGGCGCAAACTTGCGCCGTACCGGTATTGTCTGCATGGCCTGGATCATTCAGATCCTCAACGGCCAGTCTCTCACCGCTTATGCCGCTGTCTTTCTACGATCAGCTGGCATGCCTGCAGTCCAGTCCTTCAACTTCAACATGGGTATCCAGTCGGTTAACATCGTGTGCACGGCTATTGCTATCGCGCTAATGGGCAATGTTGGACGTCGCATTTTCTTCTTCTGGGGTTCCGCGATTATCGGTCTTGCCATGCTGATCATCGGCATCCTAGGCTTCGTCCCGGGGGCAGGCAATATTGCTATAGCAGTGGCTGTCGTCTTGATCATTGTCCAAATCACCTTCAAAACATCGTTAGGTCCCACAACCTACGTCATCGTGTCTGAGGCTTCCTCTACTCGAGTCCGAGCTCAAACCATTGTCCTCGGTCGCGCCATCTATGTCTGTGGCCAGATCATCGTAGGGCAGCTCAACCCGCGCATGTTGAACTCGAGCAGTGACGCCTGGAACTGGGGCGCTAAAGCTGGTCTGTTCTACTTTGGGTTGTGTTGTATCTGGGCCGTGTGGATCTTCTTCTTTCTGCCCGAGACGAAGAACCGCAGCTTTGCTGAACTCGACTTCCTCTTTCAGACAAAGACATCAGCGCGCAAGTTTACTACCACTCCTATTGACCGTAAGTCCCCCCCACTTATCAGTGCCAACGCATAATATCTTTCCCGTCCTATCATTGATCATGAGTGAACAAGTTTCGCTAACACTTGACACAACACAGTGTTCGAAATTTTGCCTGCCGAAAAGAGCGTGCAGACACACGATGACGAACATGAGAAGGAAGTCAGTGAGGTGCACGTGGAGAGACGCACGTAGCTAGCAATTCTGTAAAGGGTGAACAAAGGCATAGCGGGATCATATGAGCAACTAGTTCAACTTTGAAGCAGACTTGTCTTCCTGTACTTACCAGAGATTAGTAATAAAGCTGTATCCGCATTACGTAGAGAGAGAAGGACGTTTATAATATGACAGATAAAGTACTAAATTTTGGGCTCACACGTTGCGGCTGACTATTAGTGCCATTAAGCGGAAATTCCATTGTAATAGTTGGCTTGGAACCAGATTTCTGTTGACCAAGGAGAGCAGAGTCGTAGTACCTGTCAGTCAGCCATTACTTGCCAGCGCACCTCTTTCTATCACCATAGCCTTAATTTAAAGTCGCTCGGAGCCAAATCATCAGACGTATACAAGAGAAGAAACGCCTTGGCGGAAAGCAACTGTTTGAATAACCTGTTCAAGCCAAGCAGCATGGCTGCTTCCTTTTCCACAATGCGAGCCGAACCAAGTTGCATCTGACAGTCGACCAGTATAAAGTGGCCATGCTCTGTCCGCTGAGCATCGAATTGACTGCAGCTAGAGCGATGCTGGGTGTTGAACATGAGATACCCTCGTCTTCAAATCGCAAAAGTGACGGCAACTAATATACCTGTGGATCTATAAGCCGCAGTGTAAAATATTAGAGTATTAGATTAGATTATAGTATAATACTCTAATCTAATCTAATTTAAATCTAATTTAACTAATTAAATTATATTTGAGTAACGTACTTAATAAGCAACTTGCTCGTCTATATATAATCGTTTAAAAGGTATTCGAAATAAATACAATGTAAATAACAACCGTTGTTATTGTAATTATTAATACTAATATTTTTTAAAATATTTTGTTTACCGATACAATTAATAAAAGAATAGCTAAACTTCGAAAATATTTTTTTAAGCAAAAAATTTCACAAATAATAAAGCTTTATATTTAGCTTTAGTTCTTGATTTTAAAATAAAACAAAAAAAAACTGTCACGGTCCTCAATATCGCACCAGACGCCCATTGGTTCGCTTACCAGCTCGCCCATGGTGGTCACGTGGTCATGGTCTTTATATTAGGGATGCCACAGCAACAGCTACACCTTTCCTCCTTAGTTTAGTATTCTCGTATTGAAGCACCTATCATACGCCCCAACAGGCTCATAGGATCGTGATCGTGACACCTACTACTGAAGAAATGTTGGCGAAGAGGTATGAGGTGTGGGCGATGATACGCAACAGTTGGTGTAACCAACAAGGCTGATGGCACAGTACATCTGCTTCTAAAGACATTGCGTCAAGACTACATCTCCAAGTCAAGAAAAGAATTAGGTGCAAGAATGCTCATGGGTATTGATGAATATCAAGTCTTAGTTTGGGTAAGTGTACCAAATATCGTGATTGACCTGGCGATCTTGGCGTTACCTATCCCAGTCATTTGGAATTTCCTTTGTCATTTCGCAATGGTTAGAGATCATTCATAGTTTGAACCACTCATGGCTTACCGCATCCTTAGCAGATATACGGTCTTCCGGTTTATACTCCAACAGCCGCCCTAAAAAATCTGCAAACAGTTCTTGCTCTCTCTGGGAGATATCCCGATGACGATCTCCATCGGGATGACGATCTGACATATACCAGAGCCCGGCAGCAATCTTATCTCGCAACGATCGAGCATTAGCAGCAACAGATTGATGCATAGTACTCGTGATAAGGCTCCTCTTATCCTCTGGGTTATCTTTCCCTGGCTTAGATTCCAGAGCATCAACGGCAAGCCCCTGCTCGTCGACTTCATCCTTATACATTCGTCTCCGATCCTCCCAGGTCGTAGACCACCATGGCTCAGGAAGCTTACCTAAGACTTGAACAATAGCGTCTAAATAGTCGTTATCTTCACCATCGAATGAGCCAAACAGCTTTCTGCCAGTTCGGATCTCGAATAGACTACACCCTAGTGCCCAAATGTCTGAACCAAAACCAGCTTCTTTGTCGAGAATCAACTCCGGAGAGCGATACGGCCCAGGAATACCAAGATCATCAGGAGCTTGCGAAACTTCGAAAGGCTCGCCGAAATCGATAAGACATGATTCTTTGCTTATAAACTGGGTATCAACATCCCACCGGCTCACTGGATAAACGAGGTACTCAGGGGCTGTGGACTTATAATGGCACTCCTTAGATTCATTGAGAACGGGATTCACAACCGGGCTGCCTAATATCTGTAGGACTTCGTCTTCATTGAGTCCATCGAGCCCAGAGATGCGATGAAGGACATTGCTTGGTGTAATATCTTATCCCTCGTTAGTATTCACTGATGTCCGACAGAGAAAGAAGGATTGAAACTGGTTCTGCTCACCACCATGACATATTCCCTGGCTATGAAGAAATTTAACAGCCTGCACAACTTGCAGACTAAGGCTTCTCAAGTCATTGTCCAGATCTGCAGAAGCACGAAACAAGCCAAGAGATACATTTGGGCCAAGAACAGGATACACAAAAGAGATGTGGGTCCCATTCGGCCCATGGATCTTGAAGTGGTCCAGTGGGAGGCAAATGGACTCCGCGCCATCGCTTCCAGGTGCATGTTGGTTGTGAGCAGCTTTGAGCTGGTTCACTCGGAGCTCAGGACAATCATCACTGGATGCCCCGGCCATCAAAATCTTCAGAGCAACATATTTCGTAGCCTCTTTCGCCTCAGTATCTTGACTGAGCCAAACATTAGCAAAGCCGCCGTGGCCAAGCTTATGGATGACACGGTACTGCCCGTTATTGCCATATACATCGCCCAAGTGAACAGGATGGTGACCGCCAGGCTCGTAGTCATGGATATGCTCCAGACCGAAAGGGGCAAGATCTAGATGTAGACCGTTAGATTCGACGTCAACCATATCTTCTCCAATGGGCAAAGTGGACCCTGGCGAACGTGGTAATGAGAGGTCGGAAGACATCCTAATACTCCACACTGGGTTGACGGAGCTCTGAAGAAAGATTCCCTGAGCCTCGCGGTTCTTCGTTGTAATGTGCAGTTGCAAAATACCAAAACGCAAAGTGATGGGTGTTGGAAGCGCGTGGGAGAATGATCTAGCAGGTAGAAATTTTTGAAGGGGTGATGTCAAATGACTTGTGGGTACAAAGTTCTTGATCCTGTACAGACGAAAGGTTTTTATTTGATTATCGAGTAAGAGAGTCATGGAATTTGGTTCTTCAAAATGATCTGATACCTGAAGTTGGAGGTAAGAGTATCGGTTTGGGTGGCATAGAATTACAGTCCGCCAAGTTGATATCCAGAATCAGTCGACCCTGCCTTATCCTCGGTCTTGAAGGAGCTCTCTACGTTGGTGTCATACTTTCACTAGCAGAGGAGGTAAGTAACCGTTGACAGCGACGACGCATGCTGACTGGATCTGCCGCAATTCGAAAGGTAAGAGACGCAGGTGGGGCAGTGAAAGGATGGAGCGAGGAGAGGCAATAGAGAGAGAATAAGCAAGAGATTTGGAGGGTAGGGGGTGGAAGATGGAGGGACATCAAAGATATTCAAAATGTGAGAATGGGAAAAAAGAACGTGGTTGAACTTGGATGTGATGATCCAACCTGGTTCTAAGTCTTGTCACCCGGCGCCAAGGGGTCATGCCCCTCTAGCGCTGGGTCCACAAGCATTAAAGCAGCGTGAGATTCCGGCAAGCTGGCCACTTAACAGCGTTTAAACCCGGCCCTCGGCCCCGCCCTTCAAAGCAAACCAGGGCTAACTTGGATTTCTGTTGTGTAGTTTAATAACAGTAGGATACGGGACACCATACAGCATGTGATTCTGTGAGGCACGTGATGCACAGTGGGTTCCACGGACCTAAGGTGTCCTGGAATCCAGCAGCTACAAAGATTCTATATATGTATTTGTAGTTGTTTAGATGGGAGCTCTGTGCTCAAACCTTCTAGCCTAGCAATTGATATTCTTTTGTGAGACCTGTGACGCTTTCACTTTTATGTGAAGAACCACAATATCCAGCCTACTTCAATATAGACTACCAACCAACGTGCCCAAGCCCTCTACGTAGCCCAGAGGCACCTTCTAGTGTTAGGCAGGTAATTCACGTAAATTAGAACCACGTGTCGTTATCTATTTTGAGATTGGTGCCTAGAATTTGCGGCCCAAGCGCATCGGGTATGAACTTCACCTAAGCTCCAGCCATTTGCATCGGAATATAATTTTCTCACATTCCTTCTTTGCATGGCTAAACTTCGCCGAAGTACCAGCATCCAACAACTAGCGCCACTGCGTAAATCTTTCTGCATTCAACTAACGACGCGCAGTCTGGCCTCGTTCAACATCCGGCAAAAGTACACCCAACAGCAAGTCTTGCCAAAGGGTCAATCGGGCAATATGTCAATCACCGAAGTCCCTTTCTCACGGTTCGACCTCCCGGGACTCAATCTTCCGCTCAACTTCCGCCCCGACCCAACGGAGAGCAAATACAATATGACAAGTAAGTCCCACGTGGAAGTCCCCCAGAAAGGAGAGGGTCAGGCCCTCTTTCGTACTGCGTTGAATAGCATTGATAAAAATGGGGATGGTGGATATGTTGCGTGAGCCACGAACAATTCCGATTCATTGGACTCTGCTTATCACTATAAAGCATGCGTCTTATCACCAAAAGAGAGCTCACCATGCTTCATATGATGGACGCATTGACGGATAAACCTGGTTGGGAAGAGAAGGAGGGTTACATTCGCACGCTTCTTATCAAAATGTTGACTGTGTTAGGTATTCAACTATGATATTGCCAAAAAGTGGAAAAGTGAAGCCATGGCGAATCCAAATGTTGATGTCACCCAGAAAATGGCCGACTGGATCATTGAAGAACTTCGGTTCAAGGCAAGGCTTTTCAAGGACTCTAGAGCTGTTGCAGTGCTTCCTGGCTATGTTGTGAAGTCTGACAATGCAGTTCCTGAAGCCACTAAATCAGCTCTCCAGGCAGCCGTTCGAGACTTAGAGGAAGTCCCGGAGGTTTACAGAGACTACCATCCAGGATCCGACGGGAAGGTTCTTGATTTGGTGCATCCATCTTTGTTCCCGCTGATCTATGGACGAACTCGCGTCGTGTCGGATTACATAATTAACCTCACAGATTGTATCGCGAAATGTGGGGAGGGGAGTATTATTCCAATTCGACCAGAGGAGGAAACTGCACTTGATATCAAAGATTCGCATTTCCATGGTAGGAATGCGGGGCGCGTGCTCCCACCTCCTTACTCGAGAAATTTCCAGTGGCTTCCTAGCGATGTGATGATCTCGATGGACGGCAAAGTAAAGTATGCCTAATTCCGACATACCCATAAGAAATTAACATATTGACTTCAATAGGTTTACGAGTTATATTAACAATCTCCATCCCCAACGAAACAAAAATCTCTACTCAATAATCGAAGACGTCGTCGCAGCAGCAATCCCACTCTGGAACATGACCCTTACCGCACAAAAAGCGTACAAGCTAGAGTACTATCAAGAACGCGCACGTATCGAATATAGCAGTGTCCAATATGATCCGGATCCGGAAAATTTCCCTGAAAAGGAAAAACCGCAGCAGCAAGACGGAGAAGGCGAAGATGACTTTTGGCAACGTAGAGAGGAGTGGTACCAGTCTATTCGTCGTGTTGTGCTTCCAGAGCCGGAAGAGTTCACGCCTCCGGAACTTCCAATAGCCGAACATTCGGTTGATCTGAAGAGGGATTATGCACACCGCGGGCTGCAGATTATTGTCAAGCTTGCAAACATTGAACTTACACCCGATAAGCCAGAGTATGAGGGCGGAACATGGCATGTTGAGGGTCAATTGGTACGCTTTCATCTTCATCTCATCTTCGCGAGGTTTCTTTTCGCTAGATATACTAATATGGGGGCCAGAATGAGCATATCTGTTCAACAGCCCTCTACTACTATGACACGGAGAACATAATCTCTAGCCGCCTCGCTTTCCGCCAGCAATCTAACACTTACGATGCCGACGACATCAGCTACCCCCAAAGCGAGCACTCATTCATGTCCGCCGTCTTTGGCATAGAGACTGAGATGGCGGTCCAGGAAATTGGGTCCGTTGCGTGCACGCCAGGCCGACTTCTTACCTTCCCCAACCTGCTTCAGCACCAAGTTCAACCCTTCAAGCTCGCTGACCCGTCGATACCCGGACATCGCAAAATCCTCGCGCTATTTTTGGTGGATCCGGGCATCAGAGTAATATCAACAGCCAATGTACCACCCCAGCAGAGAGATTGGTGGGCGGACGAGGTTGTGAAGGAATTCAATAAAGGTGGGAAGGGCATAGCGATATTAAGTGAGGAGCTGAAAGAGAAGGTTTTTGAGTCTGTGGACGAGTTTCCGATTGGCATGCAGGAGGCGAAAGAGATTAGGTTGAAGTTGATGGAGGAGAGGAGTGTTTATGTCACAAAGCATAAGAACGCGTTTGAGCACACTGAGTTCAGCTTGTGCGAACATTAAGGGGGCTCAGGGTGGTCAGGTGTGCATGCGCTTGGTTTGGGGGTTTGGGAACTCGATGATCGGTATTATGTAAAATCTAACGAGGTTCATTTGAGAATTGCTGATAATTCCGTCCGTCACAAGGACATCCTACAACAATCAATATCTCAGCCAAGTTCCCGATAGAGTCGTCTCCTGCAAAGAAGAATCCATTGCTGCTTCTCATCATGCTTTAGACTTAGGCAGCTTTGATCTTGTAACAACACCGTAGTCGCTCTCAACTTTGAAGTCCAGGCTGTGTTTTGCTCGATCGCGGCGTCTCCATTGCGTTGAAAATAGCACACAGCAAAGTGCGTACCCCGCATCGAGGCATGACAAGCAGACGAGCGCAACGTTACAATCTTGAAGTCACGTTCTGTTCAGCTTTCTATATGACTGTACCATATTTCTCTTCAGCGAAACAACTCTGCTTCGTCCCTCGTGTATCTCTATTTCATTTCGCACCAGTTGATAAATCCTCGGGAAGGATTGCGCCAAGTGGCTGCCACCCGACAGGAACAACCGGAGATCCGCGGCTATCCCCTTTTCTGGAAAAGTCTCCGAATATTTTATGCATGGTGGAATCCCTTCTTTCTGGTCTTTGCGGGGAAACTGGCCCTGCCAAGAAAACATGGTCTGCACATCGGGGGAACTCCACAACTATATCACACTTTCTTACTCTAGGCAAATTTATGATGTGGCCCTCACCAAAGTACTTGTAGGGCCAAGCATACACCAGGAAGATATTAATAGCCCCCAAAAGTCGGTTGATGGACCACTTTGAGTTAGCCCCTCTTGTTTCAGGGCTCGGCAGCTAGCGAATGTATATTGGCATAACGAAACAAAAATTCTCATTTCACGGGTGATTTACGTAGTATCGCCGGAGTACTGTCGTGGTAGAGCGATTGGAACGCGTAGCGTCTCCAGGAAACTGGTTATCTCTGCTTCTGCATGTCGGTCGCTACTGATAATAGGTCAGATGATAGACGGCTCGGGTGATTTTCAGGGGCCAGCTCAGGGCTCAGAATCAGAGAATGATTTCCCACTGTATACAATGCGGCTGCATCACTACACCCGCCACACATGCTCGCGAATTAAGAGGCTCCCTAGGGTTTACTAGCATCCTTTATTCCTATCTAAGCTAGGTACCTCAAGTTCATGGTTTTTGATCCCCTGTCTGCGTATTTGTTAGTGTGGTCGGTGGGATGTTCAGAAGTCTTACTTTCTATACTTTCATGGGGGTTGCTTTCTTGTTATTTTGACCTACATATATGAGCAAACGTTGATTCGGTGTGCCTGACTAAGATCCAGAAATCAGGGAATGCGATTCTTTATTTTGGTCATAATGGTGGTGAGCATCAATTACCCGTAGCTCATCAAATACATGGTACCGGGGTAGTTGAATATCTCGATAGCATCCAGCTGATGCCGAAGAGGAAGTTGTATTACCTCCCCCCTGACGGCAGCCTTGGAGGCTAGAGGTATAAATCCAGCGACATTCTTCATGAGTCTCAATGAATCGTCGAGCATAGGGCAAATCCTTCCGCAACTTTTCACGGCTAAGGAGTGGATTGGATCTCATACTCTCCTCTATAGACTCAAATTCGATTAGCATCAACATGTTATGGCACCTCTCCACCGTTGTGGCGCTGTGGCTATTGCAGCTTGCCGCCGCAGCTGTCGATAACCCGCTCGTCGACCTGGTACCGTTACCACGAGAAATCTGGGATGCCGAACATGCTCTCGCCAAACGGGCCGAAGACTACGATTCATCTCTACGCTTGCAGACTAAAGAACAGCTCATGTGGACGTCTTCTGATAGTAAACTTGCACTTTTATTCCAATTGCTAGATCTTTGACTAATGTGCGGCTAAGAACCAACCCAAAAGCAAACTGTTGTCAGCGTTGTAGTTACTTCTAAACAAGATGAAACTATTATTGACATGGACAAATTTGCTTTCACTCTCGATTCAGTTACCTGCTCTGAGAAGATAGTAGTGAAATTCCGCTTTCCACTCGCCTATCTTGCTGCGAAGATATCCTGGAATTGGGTAAATTTCAATAACCTCCGATCCTTCGTTCTCATCAGTAGCTGGGAAGGCTGTGGTGACAAGCGGAACCGGGATCCTTGGGTTGTCAGCAACGCTGTTTTCGATGACAAGAAACAGACTATCACTTTGAACGCTCTCAAAAGTACCTGGCAGAAAGTGTCGAACACGATGATCCTAGATTTTGGAGACTTTATTCCTGGTCAAATCGGTGCCCGCGACGAAATCAGCGATATCGACAAGCGTTTGTTTGATATCAGTCTGAACAAGGCTTTCACGCTTGACCTCACCACTACCTTCCCCGAGAAGATAGCTCATTGGAACTTCTCCAAGCCTAACGTGAAGGCAAACCTCGGTATCAATTGTGTTCAATGCGGAACGAGCGGCACGCTTGTCTTTGCTGGCCATATCGAGGCTGGTCTTGGAGGCCTGGAGAAATTCGAAATCTCAGCCAAACCTTCCGGTGTGCGGGCAGACCTGAATCTTGAGGTTGCATTTGAGGGTCACCTCGATTTTGTGAAGAAACCCTATAAGGAGGAATTTACTCTGTTGACGCTGCCGCTACCCTCAGGATGGAGAGTGCCTGGAGTACTAACCTTTGGACCAAACATTCAAATAAACGCTGGTTTCCAAGTCGATTATATCGGAGGCACTGCTTCGTTGACTACAGGTATCTCGGCTGTTATCCCTGATTCGAGTATCGCAAAGGCATGTAAGCTCTTACACTTATTACCCGTACGCTGCTGACCACAGCACATTTAGGTTGATCTTACAGCCGAAAAAGCGCTTGAGATTTCCGGCTGGCTTCCAGATATCGAAACCCAGCCCCTAGAGATTCAAGCAATGATTGATGCTGAGGTTCATGTTTACACGGAAATTGCGGTTGCCGTGACCCTTGAAGTTTTCGGTATGGAAACTAGCCACCTTTCAACACAATGCTGACCACATCTTATAGAGGAGAATGGCGTTAATGTCGACATTGGTCTTCGGGTCCCTGATGTTACCATCGAGGCCTCAGCTGGGTACAGTAAGTCTTACATTTTTTATCAGAGATGCTTAGAAAGTCCGTGATTAACCGCTTCAAGGCAACGTCGATGGTGTCGGATTCTGTCCGAATAACCAGAATCCTTGGGGTATAAAAATTGATGCCAGTCTCGGGGCGAGCTTGTACCTGGAAGGTTACACGGAGGTCGGTGGTGATAAAAATGTGTTCCTCAACGTTCCACTTTTCGAGTCACCCGTTCTTTATGAGTTCCCACAACTTTGTCTTTCCTTCGGGGAGAGATCCCAGGGCTCCTGCGTTGAGGAACCGGACCCAGAGGATGCCGAATACCAGGACCCAAATCTACCACCACAAGACCAAAAGAAGAAAAGAACTGATCTAGTGCCGAGACAGCCGTACAGTGTCAGCAGAAGAAGCGACTTGGTACCCTCCAGTTTGGCCAAGAGGAAACCGAGTAGTAGTAGACAACCGTATTGGATCGCCTGCAACAACAAGAAGAATGAAGAGCCATATAGAACGCAGAAGATCAGGGTTCAGCATTACCCGCCTCCGATGGAGATCTGTAGTGCAGCAAATACTGTCGCAACCATGATACCCCTCATGAAATGCGACGACAAAGCCTGCCCCGTTGACACATGGAAAATAAAAAAGGGTGACGAGGAAGACGAAGGAGTCGTGGAGCGTGACACCTGGGCGAGTAAGTTATCCTTACTTCTTCAAAAGCAAATTTATGTTGCCGCCAGCTAACCTAACATACAGCTGAACACGTTTATGAGGGTAACTGGGTTGTCAAATATCTTAATAGGATCCAGGAGAATTATTTCAAGAGCGATTGTTCTGGGGCTCTCAGCTTTTTTGGAAACCCGATAACTCCGCAAATCGATACACCACACCCTGATATCTCTGATGATGGTGCTACCCACGAAAAGGCTACCAACTGGACTGAGGCGGTATGAAACCCCCCATTCCAATTTTAAGCACTAAGCTTCGTGACTTTTCGCGTCCAACAAAGTTGTTAAACGCACAGAGCCACTTTCCTTGTCGATTCTTCACTAACTTGGAGAAACAATAGATGATGCAGAACATTGGGACCGAGTACACAAGAAACAAGGTCATGGCGCTTCTCCCTAATAAGCAAAATAGCTGGAAAAATCTAGTACGTAACCTCTCTACAATTAAGAGTAATAGCCTGCTAATTCTCGGCGTTAATCAGATGTTCGATGAAAAAGAAATCGACGGTCAATTCAAAAAGATTGGTAAAAGAACAAATGGTGACGTGAATACTGCGGAATACCTGGCCTGCCAACTAGGCCGCATCGTCACTGTTTGCGAATATATGAGCCACGCCGATATCCAAGACAGGCTGAAGAAGACAATCAAAGCCATCGAATCCGTCCTGTAAGAATGACCTTACCTAACTCCTGAAGCCTTACTTACGAATTGCAGTATCGAAATGGACACACGAATCGAGGTGAAGCCTGAAGGACTTGCCTCATTCAGAGCCGAGCATGAGGCGTGGTTCAAGGATTTCTATGAGAAGGGATTTGCAAACGCCAGAAAGCGGCTGCAGATTTATGCTGAGTTTCTCAGCACTGATGAACGGCATCGCGATCAATACGAAGACTTGGCCAAAACGCAAAAGGACGCGATTGAGGATATGGCTAACAGCAGGGGGGACTGGTGCAAGAGTAACTTCGCGTATCCGACGACTTAGAGCAAGTTGCTCATATCTCGGGAAAGCTATGTTTGAGAGATGCCATTATTGTGTAGGGCTATTTTACTTTCCAATTGCGGTCCTCTAAGTAGCGAGTCGGAGACCAGCATTCTTTTCAAATGAATTCTTTTTATCATTCACAGTCGCTTTAGCATTAGTGCTAATATGCATTCATGAACGGTACTCTTAGCCAGTATGGAACGGCCAGTCTGCCGTACCTAGTATTACGGCTCTCGCAACCCAAGACGGGAAGGGAGGGATGAGTGGCTCGCTTAGTCTCAGAAATTCAGTCTCAAGGGCCATGAGCGGCCAGGACCTCCACCTGCCAGCCAGGCACTGCTGATCGCAAGGCGCGTAATATGGAGCACAAAGTAAATTCGCTATTATAGGTAGACATAATAACAAGGCACGGTTAGTAACACCAGGACGTCGGCTACGCCAGCTTAGGACTCGAGGCGCTGGTGGAGCCAGATGGGTCTTCCACGATCCTGTACTCACGGATCCTTGCACCACGAGGCTTGCCATCAATTTCGAAAAGCAGCTTTGAGGTCGGAATTAAACCTACCAGATCTTTCGGAAGTACAAAATAACTATTCATTCTGTTACATTTAAATCCAATCTCTACGCTCAATGTCTTGGATCATCCGCACCATCCAACTACAAAATTTCATGACGCATTTCTCATCCCACCTGATCGTCTCTTTCCTTGTCGGATACCCTACTGCTACTAGTAGCACTGGTGGCTGATCCCTCTAATCCTCTCCTAAAATCCTAGCAAACTTGTAAGTTCGTTCACTATTTTCCATTATTTTTCTTAATATAATTGTTCCCAGCTGCTATAAACCCAGCTGCCAGGACTACGCCGGATACGCCGAGGGGAGTGACGGTCAGATGGCTCTTATAGGTGGGGGTCTGGCTCTAAATCCGTTATATAAATTCATGTTCCTGCGTGTTATAATTCTGTTATTACGTTTTACCTGCCCGCCCTTGGCTCCATTGTTGATATATACATAGTATGTCCGTAATTCTATCTTTATGCAGGTTGTGCGACTAAAGAGGTGGAAAGAACACTGCTACTTATCGACGCTAGAGCTACAATCCGGAAGTTTGAGTTACGACAAGCTGTAGCCATGAAGAGTGCTAAGAGAGCAGTCGAGGGGTAGGATGGAGTGGAAAGGCTTCAGGGAACGGCTTCAGTGAGAATGAGGAAATAGAGCTAAAGCAAGCATTGAATTACTAGATGGTGATGAAACGTGGGTAGAAAACTGATATAAACCTGCTAGAAGGTGGCGATGGAGAAACAGGGAGCAAATAGTACGAAGTATGCTTGAATCAACATCGCCTATGCTGTCCTTAACTATGCCTTATAACTATTATACTTGCATGTGAACCTGGCTAAGCGTATGCGGCAAGCTGTGATTCAAGAGTATATTTTAGCGAGCTTACCCCTGCTTCGCGGCGTATCCATATTGGTGCTCGGCTTGTTCGGGTCCTGTCAAACAGAAATTAATACCTCGATATTCACATCTCCAACGTCCAACATTTACCTACATCATATCTGTTCGCAGTCGACACTTCCCCAAGCTACGTATCTACAGGACACGCCCGCCAACCGTTCAATTCTTCAAAATTCCATCAACCCAAGCGGCAAATGGCCGGAAGAGTTCCAAAGGCGTGCCTTACGAACTCCACAACTGGCCGGCGACTGGCAAGTAATTGTGCCATTTGAAAGCCCTACGAGGCGGTAGCGCAGTGACCTTGGTACCTTTTGTGTACCCTATTTTAAGTGATGACAACATGAGTCTTCACAACACCTTCGTCAATTTCAGGCTCAGCGAGACGATCATGTGATTGGCATCAGAAGAACCTGAAGGAGGTGAGCTAATTCTTTGCACAATACAAAAAGTCATAAACATTTCAGTGAGACGGCGATTGGCATGCCATTGTAAGAGCTTGGAGAGAGTAGACAGCAGTTTGTTATTGATCTTAAACCTTCAATTGCGAACTTAAGCAACACCAGCAGACGCCTCGATAAAAAGCTTCTCCCTCCGCAAGAACATCGATGACACAAGACACAACACACCAGCTGTAATTACTAGGACATAAGTTTTACCAATAGCCTGGACGATTATCTTTACTGTATTGTCTCTAATATTGCTCCAAATGGCCAAACAGATCGCTCTGGGAACCTGCGATAGCACCACGAACTTCAGAGGAGGGGAATCCCAGAGGATAGAGAATTTTGCTGAGGTCACGAAAAGCCATATTCTGCAACACCGCGCCAGAGACAGCGAGGGCAATAACTAAACCTCCGATCTGAGCTACGTTGATGTATGCGATTGCCGCCGGTACTCTGTCTGGCTGAACCTTGGCAGAAGCCACGTTATAGCCTGATTGTGCGGTGAGACCAGCACCAATGGCGATAAGAACTGTGAAACCGTAGATAGCTGATATCGAAGTTGTAGCTTTGACAGTGAACATGAGAGAGCCGCCTATGAGAATGAAGACGCCACCAATGGCGAAAATTAGAATGTAGTATCCTACAAGCGGCAAGACGGAGCCGGAGCCCAATATGAAAAGGCTGAGAATACAAATGAATGGCAAGAGTCATACGGCGGCTTCAAGTCCAGTGTCGCCACGTGAGAACTGGAACATGACAGGAACGTAGTACATAGTAACAAACATCGAAGTTGAGGTACATGCTGTGGTAACGTGCAAGATAACCAAGGTTCTAGATGCAATGAAGTCAATTGGGAACAACCGACGCTCAGGAGTGGTGAAGATGGCGAAAGATTGTTGGACCATGAGGATGATCATGATCACGACACAAGTGACTAGGGTCCCAATCGTTCGGCCAGAATCCCAAGCCCATGATACACCGCCAAATGTAAGACCAAGAACAAATGATGTGTAAAGGCCAGCGACCAAGAATGCTCCGACCCAATCGAGTTGTTTCAACTCTTTGAGAGTTGTGATTCCAGGTTGCGGTTGAAAGGTTGGTATGGCCAGGAATGCCGGCGACAAGACTCCAAAAAGAACGAGGTTTATGTAAAAAGCCTAGGAACGACTATTAGTATTGTAAATAAGGACGGAAGTAACTGGAAATACTCACCCATCTCCATGTAGCACTCGAATCGGCAAATGCACCACCAACAATAGGACCCAAATTGTTCCTGTTCCCCAAACGACCCCAGTGCCACCCATATACAGTGGTCGCTCTCGGGCTGTGGTATTGATCGCAACCAGGTTCAACATGCCAAGGTACATTCCTGCTCCACCAGCACCAGCAATTACTCGTCCTATGATGAGAGCGTTCATGTTGGGGGTTGCACCGCAGACGGCACTTCCGATGGTGAAGACTGTGACACTTCCGACATGGAGCCATTTCACATTGAACATTCCGTATCCTCTTCCTCTGAAGGGACCTGTTAGCTTCCCCCTCCTTCCTGGCGACGTTTAAGCAACTTACAAAGTCAAGATCAAAGCAACTGATCCCAAGGGGAATCCCGTACCCACCCAAGCCAACTGCGAGACGTCTCCATAAGTTTCCACAATCGCGCCTTGGATATCCGCCGCAATGGTATTATCCAAACCGTACAAAAAAAAATCGCTAAGTAGAGGCCGGCACAGACGAAGATCCATTTCCATCCTTGCACCACCCTCGTCTCTGGTTCGGTGCTTGCGGACTCCAATACGATTTGACCTCTCTCCAGCTCCTTTTCGGATCCATCATTGATCGACTTGACTGGCGTTGAATCCCCAGCCGTCTTGTCAACAATGGACGGATTTTCTGACGGGAGACTTGATGCGGCCGACATTGTATTCGATTTGGCAGATGTGACAACGGGAATCGAGGGTAAGTAACAAGGAACGTGTATGAGAGTTTGACTCTCGAGAATATGGTTGCTAGCTTCCGCTAACCATATATCATCGGGGGATACCCTGGGGAGGCGGAGAGGTGCATCGATCGTAAGAGTTATAGGAAATTTGGGGTACGGTATTACTAAATAGTCATGGATAGTAAATTATTATCTAGTACCGCACTGGAACATATCTCATCCACGCGTTATCGGGTTTACTCTGGCTGGTGAGGACGCACATCGGGCGTAAGAATTCAGAGAAGTTTACATTGTGACTAATAAGTGTCGGGGATGATATATTAATGTAAGACACGAAGCTGAGATATGCGCCTCAGTTCGCGCACAGAACACAACCCAACGGCACGTGATCGGGTTTATATTCGGCTCGGTGGAGACTTGTATCAGGTGTAAGAGCCGTGGAGGCTGATTGGAAGTCCGCGATAGGAATGGTGGAAGATGAATGACAAATTCAGGGATGCGGTTAAAACCACGCCATTATTGATTAAATCGACTAAATCGACACTCCCAGCCCTGCCCCTTTCTGGCGAGCCGAAGAGGCGCATCGGGAGTAAAAGTTATGGAAGTAGAAGCACCAATAGCTGGAGTTATTTATCACTCACTAATCTCTTGCTTCAAATCCAATCTTGGGTCAAAACCACTAATTCAACCAAGTTCCTTCTTGATATTCAGATCCATGCAATATCAATTTCAGTACCTACTTTACAACTCGAAACGTTACAACTCGAATTCAATCCTGTTGCGTTGACCTGATCGATCGCATCCGGAGCATCTGCCAGATTTCTTGTTAGAACTTGTGCCTAAATGGCGAATGCAGACTCCGGCGATGAAGCTTCCCTCTCTGAAGTCGACGAGGTAAACAGCAAAACCTCATTCCCTAGCAATATCGGGAGATAATGTGGAATGACGGGTATGCCGCTAAGTTGTGGAAACCTATCCAATGGTCAATAATTACAAGGAACATATCCGTCCTGGCAAAACAGCGATACAACCAGGAGAGGCAGAAGTTAGTGAGGCACTTATGGTCATGAAGATCGAGGATGAACGTCTGCGGTTGGAACACATATTTTGGAGTGCTTCTTCCTGGCAAAGCTGAAGCTGCAAGTATATGACATCGGGGTCGTATACGTTACAGCAGAGCCACAAGTTTCAGGCTCTATAGGTTCAATTCCAGCCTTCTTTTGCTCTTTGCTACTGCTGAATAAACAATAACCAAGTCAACCTAGCATTAAAGAAGTATCTGCGTCCCAAATTTCAACCGCAAACTTAACATCAATTGTAAGATTAGGACAACTTATCCTGACCTTGCCATGCAGCCCAGCTTCCTCTATATCAGCTCCTGAGCGAATAATTTCATAGGTCCCCCCCCCCCCGCTAGCAGAGTTGCGCACCTTCGGCACTCATATTTGTATGATTCCTGTCACGTGGGAGCAAGATTTTTTCTGCTGGTGATATTTTTATCAAGTAATGGGTAATTCGTGAAAGCGATCTTCAGGGGCCGCAGCAGGCACTTGGGAGATATACGGCCGTAGTGTTGGATTACTGGATACCGGTTACAGGAAAGAGGACCGCGTTCTTGCAAGTTAATGGTGATGGGTGCTGCAAGACCTTTACAAATGGTGTTGAGATCTATTGAACCCGAACGGGTTAAGGTAGGAGCGAAGGCAGCGTTGAAGAAGGCTGGCCTTGGGGAACGATTAATGGTTGATTGTAGTCACGGAAACTCACTAAAGAATCACAAGAACCAATTCAAGGTTTCGACCGTTTTGGTTGAATAAATTTCGAAGGGAGATGGCGCTAGTATGGGTGGTATGACTGAGACAATATCAACGAAGGCTTGTTGAATTGCTCGGCATATGGTAACGTTGCTAAACCTTTGTAGGCAGCTAGAAAGTACCAAAGAGGTCAAATCAGGTCTGAACTACGGTGTCAGTATCACCGATGCATGTATCGGTTGGGAAGGTGCCGGATCGGTTCTCTCGAGATGCTCGTAACAGCTGTCGCCCAATGCCGTGAGAACTTAAAGGGCCGAAATGGAAATTAGCTGCACGGAAAGATACATAATTCAAATTTTGACAACTCTGAACTTGGATCAAGAATTACAATCATTCCTAAATCCTCAAAACCTATCATTACGAAAATTGCTATTAAACTACCACATCTCCGTTTCATATGTTGCATCGGGATTGAAAAGTCCATCTCTCACTATATTCGCAAATTTCCATTCCACAAACTTTGCTTCGCTTGTTGTGGACAAATCATTGTTAAATAGGTCCTTTATTGGCTGTAGCGGAGCTATGGCTGAGAAGTCAAAATATGGAGTCATACTTACACTGCTCAAGGACGACTCCCTAGCGGATGTTGATCCAGATGTTGGCAGGAGAGCTTTCTTTAGCCGGACGTGAATTGCTTTCAAGACGCCCAAGGCGGCTTTAGCCATAGCGTTCCGATCTCCCATCACATTGAAACGCTCCATTGCTCATTCAAAATGCTGGAGAGAATCGTCCAATTCATCTCTGTTTTCAGAGGGATACAGAATGTATATTGTAGCTATAAGAATAATAGCATCGAATGTGCGTAGCACTAAACAGAACATCTTACAACGCGTCGAGGCAAGGAGATTGAACAAGGTTTGTTGGGCATCTAGAACTTCGTGGCCAGCTTTCAATGCTAGATTTCTGCTAGAAGAGTTTGTGAATATATATGGGCGGTGGAGAGCCATTAACGCGAATGCGGCGTTACTCTGGAGGTTGGAACGAGCATGCGGTAGCCAGTGGCAGTCGGAGTGATCATCGAATGTTGTATCTGGATTGTGTGCTCGGAAGTACGGGGGGCAGTATAATGAGATTTGGTTGATTTGTCTATGCATTTTCTCAACTTTTACAAAATTGGGCCGATTGCCTCTTTCTCTAGGATTGAGATATCCCACAGAGGAGCAGATAGCTCGGATGTCCAGAGAAGAGTAGATAGAGGTGTTGGCGGATCTGACACAGTGCATAGAACAGGAGCTCCTTTTCGGCGATTTTTGGGAATAGGGGCATCAATAGGGAAGGGTGGTTTTCCATCTCGACGACCGATTATGGTTGGACGTCCAAGGAGCATAGCCATGTCAATATCCCACCACGAGAGTATCAGCCAGACCCTCCTCCTCAGCTGCTCAATCCACCGATTCTCCAAGACGTCCTCTGGTTTCTCGCTGGGCTGCTCGCATTCGATCATACTCCTCTGTAGACCTATCTCTTGAGCATCCCGGATTGTTTGCGACAGAGAATGCCAACTCTCGGGTACCATCCCGTAATTTTTGAGGAAAGCTGTGCGTAGAAAGCCCGCCTGAACTGTAACCAACGTGGCATAACGCTTTCCCAGTAAAGCCATAACTGAAATATCAGACTGACTATATTCACTTGCTACATCATCAAATGACATACCAACAGCATATTTCAAAGAGTCTAGGCTGGGGTCGTATTCTAGTGGCTGGAACTGCAGTGCAAGAGCTAGGCATTGAAAGAGAAGTGCGGGAATGAACTGCATATTCCCAGAGAGCTCAAGTGGCGCGTTATTGAGTGTAGAAAAGGATAAATTATTCTAGTCCTTGAGATGATCTTGGAAGGTGCCTTCATCTAATGGGTAATATTGATGATTAACTTCGCGGAAGAACGTTTTAACCAGATGTTCAACAATTAACTTTGAAGGAAGCAGCCGAATCAAGCTTTTATATTTCTCCCGTATCTCGCTATTATCTATTGCCGTCCACGTAAACTTCGATAGAAAGGAGAATGGATCCGTGTTGTAGCTCCAGATCTTTCTGAAGATCCCAAGCGTCGTGTTGCTATTGCCATTGGGCTTTGCAAAGCCAAATGCGCTAACTTGAGCTATGAATTCTGACTCGAATTTTATGACCCCAAATGATCCTCCATCGTTGCATGATGGCGTTTGCGCTTTCTTCCAAAAGCTGCTGCTTTGTGGCGGATTAGTCCTTATAGTGGCATGCTGATTGCTTATTTCGAAAAATACAAGTAGAGCAAGGGAATGAGCGATCGCACCACATATAATTAACACCAAAAGCAGCAGCGCTCTATTCCTTTCACACCTTTTGTTTTCGTCGACTGCATTCCGTGCATGAGAATACTTTCCTATTCCTCTTGCGACGGGCCTTTAATGAACCGCAAGGCTTCGATGTCTGTTCTCTGAGGGGTGCTGTATTATCTTCTGCCATTTTACTCTGTGTCATGACTCCATACAGGGCGCTGTGTTGATAATGTTGAATCAGTTTCAAATTCCATGCGAGATAATGGACTGATAGGTTCGGCTGCACTAACTAGGGCGGAGAATACATTCGCACCAGTATCTTGTTATGGACGCCCCCTTGCCCCGCTTGAGCGTTCCAAGAGACTTTTGCGGGCGAAGCTTGCCGGCTAAAGACATCGAAGTTGCTCACCCTCAACGCCCGCTTTTAGTGTGTTAAATGGTGATGTCTCAGGTGAGCAGTAAGCACGCTTTCCCCTTGCCCCCTTCTTTACAATGCATACATTCTCCTCTATAGCTACTTAGTTCCAAAGCGGGAAACACAAAGCCGGGAGTACTAAATAAAAGCAGTATTCCTGCACTCCTCCGTCCTTTCAGCCTCGACCTCACTCACCCCAAAATATCTCGACCTGTTATCCCGAGACACTTCACCCAGACCAGAATCTCTTTTTTTTGTTTTGATTTTTCAAATACACCAGAAACAATCATGGAATTAAAACTTTTATCTACAACGCTTTTACAGCCTCCTACTCCCCCAGATGCAGATAACCAACCTCCTTCATACTACTACTCCGTGAGCAACGACACTTATATCGCTGTCACTTACTGATAGCAGCATACACACTCTCTCCAGTGTCACCAGTAGTGTACTTCACAAAAAAACCATTATCCTTAGACATGGTATTTACTGGCCTCGTTCTAGACGGCGACAATCTCATCTTGACGCTTGTCAAAGTTACGACCTTATCGTCTATAACATTCATACCAAGTAAACTCCCTTCAGTTTTACGCTCTGAATCTTTTCCTGAATAACAAATAGGAAGGTACTCTACGTAATACCACGCCCATCCAGCCCCCCTATTTTTATCCTCACTCCCATTCACATCCCTCCTACTACCTGCATTGTCGCCGCCTTCCACTTCTCTGGCACAGCGAGCATTATCAACGTCCGCGCCAAAGTCTGTCTTCACACCATGTCCCTCCACTCCGGGATTACGCACGCCTGTACCGTATTCGACTCTAAATGGTTACCTCGCCCCTAGACGGCACGGATCCACGTACGACCCCCCAGGTCACGTGGTCCGCACAACTCCCATTTCGTAGAATCTAGAGTAGAACCTAATACAACAACAATTATTACCATATCCATCAAGAGCAAGAGTGTGGCCTACAAAGTAGAGCTACGCCTTTTGTCCGTGGAAGGTAAGACCCCGATACCAACAAAAACTCTTGGAGATGCAGAAATTTATGAGGGAAGGAGGTTGGTAGGTGGGAATGCGGTGTTTTCGCAGGTCTATTAGCAGAGAAGGGTGCTAGCGTCAACAAAGGATGGGAGGCTATGGGTTTTTGAAGAAGAGTCTGGGTGCGTTTTCTTTTTCTTGTACTTATTACGAGCTAATGTGATATGGAGTTGCAGTGAGCAGCTCGCGGAATGGCAAGCGTCAAAAGGCATGACTCAGTGATTAGTTCTTCAAGAGGCCTACTTTGTTGCAGATGCCGTAGGGCGAGCTAAATATCTGACCTAAAACTTATGAGTTATTAAATACAGTACAGATATTCGATTGTGTTCCAACGGCAACTGAGTTGGTAGATGGATTTGTGGTGCCCTGTCGCCGAGATGCTGTAAATGAGAGCGACGCCTGTGAACTGGAGCTAGGACTAAAGGATTGGAAGGATGTCTGGGAAAGGAGGCCAACTATCGAACGACATCGGATAAGGCTGAGAAGGGTGGTAGACCATCCAAAGTAAATACCGAGGTTTTTTTTTTTTTTCTTTTTTTTTCAAATTGGACCGTCTGTTAGAGCAGCTGCAGGTTTGGAAGTCTTAAGAGATAGTAGGCTGGTTGTATAATGCACTCTTAAAAGGGATAACATGATCTATCGAGATATGGCAGATTTGAAGCATAATGTATTCTTATCTAGAAAGCTGGAAGCCGAGCAGCCTAGTTACCGATTTGTGTCAGAATTCGTAGGATATAACAAAACTAGAGAGGATATATTTTATCGCAAATTAAGATAAGAGCTGTACTATATCTGTTGTGTATGGTCTGGGCTACAAGAACTAGCATGGACTTGTTAATGTCAATATATCTTCAAATACTTCTCAGTCTCACCAGATCTGACACACCTTAGTAAACCACGAAAGAAACAACTTAATACCTTATATCGAGCAATCGAAGAGGAGAAGACTTGTTCCCAAATGATACCGTTTCTACTTTCCTTGAGTACATAACCGATGCACAGAACACAGAGATCCTAAACGCCATTTGTGACTATTAGCTCCTCTAAATACGCGCTATATCTCTACCAAGAAGCTGTTAAGACGGTATCTGCGGTAAGAGTCATGGGTGCCGTTCTAGTGGTGTCTACTGTTGCCACGGCTGTTTCTTGACAAAGGGGAAGGCGAACTTGCCGGTCTATCCTCTTGATATTTGCCATTGTCGCCATAGCCAGCACATTCAGCTGACTTCATCGAGTACTCGTATTGTAAGAACAGCTTTGCAGTATGGTGCTGCAGTCGACGTGAGGCATACGGGTGATAGGTTCGGGGACTCGCCCAGTCATGGAATGAAGCCTTTCACTTCGTGCTTGATCATTTCGGGAGACGTCAAGGCTAGCGAGCTTACCGAGCTTTTTGCCCCAGGTTTCGCATGCCTGTTACGTGCCTTGTTGCAAACTGGCGCCAGCTTGTTAGGGATTGACGGCGTTTCAATGGCGTATCAGTGGGTATATATAAAGGTTACTCAATAGAGTAGGACTTTAGAGAATAGTATGTCATTTATATATGGTTGTTGTAGGATTTATAAAATCAATCTATGGAGCTACTGATCTGTTAATTTATTGTGTATCACTTGTCGAATTTATCACTCTACCGGTTCAACCTTTACACACGATGTTCAAATCAATTATCAAATTTGAGACAAACTTAGTAAACATCCTTTGGCTTCTAAGGAAATAGCTTAAATCCACCCGGGACACCCTTTTGGAACAAGCCCTCTGGATCATATTTCTTGCTTGCCTCCTGTAATTTTTTCTTGTTTTCTGCACCATATGAACTAATAGGGTCTTGAAAGTCCCAGGCATAATTCATGAACTTAAACTCGTTTAATGTCTTTCTCGAAGCGGCGTCTCTTTCAATCTTTTCGATCACACCTCTCATTACGCCGAGAATTTTCTCATCATCACTCTTGTTCTTCCAATAGGTCAATAGAAGCACAGAGATCAAAGGGCCTTCCGCAGGATTGAGCCCCAAAACGTTCCCACCATTCGATGCCTGTTTCTTGAGAAGAGAAACTGGGTATGGCTGTAGAGTTAAAGAGCAGATGAGACCTTCGAGTGGCTTTATAGGGTCGAGTGCGGCGACATATATGTTAGCTGCAGCCTGAAGTGTTGCAACATCAGCCTTCACCATTGCGTTGATATATGCGGTCCTATGTATCAGTTAGTCCTCGTATGGTCAATGAATTTCCAATCACGAGTCATTCGCATACCTCTGTTGATCCTTGGCATCTGAGGCTTGCTCTGAAGCGGCATCCTTTAGAGTCAACATCCGCATAGAGTTTAGAGCATCAATCTGTGGTTGAATGCCCGTAAATGGCTCAAGCACAGGTGGATTCTCAACCTCCTGCGTGTAGTATACTTGGTTCTGGCAAACAACCTGCCCGAACTGGGCAGCATAACCAATGCTAATCATAAGCTGTGTCTCGGGGGTCGCGTCTTTTTTCTTAATCTCTGTGACTAGCGCCTCTATCTGGCCTGGGAAGCTGTCTGCAAAATAGTAGACACTACCGCCCCAGAATGGACTTTGTTTGAAAGTCTTAAAGTCGTAGCGAGTGACTACACCGAAGTTATTGGAGCCGCCCCGTAATGCAATCCAGAGGTCAGAGTGCTCCTTGGCATTGGCATTCACAATGGCACCAGAGGCCAAAACAACTTCGTAATTGACAACGTTATCGCTCACAAAACCCTCCCGAGATGAGAAGAAAGAGAGACCACCTTTTGTGATGTTCAGTTAGCGGGAGTCTGTTTCAAGTAATAATTTTACAAACCTTCCAATGCTAGTCCTCCAATTCCTCCTTTTCCTGATCGACTTCCAGTTACGCCAAGTCCCGTACCATCTAGCTTGGCATAGACGTTGCTCCAGCGTTCACCAGCAGCAATCGAGATAATTCCATCCTTCTTCAGCTCGATTCCTGTTAGATTACTCAAGTCCAGAGTGATGCCATCTTGGATATTGGCACAGCCTGGAAGAGGTTGCTGTCCTGCCCCGCGAATGGCAAATCCAATATTTCCAGCAGCTATGAATGGTTTTACCAAGCTCACAAAGGCTGAAATCTCTTCTTTGGAGGTAGGCAAGAAAATACACGCAGGACTAATCTCACTCTCCAAGGCAGAGAGGTACGACTCGTTCCGTTCGTCATAGACTGTTGTATTTCGGAAGGCTAACTTGGTGCTTGAAAGGCCCTTCCTAAGGTGTTCAATGACTTGAGACATGGTCGGTAGAGATGGATTGCGGACAGGCAAGAAAGAGCCAGGAGGAAACGTCCAGTAAGTGGCTTTACAACAATATGGCAAGACAACTATGGCCACAAAAAGGTGCCTTAAGAGAAGCATAGCTGTTCGATCTGGGCTTGCCTTTTACCGGAACTCTGAGAAATGTACTTGTTGGAGTTTCAAGTGAATAGGTCCGGCACGTAGAGGGGTGGGCAGATAATCTGCTAACGCATGCTGGCTTGACGCTTTAGCGATGTGACTGTTGGATGTCACGTCAAACATAGATGATGCAGCAGGGTGTGAGGTTGTATTTTCCAAATGTGGGTACATCGCTGTTGTAAACACATAGTGCCAAGATACTTTCATGCACTAAAAAGCTACAGCATAGCATAGCCGCTTGTGTAGTACGCTGCACTACATCGGGTGAGGTCAGGGGGGGCATACAAACTTTCTGTGCCGCCAACATTCAGAGATTGAAAAACCACAACACCTACCATATCGAAAACCGAGTGTCCTGCCTTGTACCCAGTGTAAATATCTAGCGCATGATATTAAAATGGGTGGGAGCGGGGCGATTTAGCGGGGCACCTGTTGGTTATCTGTTGCCACAGTCGGTGTGACTTCGATTGTTGCCGGCCCGTTGTGGCTATCATGCAGCATGAAATACCTCCAAGGTATATCTTTACCGCACACAGTTGAAAAAACCCCCACTAGATGAGACCCACTTATAATTACACCTTTCATTAAATCACCCTACTAAAAATTGTAAACCGCAACACTTGAATCATGGATAAATATACTAGATCAACACTATTAGCGAGAGCGCACTATTAGCAAGAGCGATCGCAGCGATAAAATCAGAAAAGTTCAACTATTTATTTTATACTATGGCCCATTTCGGGTTCATGGGTCGTCGATGAATAAGTGTTGGAACACATGTAACTAGTCACGTGAAGAATTATGGGTCCCTTTCGGGACCTACAACCTCTTCGCGACACGTAGCTGAGAACAGAACAATCGACACACATCTTACACCTGACGCCACCGAGCATACTAAGTGAAATCACTAGTCTGCCCGGCGACCCGTGAGATGCAGTCGACCGACAATAAGCGTTAACCAAAAATTACTTTCCTTCACAGGTGCCGGTTGTTATCGGGAATCCGTTGCGTGCATTGTTTTCGGTAGTACTTTCATGCTTCCTGTGCTGGTATAGTAATGTGCTGACATTAATAAAGCGTTGGCGCAATGACAATGCTTCCCAGGTTACAGTGCTAGCCAAGGGGAAGTGCTAGCTCGTTGGTCTTGCTGGGATCCTTCATAACTCAATTTGATAATTTGGGTGTCAATTTATGTGGAATGTGATTTATGACGGAGATATGATTGATTTGGGGAACCCCTAAGTTCAATACATCCAAACGATAGGGTTTAATTACGCGTCCCTATGCCAGTTCCGGCCCCCTTACCAACCCGTAGTGAATACATCGTAACGCGGATGACATAGAGTGCCTCTGCTTTCCCGAACATGTGGTCTCATCATAGTCTTGGAATAAATTTAAACAATGGCCGACGAACAGAATGATGTTTTCTTCTCTATTGCGATCGGGACAAACGAGAAAAGAGACCCTCCGCAATCATCGACACTAGGAAAATACTGGGATCTTTGACGTTCAGAATAACATTGAAATACAAAAGAACTAAGATAAAGCCGGCGGCGGCGATTGAATTGAAAATTTCCCACCCAGCCCTTCAACAAGGAGTAAAAATCACCATGGTATTCTCCTTCGGCAACATGCTTGATCGCCAAGTAAACCAACGAGGAGCCTTCAAATCAACAAGCTTACAATCGTAGTTCATGATGATCTGTCCCATAATCACCTTCATAACTGCGGAAGCGTAGAATCTCCCAGGGCTTTCATATTCAATAATCAGCCTAATTCAAATTGCAAATTAAATTGGGAAGTTGATTAACGCTACGACTTACCAAGCCATTCGCCCAGTACCCCATACATGCCAAGTGTTATCCACATCGGTGAATTTGGTGGGTTTTGCCTGTAGGACATTGGACTTCGTGTTTGCGCTCTTGATTAGCTCGGCATCAGCGAATCTGAAGCCATTAAATTGAAGTGGCTCAGGGTAGTCCGCTGGGTTCTGCATAATAGCACGGACAGGAGTACAAGCCCAGTCGCCAACTTCCAATTTGGTACCGTCTGAGAGTTTGAAAGGTTGGAGTGCATGGCGACGTGTGCTCACTATCATGGTCAGCTCAAGGATAATACACAGCATTTACACGATCTGAGAGTTGGTGGCTTACTTGATTCCACCGGGGTCAACCGCGCGGACTCCTTAATGAAGCTGTCAAGAAGGCCAAGGCCATTGCCTGTATGCTCAAAATCACTGTACCCGATGAGGAGTTCATTACGCAGGGGTTTGACATATTCCGGATGGAGACAGAGGTCGTGAAATGCGAAAGTTATAGTCTGACGTAAGAGATAAGCCAATGTTAAATTCGGTCACTAGAAGAGAATCCACATAGAAAGTACTTACAGTCGACAGTGCATGGACGGAGCCAAACCAGATCGCCATCAATTCATGAACTACTCGCTTTCCTGACCAGGGATTCTGTCGTGGTGAAGTTTCCAGAATCCACTGGATGCAATCGGTCTACAAGGCTTATCAGGAAGCAGCTCCATGAGAAGATAAAAGATGCAAAAAAGGACACTGTACATGTTTTGGGACTTCTTGCCCAGATTTTGCGAGGCCACGTTCAAGAACTCGTTGCTCGGCCACAGGAAGGAGCGTGTCGAAAATAATTTTATGAGACTTGAATCTGCGGGCTATAATTCCGCCAACGACCCTGGAGTTAAACATTAGATTAAAGATATAGTGTATCAAAAAGGAGGTAGACTTACGGGGCCATAAACCTTGGTATTAAACGCACAACCTCGGCGCACACCAAGGTATCTTCAATATATGCAAGAGCAGATACCATGAATTGTTCATTTTTAGCTAGGTCAAACTTAATCACGATTCACTATAGGGTAAGAAAAGAGTGGAAAGAGAGGTCTACCTAGATCTTTTCCAAAGAATGAGACCGCATTTGACAAGACCACAAGTTTTACTATTGTAGGGTATACTGGGGATTGTTTGATCCCTTGAATAAATCATTAGCGTGGATCCTCTTGAGAAAAAAAAACATGCTCACCGTTTTTCACAGGATGCTTCTCGTGCAACTCTGTAAATCGTGTTCTTATGATAACCCCAAGGTCTGGTAGAATTTGTGGAAGGTTATTTGTTAAAAGAGTACGAAGGGCCCGAATAAAGCCAACTCCCTCAGTCCCCCGTCGATCAAACCAGTTAAAACCATGCATGGTGTACTTTGGCTGCAGCATCTACACAATGTATTAGGTACGTTTCATAGGGTGAGATATGCATAATTACTTGTTTTGAGGCAGCCTGGAGAGAGAGAATTGTATCAGGTGCGGTATCAAGTTCTTTGATATGTTTTTGAGAAGATACAAAGACATAGCGGTTATCAGGTGCAAGGACCTCATAAGGTTGGCCATTTGACTATATATCTTGTTATCCAAGCAAGAAATAAAGGTAACTGGGGGCCATCCGCTATCTTACTTGGTCATATCCATCTTGGATAATTTTTGGGCCGTTCAGTAGATACGCCCAAGCCCGGATCCGCTTGAAAACGACGCTGAAGATGTTGTTCAAGAGACTTATATGTCCCTATAATATCAGGTTAATAGAAGAGCTGGAGTATGGTTACTTCAAATTTTATTTACAGATGTGTTAGGTGATAGGGCTTTCGAGAAAAGCAGTGCCAAGGAAATGGTAATGGTAAGACTGGTCGCTGTAATCAGTTTTGTCAAAAGGGTGGGCTCCTGGAGGAGTGGAAGGTTGAAAGTATCCATTGTGATAAAAGAGCAATGAATATTGATCAAAGTTGATTAAGAACAAGAGATTCTGACTTGGGGAGGTGATATAATAACTAGTATTAAGCATGTCTCCTTCGGTGCTGGGGACGGACCGTAGCCGATTCTGATTCCAACTTTAACATCAACAGGATATGTGATAGACTCACAGTTTGTAGACATATTTTGCCAATAGTTTATGACTATAAAATTTACCTACATTTATGGAGAATTTTATTCGAGGTGGCCTGCAAATAATTTTCCAACAGGTAGACATTTCAGATCCACCTGACCCTGCATGCGTGGAGTGAGCAGGGCCGGCCTGGTCCAACATGCCACCATGGTACTGTACCGGGATAATTGCCCAGCCCTCGGTGGTCTATAACGACCGCATGCGACGATTTCTGTATCTATTTTTGACATTCTGTACTCATATCTCACAACTAGGATACGTCGGAGTCTGCCCCGCTAGTAATGTGAGCTAATGCCACCACCCCGTCGCCTTTGCATAGCGAGCAATTGCTCCATGAATTACTTGTTGCATTATCAGCCTTGAATCTTTGAAGTTTAGACTTGATTACTCTTTCTTTGTATTCAAATACCCCCGCAAAGCCCATCCTCTCAGGATTCGACTGTTCCCAGTGCTCTCCGCAAATTCATTCACTCACGCTCACTAAGTTTGATTCGAAATGGCTTCTCCTGCTAAGCCCACGGGCATGTCAACGGAGGCTTACCTCGGCCTTGGAACAGCTCTGGTTGTCTTGAGTGCCATCTTTGCTGGCGTACGTCTTAAAGCAAATAGTCAAGCTAAGAGACTCCTGTTTGATGACTGCAAGTAGAAATTCTTGGCGCAGACTTCCACTTGCGAAATTTTTTTAATAACAAAGTTCTCCAGATATACCTATGTTCGCAGTTCTTATGGTAGCCGGTACGCATGGGATAGCTTATGTTTCAATGAAGTGTAAGTGAAAAGCGAGAGGAGATTATTTTATATTCCAAAGTGGAAAATACTAATGAATGATAAGCATTGACTGACCCAACAGCCACGCTGTACAAAATGGCTCAGGTAGGTAACAAAATGTCCTCTAATTTTTACTATATAAGTATGCTAAACTGAAGGCAAAACAGTTAGCGACAGCAATCGACTTCCTCTCGGGATTTGCCATATGGACTTCCAAAGCGCCAATTCTTTTTCTTTACATTCGCCTTTTTGGAATTGAAAAATGGCTGCGAATCGTGTCCTATGCGACACTTAGCGTGACTTTTTTTATATTTTTAGCTGGTATGGCGGTTGTTGCTGCCGTGTGCACTCCCTATACCCACGACCTAGATCTGCCTTTTATTTTAACATGCACAAAAAGAAGCTCAACTATTGGTGTTACTCTCGGTACAACTTCGGTTATTGCAGATATTATTATACTTGCTATTCCGATTCCTGTTATTCGCAAACTCCGTCTTCCACTTCACAAGAAAATTGGTCTGTTCATAGTGTTCTTGACGGGTATATTGTAAGTGCTTCTGTATTATTCTAAAGCTTTTCAAAGCCTAATATGCATATACAGCGCTATAGCCGCTAGTGCGGTATCCTTGTACTATAAGTGGCTATCTTTCAAAGGTACTTCGACAGACCTAACCTCAGCAATGATATGCACGTAAGTTAACGTCTTTATTCCAATGGGGCGATATTCTGAATTATATCTTAGTGTTATCGAGGCTTGTATTGCTATAATAGTAGGCTGTGTCCCCGCCACCTACTCTTTCTGGTCGACCTTCGTTGTCAATCTCCCATTATACTCAAAAATCAAATCGGCGATATCAGATATCTCAATCACGGGACGGTCACGGACTGGAAAAACGAAGCATTCGAAATACTCTAAGGAATCTACTGGAGGGCGAAATGATTACATCAATCATAGAAATTCTTCTCATTCTCAATACGCTATTCTTGAGGACGGAAATTCTTTTATAACCACCAATAAGTCAGGCAATGTTGGAGCTTCTATGGTGCCGATGAAGGTTTTACAGTCTCCTCGCTAGAGACTGAAACTTTTGTCTTCTGGAGGAAACTAAGAGTTGGCTTGTACTCAACATATGTTTCTTGGGTTAGTAATTCTAATTTACGATGCTATAAGGAAATATTTGCTCTACAGGAGGGTTACTAGGCCAAGTGATATGTGGAATGTATAGTAGCTTTTGATTCACAAAACTTTAGTAATTCGATTAGTTTTATCCCCGACATATATAGAATCGCACCCACATAAACCCTAAGGCCCATTTCAACGTAGTACCTGCCCAGCATTAAATTCTATATGATTTCCTAAAACATCGGCTAGAGATTCAAATATATGAGGCAGGTAGTGTACAATACCCGCCTCTATTAACAGACATTAAACCAAAATTGAATTTCTGCTCCAAACTCCTCCTTCCTAATTTCATACACAAGCTGTTGTCAATCATTCAGTCATCTACCACTTTGCTACATCTATATGGCCAAGTCACATGGATGGAGATTTACTAGCATATCCACTCGTTTTAGCCTAAAACCTCTCGCCGTGCCCGAGCACCTGTGATTTGTATACTCGGTACGTACTAGTACGTAAAATGAAAGTATAAACTGCTAAAAGTTGTAATTCTTTCTTAGATATAGGGAATAGTTGGTTCATGGTTGTAAGTCCGGATCGCATTTGCAGGGTCCCAGCAGAGTATGGTCTGTGCAAGGGCAGCATGCAAAGTTGCATCAACAGCCACACACGGTCACAGCTCGGAAGTGCATAAGACGCGGAAATATTTCCCTTATCAAGAGTACCGTGGGAAAGGCCAACAGGAAGCATATGTGTTCCAGCTATACACATTCCGAAAGCATGTCGGACGCGAGTCGGAAGCAGGGAAAAAGTAGGAAATTTCTTTAAGTAGAGTGTTGACGAAGAAACCAACTGTTTTTTTCAGCCACCAACATTGAACACCTGTAGATTTAATCAAATGAGGATACCGAGAATGAGGCACAGCGGTTGTGCCTGTGATAGTATGCGGGCTGCACGGAGAATGATTGGTTTGGTATTTTGTACAACATGAAGTATACCGATACTGGAGAACTAGAAATAGTCTGATAAGGGTGGATTTGAGAACTGTTTTACGCTTTGTTGTCCTCCTTGTAATCTTGGTAAAATGGGATTTTGATTCCTGCTTGATAAGGGTTACCTAGATTAACTAGCAAGGATCATGGTCTCACTATTCCCTTTAGAGAGCTAGCGGTCAAATTCCGGGACTTGGAAAAAATCTGAGGAGGCAGAAGACAATATTTGTAACAGCAAAAATCAAACTTACTTCTACGAGCAGTTTAGCTAACCAAATTTGACTCTCGCTATCCTAAAAATAGGGAAATAAGTGTGTCGTAATTACAAAAGTCGATATCATATGACAGGGAGCCAACAGTAACTCTGATTACGTTGCCGAAAATAGTCTCACAAACGAGCCAGACTGCACCACTACTGTAAAATTCGGACGTTGGAAAAGTATGTAGATTGAACGCTAAATCGCCATATCCTCTTTCCCCTACTCTTGACGCTCAAGTCACTTCCCATTCTTTACTGTAGCTATCAATTTTGCCATATTACTTCACCTGGCACTGTTTAGCAGCTGCAAACAGACAATTATATCACGAAGATGGAGCTACCTGTATCTATTACAACAGTGCAAGGACTTGTATGGTTCTCTGTATTCGCCCTTGTCTATTCTTCTTTGAAGGCATACTTTTTTCCGAGCCATAATGCTAGATTCTTGAATTCGCAGCCAATTGTCGGCATTCCAAAAGGATGGTTCCCTTGGTTACGAGCCACAATTGCGTCAGTTTTCGACACTCAAGTATGGGCATTCGATGGATATCACAAAGCACGTAGCAATACTTTTCAAAACTTATCTTTTGATAACTCCAGACTAACAGGGTGTAGTTTTCTAAAGCCAATACACCATTTGTCATTCCTAGTATAGATCGTGGACCTATGGTAGTTCTTCCACCACAGCAAATTAAAATGATATATGACCTCCCAGAGAGCATTCTGGACGTACACAGTACACAAAATGGTACCCTTCAGACGAAATGGACTATCTGGGATGACGAGGTTGCAGTCAACAATTTCCAAGTCAAGGTGATTCGCAACCAGATGACACGTAATCTGGAAGTTCTCACACCGTTGATTGCTACTGAGCTTGAGCATGGGTTTGAGCAGTTCTGGGGCACTGAAATAGAATGGCGGGAGATTGAGCCATGGGAAACAGCTCTAAAACTTATTGCAGGAGCTGCCAATGGGGCGTTCTGCGGAGCACCGCTTTGTATGTCATCATTAAAGAGACACGCTTAACTCGCATAACTTTCTAATCGGCTCCTACAGGTCGTGATGACAAGTTCTTGAAGGATCTCCGAGATCATGCCATGAGTATTTTTGCCGGCGCCATAATTATTAATTCTACCCCACGACTTTTGAAGCCAGTCTCTGGGACTTTGGTCGGTTGGACCTGTGACTATTTCTTCAAAAAGACGCTGAAGACTTGCTTGCCATTTGTAAAGCAGAGGCTGCAGCATACGGCGAGTCTAAAGGCTGACCCTAACTACGACTGGAAAACTCCTGTAAGTTTGCCACTCAAGAGCCGTCTTATTCGCTTAATTATCATCTCTATTGAGGAATTTAAAGCTTAAAGTATTTAAAGTCAATTTTTAGAAATGGGACTGATTTTGGTGCATAGAATGATGCTCTCCAGTGGATTATTGACGAATGTTACCTTACGGGGGATCCTGCACAGCTAAAACCTGAACGCGTTTCTCACCGCCTCCTTCTTGTGAATGATATATCACTTCATTCAACAAGCTTTACGGTGCAGAACGTAATTTTGGATCTCTTTAGCCAGGATCCTGCGCTTGGTTATGTTGAAATATTGCGAGAACAATGTGCTACAGTACTCAAAGAGGCAGGAGGTTCATGGACACGAGATGCCGTAAAGAAACTAACACTGGTTGACTCTACTATCCGAGAATCAATGAGGCTTTCACCATTCGGTACGATTGGTTTGCCTAGAACAGTGGTACACCCTGAAGGCATCACTCTTGAAAACACCAAGTTGCGTGTGCCTCCAGGGACAGTTTTAGCCGTTCCTATGGAACCTATTCATTACGACGAGGCCATCTACCCTGATGCCCGTCGTTTCAACGCATTTCGCTTCGCGCAACCGAACGGTCTAAAGAATATCTTGAACACCTTCAGCGCCCCAGAAGATCAGGGAGCGGGAAAAGAGGAAAAGGAAAACATAGGGCCAAAGAAGCAGAAGTCTACAGTCACGCTTGATGATACCTTCCTCGGCTTTGGATTCGGCAAACACGCTTGCCCTGGCCGCTTCTTTGCTTTGAATGAAATGAAGATATTTGTTGCGCATATGCTGTTGAATTATGAGGTGGAGCCACTGAAGATCCGCCCGAAGCACATGAACATTATCTCACTAAAGTTGCCTTTTAACAACGGTCGAATTCGGGTTCGTAGAAGAGCGAAATTGTGGGAGGAAAGGTGAAAGGCTTGACCTTCCAATAATTAGCTCCGCATACGCTCGTATTCTCCTTGACAGAATCAGCTGTACCTTGATGACAACTACCTTATTTATTTTTACAATAAAAAAAAATACATTATACGATAAAAGCAGTACATCTCGGCTGTCTAACTATTCTAGCGTTTTGACATATCAAGACGCAGGGAAGTATGAGGCTGAGCGCAGTGCGGAACATTAGATTCCACCAAATCTCTTGGCCCTGTTGGTTGGTGCCTTTCAGTGCTCGTTCCTCTTGATATTGCCCCGTGCTTAGCGTTAGCGCATATTACCCCACTGAAGCGCCTGCCATGCACTACAGAGACTGACTGGGCCACATGCAGTTTCGGAGGGCTCACTCTCCCGCTGCATAGCTACGGCGTAGCAAATGAAACGGTAAAAGTGCTGTAGATACTAAGTACCACAGTGCCGGTACCATGTAGCGTGCCATAGGGTGGCGAGGTATGGTGTTATGCATATCCGATGCCGAATACAGCCAGAACACCGAGATAGGGGAAAACCAACTTTCGGGAAAACCAACAGAAGTGGACAGGGGAACACCGACATATGGAAAACCAACATCAGGAAAACCAACATCAGGAAAACCAACGGCAGTGGTTTCAGAGACGCTGTATGCAGATGCATCACCCCTGGATCCGCATCATTCTCTTTCCACCGAGTGTGTGAGACCGGCATTAATTATACAGCATCCTCCGTATTGCGCCGATAAATAGCATATGCTTGCAAGAGACCGCGTTGTAGTCCAACACATCCTGCAGTTAGTACAAGCGCTGGATCCAGATTAATTATGCATAGGCTGCCTACGAGCGTTGCACTTCCAGTGGTTGGGATCGACCACAGTGCCACTTCAGGACAGTTTCTGTACCTCTCAGGGCTCCCTAGACCCCTCTCCCTCGCAAAGTGACAACGATTTCATACATCACTACCAATCTAATCTTCCGTGGAGGCTGCGTACACATCAGCCCTCTTTTTCTCTTCCTTTTCCTTTCTCCCTGCCTTTCTCTTTCTCTGTCTCCGGTGTTCAGTCGCGCTATTCCTTCCCGCTCATCTCACTTGCTTACTGCCCCGAAGACATGACTGAATTTACCGCCTCCTCCAACCACGGCGGCACGGAGGCGGAACGGGGTCCCCCATCGCCATCACCACCAATACCCGTCAAACGACAAGCCCACGGTAGCCGATTCTGGGGCATCTTCGGTGCGCTCTGTCTGCTCGCCTTCATTTCCGCCCTTGACGTTGCCATCATCACCACCGCCCTCCCAACCATCACGGCAGAAATTGGAGGCTCCAAACAATATGTCTGGATCGCCAACTCATTCGTGCTGGCCTCCTCGGTACCTCAGCCTCTATTCGGCCAACTCGCAAACATTTTTGGCCGTCGGAAGCCTCTCATCATCTCAGTGATGCTATTCACACTCGGAAGCGGAGTTGCGGGTGGCGCCGTCAACCCCGCCATGTTGATTGCGGGCCGCACGGTCCAAGGACTTGGTGCTGGTGGCATCTACGTGCTTCTTGATATCGTGTGTTGTGACCTTGTCCCACTCCGAGAACGTGGGAAATACCTAGGTCTGATGTTTTCTTGGAGTGGATTGGCTGCTGCGTTGGGGCCAGTCCTCGGCGGCGCAATTGCGGAAGCTAACTGGAGGTGGATCTTCTATCTCAATATCCCAATTTGTGCTCTTGCCCTAGCCGCCATCTTATTCTTTATGCGTGTCAAAGAAGGCAGAGGGTCGTCAGATCTCACATCAAAGGGGCGGTCGAGATTCTGGCAGCTGGATTATGTCGGGAACCTAATCTTTATTCCGAGTATGGTTGCTATCCTTCTGGGCTTAGTAATGGGTGGTATTGAACACCCGTGGTCCTCCTGGCGTATTATCCTGCCTCTCGTCCTTGGCGGTATTGGCTGGATAGTCTTCCATATCCACCAAGCTTTCTGTAGCTACCCTAGGTAGGTGCTTCCAGTGGCTATAATAAGCTCCCCCAAATATTCTAATTTTAACCCTTTGTTGTTAGCGTACCGGCACGTCTATTTAGCAACCGCACCTCAGCCATAGCATTCATTTTAACCTTTCTCTCCTCGGTTTTGGTCCAAGCCAACTCATATTTCCTTCCAATTTATTTTCAGGCCGTTCTAAGCACTACCGTCCTCCGCTCTGGCACCTACTTCCTCCCATTTGCCATTGGGACTCTCGTCTCTGCCGCTGGAGCTGGCATAGCCCTGAGTAAACTTGGTGTATACCGTCCCTTGCATGCGGGCGCTTTTGCACTCTCAGCCGTTGGCTTTGGTCTTTTCACCCTCTTAAATGGCAACACCTCCAAAGTCGCTTGGGTATTTTATCAATTAATTGCCAGTTTTGGCGCTGGTATGATTATGTCTGTTCTGCTTCCTGCTATTATGGCTGCGCTGCCGGAATCAGATGTTGCTTCTGCATCCGCTACCTACAGTTTTGTCCGCACATTCGGCTATATCTGGGGTGTTACAATTCCTTCCATCATCTTCAATGGAGTTTTCAATAAGAATTTGTCACGTATTTCCTCCCCCGAACTGCAAAGCCAGTTGAGAGATGGTGTAGCATACTCATTTGCCAGTCAAGCGCATCGGATCCGACCAACATTGGATGCCAAAGTATGGGAAGAAGTGGTAGAAGTGTATGCTAAGAGTTTAAGAACAATCTGGTGGGTTGGGTTAGGCGTGAGTCTTGTGGGATTCCTCTTGGTAGGAGCGGAGCGAGGTTTGGAATTGAGAAAAGAGTTGGATACTGAGTATGGTATCAATGATGAGAAAAGTACTACTGCGGAGATTGGGACAAGAACCGAGGAAGGGCTTGAGGCAAGATAGACATTTGTCAATAGATAAAGGGAACTGTTTATACATCTTTGCCAGGCGTTGGAAATCTAGCTCCTCCATTTCCAATAATTTGTTACATATACAAAACGAAGCTTGATCCCTCGCACTTGAAACTATACTTTATATATTTATATTTATATTACATTCAAGAATCCATATAATAGAAGGCGGGTTTCCCAGGGATGGTTGAAGAACACCACGCGACCGCGCGCCGTACTGTTACGGTTTCTGGACAAAAGTAAGTGTATCACGAATGACTGTAGTATAGTCTTGACAACAAGTATAAGAATACTATTTAAGTTGAGCACGAAGTTTTTTTTTTTTTTTGAAGAGTGACTATATACTTATATAGGATTTTTATGTTTATGGACTTTTTGGAGTTTTTGAACTTTGTGGGTCCATGTACCTAAGAAGGTTTCAAGGTCTATTACATGACTTGTTAAAACTCGCGTTTCCTGCGCCATTTAGTGTTTTACTTACTATAAAAATAATCGCGCTTTAGCTATCTTTTAGTCGGTTTACTTTATTATTGGTTTAGATGATCTAGATCAACAGACTTGACTTCAAATGCAGTTTTGCCAGTAAGAACCGACGTGTTTATGCCATAAAGGGGAAGGAACTCCAGAAGCATCTCTATAAGCGCAAGGTCGGTACCTAAATACGTTACTTAAATCGATATTTTCAAAACTTTGAAAATTACTTTACCTTTTGCGCCGATTATAGAGGCAGAAAATGGGAGAAGTTCAACCTTGTCCGTAATATGTGACTTGTACTTTGCTTGACCGACTGCGTAACTATGTAAGTAACTATTCGCTTAGCTAGATCGAGTACATACTAGGTATAACAATGTTTGGTACACCAGAGAACGAGGCGTGGAGATTGGAATCAAAGCCGTAAAACTCGCGTTCATTCGGCACGCTCAGCACGGCGTTAGACAGACTCACAAAGCTTAAGAGAGACGGAAATTACGGTAAGTGATCGTCGCGATGGCTGTCGTAATATCTAGGGACGATCATAAGCGTGGATGCTTTTGGATCCTTGTCGCGCATAACGTGATTCAGAAACCACTCGTTGTGGGTCTTGACCTCTTCATGAGCAGATTTCAATCGTTCAGGCGTGATTGAGGAGCCCTTTTGCCTTTGCTTTCGTTAGCTTGGCCGTTACAGAGATATCGCATAAATACCATATCCATTGAGTCGGCGGGCTAACGTAAGGTTTATGGTCAAAGTGAGCCTCATAATCTTCCCGAAAGTCTGACGTGATCTCATAGTAGTCATGTGTAAGGACGTCTATGAATGTCTGCCAGTAAGTGATAAGCGAGTAGCTTCTATCTCGGTGGCAGATGCAAACATACCTTTTCAACATATGAAAAGAATGGCTCCGATATTGCTAATGGTCTATGTGACGACCAAAGATCCTCAAGTGGAGTTCGCACAAGCTCGGCATGAAAATGCTCTGATAAGGCAGATGCGAATTTCTCTACATTTTCCTGTATTTCCGAAACTGACACATAATATTCAGGGGGCATTAATATTTTCTTCACGTTGAATTTCTAGACAAAACTTAAACCTGTAATCTGCAATCTCCCAGAGAGAGAGTTCACCTTATTCTTGATCGATTTCCACTGGCACCAGAATTTGCCAATAGTCAACAGTTCCGCCAGGCTTCGCGCAAAATAGCCGACTGTTTGGAAAGAGCTAGAAGTAGATCAGTCGACACTCTACCAACAAAATTCTTAGTCACTCACGGACAAGGTATAAGGGCCCCAGGCTCTTGTTTTCCGTTGTGTGTCGGTCGGAGACCGTAGACCCCGTTGGAAACAGCCGGATCGCGAACGCTGCCACCTCCTACAACCGTAGTCAGTATCATCCGGCTTTAAAAAATGTAGCCTCACCATCTGTCCCTAACGTGAAATCTAACCAGGGGTAAGTCCCAAGGGCAGCTGCACTCCCGGTACTGCTTCCTGTTGCCCCTATGTAAAAGTCACCTCGAGGATTGAACGGATAAGAATAATCAACCCAGTCTGCAACAACCTCTTGATTGGCAGCAAACTCAACAGTTTTGGTTTTTCCAACAAAAATGGCACCCTGTCCGATCATCATGTCCATAAAATCTGTGCTGTGCCTTGATGGAGGATAGTATTGAGTATACGCGCGATTACCATTTCCTGTGCGCACACCTTTAAGATCCAGCACATCTTTGACGCCCACCCTCATACCAGCCAGCGGCTTCTCAGAAGATGGCTTATATCTTAGTCGGGACGGGACAGCAATAGTCAGTGCATGTGTCCCGTAAGCAGACGCAGTCAATGTGGAGTACCTGTTCAGCATTAGTGACCACCGGTGAAAGATGTTTCAAAGCACTTACGTTCTGTTGTCTTTCTGGGAAGGGATTGTGCTTGCAATGAAGGATTCCCCGGAGTCGGCATACAGTCGCCAGGCTGCAAAGAAACCGCGAGAGGAATAGAAATATGGCCCTTCAGCCCATGCTATAGAGCCTGGTTTTGCTATGTATAACTCTTTACACCCCTGGGATGAGAGAAAGGCGAATATCTCATCACTAAGGTCCCTCAAGCCGTGTTCAGTAATCAAAACAATTGTTGTCATAAAGCTTGGTGAGAATACGTCGTCGGTCTTGAAATGGTCCAATTTCAATTTCAGGAGAGCCGATGTTACAGCTTCGTTGTCACTATTGATGATAGTAGCAGGTGCCCAGTCCTCTGATAATGTAATGTTGATTGATAACTTATCGTCTGTTAGCAGTTGTCTGAAAATAAGACGAGACCTACCTCTGGGAATTCTTGGACGAAATATGCTACATCAGAAAGCTGAAGAACAGTGGTGGCCTTCACAGCAGCGCTAAAATCATAATTACTTTGGGTTTGGACGTCAATCGGGATAACCTGGATGTTGTGCGTAGAGTGGCATTTCCCCAGATGGCTATTGAGGTTCGTGAAGCGTACAGAAGGACTGAAGAAAACGAACCAACTCGCGATGAGGGCAAGGCTCGTCGCGAGCGTGTAGAGAACATACGAGAAATGGTGATAATACATTTCCATGGCTCACTGGGCCTGGAATGTACCTTCACTGTGCAAACACACAAGGGAACATAAAAATTTTCAAGGCGTAGTTGTGACGGCCCAAACCGCAATCATGTGTGTGGTGACACAACATATGCAGTGAAAATAAAAACTCGGGCCTCGTCCGCCTTGCTACAAGAAGAACCTCTATTGGCTGAATGGCCTTTGATATTCTTACAATACAAACGACTAACGCCACAGTTCGGTTGAACAAGGAGATTCATAGGCACAACTCGAATAAAATTGCCAACTCCGCTTCTATGCAATGCGATGTACAGAGTAGCATAACCAACCCGACTGAAAATAATGGTGAGGCCTGCCAACTGGCTCAATCTATGAGGCGTGCTTTCATCCGTCCAGCGAGAACAGGCAGTCTCAGGCTTGAGTTGTACATGTTGGCATCGTAAGTAGAATAGAATGAGAGGGCTGATGTCTTGATAAAGCGGGTATATATAGCCACAGCGAGCCAGATTCTTACCTTCCACTCAACCATCAACTTCAAGCCTGTTCGCCAGTACCCCTTGATCCGATCCGTGCGTGTCGGTCTAACGACCGAAATTCTTAGTGTACGACTATGTCACACAAGACTGAAACCTCAGCCCCTTCTACGGACCCGGCGGCGAACAAAAAGCTGCAGCCGTGGAAGTCCTTTTGGCCCTTAGATGGCACAAGTACAAGTTCCATTCATACCGTCGGGGAGACCGGCTGTGCCAGCACAGATCACACTGCCAAATACTGGTATACCTTAGAAAGGGGTGGATTGATTGAGGAACAGAGGCAGAAGCTGGCTCTCGCAATGGAAGTTTCTTTCCACAACAAACCGTGGTACATTGATCATGAGGGGGACTGGGACGGGCTGAGTTCAGCCGACAAAATTCGCCGGAGAGCTCCCTGTGCTCAGTGTGGAGGCAAGGAAGGGAGTTGCACCTGTGGTCGCGTATTCGAAGGAGGGTAACTTAACTTATGTGGGATAGGTGGTGATAGGCCTTATAAGCGAGCGTGCAGTAGGGGGCGGTTATGCGTTAGGAAGGTGGGGTCTCCTGGATAAAAGAGGCCGAGTTGGTTAGGCGCGCCTGATGGTGTATAGCAGACAGCAGCAGAACAAATCAGCATCATTTAAGCCTGCATGCATTAACACGTTAGGCCCTTTCTGAGGCTATAAACTTTGTCACATGCAGCTGAGGGCGTTCGACACATATTGCTCAGAATGCGGGCACCCGAAGCAGAGCCCCTTCATCGCAAAGTCCCCTTAGGTTTTGGGGAATATTACGTGTTGAAGATGCAGCCTCCGGTGGTAGTTGTATAAGTTTGTTTTAACAATTCATCGTCATCCTTTCCACAAATATATGGTGGTTGGACATACGCGTCCTCCCTTTGACTTGCTGCTCTTCTTCCTTGCCCTAATCATCAGTTAGCATGGCGCCAATACGTAGGTTCTCAGAGTTTGGTCTCCAGGGGCGACTTGCTAAAACCAGAAGCTCCAACCGCATTCAGAAACGATTTGATAGGCCTAGTCCCTGACATGGCCAGTGCAGGCGTAGAGTGGAACTTGTGTCAGAAGAAAGTCGCTGCGACATTGAAATTCCTCGCTCCAAGTCCCCGATGGTTAACTGAAAAGCCATTCTGTCTGGCAATACCGCTGCCGGAAGGTCAACCGACCTCTAACATCATCGACTGCACCATGCCGAATATGCAAGTTGGGGACGCACGAGGGATTGAAAATTCCTTTCAACTCGATAAGAATGGCTTTGAGTTCTCCAGCCTCCCAGAACTGCCCGAGAACCTCAATTTCGATGATCACGCCGTGTTTGAATCCGGCTATTTGAAAGATATGGCTAATTTCTTGAAAAAAAAGTTGAAGGCTGACCACGTCTTTGTCTTTGACTATACCGTTCGTTATCACGGTGTCGCTGGTGAATGGTAGACTAATGCGCACAGCGCCGTTGCACAAATGCTCCAATAAAGACTGATATCAGACTGCCCGGGATGGTCGCACACATTGGTAAGGCCGTCTATCCGCAGACGGGTTGTCCTGACCCAGGTCCAGATCAAACTCCAAAGGCAGCACTTGCGAGAGCGAAACTGCATCTCGGAGAAAAGAGTAAAAAGTATTTAGAGGGCCGAATGCAGCTGATAAAGTTCAACCCCTCACGCAGTTAGCAACTGTGAGCTGCACTACTAATATGATACTCTGTAGCATCTGGCGACCATTAATTGAGGTCATAGAAGACCATCCCTTGGCAATCTGTGATTCACGGACAGTTTCAAGTGCAGAACTCGTGGCTGCTGACTTGGTATATCCGCATCACATTGGGGAAAAGTATGACGTTCTATGGGGAGAAAACCAGAGGTGGTACTATCTTGATAAAATGCGGTCAAACGAGTGTGTTTTGATCAAAATGTTCGATTCTCAGATGGATGGCAGGGCTCGGGGTCAGTGAATTCTGAAACCGACGTTTTATGAAATTTCTAACTCATTAACCAAGTCTGCCCTCATCAGGCATTCGATAACCCAGATGCACCGGTGAATGCGCCCCCTAGAGAAAGTCTTGAGCTAAGATGCATGGTATTTCACAGTCAGATATACTGACGTTGGTGTCATTGTATATCCTAATTTCAAATGGCAAACCAGAATTATGGAAGTATCATAATCATATCTAACAAGGGCAATCTACCTGAACCAAGAATTAATCAACAATTCATACGCTTCCATTGTCTCTGTTCTCAGGGTAGGAAATGTTGTTACAGAATCACGAAGCCTCGCTGCCTCAATATGTGCCTTAACTGCCTCTTCGTGCTCTCCCATCTTGTAGAGTATTTCCCCGAGCAAAAAGTTTGACCGAGCAAGTTTTGGAGCCGCATCCCACGTATGCTCAAATATGCACAACGCACGTTCTACATGCTCTCTTGAAATTGTAAGATGGTGCATGAAGGGATTTTGATGAAGGACTTACTTCGCTTCCCGTAAACGTCCACACTTGAAAAGAATAAGACCCACTTTATGCAGCGAAAAGCCAGTTTTAAAATGCGCGGGAATAATTTTTTCTCGAATCCGGAGCGCATCCCGATGGACTTTCAATGCATCGGCCATTCGGCATTGAGCATATCGTAGATTTCCCGTATCAAAGAGGACTCTGTTTCCTTGTGTTAGCACAGAATTTCCGAAGCAGATCACCCTTACTCAGCATAGCGATCGGAATCTGGACCAGAAGAAGTTCTGCAAAGATTTAAAGCTTTTTCTAGATAGCTCTCGGCGGCGTTCAGCTCCCTGGTTTTGAGATATAAGAGCGCCAGGTTCTGGTAGGCGACAGCTGTTTGTGTGTGATCATCATCACCGCATGCGTTCCTTACGGCAATTGCCTTTTTGTGATACTCTAAAGACTCATCGTGTCTGTCGCATTCCATGCTGATGATAGCTGCCGAGTAATATGTGTTTCCGAGATCTGGATCGCTGGGTGAAAGAATTTGTTCCCGAAGATCGACACACTGCTTGATGAGCAGGTCTGCCTCCTTTACTCGATTATTGTCTGCGCAGAGGCCAGCACGGATAAAGAAAGATTTAGCCAAAATCGGCTTTTGCTCTTCTAGGCAGGTTGTCTGCAGAGTCTCCACCAGTTCGGCAACTTGGCCAAAGTGACCACGCTCAAACAGAAACCTGAGGAAAACTATCAGCCGCTGATACCGCATTCGAAAGCCAGTAGCTCACCAAGTACAAGACCCAAGTAACTCCGCTAGCCCAGCGCATTTATGACCTTCGGGGAATTCGGCACGAAATCGTCTCCACAGAAAAAGAACATGTGGTAGCAGCCGTTCACATCGCGTCCAGCTTTGCCACATTGGCCGTCCATTTGTTTCTTTCGGAAAGTTCTGGACAAGGAGTCTGAGGACGGCATCAAAACACGATTTCCGCTGATGATCAGTCATCGAATCCCACACAACGGCTTGCACCAAACGATGAACCGTAATCTCATCGCCATCTTTACGAAGTAACGAAGTCTTTTGTAGTTTTGCCAATGATGTAATATATCTGAGTCTTCTTAGTAAACACACTTGAAAGGATTGGGTTCACTGACTCGAACTTGTTCTTCAAGGTGATGAAAGGCACTCCGTCCTCGAATGCAAGCATGAGAAGCTCATTTGGAATCTTCTCAGGGTCGAGGAGAGTAAGAGCCCAAAGAATTCCCTTCGCCGAGATGTCTAGTCGATCTATGGAGAATGCTGTTGCTATACTATGTTCATATTGCCATGTCTCCAGCCTATGGGCATGAAGGAGAGGAGCATTCTCAGCATATAAGCCTATAAAATCTTGCCAAGTCAAGCCGTTTTCACGCACAAAGCCCCCAATCTGTGCTAAGGCAATCGGCAATCCACCCCAATCGTCCAGGAAATGATCCAGTTGAGGGGGACACTTGGTGTTAATGGCGTGGCGAGTAATCTTGCAGAAGAGCTCAAATGATTGTTCTTTGCTAAGTGGCTCCAGTCGAATGCTGTGGGTTATTTGTGACTCGAATGAGGTAAAAGGGTCTCTACTTGTCAAAATAACATTTCCTCTACTGCGAAGTGGCCAGAAATCTCGAAGAAGCGCCATATCGTCGACATTGTCGAATACAAGGAGCCAAGGTTCATCTGTGAGCCTCAGCAAGAGAACCACTTCTCAATCCTATAGACATACCTGTTTGTTTCAACCAGGATTGGATTGCCTTGGTTGCAATTGTGCTATCTGTCATTGCATTGCACCCACCCAAAGCGAGGTCACTTGCCGCATTCGCAAGTCCATCGGAGACTTTAACACGGTCATCTGCAGTGATCCAGATGATGACCTGAAATTTTGATCCGAATCTGTGTACGTACTCCGCCGCGAGCTGAGTCTTCCCAACTCCTGGCAATCCGTGAATCGACACCGCTGTCAATGACTCGTTTCCTGATAGCAGATATCTGTGGATTTTTTGGAGATAATCCTCTCGTCCAAAGAAGTATTTGTCTCTAGCGAACGAGATGTCTCGATATGGCAGCTTTCCTTGCAGTGTACTGGAGATCGAACTGAGAGAGGGGCTGGGTATCATAAATTTTGATATCCAGTCCGCTTGCGCCGAAAGCCTCGCGGATGCTCCCTCACATAATCTATCAACCTTGAGAATCTCAGATTTTAAAGCTTCATATCGTTGGCTAGAATCTCCTTGTTTATTAAGTCAGAGAATCCTCTAGGTGAAAGGAATTCGATACAACGTTACCAAAGATATGCGGTTGAGTTCGAAGGAAGATAACAATGGAAAGCAGACTACAAGCAAGGTCGGTAAAAAGTTGTATGGTGGTAGTTACTAGTTGCAGCTCTGCACAGTCAACACTCATGTTTTTCCCTAGTCGTGGAAGGGCAATCATGTTGCTTAGCTTTTCCAACCACCCAAGTGATTTCTCACGGCCAAGAACAGTTGGAGAAGAAAGCTATGTCCATCATTTACCTCACGCCAAGATTAGAATTTAAGGAGACTTGCCTTCAAGACGAAGATAGCGCTCCCCCAAATCATGGCTGACCAGTTGGTGCAGGTTGGATTGAGCGCTTCATTTACAAAGGCTATGAACCCATCAAAAGCTGCCATCACACCTTCGATACGCACCCGGTAGTAGTGTCTATGATCGACCGAATCGAGCTTCGGAAGTTGCATAAATAATTCCAGGAAGAATTGTGAACTCGTCACTGACATCAACTCAGTCAGTATGTCTCTGTGATCACCGATCATTGCCTTGAAGGTTAGAAGCGAGCAATCCATCGAGGAGTTCTTCCCCCCTTCAGTAGTTCTATAAGGGTCCATGGCACATCATAGCAAAGACTCTAACTAAAGGTGAGGCTGTCGCGACAAGTCGTAATTCCCATGAACGTGTAGAAGGCAAGAGCATCAGCCAAACAGTCTTCAGCCCCAATCGCGAAAACGCTGGTTGCTCGGTAGGGAGTGACAATTCTGGTTCAAACACACATGCGTTGGCAGTTAGGAGCCCTTCAAGCCTCTAGCTGTCTCGATGTTTGTAATGCGTTTGCACCATGAGAGTTCGTGGTGGGGTGCGAATATATTATGAGCTATCAATCTGCACCCTCCATTAGGCCGAGTACAAAGCCGCCCGAAGTTAGGTATTCTTCATCTTGCTCTACGGTACGATGGGCTCCTAAGATATTTAGCAACACCAGGCTGACCTTTCTACTTTTGCTGATGTTGGCTGGGCTGAGATATAGTTCATTAGAGAGTTATTGTTCTCCTTCGATAGGATAATACATTCCTGTACACCACCACTGTCGCCGCAGCCGTCATTGAAGCTGCTGTTGAGGACTTGAGAGGCACCCTCGAGTGCATTCAAACGCCAATTTATATCATTTTAGCATAGCAAGAGCTAACTGGCGATACCTTAGATAGCTAGCTTGATAGACCCATGATAGGTAGCCCTTCGTAGAAATCCTGCCCCCGTTGGGCCTCATCGCCCTCACGCGACAAAGACTCGGTACTTATAGCGGCTGCTTACTTGCATGCAACTGAAGAATATACTGGATCCACATATGCTAGTGGGATATCTCTGAAGCCAAACACTAAAAATAGAAGAATTGGGCATCTATCGCTGATTAATTTAGTCCTCTCCTCCCTTACTCTCCTTGTGAGTTACTGCACATATGATTCGTTACAACGCTTGTTTTGGTCCTCGCAGCACTAGGCCACACTGTTATACCTGCATAGTATACAAAGAAAAACGACTTTACGACTAGCTAGTATATTACAATACTTTAAGTTCTTGGCGAGTAACCTCAACTGGAGGCATTTCGACCTAAAAGCCTGCCCAATGATGGCCCTATCGAAATACCTTACAGTTCATATCTTGCCCTTGCTTCGTGTCTCAGCCTATATCCCATCCCTTGATATTTGCCCACTATCGCACTTCATACATCTCCAGAGAGAAAATGGGGACTCCCGACATTGAACTGGAGAAAGGCTTCACAGAAAAGAAAAGGGAAACGCAGAAGTCACGATGGGCTCAGGGCCATGATCAACCACAGTGTATGGGAATCAAGGCTTATGTTGTTATTGTATCAGTACTGACATATCATCAGTCATTCCCCAGGTCGACATAGGTTTACGGAAGCGTCTTCTGGATGCTGTCGCGCTTAAGAGCCTCGCAGATTCCAGCGCCTCGACGAAAGTAGGATTGAATGCATACATTGACAATATCCTATCACAGTTCGGGCGAACACAGCAGGTCTTCTATACGCTGATTCCAACATCTTTCGAGGCTGAAAGCGACATCTGCCGATATAACTGGTTCATTCAGAATATGCTCATAATTTGGGAGTCGGCTCAACGACCGCAGAAAGTGAGTCTGGATAGTCTGGCGGAGGCATTACAAAATGGTCACAACATAGATTCAAGCCAGGCAGACTCTCGGAAGAAGCGTGCACTGACACTGCGGTTTGTGTTCTTCTTGGTCGGTTGCTCCACAGCGCTATATACATTTCGCTCCTTGCCCGTATGTCTGGAAACGTTCCAAATCATAGGGTCGGATTTGAAGACAAACTTTAACTTCAATTCTTACCTGAAAACTCAAGTCCCCGATGGCGGCACTCAACGGCCTATTAGAGATTTCCTCCAAGGATTTGGAAGGATTCCTCTCAGGGCTGAACCTATTCCCCAAGATATTCCAGAGTCTCAACCAAAAGAATTCATACACCTGACAGACTTCAATGCGGAAGTTTTAAAAAGGACTTGTGGAATTAAAGTCGCCTGGACAGACAGTCTAACTGCCCATCTGGATTACGATGAGGAATCAAAAACCGTGTTCCTTTTCCGTTTCCCAAGTTTTTGCTTAGCAAATATACCAGGAAGTGATAATGAAGGTCACATCAACATTGTGCAACGGTATGTTACTTATCCCATAGCTCCGCATGAATTAACGCATCAGATGCTGGACGGAGGCATCACACCCTAGTGCATCCGCTGCTTTAGAGGTGGCAAACTATATGAAAGAAGTCCTCCTCACAACGCATTTAATCTTCTCGCAATTCAAAAGGGCGAGGAAATTATTCAAGGTAAAAGGGAATGAGGCGGATCCTCTATTGATAACTCTATGTCACCACGAATGGCCAGCCATGTTTCAAGCATGGAATTGCCGACCTCGCAGAGTTTATGACATACATAACGATTTCCCAATATTTGGGCAAAGATTAAAGAATATCAACAATCAGGTTGTACTTGCACGACCGAAAGGAATAAGAGAGCTATGGAAGGATGACAGAGACAAGCTCCAGTGGTTTACTTTCTGGGCCGTTGTGATATTAGGTTGCTCTGGTCTTTTACTCTCGATATGTCAGACAGGTCTTGCAGCCGTGCAAGTTTGGGCTGCCGTTGTAGATAGGGGAAAATATCGTGTATAGTTTCAACTCCTTGCACGCAGCGCCTATTGGGTCGTCAGAAATGTCTATTGGCCCCTTTGTATTATTAATGAAACTACCGCCCTTTTGCATGCGAGAATATATTTTCAAGCTATCACAAAGACTTCTCGATAGCTCGCAGCCTCCACAAGACTGCAGGTTGTATAACAAGTAATGCCTTGGGAGAACGGTAATAGCGGTCAAAGAGAGTGGAATTCTACTCCATACATTTGTGCATTCAGCAGGCTCTCCTAGCCCATAAGGGGATCTCAGAATTTGGGACTATGTTACATTCACGTCAGGGTGTAGACAGCTCAACGCTTTAACAAAAATTTTCTAACGGTTTAATTAATAACGGTTAAGGTCTAGTATATAAAGTAAAGAAATTTAAATTTTTTCTTAACTAAACACCACATATGTGGCTACTGGGAGTTTTATTTTATTTTATTTTAATATATATATTAAGAAAGAGTTTTGGGGGGGGGGGGGGAGGTTATCGAAAAACTACCCCTCGTAGGCGTAAAGTTAAGAAAGTATTTGTAAAAAAAGTCCAGCTAAAATTCTTGCCTATTTGTTATTTTAGTGAAGAATACATTTAGCAAACTTTAACTTTGCTTTGAAACTTCAAAATAAATTTTAGGTTAGGATAATAATTACAAGTCACCCAGCCTCGCCGGTCACTTCCACCTCTTCACGCCAGGTTTCACAGTGTACTCACTTCCCCCTCGTGTACAGAATACCACCTCCCTCCTCCCCTCATACCTCCTTCGTCCACTCATTCAGCCGATAGCCGCGCATCTCCGCCGGAAATAGCAATTCGACTAGGATGGAGAAGTCCGCTCTTGCAGGCGGGGAAGACGTCTGCGTTGCGGGTGGCGTTGTCGACTAGGCAGATCTGGAGTGGCGTGTTGGGTATAAGCGCGTGTAATGAAAGCATCGGTGAGCTGGTGGCGGGGTGTTTCAGGGTGGTGGTAGTGAGAGGGGAGGACGGTGTACTGAGGGGATTTCAGTAGTGCAGTAGATAGTTATTAGCATCAGCCTGGGCACGAGGACTTGTTTTGTTCCTGCCGAAATTTTGATAACTTGGGGAAGCTGTTGTGACTGGGAAGTGCGGTGATGCTGTAATTGTGAGGACGTAATATGATCTATAGCGTTCGGCCTACGGCGCAGTATCGTGGGACAATACTATTATGTTCATTGTCCACAAATCTGTCGTTACAACTATATATGACCTTTGGTTTTTGGAATGTATAAGGCAACTTTTTTCTTACATTTTCCACTCTCGAAACCATGTTCCTTCTATATAAATTCACAAACAGGAGATTGCTCGAATAATAGTACTTGTATCGTTAGTCCACTTTGATATAAGAAGCCGTCTCAAGGCAGACGGATGCCGCCTTTTGCATCAATACTTACGCAAAGAGTCATAGGATAGCCCCACGGGTTCTGCTGGCCATCAAAATTTGGCCTCCTTTCCCACAATCTCACCTCTACCCTGCCCATAGATATCCTATCTCACATTCCATCGACCGTGCTATTATATTTTGTACTAGCTCTATTCCTGCCACTTGCGTGTTGAGTATCTTGAATTTCGTTCAAGTTAGTGTCGCCGTTAAGGTTCCTTCTAACAAGGTTAGCGGATGTATCTCTGATCTGAATTTGAGAATTATCGCAAGGACTCTTCGTTTACTCACTTTAAAACGTAGACCACTCTCCTATTTTAAGTGATGTCCCTGATTTTGAGTTGTTGGGGGATCTTTGAAAGTTCCTTCAACGACTTTCCTATGTTTATGATCTAATGCTGAGCAAGTTTTAGATTGTGACTTCTCGGTACAAATATACGCGTCCGAAATCGTTTCCATTTTTAATTGAAGCTCCATGTTGGTGTTGGGGAAGCTAATATTGTGCGTCTACTCTGCGTCATGACCGAATAATCCAGAAGGATAAATGTGCCTCTTGTTGTGGCGTGTGTTTAACCACAAGATCCCGTAGGAAAACCTCCCCCATATTTTCTATATTATTGTAATTAACTTGAAGACTTTTAGGCTTGAATTACTACCATAATATGATTTCCAGGGCAATTTCATGCCTGGAAGAGGTAGGTTGTCGGAGGAGAATTCCAAGTTATTACTTGAAGATATACGAGAGGCAATATATTATGGCGAAGAAGCTATTAGTACTATCAACCTGCTGGCCCTAGTAGTTTTTTTAGACGCAGAGAAGTATTTGCACTAGAAGTGAGAGGTACAAACAAATAGTTGGTATGAATTGTGGTACCATCAACATAGTGCTTCTTCAATCCTGTCCACTGGAAATTATCCTTCCTCCACAAATGTCACCATGAGGAAATATACTACAACCTTAGTGGCCAAAAAACAATCCGAGAGAACGCGTCACTCCCCGACATAGAGGTCACGTGTCAATGTTAGACCTAATTACAACGGTAGTAGTTTTATTACTTTTTAATTATTGAAAAATCAACTCAAAATATTGTAATTCTTTTATTAAGGGAGGGGGCACGTGCATGATTCCCCAGAACCTAATCGCTCCAGGTGCAAGCATTTATCCATGACACCTTCCCCAGCATATTTTAGTTAGTGCTTTCGCTACATCAAATGGTTCAACGCCCCGATCTCTCATTTGTTACCACCATTAGCCCCAAGAACCGTGGGGAAATGATGTCCTCTCTGTAAATATCTCAACTCGCCGCGCCGTCTAATGAATAATCGACAGTGTCATGCCTGTGGAGCCCGACCACGATACCGCGATTTTGCCTGTGTACACAGAATCAATAACTGTTTCTGCGTTCCCTTCACAACAGTCATAACGCAAGTGTCTTTCTTGTCTCGACTGTGAATTTTATCTTCCCAGCCTTTTTTTTATCGCCACGCGTGCCATCGGCCGATGTGGTATTATTGACCACTGTGGCTGGGAGGGTCTCTTGATAATACTGCCACGAGACTCATGTATTATCCGCCATTTTCTTACAGTCACTCGTTGGTGGTGACCATGACCACCATCCTTCTCCTTTTCTTTACCTTGGCATCGCGCTCCAAGCTCAAATTTCTTACGCACTGTCTCTTATGTGACCCTCGCTATCACCCTTGTCATTGCGTTGTCCGCAACTTGATTACGTCAATTGTACCGATTTACTGGACAGTAAGTCAGGACCTCCCCGGCCACTGCGGGGGAAGAACGTCCTAATCCAGACTTTCTTGCTGGGCATCATTTTGCATCTCAAAGTCCAGCACAGAACAATAAGTAAAGTGTTCGTTCATCACAACCCCGCTCAGCCGCATTGCCGTTTCTGTCAGGTCCCGCGGGAACTTGGCAGGAACCTTCAGCCTTGGAGTCTTGGTCGCTTTTCCCGTTGCAGTATTAAGACCGAAATGCCATTTCATGCAACCCATGTGTCCAATTCCTAAGGCTAAAGGCCCTATCCCGTATTCTGAATTGAATTCCTGCTTGCGTCCCCTTTGTGACCAATGTGCCTACACGCCAAGACTCTGAAGCCTCAAGCTTTTGGTGGCAAATTATTAGAATTATCGAAGACTACTTTGCCAAGCTACCACGGCGGAGACTGAAAGCGAGCTTCTAACCGCCACTAAGGGCTTGGAGAGAAGTATAGAAAGAAAATGAACTGCTCTTCCATCAATTTTGAGGGTCGCGCCTGTGTACTCTCAACGGCCCACCGACGTGATTCCATTCTTTTGACACGAGCTTGTAATTCAGACTTTTCAATATGCAATTCACGCTCAGAGTCGCCGTGACGGCCTTGGCCTTTGCTACAACGGCCCTCAGTGCTGCTACATCGGGTATCTTCAACGTCGTCAGCATCAACGTTGCGGGGCTTCCTCCCTGGCTCAACAACAACGCCGTTCCCGGTGATAAAGCTACAAATTCTCGGACGATAGGTAGTCGACTTATTGGCTACGGTGTTGTTCATATGCAGGAAGGTAGGTGATACCACTCCTGTAGCATCGATTTCGCTTCATCGCATTGTGTAAGATGGCTCTAACGTAGTGTTAGATTTTAATTATCATGCATACATCTACGAGACCAATACACACCCGTACCGGACTGCCACGTCTGGTGGCGTACCATTCGGCAGTGGGCTCAACACCATCTCTTACTATCCCTGGATCCATTTCAGACGTATCAAGTGGAATTCTTGTAACTTGAACTCTGGAGATTGCCTGACTCCAAAGGGGTTCACTTTCATGAGAGTGCAAATATCAGAGGGCGTGAACGTCGACTTTTACAGTATGCATCCCTATCAGCTTACCTTTTTGACTGGCAGCCACTGACTTTAAATTATTAAACAGATCTCCATGCGGATGCAGGGTAACCTCCTCACGATTGAAAAGAAATCTCATATAGTGACTGACTGTTTCATCTAGCAACGAGTCCGGGGATCAGGCAGCCCGAACCTCCAATTTCAAGCAGATAGCCGACTATATAGACACATGGTCCGTTGGCAACGCCGTTGTTCTCTACGGTGACACCAACTCGAGATGGACCCGCGCTGTTGTAGATGGGCTCGGAGTCTTCTCGACCCAAAACGGCATGAAAGATGCCTGGGTTGAATTAATCAGAGGAGGCGTGACTCCAACCGAGCTAACCACGTGTGATAATCCGTCACTCACCAACTACTGCGAGGTCGTCGACAAGATCTTCTACCGGCCATCCAAGGTTGTTAATCTTCAAGCCAGCTACTGGTCCTACGACTCAACAAACTTCCTACAAGCTGATGGAAGTATCCTAACGGACCATAATATCATTAGAGCAGACATCCAATGGACCCTCAGCAGCACCATCCGACAATCTAACTACTTCGGTGGTGACGGTGGCTACTGGTTCAATAACATTGTTGCACTCCCATCTTCCCCTAAGACCTCCGTGATTAGCGTCCGAGCTGGCGAGCGCATCGATGCCATCGGAGTTACCCTCACCAACGGTCAATCCTCCCTGCACGGAGGCACAGGAGGAACACTACGGACTCTCACTCTTGGAAGCGCTGAGTACTGGACCAAGGCCAGGCTTTGCAAGGGAGTGAAGAACGACCGAACTTCCATCTTCTATATCCTCGTGACGACAAGCACGGGCAGGACGTGGTCTAATGGTGGATCGACCAGTGACTGTGCTGATTTCGAGGCGCCGAGCGGGTGGCAGATTGTGGGTTTCGCTGGCCAGACTGGCGATGAGGTTGATCTACTCGGGTTAGTTTATGCGCCGAGATAGGTAGCGAACTTGGATCTCTAATATCTGTTGGGGACATTATCGTTTCATTGGGTGGATTGCGGAGAAGTAGAGGAACAAGGCGAGCTCTAATTTCTCCGAGGGTAATCACGCGCTCGCTGTTAAGGTATCGAAGAGTGATAATACTTGTGTCAAGCAATGCCTGACCACAAAGTCTCAATGTTTAAAGTTAATGTACATGATTAAGACTTTAATTGTTTGAACGCTAAAAAGCCTCAATTCAAACATTTCGTATTCGTGAAGCGTACGGCAAGGGTTGACTCACTTAGCAAAATGTCTCAACTTTAATAGCAGCTAGAGTAAATATCTTATTTTACGCTATGTAATCCATCTACTACGACCATAGAGATAGCCTACTAATTACAAGTAATTAACGGTCTTTGTTATCCATTCACTAGGTGCATAACCTAGGGGGGAATCCTATTTTCCCGCCAAAGTTGTCTCCACTATAAAACACTACCCAAGCAGCTGATCGAAATGAGGATTTGAAAAGAGATACTGTGCTTTTCTGTCGGTGATAGAGTGGTGGCTTCGCTTCACACTGCGCAAATGGTTGGATCTTGAAGTTCAAGTTCCTACGCGGACTGAAGAGCGTAAACAGTAGAACCAGGAACCAGACATTTAATCAATTTATCTTTATACAGAATGAGATGCATTCCCTTCCACCGAATTTGGTACAGAAAGAGATCTCTACAAAGTGCTACGTCGCAAAAGGAACACATAGCATTAAACCTACGTGTTCTCAATTACCCCTTTCGGAATATACCCCATTATCCGTATACATCTCTTTGCATAAAAACACTATGCATATGATGCCATGTTGAATTGCTCTCAAGTATGATACACCCTTCAAATACACTCTTCCCTCCTAGCTCTTAATGTAGCTCCTAAAGATCACCTGCTTGCTGTACCCTAATAACTGTGGCCACATATAGCTCGAAATTGCAAGTGGGATAGTAGTTGTTACTGCAGCTCCCCTGAATGAATTAGAACTAGCCAACATGCGTTTGTAATAACAACATGGATTAACCAGCAGAATAGTGGCCATCAGTTGCGCTGTATACCTCTATGTTTCTTTTTTGACTCCTCGTCCTGGTTTGCCGCTTCAACTGCTCCAGTATTATAGTTGTATAATACCAGATATCTCAACTAGGGTAGGGGTACCTGCTTGTCACGATCGTTTCAGTGATAGCTGGGTTTCTCGCCCCAAACAAGCCATGGGTCAATTAATTAAATCCATCTTACTGAAGGGTTTTTTATGGTTCCCAATGTCGACCGGGAGACAAACAGCCAAATCACATGAAAGTCGACAATACTGGGGAAGTAAGTGAGGGATGTACGCCACACTGCGGAGTAGCTCAGCATTATGCCGTGAAGGATTGGCTAGATGGGCGTACTTTAGATCACGCTAAAGCATTTTCGAGGTGTAAAATCATCCCAGGACGCCACAATATGCAGCACCGCCCCACGCCACAACACGCTATCTATCTATTAGCTTAACTTCTCCAATTCGATATTAGGCAGAAACATTTAACAATGAGCTGGGCAAGAGACTTTGAGGTTGATAGTTATTATATCACAAGTTCCTCTAATCATTTCCTCACATACCCTCTGTTCAGCAATCCTAGAATGTTATGGTTGTTCTAGGTCACAAGATGGCGGAAGCTAGAGAGCGCGCAATGTTCGAGGCTCCAGAGTCCCCTTTGAAGTCCATCTCCACGCCGCTTCCTGAGCACGTCGTTCCGAAAGAACAAATTGCGCCTATAAGTTTATTAGCTCAGTCAATAGCCCAGTGCCCCACATGCGCGAACATCGATTTTCCAGGCATTACTACCCTCTCATCCAAAAAGGGTGAGACCAGCACGATGGCCTTCACATGCGCTCGGATTGGTGAATATGTTCCATTACCATATGAAGAGCGGGAAGTCTACAAGCTCAGAAACGACAAGCAGTCACTTTCAAGCATGTGTCCACTAGGCCAGTTTATGCATGACGCCATCAAACAACTTTTATATAATGCCAAGTGCCAGCAGCAAATGCATGTGGCCCTAAACTATAGCCAATACAATAATTTTGGCATAGGCAGAAAAAGAACACCAAACCGAGAAGTTGACTATCGTTTATCGTTATTCTTAGAAGCCCCCGCAAGTCCGATTGTACAAAGGAAGCTTCACTGGGCTATTGTCCAGACACAGCCTTTAGTGTCAAGGATTATATTAGATAGCACAATGGATATTCCTCCTCCTAATGATGGCTATCTCGACATCGCCGCAGATATAGGATCTCACGCCTCGCATTCCATACCTAGGAACATACGCCAACACCCTCTCGCGGACCAGTCCTTGGAATTGATCAATAGATGGTTAAGCGAATGTACTCAGAATCATACAGGGTGTGCTTCTATCGCAGAAGAGCCGAACCTCCCCACAAGGGTTATTGACATAGGTCCAGTGCAGGAACCCACACAGCCGCGTCTCCTTGTAACTGACGGACTTACTGGTGCATATCTCGCTCTCAGCCACTGCTGGGGACACAAGCCTCTGTTTGTAACCCGTCGGTCGAACATTGAACAGCTAAAAGATAGCATTCCTGTTAAAAAACTACCCCAGACCTTCATTGATATATTCAGAGTAGCTCGCATATTGCGAATTAGATATGTTTGGATCGATTCCCTATGCATTATCCAAGATGACGATAAGGACTGGGCGAGAGAAGCGCAGAATATGGGGTTAATATACGAGAATTCATATTGCACAATTGCTGCAACGAGTTCTAATAGTGGAAGTATGTCCTTTTTGAAGCACTGGGACAAAGATTTAGGGTGCTTCGGGTCGTCTCAAAGGAGGGAAAGGTATCCCCAAGACTACAGTGGTTCGCATTTTCTGCCGTTACCATACGATAGGAACAATCTTGATAAAGGCGCCTTCTATATTACCCAATGCAGGCAAAAAACTGATCCTCTTTTGAACATCTCCCAGGCTCCACTCAATACGCGCGGTTGGGTTTTGCAGGAGAGACTTCTGTCTCGACGCGTTCTCCACTTTGCCACCGACCAAATCTACTGGGAGTGCCGAAGTCATGCAGTAGCCCAAGATGGGACTGTCTTCCGCCCGAGAGGAGCGGTAGACTTTCTTTTTCCACTGCCCTCACTGATCCGTAACGTTTACGGTTTGTGTACCGACAACCCAGGCTCCGACGAGGTCTTTATGCGAAGCTGGCTACATATTATTGAGTTCTACTCAGCCTGTAGTTTCACCTACGAAAAGGACCGCCTACCCGCTTTACTTGGCCTCGCGGACAGATTTTCTAGGTTTACCAAACGGGAATATGTTTGTGGACACTGGTTCGAGCTGGGAAGCAAAGTGATACCAAACACATTGCTCTGGACCGCATGTGGGCAGATTAAGAGAAGATTAACAAAGCATGTAGCGCCATCTTGGTCCTGGGCAGCAGCAGAGGGAGAGCTCACCTTTGAGAGTGTGAACGTCAGGATTATACCAGAACTACTTTACTTGAGACGATCAGATAAATTTGGCATTCCCAGCGTTGTAAGCCTTCGTATTGCGTGTGAGCTACTTACGGCGTATCCTGACCAAGGCGGCGAAGAGGGCTGGAGCAGAGTTAAGCAAATATGGAGCATACCCTCCCACAAACCGAAGTCGGCTCCCACTGAACAGTGGCCAAGATCCACATTTGACCCAAAAGACAAACCTGACCCAACATTCCTCGGCCACATTACATTTGATTCAATCACGGTTATTCCAAAGATGGTTGCGTGTATGTATCTCTTTTGTGACAAAACGGGGTACACGCGAGTTATGGCACTTGAACGAGCAAAACCCTTTGATGGAGCCTCCAATGTGTACCAAAGAGTTGGAGTAGGATCTTTTCGTCGAGGCGTAAATCCGGTGTTTTCCAAAGAGGAAATCGAGCTGACGTAGACTGTAATATTACAAAAGGCAACATATTAAGCAAGATCTCTTGCCGGAAGGTATCATGGCTGACAAGAGATATAGAGTACCAGTCGGAACAAAGACGAGAAGGCGTGCAGAGGAACCAAGGCGATCTAAGCAGCGAATTAGGAACGCTGCAAAATTACGGCGAGAATTAATGCTCAGAACATCTCGTAGTGGTTACAATCTTTGGGTTTCGTCTCAAGTGCATGAAGACAGCCCAACAATTGATCAAATGGCGCTCCGGTTAGAATACCCCACAGCCATCTCACAACAAGCCCATGTACAAAACTCCCGTCAGCGTATGCGCCTAAGCTCAGAGAACGCACTAAAGTGCTCTCACTAGCTATTATTATCGGTGGGGATACACGTGATTTCCATGAAGCGACTAAAGATATGAGCCGACATTGATCAGGCAGCGTTCATAAGGTGGGAATTGGAAGCGAATACTCTTCGGGTGGAACCAGGCAAACGGCTCAGAGATGGCCACCTCAGTCCAGTCCTCCTTAATACCGTAGCGATTGTGCCGGATCAAGCATAGAACTTAGAAGGGTGGGCGATGCTCGCCAAGGTACAATATGAAATGGAATCACATGGCCGACTAGTAGTAGAAACACAACTTACCACACCAGTGCGAATTTCTGAAACTAGAGAGTGCAAGCCTCTCTGTTCTAGGGTTTAGTTTTAAATGGGGAGCAACTCATACCGTCCCACGAGCGCGACATTATCTGTGATTTCCATCGCCTTTGTGAGCTAAATTGCTGCTAATGTATACTACCCTTAATCCTTTAAACTACTTAAAAACATATGGGAGCTGATATGCCTTCCGAAACCTCTTAGTCCCTTTCTTATACCTCGACGCATGAAGACACATTGCTCGTTTGACATCCGGAGTCTGCACGCCCCGAAGAAGGCCTAGGATTAAGTTGAGGATGCAGCAGGAAAAGATCAAGAAAGGCCACGCAGCTTCGTTCAGATAGACTGCGAAACGAATATCACTGAGATTAGTGCCATTAGCAACCTGTGTTGCCAAACTCTCTAAGCAAGATAGAGTCACTCCTGTTGACCCAACCCATTCGGCCTCTCGCTAGACCGCCTTCTGATCACTTAAAAAGATTGCCCTGGCCCTTCCCTATCCTAAGCTATATCCTATATCACGCTATGATTTCGGCCTGATGGGGAGCGGTTTTCTGTAGTGTAGTATATGATTACGTAGATGCCATACAGGCTGGAGGGCGGCTAGTTATAAATGGATACCGTAATCCCGGTTTTAGCACAGGACCTCTATATCCGCAACTTACACCTTCCTTAGTCTTTCGACTCCTCAGAACGCAACCTGTTGGAAAAAGCTTTCCTCGCACAGAGCGTAAGTTAGCATTAGAATATATGTATTTATTAGTGACTACTTGAGACTATTTTTTTTTTTTCTATATGCTCGGTTGATGACTTCAAGGTCCGCTATGCTCTGAATCACATCAGCATGGCTCCCGCTAAGCAGCACTCACTTTAGCTGGAGCACTTCAGCCGAGATCTTTTTATCCTCTTTCCACCAGCCTGCTGGTGGTATGTTGTCGCAAGATTTGTTATGCTATCAATCATGTCGGGGGATCTCTCTCAGAGCATTTACCTCCAGAACCGCACCAACTCAATGAAGTTCTTTGTGCTTCCTTGGGCCGACCCCTTACCGGTGCACTCTGCGACAGGATCCGAATCGTGCCAAAGTATCTCCACTGAACACTCTATTGTTGTTCGCCATTATCAACCAGTCGTGGCTAAGTTACAGCCGATGCGATGGGTGCTATTCTTGCGAGCCGGTTCCAAAGTTCTCAGTCTATACACTCTAGAACGCAAGACTGTCAAGCAGATCCTGACCTGTGCGTAGCTAATTGGCACTTAATTCTTTCCCTTGCTCAACATCAAGCTCAACTGCCTCTGGAGCTTCACTAGTTCCTAACTGCACGCCACGCCTAGACTCGCTGGTCGCTATACGGCCAACTGGGACAGCTTGATATTGATAGATGATTCCATCTCTTGCAAACGTCTGACTCAAGCCACTTCCCGGGTAATTATCGTCTACCATGGGTGTGCTAAGCTCAACCGTCACCGCGTCAGGAGCTGGCAGCTCCGACTTTCCGTCTATATATGGCCGTGGCTCAGAGTCGGTCTTAGGTCTTGTTCGCTGTTTGACAATATCGGTATTCTGGAATACGAGAATGGAGGTGTAGGCGCTAAGAAGACTAATTGATTGAAATCAGCAGCTTTATCTCTCTTTACAAGAAGGTAAAAACTTACACTGCGATAGCGCAGAAGGGTATGAGGCTAATGATAATCTTGTCGAAATTGCAGAACGGGTAAATGGGGTTACATAAGCTCTCTTTGCTTTCCGTACCATAGTCCCCGAAATTGATATGCTGGTGCACAAACACCCCCGTATATATAACCAACCCCAGCCAAAAAGCCGCCCAAAGTAGCTCTAGCAACAATAGTAACCGTCTCCAGAAAGGGCGAGCTCGATAGAGCTCGATGAAATGAACAAGCGCCGTAAATAGATTGCAGCCACCAAATACTACAGCGGGATATCTGAGGCTTGGTTAGCTCCCGCGACAAATAAGACTAAGCGCCTGTCAAGCTCACAGGAAGATAACCAAATCCGGTAGGTCTCCTCCGTACGCGTACTCATTAGATAAGAGGATAAACTCAAGGGAACAAAGGATGATAATAGTGATCGAGTTGCCGGCCTGGACGGCAAACAGCCAGGAGAGCAACTTGCGACTTTTCGGCAGTAACATTAATAACATGGGGATAATCCAGATATATGATGGAGAACTGTAAGCATAGTCTGAGAAGAGTGAGGAGTTGGAAACTTGGGGATTTTTATCTTGGATGGGAGTGCAGACTGTATACAGCTTGTTTGCTTGGCGGCGGGATTGGAGGGGTTTCGTGGCAGCCACAGGGTTATATTTATCTGTGGCGGAGTTGCGCCACGGGTTGACTGACAAGACACCCAAAACGTTAACTCGTTGCACCATAGGCCTCTTGACTTCGTATGTCCGACATCAAAAGACTTTTAGTGTCGAATCACAAGCCCAGTTTTCGAGATCGTGCTTTCCCCGAGAATGTGGGGCAGTACTGTTAAAGACATCTCCACCACCCTGTTATCTCTGCAGGATAAGTTCCCTCGCACTTCCATCTCTGTCGAGTATCTAGACGCAGCCTACCTCCAAGCCCACGCAGCTCTGCAGAATGCGGTTCTTTTCGGCTGCCCTCTTGTTTCTCGAGGCATGTCTACAGGTTAGCGTGGGTTGCGACGTCAGCTAGATCATATTGCGGGTGGAGCCGGGGCTAGGAGATTCTCGGCACACAGGCGGTAAGTCCTGCTTGGTGCACTAAAACGGTATCGATAAATACAATAAGTTGTATTTAAGCTTAATTTAGAATATGTAGCAAACGAAAAGCTTCAATTGACTTATTTAACTTTTGCAACTTGGCACTGGGTTCCTATCCTACATTTCCATATAGTTTCGTCTTGCTATTAATGTGAAAAACTATAGCACCTTAGTTGGCATAAGGCTTATTTTCCGTTCAGCTGAACTCGGCATGCTCTCTTCTAGCTTTTTATCCATTTCTAGGTGATTACGCTTATTTGTTCGGTACCAGAATATCCAAACTGTCAGCACAATCAAGGTTAAAGGTATAGTCACTGCCCAATATACCCAAAATAATGGCGACACGACTGCTGCTTGGAAATCGAAAAAGCTGGTGCTAAGAACGGACTATCCTTTATTAACTAGTTTAATAGCATAAATAATACAAGAAACTTACAGCTACAAAAGTACCTGGAACGAAGACTACGCCAAGTATTGAAATTGTTCTCATGGCAGAACTTTCGTATTTGCTTGCCGCTGCAATTCGTCGAGATTCTGTTGCCACAAGATAATTGAGCTTGTTATCCTTTTGAGCAATAAAGCTGTAGAGCTGTCACTAGATTTTAGTCTTCACTTTCAATTTCTACTAAGATTCAACGCTCACTGCATTGATTTGAATGTCCAGCCTGCTAGTGGTGACTTGGTGGTACCTAGCTATCGCTTGAATTCTTCTTTGTTGGAATTTAAGTATTGACATGAGTTCCACTTGATTTTTGGTGGTATGTTCATGTTTACTCGGGATGGCTGCTCCATAAACACTCATTGCTGACTCCAGGTCGTTTAATATCTCGAGATAGACTTTCGGCGTTCGTCTCACGAGCTGGGCGCTGGTTTCAACGATCTCCCTATTGAGGAAATCGAAATCAACGTTCCCATTGATGAAGGTGTACGGATTCGTACTCACTTGAACTCTATTTCGGAGTCCTAGAGTATCCTCGACCTTTCGTACCTCTTGTCGGATCGCTCGCTGCCGTTCTACGATGTGGTTTAATTCCTCGTGCATAATGATTGTGGGTAATAGGAATGGATTCCCGGCCTGTGAAACACAATCTTTCAAGCGCCGTAAGATTTGGACAGAGTTTCCCCTACCAGTTGATTTAAAGAATCCCACAGTCTCTCTAGAGCGCATATCATGAGAAAGATTTACAGTCCACTTCGAACTCGTAACCTTTGAATTACCCCGTTGCATCACAATCTCTATACAGCATATTAGAGTCTGAGAAGAAATTGGGGAACTGTTAATCACTGAACACGCCGCTAGTCCCACATGAGGACATATCAGTCCATACCACAAGTCCAGGGCACATTGCTAATTCAATGGCTTTGGGAGACAAGATCGACTTCCCTAATGCATCTGCCCAAGTCTCTTCAGGAAGTGTAAGGATATCTTTGTCAAATGCCTTAGGATGGATAGTCTCTTGGACTCTGAATAGGGTTAGTATCATGGTGGAAGCTGCCATATAATCACCTACAGTAACCTAAGGCAATCTGGCTTAATTGTATTCGCTGATGATTGAGGGGTAAACTGCTTCTAAACGTAGTTTCAATGAGAAGGCACCTCGGCCAGGAGTTCTGCTTCTGTCATACTTCCCGACGAATCCAATACCCTATTTCAGTCCTATTGAGCCTTCCTTCCAGTATAGAATCAGCGAGATTTGGGCTCTAAATTTCAACTTATATTAACCGGGGGGAATCAATGAGCTGATTGTTAAGGGGCGGTTTACCGAGAAGGCTGAGAGTTCAAGAAACGAAGTTGACTCGGCCACATATTTAGAGGATAATAGAAATTCCTTGGTGATTGACTCTTCCATAAAGCCGGTCTTTATGAAGAACTTGATTAAAATTAGGCGACGAGGCTGTTTATATCTGCAAAGGCTTGGTGAGCTTGGGCTGCAGTACAAAGGGCAAAGGGCCTGGCTAGACAAGTGGGTAGCTTAGCAGGATATCATAATCTTTCCAGTGCTAATTAGTAATATTAGGTAAAAGAGGGGGTTCCTCTTTCGTTGCCAGTTAAAAAGGATTTGTCCTTGTGTCGTTTCCCTCCGCCTAATAGATATTCAAGCAGGAGCGAGCATCAGCCCGAGGCGCAACTTATCTCAAGGTTGTTAACTAGACTATTTGAATAAATCAGGTAGAGTAATTGCTTGGACAATGATATGAAAGATGCAAGGTGGGTATCGGTGCTCATAGCTTTACACGTGATCTTATCGTGTCAAGCTGCTATTGGTAGAGCTTTACATTGTCTTACCACCGCCGTTGTATTAATTTTTTAATCTAAGGGGTGGAATTTCCGGATGTTGGATTGTGCCCCTCCTCTTTCTGCACAATACATGCGCGTAAATAGAAATATTGGCCTGGGTTCGATCACCTCTTTGGATTTCAACTCCGTTTTACCTCTTTGACATTTTGAAGCACAACGAGGCTGGATATCTCTAGGAATTATATTCTGAGCTTTCAAGTTGATACTTTGAGGCGGAAACATCGACCCTCAGCAATCAAACGCCGTCACCCTTCAGATTCCAACCTGTAGACTCCGTCGGCCGCAAAAATCGACACCACTGATGAACCACGCACATGGAGAGAAAATAGAGTTTAAATTCGATTTGACGCCGGAAAACATAGGAAAATAGGGAAATGAAAGCAGTATTGAAGCCCGCTTAAACATTAGCAAGTTATACAAGGATTTTCAAACCCTATCGCAGCTAATGATATATCGCATCAAGCGACCAGTAGATTAGGGATGCCGGTCAAATAGTAAAAGGTTTACGCAAGTAGCGCAGATTAATAGAATTTCAGAAGATGGAAGGTCGAATGTGTGACATGAGTTGTTATCATTCGTGATTAGATGGCTGCTGCAAGATCACTTAGCTTGTGGGTCGCGGCGGCCCACTTATAGAAACAGAATTGGTGGAACTTGACTAAAACATCTTCGCGACCTTTGCTATTGTGTAAGATTTTCCAAAAGAGATGTCAACAGAAGTCAATTCCAATGAGAGATGCCCAAAGCCATATTCTCCAAACATGAGCAGGAGAAATGATTGGATCGATCCTTCCTAACACTTATTTTAAACAAGTGGAATCAACTGATGATTCCGAAAAACTTGAGCAGCAATTGCTCATTGACCGGTGCTATATGTCCAACCCCTTGCCCAAAAAATCCTTGGAGTTTTGTACCATCTCCGTATATTACTTGAGTATATTGAGAAGATGGAACTCCTGTAACGTTCTTGCTCCATGGCACATTTAGCACAGCTGACCACTGTTTGAGGGCTTCAACAGCAGTTTGAGGGCGTACTAAGGTATCTGCCAATCCATGGAATATCTGCAGGCGTGTTCGGCGGCCGGTGTACCCAGGGTATGAATTATAAACAAAATTAGCCCATTGCTCCGGGGTATGGGTTAGGCCCTGAGCACAAGTCTGATTAGGTGACATTGGGGTTGCACTGGGGGCTCCAGCAAAACATGCGTGTGCCACTCCTGAAAATGCAGAGCCAGCCTCGAATATGTCTGGATAAGATCCGGCAAGTACATTAGTCATCATAGCACCAGAAGACCCGCCCATAACATAAACACGTGCCGCATCGCCCTGGTATTTGTTGAGCGTATATTTCACCATGTTGACAATACCAAGTGCGTCTCCACCCTGATTATGCGTCAAGCTGGCTGCACTCTGGACGTCCCAGCAGTTATTCATGTTAGGCGTGCTCGGATAAATAAGAATAAAGCCATTCTGGTCGGCGTAGGAAGGAAGCCGAGTGCCACTATACCACTGCTGAGCGTTTCCACCACAAGGGTGTAGCTTGGATATAGTCAGCTAATATTTCTAAAGGTATATGGAGCATGAAGAGAACGTGCTAGCTAGTTAGCGAAAATTGCAAAACCCAGACCTACCGCTACAATAACAGCTGGCTTTGTAGCTAGCGTATCGGGGACATATATGTACATGTTAATTCTGGTAGGATTGCCACCAAAGTCGGATACCGCCTGTAAACTAGCGCAGAAGCCGCTAGCAGCAAAAAGAGCCAGGGCGCCGAGGTACGGGAATTGCATGATGAGAGAGATGTGTTGACACCTGATATGATTTTAAAGGGCGGTGGAGTTGGGGAAAGACGGATGTAGACCCCCGCCTGGAGTGCATTCTTGCTGATACTTATATCTTCGATTCAGGCCATGTCAAGAGAGGTGGTTTTAGGCTGAGATATGAATGAAGCTAAGTTCATGTAGCCATGACCTGTCGTCGGCTAAAAGTTTATCTTTGTACAATCGATGTGGTGTTTGCGACGTAGATCCCTTGAATAACACGTCGAAGTAACTAACCTGATATGACATTTTGTTGTTCTCTACTTGGTCAAAAGCCACTTCAGGCCCTTATCCGACCCATATCCTATGGTCCATTCCCAATCAACGAAAAAATAAATCAATACAGGCAAAAGCGAGCAAATTTTAAGTTAGGAAAACATAGAATATCCTCAGAAACCAAGCTTCAAAGACTAAATAGTGGCGTAATTCAAAATCAGCCGTGATATTTAACCACTTGGCTGCCACACGTGTACTACAACTAGGTGTAAACGTTAAGAAAACGTAATATACAATTTTGTTGTGAATTGACACTCTTAGGTTCAAATTATACTAAGATCAGAAGGACAGTATCATTTTATTAAATCGTACTCCACCTTGGTTTTGTGGCCTCGGGAACGGTAAGCGGCAGTTTCCACCTCCGCTCTCCAGCCTCGGGAACCGTGAACGGCAGTTTCCACCCCTCCGCTCCTACTTCATAACTGATGAGGGGCAACAAAAGCTGCAGGGAAGCATTAGCCTATTTGATTGTAAGTCTTCCCTCGAGTTTCATGGAAATATAGGCATTAGAATGCCGTGGCTAACCTCAATAGCAAACTGTTTTTCCCCGTCTGAATGTCCATGACTTCTTAGAAAATTGAGCGCATAATTTCCGGGTGTTTGCTTGATCCAGCTGTTTCTCACTGTAAATTTTGAGTCCATAGCCGTCCACATTTTCTGGCGGAGATGAAAATCATAATTTCTATCCACCTCTTTCATGCGGAATCTCAAAGATATCAATATCATAATACGAAGGCTCTGGCTTATCATGATGCTATCCAAAACGAAGCTCATAATATTAGCTATTGCTCCCATTGACTTATCAGCAAACCCCATCCCCTTTCAAGCCAGCACCAGGAAATTTTCCGACTACCGGAAATGATGCATTTGCTGGCGGCATGTTCTCGAATTCTCTCTCCGAACTTGGGCCATGTCTAGGAGGCGCTGGCGCCACTAGACCCGAGCCACCAACGAGGACTGGACAAGTTACGTCTGGATCTGGACTATATCCAGCCCAAATAACCACGGATGTCGCACTTAGTGGCCACACAATTTGTGCGCCTAGATCAGCTCCAAGCATCACAATGCCGTTCATAGCTTTTGGAAATGGTACTCGCATGAAGAATAGAGCACAATATCGTAATTTTCTTACATAGATAACAAGTCATAGCAGCATTCTTCTAGCAGATGGAGCTCCTTTAAGCACGAGCTCGGCACGGCCAACACTAAATGATATGAGGGATTCTATTGACTTTGCTATGGATGATAGAGTAGCAAAATACGACAACATGGACACAAACAATATATTAGCCATGGGACGTGACTGTGATAGACTTGGAGCGATGTCTGTTGCTTATCATAACACCAGGTTGAAGAAGATTATTATGCTAAATAGGACTACCGGCTACTTAATTCTGGACTGCCAGCATTCAAAGCAAGCTTAGGTACAGTCCATGGTAGTACGTTTAGTGGGTCTAATAGTGGTAAATTTGAGAAAGCTGTCACAACATACCTGCAATGGACTATTAGGGGTGATGCAGCATCAAAGATATCTGTCTGACGCCAGGCTTGCCTGGCAGTCTTGTTTCTGAAAAGTGGAATGTAACATTAAAAAGTTGGTCTTGAGGGACATTGATAATGCTTTAATTATTATTTAGGGCAAAGTTAGATTATAATAGGAACAGTTGTAAGAATAATCTTTTTAAGTATATTGATTTATATAATATAAGTGGAGTTCTTTTATTCACTATACAAGCATACCACATAACAAACCTAATAGCACATCTTGAAAGTTAAATGAAAAAAGAAGCATCACTTTTTTTCCAAGTAAAAAACGATCTCCTGTATATTTTGTATGTGCACTCACGTCGGAAACATTTAACTCCGGAAAGAAGGTATATGGCTATGCCCCTTCACAACAATTAATAGGCCTGCAGAATTTTAGTGTTAACCGGAAATTCGCCGTGGGAGCCAAGAAGTTTAATCCTTCCGAATGGCTCTCCACAATCTTCTCGACTTTAAAGTGGTTTATTCCGCATTCCTCAAGCCCTCAACATGGGGACCCCGTTTTCGAAAAGCTATCTCAGCCTATTGGAAAGCAGAGTTTTTCCACGCTTGGCCACGAACACAAACTCGGAAAGACACCGAAAGCGCTTGAACAGCTTGGCAACTACGAAATAGCCAATGAAAATGTGGATCGGGACTAACCAGTGCATATACTTTTTTTCTTTTCTTTTTTAGATACCTTATTATCTAGGTTTTAATGATTCTGATCAACCGCGGACAAAACAGACTACCACGGGGAGATGCCTCGGATGGCAGTCAAGATTCTTCAAATCTGACCTGATGATGAGCCATACCACATTAATCACTAATGTCAAATGCATATTTCCTCGCAACCTTCTAGACACCATAAAGATGGGCATATCTTGTTCAAGGACCGATTCTATCGGTCATCCCTCTGGCAAGTATTGTTGCATCACTTAGTCATTGCCCGTAACTAAAGATCTCAACATGGCGGTCCACCACCTTCTCACCGGTTCTTATACGAATTCGAGCCTATTCCTCCTTGCCTTCGACACGATTGCCCGTTCGTTAACACTCAATGTGACTGTTCCTGGGTTTGGTCTGCATCAGTTTGTCACCTCTAATGCTGCTCGCGATCGTGTTTACGCCACCACCATGAGTGAACCGCCGCGGCTATTTTCGTGGGCTATGACACCAGACTACAAATTTACGCATTTAAATACGGTGAACGTTAGTAAGTATATACCAACATGATGGTCTACCTCTAAAATCCCATGAGGAAGCCAAATCTGACCGTTCGAGCCTCCTCATCATGTTATTTCTCGGGTGACGGCCGGTACGCCTTCAGCGCAGGCGGTCCAACCGCTCGAATCCACTCGTTGGATGATGGCGGTGGCATAAGTGAGCAGGTAGACGAGATGTTTTACGTTCCAAAGGAAGATATTGATAATGTGACCAAGACGCGCGCGGCTGTTGTAGGATGGGATTACTATATTGTCCATCCAGCTGTATCTAACATGGAATCATTTAGCTCTACGGTGCTCATGGCTTTGACGTCAATATCAATAACAAAGGCTTCGTCCCACACCTGTAAGTCACGAGAACACCTTTGGCACGTCTCAGCTGAGTAAAAGTAGGGGATGGGATTCAATCTTCATGTACAACATTGCAGAAAACGGCACGGCTAAGTTGCTATCCATTAACTTGAGTCCCGAAACTGGCGATGGTCCTCGAAACGTCTTTCCCAGCAAAAATGGCAAATATCTCTATGTGGTATGCTACAATTCTTTATTGTTTGAAACAAGTTCTACAAGCTAACATGGTTACAAAGATCAATGAACACAGTAGGTTTAACAACCCAAGTTGTTAATTTTAAGCCTCTTAAAGCTCGTAGGTCAGTATCTTGACGTGTTCGAGATTGGTGAAACCCGACTAGATCACAAACAACGCGCGAGTGCAATTCCCAATGGTATGGTTTGCGAACGCTCTTCACGCAAGCTAGATATAGTACTAATCTCATAAATGAACAGAAATGCGTGGCAAGTACACCTACCGAAGCAATGCCGTTCAGCTCTCTCGCGACGGAAAATACCTCTTCACCAGTACTCGTGGATGGAACAACACAGAAGCAAACGGCTGGGTTGCGGCTTTTCCCTTGAACGACCGCGGTCTTCTCGTTTCAGAAGAAGCCCTTACTTATTACAAGGCACCTCTTACACTTGGGTCTGCTGGTGGCCTTCGAGTTGCCCCCTGGGAGGATGAGACTAACTCTGATCCCAAGGGGCTGACCGACTACATGTATTTGAGCGACACTTCAGAGGGGTATATGTACGTCTTGGGTTGGACACCTTCAAAACGCATGATACGCGAGCTCGCTGCATTGAAGTACGATAATGCATCACCATACGAGGCTGTCTGGTTGGATTAAAGCAAGATCTAGCTATATGATTCATCACTCGATATTAAGAATATAGCTGTTAGGACCGTGTCAGGCTGGATTGCTTACAATCAGTCAAGGCCCATAAGGGAGGCCATGCGGCGTTATAATTAACATACGGCAAACTTTCCTTTCCTTTCAATTTTACTACACGCTTAAGCTTTAATATTTCCCCTACAATGTGTGCTGTTCAATCGCTTTCAGCCTTCCGATTTGTATCAGCATTTTTAGGCAAACGATATCTAAAGGCTATAGCACCAAACGAGTGTAATATAGCTTTCACAGTGACTGTAGCTGCTTCGAAATTATCCGTTGCTTCTATTCTCTATCTAATAACAGCGAAATCCTCATGTAACGATCGCTGTCGCATGCCTCCTGGGACGCGGAGCTCTCAGTTTCATGTGATCCATACACCCGCTCCATACTTAAACGCAATGCCACTTGCTACGTAATTCTTGCACCATTTGAAATAATTGTCCATTGTAAGAGCCAATCTGGGTGTCAATGCGTCTTGATTGAGAAGGTTGCAACTCAAGGTTACAATTGATCTTCGTGCTCGGACTCATCAGCCCTACGTGCTAGATCATAGTAGAGCTGTAACAATTTTTATCCCAAGAACGTCCTAAGGGCGGCTCAGAGACTGGAACTCTGTGAGGATCCACAGAGTGCATGTCGACTGTCCTTTAGCTGGAGTCCATAAATGTAGTGAGATGCAGACTACTCCTCTACCCACAGTTTCCTTGTTACAATCATTGTTAATTTCCCCCTTCGGTGGCCTCAGCTATCCTTCTCTTTTCGTACTGCAACCTTGCTAAGGAATATTGATCAATGTTTTAGTAAGAGGTTTGATGTACTGCGCACATAGACGGGGCCGGTCTCACACAAACTAAGATTGCCGAAAAAAAATCATTTTTACTCACTTGAAGATGGTTGCATAGAAGTGTGTCGATCGTTTTACTATGCAACTCCACAAAAAGGGGATAATAAAGCCAGCTGCCTAGACCCCGCACAGGTCAGTTAGGGTGAGTAGCTCCTAGAAAGTGCTTTGAAACCCTAGATTAGCCGTCCAAGTACAATACATATAACGTATTAAGTGTTAGTAAACCAGAGAGCCTTCCAAGTTCCTGATAAATTCAAAAGCCTAAATACAGAATAGGCAAACCGCTCTTTGTGCGCACTTCTGGTCGGCAAACCACAGTGACGGCCCATGCAGCCTGGCATATGTACGATTGTCTTACAAGATCGTGCAAATGCCCAAGATGATGGTTGTTTCGAGCCTAGACCTGCTTGTTAGGAATACCGCCCTGCTTATATTTGCAAAATATCAAGTTCTAATCAAACAATTCGTAACTTTTCAAGACACACACATGTCCGCATTTAGAAATTTCATTCTATCCTTTTCATTTGATTTTAAGTAATCAGTTTTAGAGGACATATCTGAAATTTTTGTTCTCAAATTCAGTTTGATCTCTCATTCCAGCTTCATTACTGTCCTCCTTGTTCGCGGGACCATATACCTTGTCTCGCCGTTTGTTGACGGTGAACATATAAGCTACGTATCAATGTTAGAATCTGCTATATATAGATTAAAAGCAGAGTTGAGCTTATTTCATACCAAGAAGCAGGAGGTGGCAACTAAGCTTAATAGAGTATCCAACCAAAAGGCCAATAGTAGCGCCTTTGTAATATGGGGCCTGGGCTGGGTCCACGACGAAAGGGCCAGCAAAGTTGCCCCAGCAGTAAGCGGTACTAAGTATTCGTGTTAGTGGTAAGTAACACGACTATAGATCGAAAGATATATTTACAAAACTAGAGCACTTGCCAACGAGCGGTGGGTGAAGCCGCCCATGTTTGACGAGATCGTTGTTAGAGATACCGTAAATCCAACAGACTGTGAGTTGACTAGCCAAAAGGATGCAAGCCTGCCCCAGGTATTACTTCGAGGAAGGTAGGCCATACAGGCAGCTGATACTGTGCAAAGGCTATTCGCCACAGTGGCAGTAATTAAACGGGCTATTCGCCTTGGTTAGCTTGTGAACAGCAAAACCGAAATGACAGTGACTAACAGTTTGGAACGTTCAAGATCACTGTACCGCCAATTAGTAGAGCAATAACCTGCACAGCATCTCCAACCGACTTGAGCTTAGTGGTCATTGTTGCGTCGAAGCCCATGTCGCGAATTATAATGGTCGAGAAGGAGTTAACGACCCCATTCGGAATGGCACTAGAGCCCGGAATTAGCATTGAAATTCTTATCACGCCAAAGCAACTCGAAATAAAAGTTAGCGGGTCTGTGTGCATAAGACTCACGCTGCGAAAACGCTAATAAAGATGAGAATAGTCTTCGGGTCTGTGAAACCGGCAACAATTTGGCCTTTGTCGAAATGCTTGTTCTTGATACCAGTCTCATTGCCAGAGACTCGCTTAACGGCAATCAATCGCTCACGGTGACTGAGGAAAATAGCATTGGATGGCGAGTCGGATAAAACAAACCATACGACCAAAGCCCAAAGTAAAGTAGCACCACCCAGCTTCTCATATTAGCTATGAGCAATATCAAACCCACATCTAGGTACATACAATGTAGAAGATAAGCTCCCAACGCTCTGGGTTCATGTCTGCGGGAAGATTCGAGATGCCCATAGCCATATAAGATCCAACCTAATCGTGGTTAAGTGACGGCTGCTACGCCTAATAACCTTGGAGAAACTTACAATACCCCCCCAGCCCAGAGAGGAATACCAAATGCATTGACGGAGAGGAATCTCCTGACGAGTGTACCAAAAGCCGGTCATTAAAGTTAAGCCTCTAGATACAAGAGCCAATTCGTTAGTTACCGCCCAGTTGAGTTCTAATATATGGAACTCACGGTGTGACTGCAGCCTCAAACATACCCATGAAGACTGTATGGGTAATTAGTAATGCTTCTGGTTTCAGACAATTATATACCCACAACGAACAGCCACTATGTAAAGTTAGTTTAATCGATTTTCTGACAATCCACTGGTAGAGACATTGGAACCTACAGGCACTACTATAAGACCGAGCTTGGGTCATCACAACCACTGTCAGCCCCCAGAGCATGATACTGATTGCAAGAACCTTCTGGGCGGGAAATCGACCAATGAGCCAACCACAAGGATACTGGCCGAAGAAATAGCCAGCATAGAGCACTAGAAAGGTATCAACACTCTCTCACACATTTGTTTCGGACTTGTACTCGTGTTCGCACTTCAGGGTGATACTCACCAGCAGAAAGATAATTAAACTGCTTCCCTTTCAGGCCAAGAGCTTTCTGGTAACCAAATAGATTGGCATAGTTGAGGGATGTTCTGTCTACGAATTGTAATGCTTGTGTAATAAGGAAGATTGGAAGAATAGTGAGATCGAGTTTCCATCGAACTTTACTGATCTGGAGTGATGTTATAAGACAACTGATCGACCATGTTTAAAATATTCTCGCACACACCTCTTCGTCTGAAATCTCCAGCTCCATAGCCTCTAAGTATTCATCATAGCCAACAGCATTCTGTCGTTGAGTAGCATCCAACGCTTGGATGCTACTCTTTTGCCCAGCATAGTCGATCGCCTCAACGTTGGCCTTCGTTATGTCTGCCATTCCTTGCTCGTCTGCTTTTCGTTGCTTGTTGCGTTTGTACTCTGTTGCGCGAAGATGAAATGGTTCGCAAGGTGCAAAGGGTTATACCAAATAATCTCTACCCACGTACCGGAACATGAGACCTTATTATTATTCTTTATGTCCCCACAACCCCAGCGCTAGTCCATTTTTGCTGGGGACACGGGGCCCCAAAGTGGGGCCATTCTGGTCAATTTTGGTGTAATCTATCCTTCCACTTATTACTTATTGGAGACTGCAAAATTTCCGCGGTGATTACCCGCGGCGACGGAACGATGCGAAAACATCTCAGTCGTGATTGCTACCCACAATTATCTATCAACAATAAATGATCATGTGATATGTCAAGCATTGTAGGCGACAGCATTTTAACAGTATATATGTAAAATTCCTTGAACCTCGTCGTAGGCCGTCTCCAGCCGTTGCCATCGACTGCAATCTACAGGATCATGGGTTTGGGACAGTCAAAATCATCTGGCTGTCGGCTGCTAAGAGAGTCAAAAAAGCAACCCGAAGACCCAAACAAGTACCTAGCTAAACCAAGCGGCTACTGCTGTATGAAAGGCGCGATCCATACAGGAGAGGCACGCGGAAAGTGGGAGACAATTGCGGAGGTTGAAACTTACATCTCAACGCCGCCTCAGGGGAAAGCAAATGGCAATGTTTTGCTATACTTTCCGGATGTTTGGGGAATGTTCCCCAACGGTTTCTTAGTGATGGACGCTTTTGCCGATGCAGGATATTTGGTTCTTGGACTTGATTATTTCTGTGGGGTTCGTCTTCATCTCTTAATTTGCCGTCTTCATTTCATTCTCTTACCCAGCTAGCCATCACTTGCTCAACTTCCCAACAGGATCCAGTGTGGAAGCACCGTAGTAACCGACATGATAAGAGCAACCCCGAATTTGACTACGAAGCATGGAAGCGCAAGCACACAGCATTCGCAGACAAAGCCGTGCCGGCTTGGGTGGAAGCTGTCGTGAAACGACACAATAACATGAAAACCCAATACTTTTGTGTTGGGTATTGCTTTGGCGCACCATATGTGTGTAATGAGCTAGCAAAAGGCAGAGTAACAGCTGGCGCATTTGCTCATCCAGCCTTCTTGCAAGAGCACCACTTCCGGGATATTACAAGTGAGCTTTTCGGTTTAGCAACAAATGCAGAAGGTGGGGGCTAACTAGCCATAGAACCACTATTCCTCTCATGTTCTGAGATTGATCACACCTTTGACGCTCCCTCAAGGAGGCGAGCTCTAGATATTCTCCAAAAAGACAAGAAGACCTATCATTACCAATTATTTTCTGGTGTTGAGCATGGCTTTGCCTTGCGTGGTGATCAAAATGACCCTTACCAGTGTAAGTTTCTGAGTGCCAAATTTGTTATGCTACCACTGACATAATACGTAAAGGCTGGGTCAAGGAGCAGAGTCTTGTTGGAATTTTGGAATGGTTCGATTATTGGTCAAAACAGTTATAAAACTTGAAGAGTGATTTTGTTTAGGGATGGATGTCTCCTATTGACATGAAATTCTTTGCTTAGATTGATTTCAGGATAGCAACACCTTGAGTGCCATAGTCATGGCGTAGAAGAATGTTTTAATAGAATAATGTTCGCTAAGTTGTGTAGGTATAATCTAACACCGGAGCAATGTTCTTTGATCGTTGCATTTTTGTTAATGTGACTAAGCTAAAGCATGTGTCTACGTCTCATCGCAACTTACTCACAAACCTATCTTTAACGCTAAGCAAGAGACTTCTTTGGTATTGGTTTTAAATTCTTTGAACCAGGCAATGTTCCAAGGTCAAATTTATGTGCTTCATTCTAGTCTTAACAATATTATAGTGTAAAGGCATTCTGCGGATTATGCCAGCTTAAAGCGTATTCTCAGTTGTTGATCAAACAAAATATCAGGACAACCCTACAACAAAAATTTAGTGTAAGAACTTCTTCTTTAGGTGATACAATCCCGCCATTATCGATCGCATTTAATTAAACTCACATAATCAATAGAAGAAGGTGTTGCACTGTCTGCTCCTGACCCAAATCGTTTAGATAGTCTCGGACCATAGCTGAGTCTCTCTGTCGAGTATGCTCATACAGAGCATTATTTGTAATACTGATCCTCTCCGGGCGCCACCCAACAAATGCACTGGTACTTAAGGGGCTAGTTAATATAGCGAATTTATTTCGTATTGCGGTGTTACCAGTCAAACTCTTTTTTCGTTGCTTTTCGAGCCTGAAATCATGCTATTCCATTGTAGCTCGAAGCGCAGGGCTGTGGACGCCTTTCGGAGATTGCGTACAGCTTCTTCCCCTATAAGCCGATACTATAATCTTTAGTCAAGGAATAATAGTAGATATGCGGCCGTCGGAAGTAGCCCGAGGCACATTTGTGCTTATATGGAGAGCTTGGCGATCGAGCCGGCAAAATCCCACGGAGCAAGATTTAATGATCACGACTGAAAAAACACAACATGAGGGGAAGCAAATGTCACAGTTGATAGCTCCGCCGAAAATTATACACAAATAAATTTATATAAATGGTTACGTCATAATCTTGAAACGTTATCGCAGCCTGAGTAGTTTCGTGTGCAAGTGCTTAAAGAGTAGCGCTATTCCCTGGAAAGGACAATAGAAAGACGCGTTCCGTTAACTACATCTTCGCTACCCGCATTCACTGAATATATCAACGTAGTCATGTCGTCTCCTGCAAGAGCACTTAACTTCACTGGCGATGTAGCTATCGTGACTGGCGCGGGCTCGCGTATGGACGGTGAGTCCCAATTTGCGCACCTTCCAATAGGCAATCTTTCTAAATATTCACAATGCTGTAGGCGAGATTGGCAATGGGCGAGCTACTGCCATTCTGCTGGCCCGTCATGGCGCCAAGGTTGCTTTACTTGACTTAAACGTCAATTGGGCCAATGACACCAAGCGAATGATTGATGAAGAAGGCGGTATTTCAGAGATCATTCAATGCGACGTTACAAACGAAGAATCATGTAAAAGTGCAGTAGCAAAGACTGTGGAGCTTTGGGGAGCTGTTCATATCCTAATCAACATTGGTGAGAGACGCTGTTATCTTTCACGAGCCAATTACTAAATCTTTATAACAGTTGGCGTAGGCGGCGCAATGGGTGATGCGACCGTCCTCAACTTAGAGGCATGGGATAGAGACTTCCGTATCAACGTTACGAGCATGGTAATGATGAGCAAATATGCGATACCAGAAATGAGAAAGCAGGGCCGCGGTTCTATTGTGAACATGTCATCAGTCAGCGGCTGTAAGTTTCTTGTGTTCCCCTTTCTAAAACTCAAAATGCTATCTCCGAGAAGGCGCAACCTCTTCTCTTCCGTGCGCGTTGAAAAGCGACCCGTATTGATGGCATAACTAGTGCTCGGCGGAAACCCTAGTTTACTGTATCCTACCACGAAAGGCGCCATTATTCAGATGACTCGCGCCATGGCCGCACACCACGGCAAAGAGAACATCCGCGTCAACTGCGTCTGCCCCGGTATGGTCTTCACTCCTATGACCAGAGGGCGCGGTATGACCGACGAGATGAGGGAGGCTCGTATTAATCAAAACCTGATGAAGAAAGAGGGAACAGGTTGGGATGTAGGCAATGGTAAATCCATATTGCTTCCCGTACCTTAGGAGTTTGGTCTAACGTCTTGCTAGCCATTCTATTTCTAGCCAGCAAAGACGCTGGTTGGATTACTGGGTTGATTATGCCAGTCGACGGTGGTGTAAGTACCTGGGCTCTCAAATATTTAGCGAGAAAAATAGCTGACATGTTACGCCAGACTACAGCTGGTAAGGCAGATAGACCAGCTCTTAAGGCGGACAATCTGGCAGAGCAGAACACTGGTATTTCCAATTAGGGTTAGTCAAAAAAATATAGTTCAACACCAACACCCACGGTTCAAACAGGCCGTCTCTGTTGCGATGATGATGAAAGCCATCTATGTTTCTAGGGCAATTTAAATCTTGTATACGATCAGGCTTCATTACTAATTCTTTGTGTCATACAATTCTAAACGCATGTCCGGTTTTACTGATACAGGGGCCATGATAGTGCAGATGACGACTCAAAACAAGAAACAAAGGCCCTTGGTAGAAGTCTAGCATGCCATAAAACATTCACCTTGACAAAGGAAATTTGAATAACGAAGCTCATGATTTCGGGAAATATCGGGCCCAAAGTACAGCTTTGGAAGCGATAGCAGTCTTGGATGACAGATTTCATGGGGACACTAGGCTTCTTCAGTACACATCCACAAGCAATCACATCGAAGGTAACTTCTCAATTAATTATTTCTAAATTATTGTTTAGGGAAACTTAGATATGGCTTTAAGAGGTTAAAAAGGCAGGCTCCTTAGATAGCAGTGTACTTGAGGGCTCAATTTGATTTAGTTGATCATTCTCAGACTCAGTATACTAGAGACTTATCTAATTGATAGCTTTATTACTATTATCTTTTATGGCAAAAATTTTCAATAGTGTTCTAAGTGCTTCTCTCGAGAGGTAGTTACATAAATCGAGATATCCTCCATGTCATAAGGGACACACCATCTCGCTTGTGTCCATCTGTATCTCTGGGTAGCAGTCTAGAACGGCCATTGAGTTCATATTGCCACTTTTGAGATAAGGGTTCACATTAAAATCGATGGAGATGGCTGGGTCGACATAAGGGAAGGCCGGAATCCAAGGGTAAGTTGGCACGATATCATTCGCTTGACTATGATTGCCCAGTAATAACGATGGCTGTACAGGGATGCGGTTAAGCCCTTTAACAATAATATTCAAGCTACGCTCAAGTAGCGGGCATCGTTTCATTCCAGCATTTAAAGCACGCAGAAATGTTCGAAGGACAGGGTGGGATGAGCCGTGACCACTGCTTGTAGCATCCTCTAAAATGGCTGATGCGCCAGTGTAGATACAATAGCCCATCAAGTAAGTGATATTTTCAAGCCCAAAAGTGGACTCGAGGAGTAGTACTAGCTTCTCAATGCTCTGAGAAGCCTCTATACACATTTGGTAGTATGTGGGGGTGGACCAAAAGGGACGGTGGGCTAGGATTACGGTGGTGAAGTATAGAAGGCTGCAAGAAGATTAGCGACCGAGCCTGTATGAGTCAAGAGGCAACATGAAACTGACTTTTGGGATATGATATGAGGTGGTGGGCAGATCGCTGGAAGGGAGCTGGGATCATATCTTAAATGAGCAGGCGATTGCGCCCGCCACAGCGCGAGACGCGGCTTAATTTCTATGAGGGATGCTTCGGCGACAGTCCGACTTCTTCGAGAATAGAGCTGAACGATAACGTCATTAATGATGATAGCGAGCTTGCAGGAGTTGGCAAAACAAGAGACAGTATAGCTTTTATGGAGCGGATACTGGTCATTTGAGAGTTTTGTGAGATTAAGTGAATCGCCATGATAGGGAGTCCACACCTCCAGCTCCATTGAGCCATCTACTAATAAAGCAGTAAGCATCTCTCTACGTCTCAGGGCTTCTACATGCGTACGTTGATCCAAAGTCCTATGGTGTAGCAGCTCAGTCACAGCAGGGAGTCTTCCAGCATAGAGACTCGTGGCCCTATTGCCAGAACCTGTCAATAGATGTTCTTTGGTACATAGCTAGAAAATAAAATCTTTCGTACTTATCCCAGAAAAAGCAAGACCAAAAGAGCCGCGTCCGGATCTCGAGGTCGACAGGGCCTAAACCCTTAATATCTGGAACGCTGTGCTGTAAGCCAAGGTCACTAGCCATCCGAAATGCTATGCCACTATAGACCCATGCCTGAGAGATAGATCCACTAGCTAATTCACGGGCGCTAAGTTGGAGTAGCGCTTGCACTGTTGGAATCGAGCTCGGCTGCTGAATCGCAGTTCCAAGCAGACGGCGGACCCTTGCAAGCAAGAATTCGGCACAATTTCCGTCCTGATACTTTGCTGCATGAGCGCAGATGACCGTTAGAAGGAACTCGGAGTAGTAGCGTCCTCCAATTGCCATATCACCTGCATTCCATATGGTTAGCATCAGCTGCTTAGATATAATGGTAGGGCAGCCGGCTGTAAACATGCACAGTCACTACGTACGGATAAATGCTGGGCGATACACCCACATGAACATGGGAGACACCCATGTCCAGTGTAAGTGTAATAATTTGGCCAACACTTGGCGAGGAATACCAGTCTGCAGCGACGCATTCCCTAACGCAAACTCTTCCCATATAGCTGATTCTCTAGCTTGAGCGGCGAGAGCCGACCGTGCATCTGCCCTCGTGGAGACATTGGGGTGACTTGACAATGCTTGAGGAACCGGCAAGTCGATTTGGGGGGGGTCATGAACGGCAGACGTTGGACCATAGTACTGTATCTCCCCATGTTCATCGACGCTCAAGTCCGCTGCGGTTGACACTTTGCTCGTTGTGTGAACGGCCGTGTCACCCGTCTGATCCTCCGGCAAGAATTCTGACCCTGAGATTGGAATGTATGGCGCAGATGGCGTGCCAATTCCGTCCAAGGCGTTATGTAGGTGGCCATCTTGAGGCGTAACATTGATTTGGAGGGACGATGGCGAGGTTGCATCTACCTTTGCTCGAAGTTCAGCAATCACGTCTTCGGCCTCTTGAAGACGTTTTGCCATTGCGACGACCTGACTGATTGGAGGTGCCTTGTCATAGTGGCATTCGTCATGGTAGACCTCGCAGGTCTTGCACGTGGGCTGGCTCCCCTCACATCGCACCTAGAGGCAACCAACAGTTAGCCTGAAACTTGATTCTGGGTGCATATGCAATGAGGCATTTGTTTCAATGGATTAAAAAAAGGACGAGCAGTTTGCGATTTCTCCAACGTACTTTTCTTGCTCGACAGTTGGCGCATGTCAAGCCTCGGCCACATCGGCGACTTGTCTGTTGAGCTTTTGATGCTTTACGATTGGCCGATCCCGTCTCGGCAGAAGGCACATACCTGCGTGAAGCTTGCATGTTCAGTGACAGTGAGGGTAGGAGTGAACGGGCAAGATAGCTGCCGATGTGAGCTGCAAAACTTTACATCGAGACAATAATAGGCAGCGAGACGACCACTTAGATCAACAAGCAGATGAGAAACATGGGGATGGAGCTGGGACTGGAGATGGAGATGGGAAATATACCGTTGGTTTTCCTGGCCCGTGCAGGCTCCTTACCATAAAGCAAGATTCTGCGGGGTACTTGCGGTAAAGAACCTTTCACCAACTCACCCCAAATCACAGTACCCACCTTGGAATAAACGTTATAGAAAGTGGAACGATTTAGCAAGCAAAGGGACCAAGTAAAGAGGCTACAGAATCTCTTCTCAAATGTTAATATGCTGCAGCAATCAATCTTCAGTAGGAGGAGGCAAGTTAGCCTTTCCACGAGTGGGAATACTACATTTGATATGACAGAACTGATACGATGGCTCCGAGTAGAGCCTCGTGTTTAACGTGGGTTCGATTACGGGAATTCATCTGTAACTCTAGGGTACGGCCGGCCATGCGGAAGTCTGAGTTAAAGCTCATGGCCCATCGATCAGGGTTATATGTTCTATACCTACCTCGATAAGTTTTGGTGCTTACTGTTGCTTTTTAGATATTCTCATTATTCCGGCGTTTGCAGCCCCGCTATTTCACCTCCACTGTTCTTGAGTTCAGTGTTATCGGAGGACCGATGAAAGGAGGAAACGGGATGTGACGAGATTATGTTAAAATGTTGTGTATTAGAATCTGGGTTTGATCCATTTTCAACATGCATCAACAGCTCAGAGACGAATTGAGGAATCGCAGAACCTTCACATGACTTCTCGGTCGAATGCCGCGGGGAATTTCCGCAATGCATAGGTGGGAGGTGGCGGGAGCGACGACAAACCCTCCCTGTTCCAACAGGCATTCGAATCTGCTCATGTTCTTTTCCAGGATGCTTTTAGCTGTTTTCATTCAAAATATGGGGGAGAGGGGAGCTGAATACATGGATGAAATACATGGCATGATTACTCAGTGGCCATTCTCGCAAGACTCCTGAATCCTGCTCCCACTTTGCACTTTGGAGTCTCCTATGCTTACCCATCCACTCCCGTCTCTCTCACTTCCTGAACGACTGCATGATCGCCCCCACGTCAGTCAAGTTCACAACATTATAAAAGGCGTTCCAAGCCAGGATTGCCCGATCGTCCCCGATCATTCTGGCCACCTGGTCTAAGAACTTGGTCTTGAGCGCCTCAGTTCCCAGAGGATTAGCAAAACTGCCGATAGTATTCTCAACATGCACATCGAGTGTGGTTCCATCCGCAAATTCAGCCGCGACGTAAGCTTCGTGCTCTGCGACAGTAATGTCACTCGTAACGTTGACCTTGCTCCGAAGAGCGATAACGGTCTCATTCTGGGCGGCGGCATCCGTGAACTGAGTAGGTGTAGCTTCCCCAAACAGAAGAGCTACAGCGGCAGCATGGTAGATGCTAAATTTTGCTGCAAGGCCAGTCTTTGGCTCTGGGTCATCCGTGAGGAAGAGCACTCGAGGGTGGCAACGCGCTGTGACCTTGGTGATGGTAGCAATATCTAGACCCATCTCAAGGGCCTTCGAACGAAGCTGGGTCCATCCATCAATGGCTGCGTGGATGATGCGGTCGCAAGGAAACGGCTTAAATGTATTTCTGGTCATCTCCCAAACCTCACCAAGGGTATCAAACTCGGCGGTGAGATTCTCACGCGTGCTAACTACATGAGCCCATCCTCGAGGCGCTTCTAGGCCTTCCATTGATGCACTCATCCCACGCTGCGCAAGTAATGCGGCCATTAAGCCATTTTGCGCGGCCCGGCCAACATGGAACGGTTTGGTATCTGTACCAAACGACTCGTGCATACCAGTGACTTGTACCGATGCTATGCTAATGGCTTGCTGGAGCTCTGGAATGTCGAGACCAATCAATTTGCCAACTGCCACAGCAGCACCTACCGAGCCGACAGTGCTTGTAATATCTGTTATAGAGTTAGCGGTGCTACTCATCAGCCTGGTAAAGAGCGGATGGTTGGGATGAATTACGCCAGCCAACATTGTAGTGCTCTGGGAAGACAGAGACGCCGAGCTTGCACTCTGCCTCTACCCCGGCAACGAATGCCGTCATAAAGTCTTCTCCAGATACTGGGGCCTTCCACTCGGCAACGGCGAGCAAGGCCGAAAGAACGGGGCCAGATGGGTGGATTGGATTGTCCCTATGTGTGTCATCGTAGTCGTCCGCATGGGAGGCTATGCCGTTGATGAGCGCTGCGGTCGACGCATCGACCAAAATGTCTGTTCCAAGAATTGTAGAATTGCCGGTACTTCCTAAAAAGGGCCGCATGGCTTCAAAGGCAATACCAGGAGCCGGTTGACTGTACCCACCAATAGCACATCCTGCCCAGTTATAAACGCTCTTGATAGCCAAGTCAATGGCGGGTTCTGAGATGTTTCCGAACTGAAGAGCTAATGCCCATGTAGCTAGAGCTTTCGTGGCCATCTTGAAAATTAGGAAAACCAGTTGAGATCCTGTTGAACAAGTATGCCTAAGAGATCGTAAGGCAGGCCTTTATATGCAATCGCGATCCTTGTTAAAGTCAATAGTACCTGAAGCACAAATCAACTAGAACTGTAAGGTCGATCCACCTTCCCCACACCCAGATAATTAAGAACGGAGAAGACTTGAATTGGAAGTATATAAGGCCGGAACCCGCGGAGATTCGCCGAGTGAATCCTTTTGCTATGTAGATTTGCACAAAGCACTGAACGTAGTACAGCAAGTGACCAAAGTCATCAAGTTCTGGCGAGTTCCTTTTCATCAAATCCCTTGGTCAAATTTCCTCGTGCGCACCTGAATGAGAAGTGCGCTCTGCCACTTTTTCAGGATGTAGCGTGACCGGCAAGTTGTTTTTGCTAGGCCATCTTTGTTTCTCTCGCGACCTAGGCTTTCGACGTCATTTGCAATAATAAATCTTTAGTTATCCAGCTCACGGTAAAGATCTCAACAAATACAACCCAGTTACTTCGGATAATTTAGCGTGAAGATGTTACACGGGGAGCAGTCTTCATATAATTAGCTAATTTGGGATCAGCCCCCATCTGTCTCCATCTCGTTAGTGTTATTGCCTTTAACGACTGCAGCCTTCCCCACGTTAGTCAAGTCCACAATATTAGACAAAGTGTTCATTTGGGTCGTGGCTTCATTCCTTAAAACCATGCCTGTACCGTCAGCAGGGACAACGCAGATGCTCTACATGAGATAAAATATTGATCTGCTTCTTAATATCGACCAGTTCGCAGAAAGGCTTGTACGCCCGCTCAAATTTAGTAATACCAGCAGCATAAATAGCAATAATGACAACTATGTTCCCTCTTGCATTATATCATGTGTATCTCTATCATAAGCCTAGATCAAATGTCCTTCTTCAGAAATACAGCATCAAAATGCCATGTTTTTCCTGTCGAGTCAACGTTTGAAAACAGCCTTTCGGCGCTACAATAAATTTGATAGCCCCTACTAGTATACCATTCTTGGTTAGAGAACTATCCAGCATTAGCACAATTCTCTTCCAACGCATTCGGAATAACTCACTGGTGGAATCGGCTGTCCAAGAGCTTTATATTTCTCATCCCTATCATCTGGGGCTTCCTTGGTAATTGCATTCAAAGTTAGGGTCTTTGCACACAGCGGTTCTGAAGTCGCTAATTTCTCAATAGTATCCATAGCTGCTCGTCCCAGTCCACTCCCTTGAAGCGCACGCGAGATATAAAATTTTGATATCCAATATAGCCCCTTTTCGTTTTTAGCAAATCCTGAAATTTCGTATTCTGTGGGCACGCGACCCAAACAGATATGCCCGACTGGGATGAAGGTTCTCTGTAGCAAAGGAATTGTTCGCGATTTCCCCTGAAAGAATAACGCCGAATCAGCCAGCGGTTCTTCTTCCAGAGGGTACGCCTGGACATGCCTGAGTAATTTTCCATCTTTCTCGGGATCAGAATCTTTGAGAAGCTGGATATGTCAGAATATTTGAATTGCGACGTAGAATAGCGAAAGGCACCTACAATCCATTGTAGATTCAACTCGCCGCTTTGTTGAGCTGTTTTCCACCCTTCCACGCCTTTATCCCATCCGCATGCCATACGTTGCTGCAACATTCGCTTCACATGTTCAGGAGAGCTCGGGTCCCAGGGAATTAGCACGACTTGAGATTTTGGGGATTTGATGGCTTGCGCGGGGATGGGGGGTGCCATTTTAAGTATTGTAGGGAGCAAAAAGGAGGAATAACGCAACAGTGAATAGGCTTGGGATGGTCCTTGTCAAATCCACGTCTCGCTTTGTCAACTTCATTACAATGGCCTATCGTCTCATGATAGGGCGTAACATGTCGGCGAAGAAATCAGGTGATCAAATCGCTTCCGCCAAGGCTCCTAAAGCGCTCTAAGCTAGGACCATGGAAATTATATTGCATATTGGGTGCGCCGAGAACTGTGTAGCTTTGATGCTGCTTTGATTTAGACAGTGACGGTCGGTTTACTCCACCTTAAGGAACAGCTATCTGAGCTGGATGATATCGGGATGGTAGCTGCAACAACTACAAAGCTATATTTCCGAAATGAGTAGCGAATCAATAAAACAGCAGTAATTATAGATTTGATATGCTCCTTAAAATATAACGCCCCTAGACCACTTAATGGCCATCCAAATCTTCAACTTTCGTGCCCGTCGACTGCTCCACAACCCGTTGCTCCTCCATAGAAGCAATACCTTCCCGGTCTAACTTCCGATCACCCAAGCTGACACCAATTTCTTTCACAACCAGCCATCCAGGAAGCAGCGCCAATCCCCACAATCCAAAGTTAAGATAAACCCCACCAACATCTGCAAAGATATTGACGCTATTTAACCCATAACTGACAGCCTGCACAGCACTCTCCGTTCCTCTCAATAACCCTGCAATCCTTACAACCTCTGCGTCTGTTCTCGCCAACTCACCAACAACGAAATAAAGATACATATAATTCAACTGGAAGCCAGCAACCCAGAACAAGAACAATGCAAACCCTTTCCCAAAGCCAGGGTCAACCCAATCATACGTCGGTCTGCTGCTTCTGAAGTCCGTGACTAGGATTGTAGCCCAGATCCACCAAACACCTTGTAGCCCAAGAATTGTGAAGAATGCACCCCTTGCTCGGGTTTTGATAGAGAGCTTTTTATAGTCCAAGAAAGCACCAAGGATATTGCCAGAGATAATAGCAACTATGCCAGAGAGAAAGGAGCCGAGTGCTCTGGCGCGTACGGAGAACCAGAGGGACTGAAAGGTAAACATTACAGCTTCAGAGTAAACGCCTTGCGCGATGAGCGGAACGATGAGCAGGAAATTGCGAGAGAAGAATAGCTTTGTCACCGCCTTCATCTCTTGCAGACTCGATTGTGTAATGGCGAGCTTGACAGGGACGCCATCTGTGCGTTGGACTTTGTGCGGTCGGTTCAGCAGTAGCCCGGCAAAGGGGCCTAGGGCCTGAAGAGCAATGAAAACAAGATAGACACTGTATGATACCTTGCCAGCCTTGTTGTTTGTGGCATTAAGGCCAAGATTTATGGCGCCGCCCAATACTTGGCCACCGACTCGAAACGAGAGCCAAAAGCCGAGAAATCGTCCTTGATTGTGTGGCTCGGGGTAAGCCAGAGCAATTGCCGCCTCAGCCATCCAGAAAACCCCAGCGCTGATCCCACAGAGTGCCGCGCCGAAGAGTACGAACCATTCTGTGCCGAAGCGGTTGTTAGTATACAACCCTGCAGCATATGGCGCGTATCCCATCGTGCCAAAGATGAGTGCCCCTTTGATCCCCACCGCCTTGACCAAGATTGGGGAGAAAAAACAGGACACGACCATCAGGCAAAAAGTAAGTGCATTGGCTCCATTGACAAGGTAGGGTTTTGCAGCTCCACCAGCACCAAGTGAATTCATAGCTCCCCAGATCCCAGGTGCCAAGAAGTTGCAAATACCCAGAATCAAGGCATTGTAAAATGTTGAGCGATACCATTTCGCTACGGAGTTTCTGGTCAGCACTGAAATTCGACATGCCTAAATCAAATGGGAAGCCGAAGCGAAGAAGATATTGTCTTACGTTTGACATATTCCCGGGTGATAGGGTGAGCTTCGGAATCGGATGATGCTTCCGTGCTGATCTCGGGTTTGGAGGTAGAAGCCATGGCCACCTGTATCTATAGGGAAGTACAGCAGCAAGCTAGAGAAAGATATCACGTGAGAATTCAAGAGGCAACAAAATTTGACGGTGCAACTCTGAGAATCGCAAGCCTTGTGCTGAGAATGAGAGGTAGTAATGAACTGTCGTTTGCGAGTTTTTCACTTAAATAGATAAAATTCTTGCGATAATGATGTTGTAATATGGCGAGTAGGACCCATGTAATCACGAATTCTGGGATACCCACTTGGATTATTATTTTGCATGGTTTAATGGAGATAAGTCCGACGGCAAGACAAACAGCACTCAAACAGTCGATGATCTGAGGGAGTAGTGAAAAGGTAGTTATACTTCTTAAAATATGACTGGCCACACTCACGGAGAAAAGTCCAAGAGCTGGATTAGTTTTTGCCGTTAGTAACGCAACAGGTATCGTTTAGTCTGGTTTCGTGATAATTGAAAAGCCTAATTAGACCGCACACTTGGTAGCGGGAGCGCATTGCCGTGACTCGCCGGTCATGAAGCGGCCCTTTAATACAATAACTCCATGAATGAATACGTATCACTGCAAAAATATATTCCAAGAACGGAGGCCGACATCTTACCAAGGTGTACTTTGCATCAACTGTCCCGACCAAATCTAGGAGTGTTTAAATTCACATTAAAGAAAGACGAACCATGGTCTCGCTGAAGTGCTATCCCGCTACAGCAGAGTTAATCGGAGGCAGCCCTCTGGTAATTCCTGCAACAATCGGAAACTTCAAAGTAGCCAGGGACCCTAATCGGAAATGTTAACTAAATATTGTGGGCATGCACTTGCGATAGCTCGTCGTCACACCTAATCCCTGCTAGAATAATGGAATAAATTTAAATCTCAACTTTGTCCCGAAAGCTATCACCGACATCGGGTCAGAGAAATAAGCCAACAGAGCTCCTTACTAGTGTTAATATCCACTTGACAAATTCCACTTTCCAGGCTGCGTTTAAAAACTTAAGCTCAGGACAAGGACATTGAACACTAGGGAGAAGTATCTGCATCCTCTTGCTTGCCGCTTTCTTGTTGAAGACTCTTAATCCCTTGCGCCCCCGACCTCAGGCGCTAGCAACTAGGCCAAAGGACAATTGAATGAAGGGATATTGAGTTTGCAATAAAAGAATTTGGCAGCTATAATTTCCGATCATTGATCCGCCAAAATACAGACGAATAACGCAGCAATCGAGCACAGGAGCCCTTAACACTAATTAAGCGGCTGTTTAGACAGAATTTGTTACAGAAAGATCAGATGTGGTGATGCGATGATCACTTTCGGCCCAAGCTTTGTCTGTGAACATGTATGAAGGCTCAAAAGTGACCATATCGGGCCGAAGCTGCTCGTCCAGGAAGCTGGACTCCTCCCATCCATTGCCACCTCTTAGGCACAGAACTTGGAAGAACTGCCTTCTATTGGCAAGATGTATGATATTCAAGTAGGGGACAGCTGTATCTCATTCAGCCAAATAGTCTTCTGGCTCAACTCCAGCACTTCTGGCCACGCTTCTCATGACTTCCCAATCAACGGCCACTCGGTATCTACTCCCTCCATCTAAGGTGTCACCAGAATTGGTAGCCCCTAATTTGACAATGAGTCGCAAGCTCATGAGGGTCGCTAAAGCCATCTGAATATCTGCAGACCCAGCGGTGTCCCTATCGGCGCCCCTTCCCTTCTTATACCTGCCTCGCCCATCGGCATCTTCCATAATAGCAAGGAAAATTGCAAGCATTCGTTCTAGCACGAATGCTTGCGGGCCGAGTAGCTTGCGTTGAATCTTGCGATGCTTCTCCACTCCTATCCGCGTCTTGGCCGTACCACCACCTTTCTTCCGACGTTTGGCCGCTGCCGCCTTCATAAAAAACGATTGGTCAGTTGCTGACCTATTATACGATGCTAAATATGCCGAGACTAGCAGAAGACGAGAATAATAGGGCAGCTGCGATGCAATGCCTAACGACTTGTATTGCGAGACAAGTGAGCTGGAGGATTTAGGCTCCGATAAGATGCTTGGGACAAGTACGCTGTCGTCCTGGAATATGTGCTTGCTAACAACCATAACTTTACTGAACTCCTTTGCGGAGTGTGTTCCATCTAAAATTGGACGAACAAATCTAGGCCAGAGCCGAAGACAGACTGTCCTCATAGATACCAAATCTGAGTAAGAGTGCTTGCTTAAGGTATCCCATATTGCTCCGCAGAATCGGTGCCACACATCCTTTGTTTCTTGATATCCGCCAGGAAGCTGTGGAGTCGGTCGCATATGGGAAAGGATTTGTTGTAGTTCGGCTTTATTGTAATTTGGAAAGTGTATATGAGGGACTCCTTGGGCATGCAGAAAACCAAATCCTGGACTATTGATAATGAATATGGACGTAAAGCCTGGTATCTATAAATGTCAGAATGTATCGTATCTTCAAAGGCATTGACCTACCACCTCTCCCAATCTAGTAAGTCCTGCTACTAACGTATGAGGGGCTTCTCTCTGACGATCTATACCATCAAATACCAGCACAAATTTCTTATTATGGGAGCCTGGCGACCTCCAAAGCTTCATTAAACGTTCAAGTTCAGCTGCAAGTTGGGCAAAGTTTTCACATCTGCCACTTTCAGGATGCCCAATAGCATCTGCAACTGCTGCAACTATCTTCTCCAAGAGGTGCCGACCAGTGATGCATTCAGCGCTCTTGATGACGGCATAGCACAAACTGGAGAAGTTACTGTCAGAATTGACTGCACCCTGTTCCCCAACGTTGGCCTCTCCAGCGAGCGCCTCAAGAAGAGCTGCAGTGATAGCGCTCTTACCTGTTGCCTCAAGGCCATATAGAACGAAGGCTTTGCAAGCGATTCCTGGAACCTAAGGCTTAATCGTCAGTGAGCGCATGGAGAACATCGTCGGGTTGCCAAAGCATGGTTCCGTGCTGAAGCCTTCGACTCACAGATAGGAGGGTCAGCAAGGAGCTGATTTGGGCGTCGCGGCAGGGAAAGAGAAGAGATATTTGGTTGATCAAAACCTCCCGTGGCAGGAGGATAAGGGCAGAGAGGTTTGGCGACGTTGCATTAGAGATGTGTAAGTCTCCAACTGACTTCGCTAGAACCATTTCCTCGGCTTTGGGAGCTGTCTCCAGGGTCGGGGTATGACAGGGACAGAGTGAAGTGAGATGAAGCTATCTGCATATCTCTCTAACCACTACACTGCTCGGTCGCGTCGCAGGTCCAGAACGGCAGGAAGACGCGAATCAAGATTCTCGCGCTTATCGCGCTTAGCCTTAGGGCTTATGCCAAGACCCATGTCAGCAACTGATGCTGGTTAAATTATGTCAACCAGCCAAAAAGGGACGCCTCAACAATTGCTACCTAGAAACGTGTTCCAATGTAATCAGTCTACTAGAAATTACCAGATACGACGTATATACAAAGCTCGCCAGTTAGATCTTAACATTCCACTTCCGTTGAATTTACACTTCTCCATGCCTTTTTGAGCTCGGCCCGTCACGTGCAGTGTATTTCCAGACCACAGCCAGCTGCACATTCTTGCTTTCCTCCGCGCATTTGTGTTCGCTGATTAGCTCGTGTCTTCTTTAAGCTCAGGACCAGGTGAAGACAGCGTAGCTTGCAGCCTATTCGAATCTTAATTGCCAAATACTATTCACGATTCACTGAGAAGCTGCCAACATCGGCATCCACAAGTCTTACTGTACCACCTCAAACTCCAAGGCAGAGAGCCTCCAGCAAGAGCTATCTTATATGCATATCACCATGTCTACCAAATTCGTCACTAAGCGCCCGCATAAGAAGTCTAGAGCTGGCTGTTTAACTTGTAAAACGCGCAAGATCAAGGCAAGCGTGGTTCTTCGCTTTCGTTTGATGTTTCGCATTCGCTAACCCGCTTATCAGTGTGACGAGGTGCGGCCAGCCTGTTCCTTTTGCACCACAAGGAGGATAGACTGTCGCTATGTGTCCCCGCCTTCGTCTCGTTCCAGTAGCTCTGCTTCGCCAGAATCCGTAATCTCGTCACCCAAAATCCAAGACAGTTCGACTCTGGGCGATAGCGAAGGAGACGTCGAGGATGTCATAAATTCTATCGATGATCTCTCCCTATGCCAAGTTATGCCATCTCTACAACCCTTGTCCACGCTGGCTGACATGCGTGCTATGCATCATGTAAGTAATTCCAATTCAAAATTCAGCTGCAGGTCATGGTATATGGCTTGTGTCTGTCCCGTAATACCCCGCTAGAACCCAAACTGACTTGGCCACTTGCAGTGGTCGACTTATACGTACAAAACCATAAGCTGTGGACAGCCAGGCATGGACACTGTGCTCGGAAAAAGGCTACCCAGCCTTGCATTCGCCAATCCGTATCTTCTAAATGCCGTCCTAGGGATTGCATCGCTTCAATTGCAACTTACGACAGCCGATTCATCAGAAGCACGGAAACAGACAGCAATTTATCGGCAAAAGGCGATCAGCGGATTTCGCAAGGCCCTTCCATTGATCGACCCGAAATCAGATCAGTATGAAGCAGCCCTTCTGATGGCTATCTTGCTGGTACCCCTATTATCCCACGAGTACGTTGCAGATGACGAAGAGCTCACAATCGTCAACTGGATCATGTTATATCGTGGGCTCACTACAGTAATGTTAATACGATCATTCCCTGCAGTGATGGAGTCAAGTGTCGCTCCAATTTTCCGGCGATATATTACCGAGCTCAAAACCACGCCCGCAATTCCAACAGTTCTTATGAACATGGTCCGTTCCATCTCTCCGATGGATGCTGACTATGATCATATAGAAAGTTACTGCAATACACTGGACGCCGTAGCAGATCTGTATGCTGCGCTAGAACAAGATGGTGTAGGCACTAACTTGTCGATAAGAATCATTGCCTGGCCATCGTACATCAAGGCTGAATTTGGGGACCTTGCAAAGCAGAAGCGGCCTCGAGCACTGGTCATTTTGACTTACTATTTAACGTTCCTGAAGCTGATTAAAAATCTATGGTGGACTGAAGGCATTCCTGACAAGGAAATCGCTCGGATTGAGAGGCTTGTAGGGCCACAATGGTATATATTCATGGAAGTGCCCCGGCGTGCCAGGTTCATAAGTGATCCTTATGAGATAGCCTACCTCCTCACTGGTGATGGGGATAAAATACCCTCACCTGGTGTTGCGTCATCTCCAGAGGTAGAACATGAAGCGGTTCATTACCGGAAACTCAATAAAACTTGCCAGAATTGCTGATCTTTTCGTTGAGTGGGGGACCGCTACGCATATTTGTTCGCAGAAGTCGCTAAAGACTGCGGAAATGATAGCCTTCATCCAAATCAGCGCAGAGCTATGTATTCAGAGGTAGGCTTTACAAGGCACTATTGATAGACCCGGATCGCGATGCTCCTTCATGCAAAAATCTTGGGAGAAGGCGTGGTACCAGCCATATCATGGTCCCAGGAGAACAAATTCCCTCTCAAACCAAAAGGACTTATCAAACATATACACCACAAATAACTTATCGCCTTTTAAGGCTCACAATTAACCCTCAAGCCAATCGTAAACGAAAAAGGAGAACCGTGTCTTCTTGCTAATCACGTCAGGGACAGCACTTTCTCTCGTGGGATAGGGAAGGAGCCTTTCCGCTCATAGAGTTCAAAAACTTGCCATTCCATCCGTATCTAAGATCAAAATCAAAGTTTCGAATTAGTAAGCACTATGAACTACGTAAGTTTGATGGCGTTGACTCATAACATGTTTTAGTGCCACATCATATCCCAAAAAAATCACAACCTCTACAACTAAGTTCACAACAATGTAAATGTCAAGCACCTTAATTAAACGCACATCGCTCAACTTTCTTACACCATCCCACCCGCGGCCGGCTACTTGATCAAAATACTAAACACAGCCCAGACTCCACAGGCATAACTATAGCCAAATCCAAACCCATCGCAGCCAAGCATCTCAACCATGGACGAATCTTGGGCTGAGGTCGAACGCATGGCAAAGGCAGTAAGCGCGCCGGACGCCGTGGACGCATTTACCCGTCCGACCGATAAGCAGATTACCCGATGGGTCAACCTCTTCAATTATTCGCGCGCTGAAGCCTCAAGCCTTATCTTGCAGCAAAGGCAAGATGTAACGAGGGAGAGGGTCAGTGATGATCATTGGGATCTAGTCAGAGAAGAACGAGAAGCGATGGGTCACGATCGCGAGACTTATGAGCATGAGCAGCAGCTTGGTAAGTCCCCTGCTTCTCGAATTTATCGTTATAGGCGCATTATTTCCTCTTCCATACACAAGTGCTGGTATATATGTATATATCAGTTTGCCTAGAGTGAGGCTAACAGCGCCCTTAATAGGAAACACTCTTAATAAACTCTCCGCAACAATCACCACCTCTGACGGCGCACGCATCGTGCTCGTTCGCCTTGGCGGACTTCTCGACACGCCCCAAAAAATCCAGGAAATCGCTAGTCTGAGCGAGCCGCCACCTGTAGAAGAGGGAGAGAGTGATATGAGCGGCAACACACGATTCTGTATGGTGAGCGAGGAGACCAAGAGAAAGATCGATGAATACTTGGCACAGCAGCAGGCTGTCAGTAAGAAACCATGAGGCGATAAGCATAGAGGTGCCCAAGGAGCACCTAGAACTTTTGCCGTGCCAGTCATGCATGCGTTGAATGTACATACATGATGTATCTAGAGTTGAGGGGTCATCCCTTTCCAAAGCCTGTTTCCGTATCACGTCAAATTCAAAGGGACCACTCTATCGCTAATACTGCCAATTGCCTAATATTTTTCGCATTAGCATACCATTTGCTGCTATCGTACTAGCTAAGCCACAATGCAATTGGTTCTTTCCTCTTGCAACAAGTCCATCGAAACCTCCATACCAGGCAATCGTGCCCCACGCTCCCTCATTTTATACTCAACCCATTTAGCAGCATTCTTGTGATGGTCATTTTCAAATCCCCAATTTGAGCTGACCGCAATGTCCAGCATCATGTCCCGATTCCTCAAGCTCATCCCTCCATCGAACGCCGCGCCAGACACGTCGCCCCGAAACTCAACGAGGTCATAGCGCAGCATGTTCGCGATCTGCGTCCTTGAGACCGGGCATATGATGCTGTTATTGTTGAAAAGCAGCACGTGTTCGGCGGGAGCAAGTTGTTCCCAGAGCCAGGGCCGCATCAAGAAGTCATCGATTTCGGCCGGCGTCAAACCCATCTCGGGAGGCGCTTCCCGGATCGAGATGAGGTCTGCGGCAACGGCGTTTTGGAGAGCTGGTGAGGGGGGAAAGGCGGAAGGAGAAGAGGTGTAGATGATTATTTGCCAGGTGGAGCCGAGAATGGCGGAGAAGTGGAGGAGAAGGGGTGCGATCGCCGAAAGGGGGCTGCTGTCGACGATCACGGCGACGTTCTTTAAGGTTGATGTGGGGGGCGGGTGGGCTGTTACGGCGGGAACCGGGTGATGTGAGGACGGAGATTGGTGTGGTGGGATAAGAGGCAGTAATGCTGTGCTGGTGGAGGGAGAGGATGGACTGAGTGTTGAGGCTGAGGGGTGGAGATAAGAGTGTGCACATCCGAAAATAGAGTAGAGCATGAAGAGGGAAATTATCGTAGCTACATAGATACTATATTTCCTTCCCTGAGGCTCTGAGGAAGCTACGTTTGAGGTGGGTAGTAAAGTCTGTGAAAGTCAGCATTTTGATCTGTGTCATCCTTCATCTTCTCTCCATACCTTTGATCCCATGTTTACAACGGGTTGGATATCGCAATAGCAATTCAATTCCGGAACTATACAGAAAAATATAATAGCTATGGACTTTCGTATGCACAATAATAGGGAAATGATGAACTGCGATTGATATTTCCAGAATATGTCAAGTGATTCCAGCACTCATTTGTCTTATACACCACATCCAGTCCATGACATTCGACTTGTTATATACACCTGTGCAGAAAACCAACAGCCAAGCACTCCCGAATCGAGCCAGGGCCGAAATAAAGTGTCCAAAGGAGCCGCCAACAAGCCGGCGGCAGCCTTGTTCAACCAGAGCGAGGCTTTGCAAGCGCTTCTTCAGGTTGACCCGGTGGTTTGGAAGCGAGAGATATTCATCCGCATCCTGTAAAGGCTGTTTTCGCGACTACAACGACGAAAATGCATCAAGCTTGTCTGAGGCGTGCGCTTGCGCCAGAAATCTACGCCAAACATATGGATCAATGGAGTATTACCTGAGCCACTTTACCGCGGTACGCATGTCTTCTTCGGCCTTTTCAATGTGGGAAGATTGAATACAGGGTAGAAAGCGCAGGTCGTATTGATGCGGATCTGGGATGCAGAGTTACGCTGGTGTCCAAATGCCGAAGCGTTGCAAGCGCTTATGGTAACCTGCTTAGGCGCTTGAGAAACTTCTTTAGGGGTTGAGATTCGGGTTGAAATAGATGCTATATGCCGATTTTTTCACTTTGAATATTGTTGGTGTTTCGAACCTTATCTATTCCGAGAGAGACTTGTTTCAAGCGTTTGAGCGAGCCAGATGAAAGCACATGATGTCAGCTCGACAGCTCAGGTCATCTGAAGTCACGTGAATACTTGGTCCATGGGATGTTTTGTCAACCTTCTTAGGGAAACTAGCTGATTTACAACAATGAATGAGTGTCTATGTTGTACTAATCCAAAATTAGAAAGAACCTTCGAAGATATTCTGCAGTGGCTATGATTTGAACTCTGTTTTTCACCCATGGTCAACAACTGAATCTTAGTGATCCTACCTGTAATCTTCACTAATAAAGCTGGCAGATTCAAAGCGCAAATAAACTGTCACGATCAATGGTGGAGCACTGGTAATATCGAAGACCCCGGTATGGATAGTAGAAACTAAACAATGAACATGAGCTATATACGCAGATTTCAGGATCTGTACTGCCAAGCATCCTCTGGTCAGACATGGTCAAGCTTACGGTAACAAGACGATTAGCAGTTGACAGTTTCACGAGGCAGCCAAAAAAAAAAAAAAAAAAAAAAAAAAAAAGGGGATAGGGAGGGGCAAAATTATCCCAAATTTGCTTTGGAGATTACTCTTCATTATAGCGTGGCCTAACACACCGTTCCCAATCATAATTTCATTACCATTCAAAACTCCTATAAACTATCCCTCAGGCCTTGTATCCTAGTCCTAATCACATCCCTTTCCTGCCTCATCTGCTGCCTACTCTCACTCTCTCTGATAGCCTCGTCTATTCTCCTTTCCTCTTCCTCTAGCCTTTCTAGCTCCGCCTCATCCGTGATAGTCTCTCCACCATAGACATACATGTCAGGTACTGGACCTCGCAGCGTTCCTGAAATCCTACTGCTTGAACGAACTTCTGATTGTGCGTGGTTGTTATGCGTCAGTGGTGGTCCAGATGTGGCGGGAGTGGGATATGCTGCGGAGTTGCGTATGGGTACTTCTTTTCTCGATATCGCTGTGACGGAGGAGGACTTGGACCCTGGAGTGCCTCGACTGTGTTGTTGATAACTCGTTCTGTTCGATGCAGTACCAGCCACAACGTCATTCTCAATGGTCCTGGGTGTGTTGCGTCCACTATTCTGACCAGTAACGTACATATTCAGTGCCACTCTGCTTTCCATCGACGTATCTTCATCACTTATCTCCCTTGCTTGCACAATATGGGAGTTCCTCCCGACTTTCTCTCGCATCGGCGTAGGTGATACGGTGCTGATATGCTTGACATTCCATTGCGCACCGTATGGTGTCTCCGCTCCATTCTCATAGTAGAGCTCCGGGGTTTGCGATCCCTCAGCCCGCCAGCCTTTCCTATTTCTTCGCCGCCTCCAGAAGAATATTGCAGCTATCAGGATAAAAATAGCCGCAACTCCTGCGGCAACACCGATACCAGCCTTTGCTCCGGTTGACAAACCGCTTCTGTTGCGAGCAGAAGCAGCAGGTATGGCATCCAGTGTCGAGCTCCCTAGGGAAGAAGATGGAGTGCTAGACTGCAAAGAAGTTGCACTAGTTGTGGAGGTGGCTCCAACAAAAAGAGGTGTTTCGGAGCTTCTGCTAGGCAGGTTTACAATCTGCGCAGTCTGCGTTGTAGACAGGGATGTTACTGTTGGAAATGGAATTCTCGTGACAGATAAAGTGATTGGGTTGGCTATCGGTGTCGGCGTTGAACTTTCAGTAGTGCTGGTAGGCAGTTCCGGAAATTGTGTCGCACCTGGAGTACAGGTATATCGACCTCTCAAGAGCTCGGCCTTGTCGGGACAAAGCTCGCTCAAGAAAGAAAGTGGCTCTTGCGGCCCAATGTTGGGGCAAAAGTCGCATAGTCTGGATAGGAAAAAGCTATAGAATGGTTTATCGTCGCCCTCTTGCTTAGATTGATTGCACAGGCAATCGTCGTCGTCCTCGTTACAATTTTTCAGCAAAGCTGGATTGCTCACAAAGGCTGCCCGGGCATCGCGGAAGCATATTTCGTGATTCTCCTGTCGGTTCTGTAAACCTGGCCACTGCCATCCAATTTCCATTCTGAATTATTGTTGACCCATCGTATAGAAAGAGAAGTGGTGGAAGTGCGGAAGAGCACAACCATAAGAATGACCTGACCAGAACAGAATGAGGCTGAGGATATTGAATAATATCGAGTTGCATCGGACGTGTTCCCACCTTTCGTCACCTCCCACCAGTCAAGATCGCCATGCCCCTCCAACCAACGGTGCTTATCTTCCAGATGTGTGCATAGCAAGGTTTCAGGTCGCACGCACGTCCTGCGGGGTGTGTAAGAAGTGCAAGCGGGCCTGTAAATGTGATATTTACAAGGGCGGAGTGGTGTAGGGCGTAGTTTTGGGGGCTAGGGGTCCTCTCCAATAGGCGCTCGCTAAGAATCCTTCGGAGGTTGATTGAAGCCTCGCCAAACACTCTCCTCCAATGGCCACTTGACTCAGCCAACTATTTTGGGGCACGGAGTAATCCCCAAAAACCTTGTGAGAATTTATAGAAGGCAGTGTTTCAGCACAATTGAGCGAGAAAAAGTAAGATCAAAATAGCATTTAAAAAAACACGTCATAAAATAAACCCTATACTCAACTGTAAGAATCATCTCAAAGACCGCAAATCGAATGTCTCTCCAAGTCAGATGCATTTAAGAAAACATCGCGCTGGTTTAAGAGATACAAAATATCGAAATGGTTCTTAATCGGTAACATAAGCTTCCAAGGCTGACTGTGCCGCCCTCGGAAGATGTTATTGTCAGAACTGGTCAGACAAACCGTTTCTTGTGTGGAGTTGAAGAAAATAAACCTCCGTGGGCTCTACTAGTCCATGCATGTCATCACACTGGTGACGAGACTACTCTCAGCTTAGGTTGACAGCTTTGCCTTACGAATGCATCGTAAGCATAATGATAGTCGGGTCTAGCAACATGTATACCAATGTGGGGTGCTTCCAATGGTTCGCTACTTACGCCATTCTAGTAACATACAATGCAGTAGTTAATGGATTGTCGCACGACTCAACATAGCGATCTATACTAAGCTTTCATTCTCGCTTTTGGGCGATCCTGCCACACGCGACAGTTGGCGCGTCATTTGCATCGCTTTCACTCTATCATCATAACAAAAAAATCCAACAATAACCTCAGCTTCATCCCTACGTGCCACCATCAAATCGCAGCCATGCTGTTACTGCGATCCTTTGTCTCCGAATCCTCGCAGCGCTAACAGATCCGTAGTCTTTGCTATCAAGCATATCACCATGTATCATGCTCTACAGGTAGAAGCCTTAAAGTGTAGCATTGAGACTAAACATGGCATGGAGGTACGTGTAGCTTGAGTCCGCTACAATGCAAAGGTAGCCAAGGTTGATTCCTCCCCAACGATCTCTCCAGTATCAGACGCCACACGTCTTGCGCACACATAAGTCTTACGCCACAACCGAGTAAGTTAGCCATTAGTTGAGAAGCAAGCTCTTCGAGCTGGCAGTAACGACCTCGTGTCCTGAAAGTCGTGATAATGTCCTCTATTCATAGCATCTCCTCGCCATATGTGCCGTCAATCTGAGTAGATCATAGGTGTTCGCTAATAATGCCAAAAACTGGCATGATCTTTCGGTGCAATCGTCATTATACTGCGCACCTAATGTTTGTCCCACGTCCTTGCTGGTATTTTTGGGTGCCAGAGAATTCATGACATGCAACTCGCATCGATGCCGGTCCTGATCCAATCAGGGTCTCGAGATGGCAGAGTAGAGCACTATATGGTCTGATAATAGTAATTCATTGCCCTCCTACGTGTGCCGTCCGCGGCGCATGTTGAATCAGGTCCCCTTCAGTAGGGTGTCAATCGAGATAATACGGTTTCGAGTCTGCGAAGGGATTGTGATGACGGTTGCACTGCTCCAGCGGCATCGAGGCGGCCTAGAAATGTCCCAAAGAAGAGACTGTTCGTCTTCCAACTTGCAGAGCTGCTTTGAACAAAAATGAAAAAGAAGAAATGGTAGAGAAATGGTGGGAAGTATCTCGAAATTTATTGCCCCCAACGAGTGGGGAAGTTGGGCTTCAAGAAGCCAATCATATCTCGGAAACCCATTTAGCGAAAACTCCCAAAACTCCAACTACCACTTCATGACCTTTGAGGGAGGAGAAGCTTCAAGCATTGTAAAAGTAATTAAAAGTAATGTATTTGGAGCTCTTAAAGGACTTATAGATGCTATTAGTTGCCAGATCTCCAGCCTTGCTTCTAATAGTCTCTCTTCTACGAAATATAAATGCTTGTCCAAGGTGCTGTTATAGCTTTACATTTTATTTAATGTATCCAGTCACAGCCATTTCCTTAGAAGTTCTCTGGAGTCAATCCATGTTGGGGAAAACTGACACCCCATCTTTGTATGGCAGCTAAGCCATTGTTCTTATCTTCTAGTGTTGCGCATTATACTGTAATACAGCCTTTTTTATGTTGTTGTTGCTGTTATTGTTTGGTTTTTGTTTTGTGGGGGGGGGGGTTAGGTTTATGGCCTTCCCCAGCCCAAATCCGAATACAACTTTTCGAAGTGCTCTAACGTATTGCGGTTTATAGTCTAGGCCTAGGCAGGAGAATCTGGGAGCCTTTGAAGGAACATCAAAAATAGCATGGCCCTTGAGGCCATGAGCAAATGTTATCCTGCACACACGGAACACGAACTTGAAAAGTCGTGTTGGAAAGGGCAAGTCAAACATACGGTATGCTTACCGTGGACGAAGAAATACGAAAAGAACCATGAAAGATCAAAGTATTGCACATTGATCTTCTCTCAAAGTTGAAGGGCTTTTGAATTTATTCTCAAACATGGAACGAACGCCAGCGTAGGCTCTGGAAAACGGATGCTCAATAAGTAGTAGTTGCTTCCTTTGGCATCTGGTTGAAGCTAGCTTCGCACTCTCTATCTATATAAGGCAACGGTCGATCATCCCTAGCTCAGATTCAGCACAGAACAGCATGCAAACGAAGTAGTGGGAAGATACAGGGTATTTAACTATTGCTGGGAAGGGAAATGCGTGTTGAGGATGAATATATAGCATGGCTACGGAATTAGGTAAGATATATACCACAGTCTCTTCAATATGCAAGAACCATAAACATCCTGTTTAACAATATCCCGAATCCAAATATCGCTTTATTCCTTATAACCATTCTACTCTATGATCCGATCACAACTATGATCTTCGGCTTCCTCTCCTTTATCTTCTTTCTCCGGCTCACTCACTCTGCAATTGCCAATTACTTGATCCACCCTGACTTCGGGACAGCCGTTTTACAACACAAAGCCTTCCTCATCAATCCAAACTTCTACACTCTAACCCTCTTGCCGGAAAAGTTACACGGTGTACTGTAACTGGCCGCATATTCCTCATACACAAACATTGCTCGGACAGACTGAATCCCATTGTATGGGCATTGAAACATCGCATATGGTACTTTTGTCTGGCAATTTTTTTATTTAAAAAATGAAGCAGGCTAAGCCTTCAGCAGCTCCCATGATAATCTGACCTCCGAATACGAACTGGCATAAAAAAAAGTGTCTGATCATGTACTAGCTGTCCCGTTCCGTTCCTTTCCTTAAGACGTTGCCCAGCTGATTGGAACACCACTAGCGATCCTGAAATGGAGGTAGGCAGACAATGGCGAGAAGTTTTGCTGATACCTCGAATATAGATGTGAATTGCTGCTGGAGCTGGAAGTGCTACTGCGACTGTATTGTAAATACTTCATGAAACCAGAATAATATATGCAAGATTATATAAATCGAGATCGATATATTATGCCGTAGTTGCGTGAAACCCTTCACACGAATTTCTTCTGGAATTGCGGTGCTCCAAATCGGTGCATCGAGGCCTTCCATTTTTAGTGATATTCATTTGGATTTAGTTGTTGCAGATATAGGTACGGATGTTATCTCGAAAGCAGTGCTATCACATGGTGGTTGTTGCTCTCCTTGACTTCCCACGGGTCGATGCCCCAATTATTGCTCAATGTATGTGCTTCAGGTTCACCACGTACAAGTTAAAGCTCAAATGCAGTTGCTAGTGTTAGTGAGGTGGAGAATATGTTGGATTCAGTACTAATTAAATTGTAAGTGACTTCATACCTGAGTCGCGGCTGGTAGTTTCCGCATCATATATTTTCAAATACGCGTTTGACAACCATACTACCTTAACCTCTACCGCTCCAAATCGCCCGCGCGACGGACATGCTAAAAAATATAAAATGACGAAGATGCAGACCAATTTGGAAAAAGAAAACCATCGTTCATTGTTACAAGCTACAAAAGGGATAGAGGGAGATGCGATGCTGTAGCTATTATAGTAGAGGTGGTTCTTTTTGCGTTGGCATTCCATTTCCTGTACACAGCCCCAGAAAAGAACCAATGCTTAACCCCAATTTCCCGCTCAACTATACACATCCTTCCCCAGTCTAGGATTCTTCCTCTATTGTTTCTCTGCGAATACGTTAGTCGCCATGTTAAGTGGCCTAGAAATGGGTTACATACCAAGTTCAGCCAAGATCTTCTCTCCCTTAGCACGAGCCGACTCGAAATCACCAACCATATAGAAAGCACCTTCTGGCAGATCATCACCCTCTCCGTTCATGATGGCCTTGAACGACCGGATGGTGTCCTTCAAGTCAACCAGCACACCCTCGATACCCGTGAAGACAGTGGCAACGGTGAAAGGCTGGCTTAAGAATCTCTGGAGCTTACGGGCACGCTCGACAGTCAACTTATCAGCTTCCGACAATTCGTCCATACCCAAAATGGCAATGATATCCTGAAGCGACTTGTACTCCTGGAGCATTTGCTGGACCTTAGTAGCGGTTTCGTAGTGGTCTTGTCCAACAACACGAGGATCCAACATACGAGACTTGGAATCAAGAGGGTCGACGGCAGGGTAAATACCTAACTCAGAAATACCACGGGACAAGACAGTGGTGGCGTCCAAATGGGCGAAGGTGGTGGCAGGGGCGGGATCAGTCAAATCATCAGCGGGCACATAGACGGCCTGGACTGAGGTAATGGAACCCTTGGTAGTGGTGGTGATACGCTCTTGCATGAGACCCATATCTACGGCAAGGGTAGGTTGGTAACCGACGGCAGATGGGATACGGCCGAGAAGAGCAGACACTTCAGAACCGGCTTGGGTGAATCGGAAAATGTTATCAATGAAGAGTAACACTATACAGGTTAGCAAAATCTGATGATAGTGCCAAAGCATAAAACTAACCATCTTGACCCTCCTCGTCACGGAAGTATTCGGCAACCGTAAGACCAGTGAGAGCGACACGAGCACGGGCTCCCGGAGGCTCGTTCATTTGACCGAACACCAGGGACACCTTGGACTCTCCATCAAGTTGAATAACTTGAGTCTCTTGCATTTCGTGGTACAGATCGTTACCCTCACGAGTACGCTCTCCGACACCAGTGAAGACAGAGTAACCACCGTGAGCCTTAGCAATGTTGTTGATCAACTCCTGAATGAACACAGTCTTTCCGACACCAGCTCCTCCGAAGAGACCAATCTTTCCTCCACGAGCGTATGGGGCAAGGAGATCGACGACCTTGATACCAGTAACCAAAACCTCAGCAGATGTGGATTGCTCGGTGAAGGCAGGGGCATCGGCGTGAATTGGGAGCTTCTTGACGTGCTTAATTGGTCCACGCTCGTCAATGGGGTCACCAGTGACGTTCATGATACGACCAAGCGTTCCTGGACCAACTGGAATCAAGATTGGTGCTCCAGTATCGGTTGCGCGGTGGCCACGGACGAGACCCTCGGTACCTATTTCATACGCGTTAATTTCTGCAACCATCCATCGTGTCGGTGAAGCCCTTACCATCCATAGCAATTGTTCGGACGACATTTTCACCTAAATGTTGCTGTTGACCTCATCAGCCTGCATGACCCAAAATTTTAAGCCTCGTGTTATGACATACCGCGACCTCCAGTACGAGTCTCTGACCACCGTTATCTGTCTCGAGGGCATTTAGAATGGGAGGAAGCTTGTCGGTATCGAATTTGACCTGTTGAAAGCATTAGTTACCTTTGTTGACACGGCTATGGGGGGATCGTACATCCACAACGGCACCAATGACTTGATGAATCTTGCCGTGAAGGGCAGTATCACTCGCGAATCGAGCAGAGGCAGCTCGTAAACTAGTCGAGACGGCTGGTCTGAAAGCTGTCCTCGAAGCCCGGACGGCTGATTTTTGCAGGGCGCTGCGAAGATGCCGAGTCAGCTCAATTGACCCATTGTGGTCGATTGGAAGCTTTCAACAAGCTCCAATGGACTAATACATACCTCCGGAACATCTTGCAAGATGAGAAAGAGCGTTATGGATGAGAGTGGAGTTAGAGGAGATGATTGCGAAAGGAGTCTTGAGGTACAAAGTTTGAGGTTCGTCAAGCAAATCAGCCGAACAATTTGCGACTAGCGGCCATGAGCACGTGACTATAGAATATCCGGGAAGAGCCGGATCCAATTTAACAGGTAAACATTACTTTGCAGTAACAAGAAGCTGTTGTTTCACTTTCTATCATAGATATAATGTGATATCAAGATACCTAAGTGTCATGGCACGAGATTCAGCATACAGCACGCTCCCAAGGCTAGCCTTTGCCTTTGAATCGTCCCCAACCTCTCCTCTTTCTCAGCAGGCTCCGCGAATCGGGCTTGAGGAGATCCACTATTTAGGAATTGCCTCTCAATCATAACAACAAGCACTTGGCGGTTGGCTTTAGATGACTCAGAAATGATCAAGTATTCGTCTACGATCCCCTACTGAGACGGGCTGTGAGGTGGCGGCGAGCAATACCGAGTATAAAATAGTGATCAAGACGTCAACATTGGGTCAACGACAGTCACGGATCCCGAGGAGCAATTGTGCAAGGACAGATCTTAGCGTAGAATGTGAACACATGCTGTATTTTGAGATCCTTCGCTTTTAACACGCTCATAAATCCTCTCCAGCAAGCAATTAGCAACTTGATATCATCTTCAGCAATACATATGCCTAGAAAGCAGAAATCTAAAGCAACAAATGAAATATCTATCAGGGAAAACCCCATCTCGTCATGTCATCATCATATAACCCTCCCTCCTGCCACCAATTTGTGTGTCTTAGTGTGTTGACTCGATGGCAAGAACCTTCAAAGATGGTCAGTAGTGTTTGACTTAACAGTTGGAGCGCACTTACAATTGCAGTCCTGGTGGGAATGTAGACTTGAGTAAAGTTCTTTCTCCCATTCCACTCAAGCGGTGTTGTGAAGAATCTAGTCTCGGAGTCAATTCTCTCAAAGCCACCGTAGTCCTTAGCATCTGTGTTCAGCACGAGTCTATATGTGCCCTCCTGCTCAACACCCACTCGATAATCCGCAAAGCTCTTGGTAGGATGGAAATTGAAAATCCAGAGCAAGCCCGCGCGCTCAAAAACGACCACTTTGTCGGCCTCGTTTTTCAAACTGATGTAGGCCTGTGGAGAATGAAGCCAGCCATATTTCTCTTCGAGGTGTTGCATCTTGGCATCAAACTCATTTAAGAACTTGTACCGGAGGAGATGATCATCGGTCAAATTGAACTGTCGACGTGCATACCAGAAGCTGTTGTCATTACCTGCACGTGGGAAATCCAACCATTCAGGATGCCCGAACTCATTACCCTCGAAGTTAAGATAGCCCTCTCCTCCGAGACCGTGGGTCAACAACCGAATCATCTTGTGTAGAGATATGCCTCGTTCAATAATCGGTGTCATGGCCGAGAGAGTCGACATATTGGTATACATTTCTGCATCGCATAGATGCATCATGATGGACTTGTCACCAACAAGTCTAATAATTGTCAGTTTTGAATGCACGTGATGGAAATAGAAATGTTACTCACGCCTGGTCGTGACTCTCGCAATATGCAATTGTCTTTTCACCATGTCGACGGTTGGTAAGAGTAAATGTGATATTGCCGATGTCCCAATCGTCATCTTTCTTCTCCTTCAAGATCTTGATCCACATATCCGGAATGGCCATGGCAAGACGGTAATCGAATCCTACTCCTCCCAAAGATAACGAAAGACATAACGCTGGCATTCCAGAGACGTCTTCTGCGATTGTGATCGTCTCAGGATACAGCTGGTGCAGCATTTCGTTCGCAAGCATCAGATAGATCACACCATCCTCATCAACGCCTGGGCCAAAGTATTCATGATAGCCTCCCGAAAACCCTGTTCCAATTCCATGGTGAGTGTAAAGCATACTTGTTACTCCATCGAAGCGGAAACCATCAAAATAATACTCATCCATCCAAAATCGCAAATTACTAAGGAGAAATCTTAAAACCTCGTGAGCTCCGTAGTTGAACAGCCGGCTGTCCCATAACTCATGCTTGCCTTTAGGACCTTCATGGAAGTAGCAGCTATCCGAGCCGTCAAATTCGTTCAATCCGTCTAAGACGTTCTTTGAGGCATGGCTGTGAACTACGTCGAGTAGAACCACGATTCCTAATCCATGTGCGGTATCGATGAGCTCCTTCAGGTCATCTGGTGTGCCAAATCTGCTGCTTGCTGCAAAGAAACTGTTGATTTGATAACCAAAGCTGGCATAATAGGCATGCTCCATGATGGCCATGAGCTGGATGACATTGTACCCCAAATATTTTATTCTCGGCAGCATGTTCTTTGTAAATTCCTTATATGTAGCACATCTCAGTTCTGGGGAGGAGATGCCAATATGAGCCTCGTAGACCCTAACACTTTGTGGCTTCTTTGGACGTGGATGTTTCCGAATATATTTTTTGGACTCAGGAGGATTCCAAAATCGTCCATCGTAGACAGGAGAGACGTGCAGATCTTGTGTGACATATTTGATCCATGCTGGTATGCGCTCGATTCGTTCTCCCTTTGGCGTAATCATTGAGATCTAGTAGCTTAGCAGCTGCTCCTTCCCCTTAATTCGATAAACTTACCTTGATCTTAGAATTGTGCTCGATGGCAGGCTTTCCATCCTTTGCAGGTATTTTAATTTCAAAAACGCCAAATGTGTCCTTCTTCATAGGGTGATCTTCTCTGTTCCATTCATCTACAACCCACAAATTAGCATAGCAAAACAAAAGGAGCTCTGCAACTGCCGGGAAGAAATACTGAATTCACCGATAAGGAATGCCTTCACCGCATTTGGCGCCCATTCCCTATAGGTGATGTTGTTGTCCTTGTCTACGTTGAAGCCAAACTTCTCTGTGCCCTACTCCTGTCAGCCGCGTGTAATGCTGTGTTCCTCGACAATTGTACCCTGCTGAACTTGTCCAAGCCCCCCTCAGTCTCATCGATGGTCTTGATCCATGCCTGTGCTTTGCTGTATCGGTGTTTAAGAGAGTCTTTGAAAGGCGACAACCAAGGATCAAGCTTCACGACACCTGCGCGCAGATTAGCTTGGTCTGTTGTAGACATTCCTATTGAGCTCACCAGTGCCGTCATTAGGCAGACCATCTGCTGCTGAGCCGTGGGTAACGGAGTTGGAGGAAGTTTCGTTGATGCTATCCATATTGTGTGTTTTCGTGGTGTATTTCCGAGCGACAGCAAGCTGCGAATGAGGGCGATGTTCGTTGCAGTTTCCAGCTTCCAGAATCGAGAAACCAGCCTTCAATGCGTATTAAATAGACAGAAATTGTAAAGAAGAGCCAATCAATATAAAAATTGAAGGATTATTTTTCTGTTGACAAAATCGGCGAATATTTCTGCGGTGGCTTTTGGAAGAATCCCTTTCTGCTCTCAGCATGTTGAACCTACTTTACCCTCCCGTAACTTTCCCCCCCAGCAGAATGACGTGCCCCTGTCTGCGGCAAATTCGCCAAGCCCTACCCTGGCACCAGGGATTATCCCGGTCGAGCTCAACCGTTAGATCACCCACGTGATTTACACTTATTGATAGAACTGCATCACTCAACAAGAGAGACTCTCTATGCCGCTGGGTTTCACCTCGCCATCCGCACGAATACTGTTTTAAATAATACAATCATAAGGTTGTATATCAATATTCAAAAAAAAGACACAGAACAGCAAGAAACATCACCTATGCCAGACTCGCTTAGCACCGGCTTGGCCTGGTTCTTACGGTCCGATATCCGCACTGTCCTCCCGAAAGCATCTATTGTTGAGTAACACCATCATCCTCAATCAGGGCCTCGTGCTATCGACAGACGCGCAATGAAGCAGTTATGAGATCCTACGGTCCTTGTTACTATGCCCACTTTAAATCGGAGTGCGACACTCCACTCCTATATCCATAATCGCAGCTTGCTCATCCTCGCTCGGCCGTTGTCTACATCTTCATCAAGCTTACGAGATAGTCAATTTCGACGCTCTGATTTCTCAGGCCAAGGAGCGACAGTAACTATTGAAATCAGGCCAGAGGTTAGAGGTCCTTTGTCTAACGTATCCAAGCATGGAGCACCCAACCAGACTCCCTCGCTTCTCAAAGCACATCTCGACAAGTTTGTAGTGGGCCAGGATAAGGCCAAAAAAGTCACGAGCGTAGCGATATATAATCATTATCAGCGAATCCGAGAAATACGACGACAGTCGGCCGAGGAAGCTGATCGTCTACAGGAGAAACAACGGAGTTTGTTGAAGGATCGAGACCGAGATAGCCATCCTATAGAAAGTAAGTCCATCCATCCACCCATAAGGCGAACATTAATTGTATAATGAAGATGAATTTCCCGGCCACACAGAGACAGTGACAGTGAACTACAGGCCCATGATTGGGCCTGAACCGGAATTGGGATCCAAAGAGCTATCTGTTCCAGATGTAACCGTCATTGAGAAGTCTAACCTCCTTCTCCTTGGACCATCCGGTGTGGGAAAGACATACATCTTATCAACACTGGCCAAAGTACTGGAAGTCCCATTTGCAACAGTAGATTGTTCTTCGCTTACTCAGGCTGGCTACATTGGAACAGACATTGAATCTGCCATTGAGCGATTACTCCTTGCGGCCAATCACGACATAGGTAAATGCGAGACTGGCATCATCTTCCTCGATGAAGTAGATAAACTAGCCAAACCTGCTATCATGACGCATGGCCGAGATGTCTCCGGAGAAGGCGTCCAGCAGGGTCTATTGAAAATGATTGAAGGAACAAGTGTCACAGTTAACGCCAAGAACGATAGAAACTCAAAGACTGAAAATGCAAGAGGTGATAGATTAGATCGAGGCAGCCGAGACAGAGATGCAAGTCAAGGAAAGCCGGAGCAGTATACCATTGATACCTCAAACATCCTCTTCGTCTTTGCGGGGGCTTTTGTTGGACTAGAAAGAATAATCAATTCGCGTCTGTCTGCGGGCTCAAGCATCGGATTTGGAGCACAACTTAAAACCGAGAATCCTAAGAGTGACTCAAACTCAGAGCCTACCGTCCTCCAACAAGTTACTCCACCAGATCTTCAAACCTATGGGCTCATCCCGGAACTGTTGGGTCGAATACCCATCATCACCGCTTTGAACCCTTTGACTCTCCCAGAGCTGGTATCTATTCTCACCGAGCCTCGAAACTCCTTGGTAAAGCAATACACGGCGCTCCTCGGCACTTACAGTATTCAGCTCAAGTTCACCACCCTTGCCTTGCGCGCCATCGCAGAACGAGCCCTCGGCTCTTCTACCCAGAACAAACCAGACAAGACCGTAACTTCCGGCGGAATTGGGGCTCGCGGCCTCCGTTCCATCATGGAGTCAGTATTAGGGGAGATTATGTACTGGGGACCAGGATCTGGCATTAGGTATTGCCTGGTGGACGAGAAATTTGTTCGTGGATACGACAAGGGATCTTCCCAATTCACGACCAAGAAGGATGCAGAAGAGGGCTCAATATCAGTAGCGGCCGATGGAAAGAGCCTGATGCCACGATGTTGGAGTCGAGGGCAGGGCAGGTTATTTGAACAGGCTTTCGAGAACGAGGAAGAGGAATGGCGGATCAGAGAGGAGATACGGGAGCGTAAAGAGAGAGGTGAGATAGAACCCATCAGGAGCTTTGAGGTTTATCGAGAGGTGGGCACATCAGGAATGTGAGCCCGAAATTGAGTTTGGCATTAAGAAACGGTGTTTTTGGCATTGGGCATGCTACCAAGGGAGTTTAAGGCTGTATAAAAGGTCATGAATGTGAGGCATACATATTACGGTCCTAATCTCCATTAGGGCTTTTCCCCTTCAATAAGAGAGCTCCCAGCCTGAATATTCATTCAACCGTAATCTAGTGTACACTGATACAGAGCGTTAACAGTGCTAGCTTATGAATACAAAGTTGTCAAAGTCCAGTGCAGAGCCCCAGTGTTACAACCTTACGGAATCCCCTTATTCGAGGTGCGAACAACGACTAGACACTCCGGAAGCTTAGCAAAACCAAAATCTTTACTTCTTGTTTCATTACCAAGATTTGATTCCAGCCCACAGCTTGAAATGTCTCAAAATAGCGTTAAAACTCGGCCTTGGTAGCTGGAAAAACCAGATTGGAAGACATAAGTGAGAGCCACAACCAATTTGAGCAACGATTCTATGCTCGAATATATGACGAAATTGGAACTTTCTGTCTCCAGCTTTAATAGAAGTTTTTGCTTCATCCAGCGGCAAAGTTGTTGGGTTTCATAACAGATGCGTTAGACCTAATACATCTGCAAGAGTATTAATGACTTGACAAGCGACCTGTGTTTGCATGCGTCTGGTGTTTTTTTATTCGGTTAATATCTGGGATTCGACTGAAAAGTGCCTGACCTAACCCACGATTTAATGGAGTCTGAGATTTTAATAGAGTCAAAGGATAGATGGTATTTTTCAAATTGATTTTATAGTGTAGTAAACTAATAAACTAGCGTATTTTAACTTTAAAGCCGAGATATTTAATGGTAATTTTTAATAATTTTTTTTAATTAAAAAAACCATGTACTTAGTTATTATAAAAAAGTGGGTTTTCGACTTCGTCACTTTTTGGGTAAAAAGTTGTGTCTGGTGTCACGTGATGCAAAGAGTATCAAGACTAAGATTCTCGATCCTCAACCTTCTCTCCTTAGTTTATGCCTATTCTGTTGGAATATGGCATCAACGCCCAAAAAAAAGCAATGGCTACAACATTACAGGCAGTCTCAAAGCCTGCACTCTCCATCCTCCCGACCGAGACAGTCAAGAAGCTCTCAAAAAACTCTAGGGAAGTATCAGCATTCCCAGCCTACACATTTCGGGTAGAATGATTGTTGATTCAATCTACCACGAAAAGATACCAAAATAGACACACAAACTTTTACCTCAGAACTCATGGCTCAAGGCACGATGGAGATTAAAACAACTCTGAAAAGCTGTGGTTATAAATGTGGTGATTGACAAGGAGACCATGGGTAATTTCTAACAAAGAACTCACTCTTGCTGCTAAAGTTAACGGGAGTGCTGCCGCAGGGACAACTAGTAAACCCGAAAAAGGCGTCGAAGCCAAATCGTTAGTCGAGATGCTGTTGGGCAGCGATTCTAGAAGAGGCACTATGTAGAAGCTCAATGGTTACCCAAAAGTTTGAAGTTAGAGACGGCTAGGCAAACCAGTATTGTTTTGCAATTCAGCCGCAGAAAGCAGTGACCCAAGCTGCTGAAACAAAGTGCCAACGCTGTTTGATGGTTTAATAGGAGATATTCAAGAGTGAGAATAGAACGGTCTCTTGGTTAGGTGAGAGACTAATGGCAGACGTATAGGCCACAATATGCCGGTGCCATTATCGTAATTTGCTGGGAGATGTTACTAATAACTAGGTGATTATCTTTAAGTTCAACATAGAACTTGCTCTCGGAACGAGCACTTGGAAAGCCTACGTGATTCACTTCCAACACATATAATCGTTGACAATTTGCAGGCGTAAATAATATTGGGTGCTCAGCATTCCCATAAAACGTATATTCGCTTAGCAATGTTGACTGGATCTAAACCATTTAACGCTAACGTTACAAAACAGAACGAAATCATCTTGACAAGATAAAGAAAACCTTGACGCCCAACCCTCCACGTTCAATTTATATCCTTGATAACCCCCCTATCCGCTGACCACTAAATAATCTGGGAGGAGCACTGAGCGGGTTGTCCCTCGGAAAAGAAGGTTGTAGATGATCCTGGCACAATAACACCACCGGGTACAGTGAAGCGGCCACCACCAATAATTTCGGGCAAAGGTGGTTGCGGGATTGAACTCCTAACAGAGGCTTCGGAGCAGTCCGCATGTAGGCAGTAGCATGCCTGGTCGGCGCCGTAAAGAGTGAAAGTTGCGGCAGCAATACAGCCAGCAAGACAGGCCGGCTCGAAAATTCCACAACCAAAAGAGGCCGTCGTACACTCCAGGACTGCAACACCGTACGCTACGGTTGCAACATTTTGACATTGGAGACACTCAGCTTCGGGCCCCAGGTCAAGGTCGAAGCAGTTAGGAATCAATGGAGGCGAGGAAATACCCAGCGAGACGCCGCTCGATATCTCTTCTCCAAGTTCAACCAACTCTTGCACAGAAGCGGTAACAGTTGAGCCGCCTTCAAGGCAAGCTTCTACACGGGACTGTCGCGCACTAAGAGAAGATCCTGTCTCTGCTGTTGGAATGGCCGAGCCATGAACCATACGACTACTGAGGAAAAGTGCCCCGGTAATAGCGCCGCTGAGAGTCGAGATATTGAACAACATACTGATATATAATAGGGTAGCTTGGTTTGGAACCGAAGGGGTTCGAGTTGGGTTTCTTTACTTGAGAGTGAAGATTTGAGAGTGAAGATTTGAGAGTGAAGATTTGAAGTCGATGCTGTCGATGCAAGTAGAGCGTTCATGTCCTTATATATTTCTTTGGATTTAAAGAGCTAATACAGAACGGAAAGTTGATGTATTGATTATTAGGTTAATTAATAGAACTGTAGGTTAACTCTTTAATGTAAAACGCATCACACATCCCAAGAATCCTTATTTTTTTAATCAATATCAATGCTTTAAGATCGTATAACCCTCTTTGGACTTTACGACAATAAGTGAAGTGGCTTAGAAGTCGCACCAACAGCCTACTAACATGATTTAAGAAAAGATAGCCTTCAGCTAAAAGAAAGCCTCTTTGAAATGGGTACATATCTTCGTTTTGAAATTCACGCCAGCTTCGCTGCCAAGACCACTAGCTACCCTCTTGCAGCTAACTACAATCACTAGAGTAGCCGCCTTCCAGCCCCTGACTTTGGAAACTATAGGGCATCCTTTAACAAAGTTTATTTAAAGTAATGAATATGCCAAGGTGAAGATACATTTATATTTTATTTCGCTTTTAATCACGATTTACTACGGTTTTCAAGTTCCCCCTACACCCCCTCCCCAAACCACCCAGCCTACTTAAACCAAAATGATAGGCAGTGACCATTTAAAAAGAAAAAGAAAACGAAAAACAAAACTGCACAAAGTTTTCTGAAAACGGACATTCTAATGAAATTTGACCTGAAATCACACCAGCAAAGTTCAAATTTTGATTCAAAGGCGTTATTGTGAACCCCCCCCCCCAAAACACAAAAACCATCGATAAAACGCGTTTTTAGGTGGCTAGCCAAGACTCCTTTCTAGAAGTGGCCTCAGATCAGATCATAACTTCTCGTGCTTTAAACATAAGCGACCTTGGCGGGTTTCAATGGCGATTGGGGTCTTGGCGGCGACAGCTTCAAAAGAACTGCCGGGACTTGTGTTCAATGCATGTGGCTTTCTATTTCGTGCGTCTCCGCCAAGCCGTCCGTCTGAAGCAGCTCGGGTGCTTCTTGCTTATAAAACTAGAAGAATGATACACAGCCCCCGCTGCCCCCCCTCTGAAAAGCTTTGGTTATCGGCATTCCTGCGAGGCGAAAATAAAATCCCGTGCACTAAGCGAGAGGAGTGTCCACCCTTTGGCTCGCTTAACCATAGGGGCGGAGGGGAGCCGAGTAACCATCGTAGCTCTCGTTACGGAGTCTGCAAACCAGTAAGGAAGCTGTTATATGCAGAGCCTGGTGGCCATCAAATAAGGCTTTCACGTTAGAGAAATCCAAAAAGAACACTAGAGGCACGTGAACGTATTTTAGATCCCTGCTAATTTTTATACCCCATTTGGAATTATAATAATTCGAAATTTAGTGTTTCAGACGTGAGGTTTAACAGATTTACAGTAGCTGACAAGCTGTGTAAATTTGGCAGCAGCAACCGAGGACATTTTCAACTTAAAGACTCTTTTGCACCACATTATTAATTGAAGTATTTAAAAAAGCACTCATGCTGAGGTATAATTGTGTTTATCTAGCCCGCTTATAACTTCATACGAATCGAGGCTATGAATCGTAGCATATGTATGAAATAGCTAAAATGACCACCAAGAAATATCAGCGGAGTAGCGATTGATTAAGCCATAAAGATTATTAACATAATATCCAGATCGACAATAGACTTCACGTTAAATTATAAGCCTCTAAACGCTCATGACGATCTTTTTATCCAACGTTGAGCTTTTTGAACCTTAGCAATATACTACGGGATTTTCGCCTTGCAGGGACCTCGCAACCATCAACTTTGTCAGCCAGAATACAGATATCCCAGTACCAAAAATATGTGCGTTTGACGCCTCGACAGAGAACGAGCTAGGTTTTGAGTGGATCTTGATGGAGATGCCACCGGGTGTGTCTCTGCGATCAAAATGAATGAAGCTATCACTGGAGACGAGGAAGCAGTTAGCTGATGAGGCTGTCAAACATCAGGCTCAGCTTTTCCGAAGCAAGTTTTCTGGAATTGGAAATCTACTGGACGCTCATACGTCCTCAAACCCAAGCTCAGGGTCAGAGACAGCCCGAATGGCCCTTCCACTTGGGCCGCTCGTCTCATTAATCTTCTTCTGGGGGATCGCCTTTCTCACGATGTCCCTCGCGGCCCATTCTCTAACAGCCATGATTGGCTTCTTGCACGATTGCCATTTATTCTCAATGACCAGGAACACATCATCCGGAGTTCTGAAGATGAAGATGACTTGGACAATGAAGGGGTAAAAGAGCTATATTGGATTCACTTGGAGGAGTATGAGACAACCGTCTTACGGGGTTATTTCTTAGAGCGTATGACAGAAGTCGAGCCACGGTGGGTGGGGGAGTCGAAAAGCGGGTCTCTTAAGGCGGACTTCGACACTGCCATTGCATCTTGCGACGGGTTTTCAGTGAAAAGGGTCCAGAAATGGCTAGATGGGCTCAAAGTTGTGGAGAGCTATAGTTTGAGAACTGCGTTTATGGAACAGCATTTCGAAGTTGAATAACTGATCTTTTGAATGTTTCTCCTTCTCCCTACTTATTTACGTCAAAAGCTGAAGAAACACTCAGCCCTGGGATAAGTACTGTAGAACGTTGCCTCTTCCGAGAGAATATATATCCCGAAGCCAAGCCAATACACCGATGCCCGAAAGACTTCTACCATGTCATCGGCCTTGTTTGTGCTTTCAGGGCTATCTTTCTAAAATACCCTCAAGAATATTTCACATGTTTCCTAACTTGCTGCACAGTATCAATTGCGCCGGAAGCCGTTGGGAAGATAATAATGATTCGCATCTCCTCTAAGCAAATAGCCAAGGTCCCCGAAGATGAGCGGCTCTGCGAGGACGTGTGTAAGTATCGCACGGGATATGCAGACAATATTCGCATTTAAATTGCAGGTCTAGAAGCTGGCCAACCATCTGCTTATGAAAAAGAACGACCGGCGAGAGCTGAGATTTGCGTCGTGGCTAACCTACCAGAAAGTGGTGGATGGGTGCGAATAACGGCTTGGGAAGCTATGAAGATTGCTTCCTGCTAATATGCAGACTCGCCAACTGCCCGTCAATAAGAGCAAATCGATCTGTTTTACGCCTGCCTAGCCTTGCACCGTACACCGATGGAACAGGGGCTCTCTGAACTTTGAGTGCGCTGTCGTGATCCGACCTTGTGGGTGCTTCAAGGGGGGGGGGGCATATTCTAATCATTTTGCATCCATCTGGCGATGGCGAATGTCTGAGAGAAGAGCTAGGAGGAAGTGTGTGTTGATAGGTCTGGTTTCTCTGCAGCGGGCACTATTTTGAGCAAATGCTGCGCTCGCCGGCAGGAGAAGGAGCATGTTAGTGATCGACTGGAGAATTTGGAGGACGAAGAAACCATGTACGTCAGCGAGCAAGATGTGGTGCAGATGCATTCATTGCGGCAAAGACGCTTCGCAAAGGTACAAATTTACGGGTTCGAGAGCGACTTCTGAAGAACTGAAGATGGTAGTGCACATCAGATTTGGAGAATATCTTTATACAAGTATAGCCCCCGTAACCCGGCTCTTTTCCCCAAAATAAAATGCATAAAAACATAACAATGCACGCAATCAAACTCAGAATACATCTCGTATCAAATCTTCTTCTTTTCTGGATGATCAAAAGCCGCTAGTACCGCTGACAATTATCCATCCTTCTATCTACAAGCATCTCCCCACCCGCCCCGACAACAAATGAAAGATTGTGTTTATGATTTGCTTTTCTGAGACAGCAGCATCGATATCGTAGCAATATTTCCATTAAAGGCAGAAATACCATACAGAAGAAATCTAGTCCTTCTTCTTGGGCTTGCTTTGGATCTGACCTTGGCCGACGTAGCCTTCCGATGAGAGACCACTGATGGGTTCGGAGTTTTGTGCCTAGAAGAAGAAGAAAAAAAATTAGTTTTGCCATTTACATTCATAGTATGTGGGTGGTTTGGCGGAGTTAGATACGGATCAGCAAGGGATAATACCTTCAAGTACTCGTTTGTAGCCTCCTCCCATTCCTTGTTCATGGTTGATGGTGCTGCGCCGGCAAAGGAGCGGATAGTAGCAAAGAGAACGAAGGAGAGTGCAACGGCGGCGAAGGTATAGCCTGCAACCTTATAACCCTCTCCTGGTGGTGTTTTGGCACGAGGTCCGTGGTCACCAAAGGCGATCCAGTAGGCTGTGGCGCGTTAGTAATCATTCACAATCGCACGCAAACATCCCAATGCTATAGTCGGCAGCTCTAGCTCGCTGATGCTGCTGGGTCTTTGCAGCTGCAGAGTAGCCCATGTGGGCTTGAAGGGGTCTATACCAGCTTTCTTTTCCTGCAAGGTTAACTCGGACCAGTTCACCTTCATGCGATCCCGCAACTGCATCCACAGGTCAGCCTGCTCCTGAGGTGGCATGCCCTCCCATCTCTTCTCAATATTTGCCAGCGTTGGATTGGAGATGGCATGTGCCTGTCTCTTCTGCTCGGCCGCTCTCAGGACATTTGCTTGAGCCGCGGGTCGTACGATTGCGCTTCGCGAGCTTCGGACGAGCGATTGGCGTAGCATGTTGGGGAGAATTGTGTGTGCAAAGCGGAGAGGGCTACGGGAAATGCTCAATTGAGTGGTTTCGACGCGGCGCAGAGGTCGTGGTGAGTGGGTTGTAAGGATTTCTAAGGTTCAGGGAGAAGAAGGGAAGAGACATCGTAAGGTCCAAAAGTTAGCGAGATTTTGGATCCCCACTATTTTAGTCACGTGATAAAAGGATCTGTTGTGATGTTGATGGCTTCATTCCTATAATCTCCATTTCGCAAGATCTCTCGGTCCAAGAGTTTGTGGATTCGATAATTGTTCCATCTAGCAGTGTAATAATTATCATTGGTTTAACAGTTGTAAGCATTTAAGATTGACCCAGGCGAGTAGAACTACCTGGCATTCTCTCCTCTGGACGGAGCCTGCTCTGTCTATGTACGCAGCTCTATTTATTTGCTTGTTTTTTGATGTCTCTGTCATTGTAAATAGTTCTGCTCTTTCAGAAAACCAAGCAAATTTCCAGTCCTATTTCACCCTGTTTCGGTATTTCTACATTAGTTGCCTCATACTATGTCATTCTTCCCCTGTCCTAGCACTTACCTTGAGGTGTTCTCATAGTTTTAGTAACCAAAGTAATAATCTCTAAACTGTGATTCCCCGAGATAGCTTGAAATACCTTGTAAGGTTACCTTTTACAAGGCACCTGTTTCTTTATTCCCAGTCTACTTACATGTCCTACTTTAGTCCAGCTTCCACGGAGATTGACCGTAGGCCCTAAGCTGAGGCGCTGAATCTGAGAGACAGATAGGCAAGCAGACCATATCTAGCATCGAGTGTAACCTGCTGAATAAAAAAAAAAAACTCTCCGCGCTCAAACGGGACGAAGAGACATCAACTCCAAGATTCGGATACACGTGACATGGGTACCCTGCACGGCTTGCATAGGCAGTGTGCCGGCGACATTTAGGTCACTTATAATATATCCCACCACACTGCAATATACTCCAAATGTTGACATGCAGCACAGAGGACCATTCCCGCACAACCATGTTGAAATCCGACATGCTGACCACGTGATGGTGCTTCCTCTTGCGAACTCCGAAGCGGGAATTGAAACCGTGAATCCGAAGGAAAGGGATCTCAAAGTATGGTAACATGGCAACGGTCAAAACGCCCATCTCCCATGCAGAGAAAATCTTTGTGACAGGTGTGACGATATGAGCCTATGCCATGGGCTGGCTGTTTATCTGCTGTAGCTCCTAGCAGAGCTCTCAGCGTGGGGCGTTATCTTGGAAAAAGAAAGCCCGAGAATATATGCGCCGACCGCAATCTTTTCAGAATTAGTCACCTTGATTCATCGCTATATCCGATATGAGTAAGAGAAAATAGCATATGGCCGAGTGAGGTATTTAAAAAGGGATTGTGGTGTTATTTTGAGCCAATCTGATTATCATGCAATAAAGACTAAAGGGCTTGACACGTGTGGCGAGATGAGATGTTGACGCTCTCATAAGTAAGTAGTAAGTGGCAAGCTTGAAGCTTCCGAGCTCGCAGCATCATCCCGTCTCATCTGGAGCTGGTTGCCCCATATTTTCTATAGTATGTAGCTGTAGCTGTAGCTGTACTGTAGTAGTGAGTGGGCTGACACAGCAAGCGTCATGCCCACTACCGTAAGCTGCTACTGCTACAGCATATTCGGAGTAAGCTTCATCCAGCAGACTTGACGGACAGCGAAGACAGAGAATCACCCTGGTGGCACAAGAGACACTGCAATTGAGGATATCGCCAGAACTCGGACCTCACAAGAAGATAAAATGGTGATACGTTCCACCAAATTATCGTACACACGATGTTTTGTACCGAGAGATCCCGGAAGCCAGGTCCAGTCCCGGGCTCAGCCTTTAGGGGTAACAGTGGCTGATGTGCTCGAAACCATTGATAGCCTTGTCGAAGGGAGGGGATGTCAGGTAGAATTCTGTTGATCAGATGGGAGGGAAAAACTGTCAAAGCAAAACCAACAAAAATAATACAAATATATCAATTGATGAAGAGGGATGTATTACTCAGTGGATATTATTAATCGGTTTAGTATGTCGAGGTAATTGAATGCTGCTGGAAACTTTTCTTACTGGGGGTTTTTTTGGGTTGGTAGCCTTGTAACCCCTCCAAGCTCTATAGTAGGCTGGATGCTAGGCTGGGGCTAGGCTGGGGCTAGGCTGGGCTTAGGCTGTGGATGGTGCTGTAACAAAAGTAAAATCAGGCTGTCTGTCCCTTATGACATTGGCTACTGTGATGGAGGGGTTCCAGGGGGGAGGCGCGGTTTTTGGGTTTACTGTAGTGTTTTTGACTGGCTCTTCGGTCATACACCATTCACCATCCACTTACCCATCATCCCTCACTTTGCCCCACCAACGACACAATCTACTTTTCTTCTTCTTCTTCTCCTCCCCCTCCATCCCGCTTCTTTCCATCTTCCTCCCTCAACAAAAACATTCCTCATATCCTAATTCTATCCTCATATCAATTCGTATTCCATCTTTCAATTACCACTCACTACAATCCCACATCATCAATATGGCACCAACCAAGGTCGGAATCAACGGCTTCGGTCGTATTGGTCGTATCGTCTTCCGAAATGCTGTTGAGCACGACGAAGTCGACATCGTAGCTGTCAACGATCCTTTCATTGACCCAGAGTATGCCGTAGGTGTCCAGGTCTGCCACCGCTAGAGCTCAGCAGCTAACATAATCGCAGGTCTACATGCTCAAGTACGACTCCACCCACGGCCGATTCAAGGGCACCGTCGAGGCCGTCGAGGGCGGTATCAAGGTCAATGGCAAGCTCGTCAAGTTCTACGCAGCCCGTGACCCTGCCGATATCCCATGGAGCGAGACCGGCGCATACTACATTGTTGAGTCAACCGGTGTTTTCACCACCACCGAGAAGGCCAAGGCACACTTGAAGGGAGGAGCGAAGAAGGTCGTCATCTCTGCCCCATCTGCCGATGCTCCCATGTACGTGATGGGCGTCAATGAGAAGACCTACAAGCCCGACGTTGAGGTCATCTCCAACGCTTCCTGCACAACCAACTGCCTTGCTCCTCTCGCCAAGGTCATCCACGACGAATTCACCATCATCGAGGGTCTCATGACCACCATCCACTCCTACACTGCGACCCAGAAGACCGTTGATGGCCCATCTGCTAAGGACTGGCGTGGAGGCCGTACCGCTGCCCAAAACATCATCCCATCTAGCACTGGTGCCGCCAAGGCTGTCGGAAAGGTCATCCCAGATCTCAACGGCAAGCTCACTGGAATGTCCATGCGTGTCCCAACCTCCAATGTTTCCGTTGTTGACTTGACTGCTCGCATTGAGAAGCCAGCCACTTACGATGAGATCAAGGCTGTCATCAAGAAGGCTGCTGAGGGCGAGCTCAAGGGTATGTGCATGTCGCTCTAATCCATTCAAACATCTACTGATACATATAGGTATATTGGCTTACACCGAGGACGAGATCGTCTCCACCGATTTGATCGGCGACAACAACTCATCCATCTTCGATGCCAAGGCCGGTATCTCTCTGAATAAGAACTTCGTCAAGCTTGTTTCCTGGTACGACAACGAGTGGGGTTACTCCCGCCGTGTCTTGGACCTTCTCAGCTACATCGCGAAGGTCGACGCTGGTGCCAAGTAGGGGAACATCATTTTTCTCTCAAACTCTTTCAATTTTCTGAGATCAACTCAACTCACCAAGGCACCTTCTGATTGATTATTTTCTTGTGGCAGAGACGTATTGAAAGGTCGGCTATAAGTGGTGTATTGGTAAGGTTGGGGAGGGAATGAACGGCAATGGTTTTGCTTAGGAAATTGAAATACGAAAAGCATTGCCTTTCCTGCCCCAAGATACTGATCCCATCTCATGAGACTTATTCGTCAGGCAATTTCCCTATATGAGTGAACTGATGTTTCTTCATATCGTGCGCCTCGACGATTTTTTTTTTTCGGATTTCATATATTTAGGAAAGTTAAAATATCTGATATAATGATCTTAATGCTCACATGAAATTGATATCTATTTATTATAGCCAATTGCAACATATCACCATGCGATACGGGTTAATTCTTCGTGACTTCTGAGGTATTCTAAACCCATAACAAAGCCTGCGCTTCGACTCTGGGTAATATCGGATCTTCTGCAACTTATCGCCTTTTTCCATTTCTATGCGACACTACATTCGGTATGCAAGCTATATGCCCAAAAAAAAATCCTTCAACAGCTACGCTAGCTCCTTCCACACAACACAAAAACAGAATTGTGTTTACCGTCTAGAACATGGTTTCCTAAACTAGTCTAGCTCGAAAACCAAGGCTAAGCGAACCGTCCTCATGGTTCTCCTCGAAACTGCTACAGATATATATTTCGCCCACGCATATTGCAACCCGACCCCTCAAAACCTACAGGCCAGCCTGTTTTCTTAGGTTCCATTTGACAGCGTTTAGTCGCCCATAGATTTCGGCGGTTTTCTGATATCCTCGTTACACGCGGTTCGCACGATATCTTTTGGGGGGAAAGGGAAAACCTGCCCCCCTCCAAAGTTTGCCTGCAGGGATTCCTGCGGCGGCTTTCATGCTTTTTGGGCCTTGAGTTCTGGTACGTGACGTTTTTTTTTCGGCGCTTGCCTGATATACCTCCTTTCTTGTTACATGCTGTGAGAGGTGAAGTTCGTCTCGAATACCTACGCCAGCGCGTGGATCGAAATTTGGTTCTGTTTTGTGCCGTTTTCCGCTTTCCCTGTATCTGGAGTTCGCTGGAGTTTCGTAGCCGGCCCCAAGCTGTCCAAACTGTCAGTCGTTTTGTTGCGGCCAAAAACTCTCAGGGCTGGAATTTAAAGCCCAAGAATTTATTTAAATGGGGGTTCTGGAGAGTATGTTAAGCAGCGCTGAGCTGTCCTGGACTTCACAGATATCCTGTTCCGTCTCAATAGCCTCTTTCATGCATTTACCTATTCTTGTTTTGGGCTCCTGAACAGCAACCCCCCTGTTCTCCTGCGTCCTGCTTTTTGAAGTGGCGAATCTGTCACTTGAGGTCTCTAAAAGTTAGATTACTCAACTCGAAGCATATCAAAATCTCTATATCGAAGGCTCCATAGAGCGAAGACTTCTCTAGAAACTAGAGCCTATGCTCATTCAGCAATGCTGTTTTTCATATATATCTGGAAACTTGTTTTTAAACTAAACCCATCTCCGCCTACCTCAAGTATCTGTCATCTACTGGATTATTGACATTCGCTAACAACATGAAAAACAGATTATATATTCTCCACAGCCCGTCTCCAGCCTGAATCTGTATTTTCACTCAACATCTTAGCAGGGCACATCTCATAACTTGAGACTTGAGGCTGACGATACATAATTATCCGCCATTATCTGATCTGGATCCTATCTCGAAACCGAGAAGCATCTGTTATCAATTCATTACTTCAAGGCTCGTGTGCTGAGACGTCAGGCGGTGTCAAGCGTAGTCTCGTTGACGAGACTACGTAACTTCTGTCTTTATAATCTTTAATTTCCATCTTAGCCAATTCGGCCTACTTCGAGTTCGAGGATGGCTAGACTAAACAATATTACACGACCAACATTTCCGGCATCGATGCCTGCTGGCGTAGGACCAGTGCCTATTCGTGCCGACGGTGGCATAGCAGATATGGACATAGTCATGAAGGAAGATGAGGATATGAAACGTAACGGTACCATAGATCCCCGGTCTCTCGCTCTCCAACCAGGATTAGAAACCCCTCTTTCTACACCACTAGAGACCGAAACAGCGCCTTCCGAGTCCACATCGCAATCTGACCATCCAAGACGACGTAAGACTCCTCTACCCACTGGGGTCTGCTATGATGGCAGGATGAAGCTTCATGCGAATGCCGATTTCTCCGCGAACCCGCAGCATCCTGAGGACCCGGCACGAATTGAAGCTATATTTAATGAATTCAAACTTGCAGAGCTCGTCTATACCGGCAAGAATGACGACAAGTGGTTGAAAGAGCAGCTCAAGATAAATCCTAATAAGTACATGTGGAGGATTCCAGCCCGATTGGCTACAAAGGAAGAGGTCTGTTTGTGCCATTTGCCGGTTGCATATGAATGGGCCAAGGGTTTAAATGCAATGTCGTCGACTCAACTACGAGACATGACCTTGACAATGGATCTGGGGAGAAAGTCTCTATATGTTGGAAACCTCACCTTCGAGGCGGCATTATTATCAGTGGGTGGTGCAATCGAGACCTGCACACGGGTAGTTAGAGGTGAATGCAAGAATGCATTCGCTGTCATCCGTCCACCCGGTCACCATGCGGAGCCTCACGAATCTATGGGCTTTTGCATCTTTAATAACGTGCCCATTGCTGCAAAGGTCTGCATGGCTGATTATCCGGAGACTTGCCGCAAAGTGCTGATCCTAGACTGGGATGTACATCACGGCAATGGCATCCAAAATATGTTCTATGAAGACCCTAATGTCTTATACATTTCCCTTCATGTTTATCAAGACGGCGAATTCTATCCTGGCCCACCTGATATGCCTGGTGTTGAGGATGGGGGTGTGACTAGTGTTGGAGCTGGACTCGGTACTGGCAGAAATGTCAACATAGGTTGGCACAGTCAAGGAATGGGTGATGGCGAATACCTTGCAGCTTTTCATCGTATCGTAATGCCTATTGCTCATGAGTTTGATCCAGATCTAGTCATCATCTCTGCTGGCTTTGATGCTGCGGCTGGTGATGAGTTGGGTGGTTGTTATGTTACCCCAGCTTGCTACGCTCATATGACACATATGCTCATGTCGTTAGCAGAGGGAAAGGTTGCCGTATGTCTTGAGGGTGGCTACAATCTGGCAGCTATTTCTGTATCTGCCCTTGCAGTAGCTAAAACTCTCATGGGTGACGCACCCCCTAAGAGTGATACATTCCAACCTTTGAATGAAGGGGCCGATGCAGTATTGAGGGAGGTGAAGAAGCACCACGCTGCATACTGGTCGTGCATGCGTGATCCAGGGATGCCTATCACGAAAGCTCGTGATGAAAAAGGGCCGTCGATCGGCGATGCTATTCAAAGCCAACGAAGGGAGACGCTATGGAAGTACAAGATGACCAAGGTTTCTATCGTGCGAGAGTTTATCGGCCACACATTCAACAACCAGATCTTGCAAACCCCTGATCTGAACGATGCTGAGAAGCTGGTTGTCATTATTCACTCACCGTAAGAGCCGCAATTTATCTATATGATACTCTCCACTGACAAATCCATAGCGCCCCAATCTATTCACACACCGACCGTGTGGGTCGATTCATCCCAGAGAGGAGTATTGTCCCAGATCCAGTGACGCCATACATCGATAAATTTCGGTCCCTGCAGTACGCCGTCTGTGACATCAATATCCCAAAGCATCTGCCACCGTCACTGAGCGGGGTGCCAATCAACACACCGACGCTCGAACAACAAACGAGAGACGTCATGGGCTATCTCTGGGATAACTATTTTGAGCTACGCCCCCGCTCGATCGTTCTCCTCCCTCTCGGATCAGCCGCACACAAAGCCATCCGAAACCTGCTCGTCTCTCGTCCTATAGTCGTTCGCGACCGCGTTTCTTGTATCCTATCCTTCCTACCCGCCGAGCATGAGCTAAGACGCATGGACTGGAGCAACGACGACGGGCTAGAGCATTGGTGGAAGAGGCACACGCGGACGTATGTGCAAGAGGGGAACGAAGCCTGGGAGAAATGGGACGAGAAGAAATTGAGGAGACACGGGCCGCTGTTCAAGGAGGGCAAGGGGAGCTTCGAGGAGGCGATCGCGTGGTGCGAGGAGCAGGCTGACGCGACGTTGGATCGGGCTAGGGATATTGCTGGCTCGGGCACGTAGTTGATGGTTTGGAGCTGGAAGGGTATTGTCCGGAAGGTGGGTCCGTAGAAGAGGGAAGGAGGCGTAATATGGCAAGCTCTGGGTATCTCAGAAACCGCGAAGTGAATTGGTTGAAATCGGTGAGAGTGTAAGAGGGGATGCAGGCCAACGAATAAGGGATTCAACCACGAGATCAGAATATATCTTTCGAATGGAAGAATCCATTAGGAGGGAGAATGGGAACGCATGCATTATATACCTTTGGACTTTCGTGAGACTTGCAGTGCAGTGAGATGATGAGATGAGGTGAGGTAGAAGAAATTTTCATTATTATGGCACGACACAGAAGAGAAAAGTTAAACCATGACTCTAAACTACACACCCACAGGAATAAAGCGCTCAATCATCATCTACATCCTCGCTGTCCTCATCGCTCGAATCCTCGTCCGCTCTGTCATCCGAAGAAGTCCCTTCGCCATCAACCGAGATATCGCCTTCCCATTTCCATAAACCAGGGCCCCAGCTTGCTGACAGGCGCTCTGATTCTGGGACCCAGTTGCCTGTTGAGCTTGCATCGTTGGCATAGAGGTGGGTGTCGTAGTAGGTCGGTCCTTCTGCTTCACAGGAGTCAATGATGCCGTACTCTACCTCGCGATCATGGAGGTCGACATATGGAGGCACGAGGCTGCGGTAGCTCGTCGGTAGAGATATATTCTTTCCACCTGAGTTGAGAGTTTTGCGGTCATCGCTTATCACGCGCTCAACCGTCGATTCCCAGGTCGAGAGGTGTATGGAGAACCAGCGTCCTTTGGAGACAAGGAATTGGAGACGTTCAGGCTTGGTTGTTGTGTTCTCGTATAGATGCAAGATATCAGCGGGACTGAGCTTGCCTAGGACACCTGAGAGATGGCGATAATCTTGATCTTCTCCCCAGGCCATCCGCTCTAGCATTTTGACTGGAAGAACTTGGGCATATTGGTGCTGGAGCATGGTGTTTGAAGGGAAGATATCTATTTCCATGAGTTGGGAAAGCTTGTCTGCCATCTCGCTCTGCCGCACAATATCTATCGTCGTCCACGTTCTTGCAAGACGAAGTCGTAAGTCATCTCGATGACTAATACCATATCTCGGTGGTTCTGGCGCAAACTCGCAGAATAATTGATTGTGGAAGAGATTGTAATATGTCCAGTTCTGATAGATGGCTTTACGAAGGCGCTCTGCTTCGTGAGGGCGAAGTAGTCGGCGGTTATTGGAGTCATAGCGCCATCTAAGCTGCGGATAGATCTCCACCCAGCGTTGGACCACATTTGCATATCCAACAATTTTCTTGATAGCTTCCATGTTGAGATGCGGGTGCCCGCTAGTCCGCACTACTTTCTCGAGCTCGTATCGGCGGCGAACCTCTGTACCGATGGGATTGCGTGTTGCAATTGTGGTATCGCTGGCGTAAAGCTTCATAAGTTCCGGAAATGGAGAGTAGGATGAATTGTAAAGAGCTTTCCGCAGGATGGGCAGTTGCTGACCTAGATATGCTCCGTGGTTCTTCTTCGACGTTTGGGAGAGATTTATTACGGAGTTTATGGTGGCATATTCGTAGATCTTCTGGAGGATCTCCGTGGAGAGTAGGTTGATGGACATCTTGGAGGACTTGTCGGGTCTTTCTTGTAGTATAGTTTGAAACGCGATTGCAATTTCTGTAAACATGATTAATGTACTGGATGGTTTGAACATATCCGGTAGTAGCGACTTACTGTTCTAAATCTTGTGTATGTCTCTAGCTTCCTTGATTAAAGCTACTTCTTCCGCCGATGTTGATGGTTCTTTCCACTCAACCAGCCCTGCTCGCACCTCAATCACGTCCCCAAAGAAAGAAAATGTCGTACAAAATTATCCCGATATATATCGAAACCAAACGCTCGAGAGCGTATGTCGTAGGGAAGCTATTGAATGAGCACCCACGACGCGAGAAGTATAGGACCTATCTCTTGGACACCCCGCCATTGGGGCTATAGAAAAGACAGAAGACATCGTTAGATGTTCTGCTGCTTGAGAAAGCCAGTCGCATGGGACTGAGAAGCTGTGATTGACTCATGATTGCTGTTGATGAAGAAAAGGAGATGAAGAAGGTGAGATTAGGCCGGGATATGTACTCATCGCGGAAAAAAGTCGGCCCGGAATCTTGGCTGCAGCCGGTAAACAACATCGATTCCGAGGCGTGTGGAGAGGAGTCCCTTGAATGTTACTTCGATTTCTGTCTTGCAGGGTTTAGAGAATTACTGAATTCCATCATTTGCAAAGAAAACTCGGTTATACGTGGCCTCACAAGTCGTTCCCATCAAATCCGATACCACTACCACTAGCCCGGTTGACTCCGCAATCGAGACTTGACGGAACCCTCCGGCTCTCTCTTCTCTTTCTCTACCACAGGCTCGGCCATCCCATATGATGAGACCTGCTGTCGCGGGAGTCGAGCCTGGGGTTGCTAGGGCAGGGCGTAGCCATGGAGACATTGGCAATCGAGAGATGATGGGGTGTTATCCGTAGCTCTGACTCGAGAGGAGCAGCGGGGCGGAAGTAGCAGAGTGGTAAGATACCCTTCTCTCTTCTGTGTCTTTATGACATACAAAGTTAACGGCTGCCACAGGGCAAAATCCCGTCTATATTAGCCGGCGATTTCTACTGTCGAGAATGCTATATTATGCTCGAAAGCATCTCCGTACTTCGTTTCGGATTTGGTCGATATTTTACTAAATATCCGTTATATTGGAGATATAACAAAAGCAATACACATTAGTGGAAGCCTAGATGGTATTGCGATACGAGGCAGGACCAATTTTGGGACTTTAATATTCGAAGGCGAATATACTTGGGTTATGACCTGGTTTGGCCGAGGATGTTAGAAGCAGCGATATGGATTGTATACCCCTCATTTTTGAGTTCATTGCGGGAAACGCTCGTGAGCCCAGAGGCAAATCGGACGGTATATAGCAAGTTTCGGCGACTAGAGTGGGAACCCGACAATGTACGCTCCAGTTGATCCTCATGTTGATGGCAAAAGCTCTAATTGTTTGCAAAGGATTGGAAGCCAGGTCGGCGAAAACCGAAAAGGATCCAGGGGATAATCCAAATTGCTTGCTGTTGCCGGAATAAATGGTCTCATACCAATATATGTTCCCCTCGGTGTCTGCGTTACCAAAATCATGGAGGTGTGGTGGCGGTCCCTGCGAACAGGCGTGCTATGACAATAACTAGATGGAGCGAGTCGGATGAATGATAATCTTAGAATGGATTCGGTCGAGAGGGTAAAGCGCAGGTTATCATGTGAGGAGTAAGAAAGGCAGGCATCTGAGGGTCAATATCAGAGTGCCTTTCTTCCAAAATATTCTATACGAATATCTGAAGAAGTATTTGATCAGCGTGTTCCTTTTGGCCCAGGGACCACGCTTAGGGGTAAGCTATCCATGGCCTACCTTTTGGCCTCTAGGATCAGAGACTTGGTTTCAATGCTGATCTCGGAAAGCAACCAAGCTGAATGCGTACGATACATGGCGCACATTGTTTATGAGAAGGTCGAGGGCGGAAAAAGTAAGGCAGGAGGGAAGCAAGGCGAAGAGGGGGAGCAAGAAGTAGAAGACGGAGAGAAATATAAAACCAAAAAAACCACAAAAAAATTCGAAAAATCAGCTGCATCCTCTTTTGAATCCTCAAACCAAGACCGTACCCTGCCACAGGTAATGAACTGCACCTTTTTCATTTCAGACAAATGCAGAAAGCCAACTGGTACAGTGCCCAGACATTTAGCTCATAATGTTCTTTCATTCATTCATATCACATATCGCATATCTACTAACACCATCCATTTTCTTCCATGCCAGCCTCTAGGCACTATTAGGTAAGGTAAAAACACCATGCCTCGCCTTGCGCCACCGTATGCTATGCCAAACGGAAGTCCGATGATGTATACCATATCCAATACCTGTACAGTATCCATGCGTGCTTTTATGCGAATATCCATTTCCAGCATTAGAATTGAGGTCCAAAAAGTTGGTAAGAAAGGACGTTCAGTGATCAATGGCTGACGACATCCCTAATACTCCATCTCCAGTCCACATCACCTCCCCGCTCTAGATCACGTCCTGCGCCTACCCACTTCTCGCACTTTCTCCTCCACCTTTCTTCTTCTTCTCTCTGCCTCCGCACGAACTCGGGGCCGACATCAAACTCCTCGCCCACTAACCAATCATCCTTTAAACCCTCACTTTTGCGACCACCAACACTCTCATCCTTCTTCTCGTCCTCTAGATCTGGAACGTCTTTGAAAACATCTTCCTCGTCATCAAATGCATCGAAGCCGTCCATAGTATCTCCTCCTTCACTCTTGCCTGACTTCTGCGAAGAGGCAGGCATTTTGAGCCAGCACATGCGTTGAGGATCAAATACCATGCCGCCAACGACCTGAACATTTTGGGAAGAATTAATGTTGGTGATGAGTGCGGGTCGAGGAGTTGTGTTTTCCTTTTCACGATATTGGGATGGGTGGTCCTTCTCACGAATCATGTGGGAGGGTATTGAGGCGGTGGATATTGATGGCGACGATGCCGGTGCATCGAAAATGTCCACTTCGTTCTCGTTTCCTTCCCACCTGTAGGTGTATGGATTATAATACATGCCTTTGAGGGCTGGGATAATTAGTTTGAGGTTGCAAGATTTTAGATGAGGATGCACTTACACTTAGGGTTGTTAAGGCTGCCCAGCGGTTTGATCAGCTGGGGCTTTTGCGGCGGACCTTTTGGCTTCTTGGATCTTACAGAACCACCAGAATTAAGCCCAGTGTTCGCGGATAATTTAGACTTCCATTGGTTAGTGAGAGCTGCAAGTGGTGCGCCCCCAGAAGGTGCTCGATTCGTTATAGTCTGTTCCCTTGCCATACGACTTGCGTTGGTATCTCGTGCAAATCGAGGTAAGTCGGGACGAGCTGGTGAGAAAGGAGCTGGAGTGGTCGTGCGCGTTGGAAGGATCTCCTGGTGAATTTTATTCCGCAACGATGATTGCTTGGGTGGTCCACGGCCAACTGGCTCTTTAATAAACTTCTGTTCATGATCTCGAGATGTCGGTAGGTCATCAAAAGCATCGAGCTCGTTTCCATCACCGAAATGCCTTCGCCTTACAGGTTTAGTCATCTGTCGCTTTGCTGCAGCTTCGCGGGCCAGTGCTTCTGCACCGCGAGCGTTTCGTCGAGGACTGGGTGATCTCATCGTCGTTCTCGAGACGGCCCTAGACGAGGGGCGAAACTCCGTGCTGGCATTAGAAGACTCGGAATCATGTCTCCGGAAGTGACGGGAAGAGGAGGATTTAATGGTAACATGGTGCGATTGTGAGGAAGAGTTCCCCGCTGGCAAAAACGGAAGAGGGTTCCTCCTAGCATGAGACATGCTCGATTCAGCTCCAGAGCGATCCCTCTCGACTGGCGTCTTGGGCCGAGACATGGCTGCTCTACTGCTGGTCTCCGTGCGGGACGGTGGTCTTTCATATCTAGGTGCTGTTGGCTTGTTAGGGGATTGAGTGTATGGTTTGATGGTTGGCATCGACCTCTTTAGCTTCAACAGTTGAGAGTTGGTGGTTGTCGGTTCATTGCGAAGCGCATTAAAAGACGACTTATTACCGAGATCTCGTCGGCGTGGAGTTGACGGTGGGAGTGAGTGTATAGAAGATGGTGTTGTAGGCGTATGGACACTACTGATTGATGATTGTGCCGAATGACCGAGCCGCGACTGAGATCTGCGAGTTCGTGCTGCAATTGGTCCGCCACTCTCTGAGACAGGTGCGAGTTGTGATGGTATTCGTTCATGGCCACCTAAGGGTCGAGGAAGTCGCGATCCCGGGATCAGAGTAGGCTTATTGCTAAATGTCAAGGAGACAGCAGTCTTTGGCCGAGTTGGGCTTGGTTGACGAACAGTCTTGATTTTCACATTGCGATTGAGATTGAGTTTCTTGGAGCTGAATACATCTCCATCTCCAATCTCTAAGCCTGATAGGAAATCGTCTTGATCCTTTTTGTCAGTCACATTGACAGGTGGTGGTTTCTGACTAGTCAAGTGATCTGGTGATCGATCTTCTTTCCTTCGCTTAAGAATTTCTTCGAAATTAAGAGGACCCTCTGGAAGCACAAGCCCGTCTAAGCCTTCGTCTTCACTCTCTATGGTGAGCGAGCTAGCAACGCTGGGACTGAGAGCAGAGACGCTCGAGCTCCGGTTGGAGCGACCATCTCTTCTTGTTCCTCCGAATCTCGTGCCTAGGCTACCCTCACCCCACTCGTCGAATTCATCTTGGGCATTGATAGGCGTCTTTGGGATATCTTTGCGGGCGGATAAACGGAGAGGCCTACCATCAGTGGGCAGCTGAAGGTCCTTTTCAAAGTCGTCCTCTGCTTCAGTTGAGTCTTGATTCTTTTGCGGAGTCGGCGGCGTGACAAGTGGCAAGAGCTTGGGTACTTGACGGCTTTTTGGTACCTTGATTGTAGCTCCTCCATCGCCGAACATGTCGTCGTCCTCCTCATCGTCGCGGAAACGCTCCAGTAAATTGGAAGCCGCAACCTTTGGCTTCAGGGTTTTTGGACTGGACGTGAACTTTGGCGCCGGCTGTAGCCCTTTTGCGGGACTGCTCTGCAGGGAGCCTGGGCCACTAACTTGCCGCAGCGCATCTGGGAATTTTGATGCATCCGGTTGCTTTAATTGTAATCCGGCATCCCCAGCTGTCGACAAATCCAAATCGCCGTCATCCCAATCATCTTGGATAATCTTTTTGAGCCTCCTTCCTCCCAATCTCTTGATCGTACCTCCCGTAAGCGCTGACGAGGGCACATTCTGTGGTATGGGAATACCTGCTCTTGCTGCTGTAGCAATTGCATCTATTGTTGATCTCTCATCGTCTCCCGGCAGATGAACATGCCTGTCTTCGTCTCCATGATTCGAATCGAATGATCGTCCTGATAACCTCGACGAAACAGAATCTCTGTGGTGTGATCCAAGTGCGGTGGTTGCCAGTGACGCGCTTCGAAATGTCAATTCGTCCCCTCCAATATCCAGATCGTCGTCATCCCAGTTCTCAATCTCATCCTCCAACACCACCGCCTTGCGCGGTTTCAGTGTCAGTTGATCCATTCCTGATTATATTTGTGTAGCAAACGAAGGTAAGGGTACAGCGTGTATCGTGGTTTTTTTACAGATCAAATTCGACCCAAGCTAGTCCGTCGCTTTGCTTTACTTCTTCCGGGGCGATCGCACTAATACTGAGGTCGTTGAGTCATCATCATACAGTCGTGACAATCATATAGTATTAGTAGAGGTGCTATTATTTGGTGTGTGTTTGAATTTGTGTTTTTTTTCCTTGCTGGTGGGTTATTGATGGTATGCGCGTCCTTCCGTTTGCTGCTTTCCCTCCCACCACAAGCAAGCAAGCACAATGGCTCCTGAGATGTCGTGCAGGTTGTCGAAAACCCTACGGTTGAGATTTCTCTTTCTCTTTTTTTTTTCGGAAGCGGAAAATGCAGGCGGGTCGTTTGTTGGTTGTTGGGTGGTTACGTTGGAGGCTGGTTGATGATGATCAGAGGTGGCTGGAAGGTGGATGAGATGCCGCTCCCCCCCCCAAATTGAATTTTTACCGAAACCTGTCAGCTTCCCCCCCAGCAGAGCCGCAATCACCAACACGAACCAGACACGTCCATGTCGCGTAGATTTCTGCCAATTCATTCAAATCATCCAACATACCTGGTATTGCCTCACACCCTACTTTTCCAGCTTCTAGTCTCAATTCCTTACAATTTACGACTTACGATGCGCACAATGGATCCCTACTGAAGTCCTGCAATCTCATTTTTCCAATCTGGCCCACGTCATTTATTAGGCCAAAGCCGGGGTCACAGACCATGGCAGCGACCGTTCTTAGGCTTCCCCGCGTTGATGCTCCCGAGGATGAATCCGACTTTGTGCTCTTAAATGTCACCTCCACTGGGAAACATGCGCTGGATCTGAAGCTCATTGGTACAGAGAACCAGCGTGTCTTCTCCGTTTCAAGTAGGTTGTCGAGATGATCGACCCGGCGGCCCAACCCATGCCTCGTAATTTTATGCGTTACGATTCTAATTAGATATGGCGCAGTTAAGCACAAGGAAGTTTCTTCCTTCCGCACGGAGAAGTTCACCGGCTCGGAAGATCAGTTTGAGAAGATTCTATCCGGAATTTTCCTTAGAGCGGATATAGAAACCGACCAAACACAAGGTATTGAGGCTATTGCAAAAGTCACGGAGCGAAAACCTGCCGGGGAAAAGAAGAACAGGCCGTTTCTCAATATTACCATCCAGCGGCGTATAGAAGGAATTACGGTATTATTAGCTTTACATCTTATCATGTGTCAGCGCTAATATCTTGTAGCAAAAATATGCAGAGATCGAACTGCCCCGAGACAAATCCGCAGAACTGGACATTTTTGATTGGTGTGCTATCGCGGTCGAATCCCAGGATGAAGTGAAGAAGGAATTGCACAAGTTAAAGACCCAATTGCGGAACAAGGAAGAGGAGACGAATAAACTTAACGAGGCTCTCGCGGATTTAGTAAAAGTCAAGAATGCTCACGAAAACGAATTGATCGAGAAATTCTCCTTACTGCTCAATGAAAAGAAATTGAAGATACGAGACCAACAGAGATTGCTTGCGAGCGCTACCGTAGACCCAGAGAAACTTGCAGCAGTTGAGCAAAGCCGGTCCGAACATCGTTCTCCAGGTCCTTCCAGAGCTGGCAAAAGAAAGGGAGCGGTCAAGGAAGAGGATGATGAGTCAGACGATGGCTTCGAGAAAATGGAAGTGGATGCAAAGTCAGACTCTGGTGGCGAAGAACCTCCAGAGACACCTGACCAGTCGACAGCGGACGAGGACTCAGGCAATATTCAGCCCGTCAAACAGAAAATAGGGCGGATTGGGAAACCCAAACAAGCGAGAGCCAAGTCGCCAGTAATCGCTCCGTCAGAAACACCCGCTGAGGAGGATCTGGCAACCAAGGCTCTTCCTCCAAGACGAGAACTACCTTTTGCAAGGAAAAAGGCTCCAGAGAAGCCTATGGAAAAGTCCGAAGCAGAGACCTCAGAAACGGAGTCTGATGATGAATTATGATTACTACCTATGTTACGATACCAATGAAAGCATGCGATACCCTGAAGCCTAAGTGGAACTTCCTATGTATCACTTTGGAAATCAAATAAAAACAAATCTCAATAGCTCGAACTCGCAACAAGTTTTTTTTTTTTTTTGGTTATTTTTTAAGATATGCGCAGCCGTAAAGAGCGTGTCAAAAATTTCAGGTATTCCTGCTCTGGATAGCTGCATACCATAATCGTCATAGCCGATGCCAATTTGGAGGCATTTATCGTTACCCTCGTTCTAGCTTCATTGTAGTAATAGTGATGTGAAAAGAGGCACAGCATATGGACCAAGCACCTAAAATATATCATGTAGTGTTTAAAGTTCCAGTTTTCGTGTTGTCTCGCATCGCAGATGCTTGGTGTGCTATGTTCACGCGATCCTCGATTTTCACATGCTCCAACAGCGCGACGGTTACATGGTTATCTACATCATCCTCGATCGCAAAGCATATTATCTCTATGCCTGGTGGGCTGTATTCTAGTAATGGTTGCGTCGGTAGAAAGTAAGTACCATGAAAGTCTCAGGTTGATATGCTTACCTACAAATATTAAGTCCATTCTTGTTTACGATCAACCTTCTATAGTTTGAGTTCCAGGTTCAGGAGACGCATTGTACGTGCATGGCTTGATCTCGTTCATAGCAGTGGAGATATCCTGAACCCCAGCGCTTCCAGGTATTTGGATCCGATACCATAGGGTATGCGCAGCCATATAATCATTCCGCTTGACCGGTGTATTGGTAATCGTTTGGTAGGATTCAGATTTATATACCTCCCATGACCGCCTATTTTGCCTGAAATCTCCATTCCACGATACAAAGCAAGTGACGACTTCAAGTCCTTATTCCAGCCTATAAAGCTGCATAATGGTCGTTACACAAGACTCAAGCCTCGCTGGTGGCTGCGTCCAGGCTACAACTGTTTGCCTTATTATCAACTCATCTAATTGGTCTCTGTTTTTCCATCCCTTGGCAGCCTGCCTTCTTCATATATCCTCAAAGCAATTCTTAACTGTCTTGTATCAAATTTATGTCAACAAAAGGCTATCAACATCGAAGTTCAAGCAGGGCTCTACGTTTTCAATGGTGCTCCTAGCAATACAGAGATGGCCACCTTCGCATATACGGCTCTCGATCTCGCAGGGCCTACATTTCGGCTCATTCGCCTTCTTTCAGGTTACTCTTTTGATATGATCGAATGCGAGATGATTGAGGCACGACTTGAAGGTTTAGGCAATACGATTTCCTACGAAGCTCTATCGTACACTTGGGGCGAGGGAGGCAAGAATAAGTGTATTGAAGTAAATGGCTGTTCTTTTTCGGTGACTGCAAACCTTCACCTAGCTTTACAGCATCTTCGGTGTCGAAGTTCCGATCGACTTCTGTGGGTTGATGCGGTATGCATTAACCAGTATGATCCAACTGAGAGAGGGCATCAGGTCAAACAAATGAGATATATATATCAGGAGGCAGAACGAGTTCTCATTTGGCTTGGGCCAGCTACTGATGATACCGACGCTGCGATGATTGCCATGATGGACTTGCAGCAAAGATCGCTGAGAGGCAATAATAATTGGAGTCAACTTGCTGATATTTGGTTGGATGCATACCTGACACACTCTAACATAATCCTCAAAACCAAGCGGACGCTTGGCGCGCAAGAGCTTATATATCGACCGTGGTTCAGGAGAGTATGGATTTTACAAGAAGTCGCTAATGCTCGCTCCGCCCTTATTCTTTGTGGTCACCAGTCTGTGTCAGCACGCATTTTTTCCCTTGCAATGCCGTTGCTCCTGAAAAACGCCATAGATAGTCATTGCCGGGCTGTTTTGGACATTATGCCTGGGGTTTCACGGACAGAGTCTTGGTGGAGTCGAGAACGCAGCCTAGGAACGCTATTGTTGAAGTTTAACATGAGCAGAGCAAGTGATCCGAGAGACATGGTCTTCGCTCTTTTAGGCATGTCCTCGGATGCTCCAGATGACCCATTAGTCCAAGCGAACTATAACAAGACTTTGGGCGAGGTCACAAGGGATACTGTCATGTTCCTGCTGCCTTATGAAACTCGGGATCTATTGTTGGACTCATTGAAGACAAGGTTCCTCTATTGGAATTTGCAGGATTTCTTTGAACAGCTCAATTCAATGAATTCATATAAAATCCAGGAAGCAACTGAAGCAGAAGATACTATTGCTACCAAGGCCTTTATTATTCAAGGCACTATGAGTGCTCAAATAGGACGAAACGAATGGGAAACACTGCTTTCTTTGGCTCACAAAAAACGAGACCATGTCCTCGTCGAATGTTTGTGTGAGGCGAGTGGCATCAAATTAAGCACGATAAGTAATTATAAACGGCTACTGCGATTAGCAGCGATGGAAAATTTCATCTACCAGTCGCAAAGCAAGACTCAGGTAACTGGAGAGGCTCTTCGAGAGCGCTTGGAACAAGGCTATTTAGATACAGTGTCCAAGGATGCTGATGGACAACCCCTTTTTTCGTGCTCAATTGAAACTGAGGACACTGTCATTATAAACTCAATGCTACAGGTGCCAGGCATAGATGTGAATCCTGAGGACAGAAATGAGAGAACCACACTGTTATATCTTGCTGAAGTGGGTAATCGTCCGCATCTTATAATTGCCATCCTGGGGCGAGAGGATGCCAACATAAATTCGCAAGATAATAAATGGCGTAATAGAGCATTGTCATATGCTGCTGCCTCAAGCCGGGTATCGAAAGCGACGCAGTGGTATTATTTGCCTGATAGCAGCGAGGGCTATCCACCAGCGATTGCAGGAATTGAGTGGCCATTTTGATTATGTCTCACTTGTCGTTGCAACACCAATTTTTTTTAATAAACAAAAATAAAACCCCATTTTAACTTCAACGCTTATATAATGGCAAGTTTTATTAGTAGACCTTTGACTCATCGTGCATAGCACTTGTTGGAAAGCGCGAAGAAAGAAATACAATCAACAGATTCAAATTCTCTAACTTGTACAACGAAGTCATTTAGTGGCTGTTGCACCTGCAAGTGATGACATAATCAAAATGACCATTCAATTCCTGCAACCACTGGTGATCTGAGTCGTCGGGCTCCATCCGATGGGTCTTCAGAAATGTATTAAGATGGGAAGAAACGTTGAGCTTCCTGCTTCATCATGATGAGATCGACGTAAACCTTGCTGATAATGAAGGGAAAACGCCTTTAATATGGGCAATAACTTCGGGTAATTCTAATTATGCTCAAATGCTGCTTAGGCATAAGAGCATTGATGTGAACCAAAGGGACATCTATCGCAGTAGCCCACTGTTGTGCGCCTTAAAGATGGGTGTAGCTTGTGGTCAAGTAGAAAACCACGCCGACTTCAAGGAAATTCTAGATGCTTTGCTCAGAGCCAATGACATTGATGTAAACTTGAAGGATATATGTGAGGACACGGTGTTTCTTTGGGCACCCCCAAATACCTATTGGGGAAATTTCGAGATTTTGGAGTTCCAGGGCCTCATAGAAGTTCTTCTCTCCTCCTCGGAGTCGATTTCCGGTCTATAAATATCGATGTGCTCAACGCCTTTGTCATTGATACACAATGCGGAGGCATGGCTTTCCGCTGAGAGTACATCATCACTGCGAAGCAACCACAGAGGGTGTTCAGCTACGAAAGATGACACTTCGTGGTAGTATGTGCGCTCTCCTAGAAAGGCTCGAGCTTGAGAGAAGCAAGCGGTCACTTGCACAAACGTGAAGACAATGGAAACTGTGGGAGCGAATTCAACAAGTTAATGAGTAATCGACCACGGGTGGAATACAACGACTCATACATACCTATATTCCAGCCCCGTATATCATAGCATCCAATAGGTTTCGGTTTCTTGACGGAGGATTTTCTCCGGGAGGAGAATTTAACGTTCAGTTGAAACTTATTACTGGTGAGTAACAATCTGACACAGTATTTAAAAAAGAATATGAGAGGAGGCTGGCCCCGATTATTGTTGGTACAGGCACTCTTATACATCTTCTGCTTGTTTGCCTTGATATTATCTAAATTTAGTTGCCTTGCATAAAGCCAGCAACAAATGGCTCGGTTCTGTTTTTATTCTTGAAATTTTGGCACACGTTCTTTAAACTTTTATTTCTAGTAGCTTGGACATCTGAGTGGTGTGAACTTATACCAAGATCAACATTGACAAACTTGATTATAAAAATCTAGACAACGAAGACTTCTTTCCTGATCTAACGCTGTTGATGTGAGTTCTTATCCACGAGCGTGTTACGAAAATTCCTATGATCACTCCATTTTTATGAGAGAAGCAATCAAAGATAAAGAAAAACTCGAGATACCCCTGAAGAACGGCGTAAAGGTCAACTAGCGGGCAATCAAAATGTGCCTTATAGCATCAAACGAAGCTTGATCAGGTTGGCAATTATAGTGGAGCAACCTTCGCCGAAAAAGGCCAAACCAAGGAACAAATGAAGATTATGGAATATTTAGTCACTGAAAAAGGCTTCGATGTCAACAAGGCCGAGTTTGAAGACGAAGGAGAGTTTTCCAAGCTGTACTTAGACAGGATGTACGGGACACCTTTGCACTAAGCGGCTGTGGCCGGCTGGGCAGAAGGGTTAGAGTACTTGTTGCGCAACGGCGCGGACAAGACGAAGTTGGGATATTGCTTTACGACGGGACAGCACTGGGGGGCGGCGCCTGAGTGGCAGATGCTGCATGAGGTGGAACAGGGCAATTGGAATGAGAGGGCGAGAGAACTACTGATGGGCAAGCCTGCTTGATATGGTATGAGAGGGTTTGTAATGCCCAATTACTAGCAAATTGGCGTTGAGAGTCCTTCGGAATCCTTTGCTGAGACTTATGTAGACTTGAATATGATTCTCTTTCCGTATATAGACGGCTTGTGGTATCTCCATTGAAATGTTGAAAGCAGTGAAAGAACAAGACGACTCAGTGACGGCACCGCTATAGCTGTAAGCAAACGTAAATTGGAGGGTGGATAGTCTCTTCAAAATATGATAAGTAATGCGGTGAGAAGGCAGAGGCTAGAACACCAGAATAGCATGTACATCACAAATATTTCCACTTTGTGTCATCCGAGTTCCAAATGACTTCATATTTCAACTTCGCTTTCACTATTTACTTGGCTTTGCTGCCCTTACTTGACTTTTTGGCGCCGTTGACGCCCTTCTTACCCTGATCACCCAACCTCGATTTCGGATCAATACCCTTCCTCCTCAACGTCGCCTTCTTTGCTCTCTCCATATATTCATTATCCTCTTCACTTTCGAACCCACCAAACTCATCTTCAGGCTCCTCCTCGGTCTCAGGAACAGGGTGCTTATCAACATCCATCTCATCGATCTGCTCACGCGGTGGGGCTGTCGTAACACCCGCTGTGCTGCCCTTTGGCGATGGTCCCGTCTTCTTGAATTTCGAGACGAAGAATCCGTCAACGTTGTAGGTATGTGGATAGTAGCGACGTGTCATGCTGAGGGATTTGTCGAAGATCTTACCTCGATAGGCAGTTTTGCCCTCGACTCCGAATGCTAAGCCAGTCTCAACAAGTTTGACGTTTGGTCGCTTGGTAAGTGCGTATTGCACGACCTGCTCGTTCTCCTCGACGGTAACGGAACATGTGGAGTAGACGATATAACCGCCGGTCTTGCTGGTATGGTCCACAGAATCAATAGCTGCAAGAAGAAGTTGCTTTTGTAGATGAGGGAGCATGGTGAAATCTTTTTCCGTCTTGTTGGTCTTGACGCTGGGGTCCTTGGCAATGACTCCTGTGCCGGAACATGGTGCGTCTAGAAGGACTCTGTCGAAGCCACCAATAACCTTAGGAAATTCTCTCGCATCATAGTTGCAGACTACAGTGTTCTTGACTCCGAGACGGTGGATGTTACCGATTAAACCTTTTGCACGAGCTTTGTTGCTATCATTTGCGAATATACAGCCAGTGTTCTTCATCAATGCTGCCATATGTGTTGTCTTTCCACCAGGAGCCGATGCCATGTCGAGGACGCGTTCGTTTTCTTGAGGTGCCAAAGCCATAACTGGGAGGAATGAGGAAGCGGCTTGTAAGATGTAGTGGCCGGCTAGATATTCGGGAGTTGCACCAAGAGGCACAGCGCTCTCGAAGATTTGTAGTCCGACTTTGGACCATTTTCCTACGGGCTCAAGTGTGACTCCTCGGTTGATTAAGGCCTGAGCAAGGTCTCGTCTGTGAGTGCGAATTGTGTTGGTGCGGATAACGACTGGCCGAGGTGTTTCGTTGGCCTCAAAGAAAGCGAATGCTTCGCTAGGAGGGAACAAATTGAAAAGTAGCTGACAGAGGAATGGGCTGTATCCATAGTACAAACATATATCCTTGATCACTTGCGCCTCATATTCTGCTCTTGACCGCCCCTCCTCCGCATACTTTGCGAAGTTGACTTTATCTTTCAGTACTCGTATTGTGTCAGTGATTCTCTGTCTGAGCATCTGTAGATCCGGCGCCAGTAGCGCATTCGTTTTCAGCCCTCCTTCTTCATCATCAGAATCATCCAGCATCACCCGATCACCTTCGATATTCGTCTGTAAAGCTGCTTCTTGTAACTCTGCTTCTGCCTCCGCCGCTTGCTGTGCCTGCTCTGCGTCCAGCTTCCTTGTCAAACCTACAATATTTGCGGCCGTGAGCTTCTCCTCTGCATCGGATTCATCCTCGTCTTCAGAGAACATAGCCTTGTGCGCATGGTCGTCTTCGGAATCATAAACCTCGGATCCAGAATTTAATGCATCGTCCAGACCGCCAACCTCAGCATCTGAGCCTGACACATCAAACTCATCATTCATCAGATCGGCAGCATCTGAATCGTCGTCATCCTCATCGTCTGACGCTGGCAGTGGAATTGCTTCCGGCTTTCTCGAATTCTTTGTAGCAGCTTTTTGTGATGGTACAGGTACAGAATTGGTGAATGCGGGCTTCGCCTTGCCATTCTGCTTCGTGTTCAAATCTTTATTTTTTTCCTCGCCATTTGATCTCCGTCTTTTGGGATTCGGTGCGTTCTTCTCACTTTCTCGCCTCGACTCCATAACAGACATTCCAGCTTTGCGCTTCAAGTTTGTAAAATGGGCTTCGTCGAGGGGCTCAGGGGGCCCCTGCTTCTTCATACGTCTTCCCACACCCATTCTGTTGATTTAAATGTGCAATTGACTTGTTCGAGGTTTGCGACTCTCAAGTCTGCCTGAGCTCGAAATTCTGGTACAGTAGGGCGAGGACTTTTTTTCTGCTGATAAGATACAAGTGGAGCAGCGCGGATCTTGCGGCCGCCTATCGCGCATGCCAAGACTACCTTTTGACCTAATTTACATGTATCTTCACGTGATTACTATTTCGCCATTCTGACTAGCCAAATTTGGCGGTTGCAGGTACCATCTCACATATTAAAAAAAAATGAAGCAGCAACAATTTTAAAAGTGGGATATGATGCGGGGTAGTGTCAAGATCAACTGAGTGGCCCCTGGTTCTCTACACAATCGCCATCTAAACTAAGCTCGCGTCGAACATGGAATACAATTGACTATACAAATGGGGTGTTAATCTTTGTATAGCAGCCATTACCTCTCGTGAATAGATACCCTGCAAGAGAAGCACTTGTCGCTCTTCCAGGTGAGGAAGCCTGAAGTTCTAGACTAAAAAACTATGGCTCAGAAATAGCCCACCCGAGATATCTTTCAATGACGTAGACTATAAGGATGAAATGAACAAGGCTTAAAATGCACCTTGCAAGATGCACTAAAACTGCGAGAAAGTGTAACATGCCTCTCGGTTCACTCCCTAGGTGGCTAGATGGGAAGTTGCAGCGTGATTAAGAGGATTTAGTTGCAAGCATCGGCAATACACACTTTTTTGTACTAGAGCATGGAGGTGGTCCGTCCAAGGGTTACTAGGCCCTGAGAATTCCGAGCCGTACTCAAGGCACAATGAGAGTAGAGCGCGAGTCGGTCTTATATTTATTGCCGGGGATACGGGTGCTTGTCACTCTTTCGTACAAGCCCAAATGATTACCAGTAAAGAAGTTCACATTAGAGGTGGATAATTCTAGAGTTCCTGGCTGGCGTACAGCACTTTCCCTCGGTACATATATATACCCTACGTACAATTTTTCGCCCTGTACGAAAGTTTAAAGATGAGGGGGCTGTACCCGGAGAGGTAAACCATTAAAAGCATATGTTGTCTTCATCTTTTGCTCGTCGATCCTACTAAGAGATAATTTGTCGTACATCCACGAAAATGCTTTGGGTTGAGGCTGCGATTTTGCCCATTATAAGCCTTGCCTCCGGTGTGAGAGCTGCGGCGTTAGTGGGACGGAGTAATCAGAGTAAGTGCACGTCTGTTTCTAGCACCCGGAGTGCGCATCAAAGCAGGATATATGCCGCATCGTCCCTGGCCAGATCACGGATAGCAGCCTTCAATATAATCTACTGTGTACCGATTGCAGAGTTTGCAGGTAAATTTAAGAGCATTGTTAATTCTTCATCAGTAGCGGCGGTTCTGGAAGGTCAAGCAACGACGAACTACTTGCTCGCATTGTGCGCCTTTCTCTCCTATAGATACACACACTCTCTCCTACTGACTATTGTAACCGTATAGTGGAAGCTCCACAACCCAAACCGGCTTTGACATATATGGGCCTGGGCCTTCAGAAGCCAACCCCATCGGAAACCCAGCCCTTCCTGGATTGACCACTAGCGGCGGGTATAACTGGATTGGTTTCTTGACCACCACTCTAAACACCAGCATCACTCTTACTTATAATCAGGCAGTAGGAGGAGCAACAACGGACTCGTCCCTAGTACCTTCCCCATGGGATTTCGTGGATGAGCTTGACGAGGTTGAAACATGGCTTAAAAGCAACACAGCCCCATGGAACCCCTCCAATTTGCTGGTCGCAGTATGGATCGCTAACAACGATGTTGGCCGGTCGTATGACTGGAGTAACACTACTTCTGTATATGCAAGTGTCTCGCAGAAGTATTTCGATCAGCTCCAGACCCTGGTTGGACTCGGAGCTAAGAACTTTGTTATTCTTACATGTGCCCGTAAGTGCAATATAAACGTAATTGCTAATATGTGTTAACACAACAGCATAGCCCAACATCGGACTCCTCTCTTTCTCTCCCAGTCCGACAGCGTCAGGGAGAAGCTCTCTGCCGCCGTTGATAAGTATAATGACTTGATGAGGACGAATCTGGCGACCTTCAAGGCCAAAAATCCGGGGGTGAGCGCTTGGCTTGTCGAGGCAGGAGCAGCGTATAACAAAGCTTTGGACAACCCTACCGCATATGGGGCGCCCAATAATTATTGCTACGCCGAAGATGGTCTCAGCTGCTTATGGTACAACGACTATCATCCGGCTATTGTGATTCACCGTCTTTTGGCCCAAGAAGTTGCTCACACGGTGGGAGCTCCTTGGTTTTAAAGTTATTGCTGTGGTGCATCTAGATGGAAGTTATTGTTGATTTGTAATTCACCTCTCGCGAATCATACTTAATGAAGAATCTCCAGATCGACAGCTAACAGCAACTGCCAACGCCAATAGATAAATACCAAAATTTTTAGCCCGATAATCAGGTGTCAGCTCGAGGAATTTTGTGCGTTCCATGTGATCCATCATTCCCTAATGCTTAATCCATGGCAATCTCTGTTGCCTCCGCTCTCTTGGTAAACTTTCGACGAGGTAGAAAGGTTAGTTCTATCTATTTCCTAATATGGCCGATGTCTGAAATAAGGACCGAGTCCACATTATCGAATAGTATCCTTTTGATATAGCTATTAGCTACTTTATTTTGCTGGAGGTAGCTAGTAGCCGCCTCTCAGATCTTGGTATTATTGTCTCTTGATGCAGATATCAGCAGATTCGAGTCGTGCAAGAAGACTATCGACGTGACCCGATCGCTATAGCCTACTGCCGTTTTCTCACCTCATGTTTCGTGGACTTTTGCGAGCTTTTTTCTTTGCTTAGCCTTCCCTATCTTGGACTCGATCGCTTGTGGAATGTAAACAAGGTTTTTGAAGAAGCGTATATAGATTGGATAGAATTACTATATGTCGTGGCGAAAGCTTCAGTGCTGAAGTCTTCAATTCGGAGCTCCAAGCCTGCTTTTGAATTAAATACAAAGTCGTTTTTATCGTCTTGGAAGAGCTGGTAGTATTATGAAAGAGCAGCTTGTACGAGGGTTTACTGACAAGGTCGCATCTGCTCCTTCATTCCATGCCTAGTGGTTGTCTAAACAAACGGCTCTTAGCATTTATGGCCTACCAAAGGCACCAACCATCTTATCGTGAGCGGTGTACCAGCCACTTTCAGAACTTCGGAGGACGCTCTACATTGAATCTGGCTTGGCCGCACCAACTGAGTGAAAGCGGCTAATAACACCCGGCGTCTTTATTATTCTCATTTTGTACTAGAGCTTTCTGGCTGGGTTTTGGTCCAGATGGGATTGATTGTGGTGGCAACAGCAATCCTCACTTCGGGCCTAAGCCGACCAATACTAAAGATGCGATTTTCTGGAGTATGAATGCCGTTTTTAAAACAGTTATTCGCTATGAAGTTGATTGCTATTGCTTTCTTTGCTCTAGTCTATTGTTGTATCCATCGACAAACATTGGCCCCCCCCCCCCCTTACTTTCTCATTTGAACGATCGACCCTATGACAATACTGAAGTGGCATTTAGCTTCGAAGACTCTATTATGGCTAGTCACTGTGTTTTTGCCTTATCCGAAATTTACGATCGATACTTCAGCTTGATTCTGTAGTGTAAAGTCATGCACTCTTGCTCCTTTTTGGAAAGTGCATTGACATCGTATCCTACTACAAATCCTCTTCTTGGGTAGCGGCAGTACGAAGCTGGTTTCTTCACCTGAGAATTGGATTATCTTTTGAAAGTCTGCTCATAGGCTGGTCTCTAGATGGGGCCGTCCCGAGTCTCCCCTACCTTCTTGCCTGAGGCGCTGGCAGGTCTTACAAGGTTCGGTGATAGCGCTTGAAAAAAACAAAAACAAAACAAATACACAACGTCTAAACGTAATTTTCGGCGTTAGGAAACCTCGGATAATTCCTCAAACCCTTCTGCTTACTTGTGGACAGAGGGGCCGCAACCTTATGGCTTAGCTGATTGACGAAATAGATAGGAAATCACGTGTCTATGTATTTTTTTGAGTAGTGTCGGCTTGTAGCTATGGAAGACTTGAGAAGGTACAATTTTCTCGATGGCCTTATCTCTTTGACTAGTGAAATGTGACAACTATTCTACCAATCCTACTCATACCACCTTCATAGGCTTGTACGGCGTCACAACTACTGGTCCCAATAACCCATAATCTACACTAGAGGCATTCTCAGATAACAGCGGATTGGAAAGTGAGGCAGGAACGTCCGCCGTCTTAATGATCGACCCTCGAGATTTCACAGCATTAAAAAGGGTGGTTGACACATCGATTTGCAATAGATTTGTGCCGATACGAGAATACGCTGAAATATCAATGGTCGGATCAAAAATATTGATCGGTGGGAGCTCGTGGCCGTTGAGGAAAGCCTTGACAGTGTGCTGAATGGTTCCAAGAGCAAGCTTAGCGTTCGGGGATATAAGGTTGAAGGCCGTAGTATAGTGACCGATTCCGGATGTATTAGGCAGTTGATACTCGGTCCAGGGTTTGAGTGTAGTGTTGAGAATAGTGTGCTTGACTATTTGGGTATCCATGCTTAAGAAGTTCGATGTAGGTTGCCAGTCTTCGATTGTGATGTTCCAGGCTCTGAGCGTGAACGGATCGGGAACTTTAGCATATATCTGCACAACCTTGGCATTTGAAAGCGTGATGGAACTATCGCCAATGACGTGAGCGGTAATGCCATGATTCTTACTTTCAAATGCAAGGACGTTCGTATCTGACTCCACAACGGACACACCTGAATATTGTTGGCCATAAAACCTTTGGTCAGTAAAAAGGCAAGAATGGTGCTTTCATTTCCATTGAGGTTCAACGCCATGGAAATTTTATTCCCGGTTCTTTTGTACTCAATGGCAGGGTTGTATGCTCCAGTCCAAGCGTCAACTTTCGATGGATATCGGGTTTCCGAAAATTCGACACTGAAGCTTGCTTTTGCGGCACGATCCGGATTCCAAAAGTAGATATACTCGGCAGAGGAATCTGGGACGCTTTTCCACATGGTATAGAACCAGCTGCCACCAGTAAACGCTACTCTGGGATTTATCTTAAGTGTTGATAGGAATTGAGGTATGGCATCAATTGAGGCGCTAATTCCAACAGTTGTAGGATTCTCGGCGACAAGTTTGTTCAAGCGAGACTGAAACTTTTGGCGTCGCAGCTTGGTGGAAGACAAATTCCAGTGATATTACTTGGGACAGATTTCAAGAAAATAATTGGGAAGCCTTGTTTTACATAATCCTCGAGCCTGGATACTGTGTCGTACGGAATGGAAGACATACCATAAATTACCAGTGCCTTGAATGCGGGCCCGTAGGGTGCGAGAATTCTATTAGAAATTGTTGAACTTTTCAGATTGAGGTTCAAAGGTGCAATGTACTCGTATGAATAGCCTTATTATATGTTAGTTATGGCACTGGTTAAACGACAGTGTTGACACTTACCCGCACTAGTTATTGAGGAAGTATCAAAGACTTGGAGTTTGTATGCCTCAGCTGTGGTTAAGAATGCGATGTCAATTCTGGATGTTCCGATTTGAGAGATCAAACTGTTCCTTGCAATGTAGTCCATGGAAGGTTTATACGTATTCCAAGCAGGTTGAGCCTTTGAGTGCATATCCGTGACAACGTAGAAGAACGGTGTATAACCAGGCCATGTGGTTCCTGCATATTCGCCAGAATATGGCGTTCCATGTAAAACAAATTCATTAACACCAGAAGCTAACTGCAAATTAATTTTCGCAAGAAGATCCGGCATTGTTTGTGAATATGCAGAAGTGCCTCTCACGACAGCTCCAGTTTCAGAAGAAATAACTTTCTTATTGGAGATGTGGGCTGGACCTGTGAATTGACGTAGCTGATCCAGCGTGAAAAATCCAAGAGATTCTGTCTCTGGGGTGTCAATGAGTGGGATAATCGCAGCCTGTATTCGGATTAGCTGACATAATACAGCATTTTTGCCCTTTTCCCTTCCTCTCTTTTGCCAAGGGCGGAAATGTAGGGGTAAATAACTAACCATGTCAAGTGGCAGGTTGTATGCAGGCTGGTTCGAGAACTTCAGCCCTCTCCTGTGAGACCAATCCTGCATGTGATCAATATACCTTTCATGGAGCTCTGTGAGCGTGGTCCTGTAATCATCATTGACACTTTTGCCACCATCAGTCCCATTTCCTAAATAAGTTCTATTCAAATAAGTTGGAATGAGTTGGCCCCAGAAATTCTCCCCGTTGTAGATAAATGGCAAGTACTTAGAAAGGCTGTAATTTCGCCGAGCCTCGAATTCCGTCAAGAAGTCTGGTGTCCACCAAGCGGTGGCTATCATTTCCATGCTGTCTTCCCATACTATGCCTATCATTAAACTTTGAAACGAATTAAGGACAAGATAACTCACCATATTGTCCGATCTTGTTGAGTGCTTTTTGGTTATTACTATCAAGTACATTCTGATCAATGAAATCAGTCGTGACCTTGGCGCCAACGTCACTGAAATGATCTACGATCCATGATCCATTTGCAATGATGGTATCTGGATTTGGGGCTCCTGTGCAAGATTTTTGGTTGGTGTATCTTTCATAAAAGGCCATAATCTGCCAATCACCAGACCCCAATGGTTGGAATGATAACGATCCTTCAACGACACTCGAAGTGATATCGACAAGAGAGCTTTCTTCAAGATATGTATTATTAACTGGCACCGATATATTCTGAGAGACGATGAGATAACTCGATTCGAGAACTGATAATGTATTAAGCTAGAGTAGCAGAAGATGTGAAGAGGCGAATTTCGCTTACCCTGCTCAATTCTTCCCGCGATTACAGCAACAAGTTTCTGCTCAATACGATCCACTGTCTTATGCATGAAGCTTGCGATACTGGCTTCAGAAGGAGCGTGTGAAACAGGAAGGGAAGTTCCCTGAAAAATTAGAACCGGATGGTACGACGATACTGGAATACGCCTACAATCGTTTAGTGATGCTTCTGCCACAGGACTGCTCTTGTGCCAATTATGCATACCAATTCCTTTGCGAGCCCTTTAGATTCCATTTTTGCTGGGCTTCCCTGGCCCTGATTCGCGCCAAGAGAAAAGCTCATTAGCAGCTGCTGCTCTTCAGATGCCTTAAGCGCCGCATCAAAGACCTGCTTATAAGCAAGGGTCCCATATCCGTATGTGTCCCACTAGCAGCGCCTTTTATTAGTCATTTGTCATGGATATGGGATGGTGATGGGAAAGCATCATCCTAGAACTTGGATAATGCAACTAGTGGCTTCAGTATTCAAAGAATGTAAATTGATATCACCTACATTAGTCGGAGGTGTACCTCCTGATGGAAGGCCATACATGTAGAACGGCACGAATTCGAGGCCTCCTATGCCAACTCTGGCTAAGTCTTCAATGTCATTTCTGAGAACTTCCGCGGATATTGATGCATCTGGAAGCCTGTAAAGAAGGTCAGGGTACTCTTCAGGAAAGTTACATATCAAAATGTGAGCTTTTACCAGTATCGAACCGAAGGACGATAGATGTTTTCCGGGTTAACGAAAGACGTATGCTCTTTATAGTCGACTGCATGGCATCCTGAAATTAAAATACAGCTAGCGACGGCGATGACAATAGCTTTTGCTTTTTGATGTACTAACTTGCAATATAAGTAACCAGATAACATCGTTGGAGTATCGATCTGTTGGGGATATCTTACGAACATTGTGAATATCTATCGCCCTGATTCGGATTCAAAAACTAAAAATGTCAAGGTGTTGTTTTGGAAGGTCTGAGGACATGATATATGCTTTCCCAAGGCATCTTTCGTGTGAAATCATAGCGAGAGGTTGCCCAACTAAAGCTTCTCCTCCGAACTCGACCTGCGGAGCATTCCTTACGAATTGCACGTGCCTCCCCTTCACCCCGGCCTCACGCCTACACTCGGGTGAGAAAGGTGCGATGAAAATATACCATGGGGAGCGCTACATGATTTGTAGGCATAATAGTGAGGAGCTAGCTGGATTGCACACGGGATTACGTTTATCAAAATAACCAAGTATTACAGCTTAATGTCACTTGCATAGGCAGTTAAGATGCGATTCCTAATCCTTTTGAACATAAAATCTCGTAAATTTCATGGAATACAAGCTCCGCCATGATCACCGAAACCCCAGCGATTACTGTATATAGATGCTAAGTATAAAAACCAAATAAGTTCAAAACATGATTTTTAAGTGGGGTAGGAGACCAATCTATCGCACTCGTACCCCATCCCTCTTCCAGGCAATGGAACGAGTGGACCAAGGCCGGCAATTCTCTCGGCCATACCTCTAACCTAGCATCGCATCTCCATGACCGCATAACCCGTTTAAGCTCCCTGCCAACTCGGGTAAATTTCTCCTCTTGCTTCTTCACATTGCTGTGGGGTACAGTAGTCCCCCGCATCACATCCGAGCCTAACGTCGAATGCGAATTGCATACGCCTTCCAAGCATTATCTTAATCCATATTCATCTCCTATCATGTCCTACAAGTCGTCAATATGTCATCACGGTGACCCAATTTTAAGTCCCACCACGGTTACGTATAGTCCCCTGGCAAGCAGGCTGGTCTGATCTGTCTTGGACTAGGAATCGCATTCGCCGTGCATGCATCTGCCTTGTTAGCTTTGAAAGGACTGAACTTATAATCACACAGGTGGGGGAAATGGTTGCTAACAGGAGGTGCGCTCTTTGACAGGCTTGCGGGTCATGTACTTTCTGTTCTTCTCATATATGGCCTGAGGTCCTGTCAATCGTGCACACTACTCTGCGTTTATTTTGTATGTGTTTTTCGTGATTTTGAAAATCTGGTATATTTGAATTTTATCTTAAACACAATCGATATTAATTCGATCATCTGTAAATTTAGTCAATTATGCACTAGAACATGCTCTATCGAATAGCCCGGGGGTTGTCCTAAGTGCGGATCGTGAGAAAAATGCTGAATAAGTAGACTCTAAACGCAGTCAAAACCAGCCAACCTAATTCGATCGCATATGACAGCGGAGAAATCGAGAATAACATTTATTGGGAGGGCTCCTATACTATAAGCTATCGTGGGAGTCCTTTCAATGTCTAAACTAACGCATTTAACACGTTTTTGGGGATTGAGCACGCTTGGTTTGTCGATGCGGACCAAATCTAGCTCGACTTTGGCCTCGAACAGAGTGGGCTTGGCGGGGCTCAAGCTCAACTGCGCAATCTGATGACGCTGGTCTTGGGCCGACATGGTCCAAAATTTAATCAATTATAGAACAATAGTAGAGGAATCGAGGGATTCTGTCCAGTTAACAGTACGGTGTGTAGCTGTGGGGAAATGGGTTTTAGGATGATCTTCTATATCCTCTAGGATTCAAGTGGGTTGATTCTTTCCGTTGACACCGACTGCTGCGTTCTCGCCGGTGTCCTCGAGAGTAGATCGTGGAAGGGAGGGCGACTTTGTCTTCTTGCGATCGTTTTCGTTTTCGATCCTCAACCTGTGGAAACTTGACTTGAGTTAGCTTTATAGCATAGCAGGAGGAGAGTGACATGCCTCCCTGCTAGGAGTGTTGCTAGTTGGGGAGGAAGCGGGTGTTTGAGTCCGGTGTTTGTGTCCTTAGATACAGTTCGCTCCTGGTGGTGTCGTAAGCGTGCACTTTAGGAGAAAAGAGTTGTGGTCGTTCTTTTTGATGTTTTTGTGGCCGCGCTTCTATTAATGATCAGTCAAAGTACACAACAAGTGTGAATGGCTTACTTATTTTCGTCTTTTGGTAACGAGCGTTGCCGCCCAGCTTTCTCGATGTTTGTTTGCTTAACGCGGGGCCATATCGTCGGAAGGATTAGAAGATGTGGTAGGTGATTGAAGCGCTAGTCTTTGGGATTGTTGGTAGTCGCGAGGACAAGCGTGGCGTCATTTGGCGACTATGCTTAAAATTATTAGTTTGGGAGTTTCTTTTCCCCATCCGATCTGCATACGAAGGAAGAGTGAGTCATGTGTCCATGGCTCAACGGCCACTAATGTGGACCGATTCAAAGGGAAATGGTTCCACTGATGTGTTTGCCTTGCATAATGGCGCTTGAAATATGGGTCAGTACACGCGGCTCGGAACGCATCAACGGATACGTCCCAGTTGACACACCTCGCTCGATATATATTTAAGAAGGGATTTTGCATATGCTATGGTAGCAGGTGCTTCAATGGTACAATTTACCATGTGGGAAGTTTGTAGAAACTGGGTGCTCTAGGCCCTAGGTCAGGTATATTCTATAGTCACAAAGGTTGCTTGAACAATCTCAATCGAGGCTCAATCATGGGTGGTAGCATGGCCCGGAGGGAGCCTGTCCTCTCGATTGACAATGTTCAGATTATCGCTCACGACATTTCGCACAACCTTCCCATGTGTGGTTAGTAGTTGAATATATAATTCGGCAGCTTCTACCTTGCTGATATTTAAAGCCCTTCCTCCGATTGAAATGGTGTGCCCAGAATTTAATGCATCGTCCAGACCGCCAACCTCAGCATCTGAGCCTGACACATCAAACTCATCATTCATCAGATCGGCAGCATCTGAATCGTCGTCATCCTCATCGTCTGACGCTGGCAGTGGAATTGCTTCCGGCTTTCTCGAATTCTTTGTAGCAGCTTTTTGTGATGGTACAGGTACAGAATTGGTGAATGCGGGCTTCGCCTTGCCATTCTGCTTCGTGTTCAAATCTTTATTTTTTTCTCGCCATTTGATCTCCGTCTTTGGGATTCGGTGCGTTCTTCTCACTTTCTCGCCTCGACTCCATAACAGACATTCCAGCTTTGCGCTTCAAGTTTGTAAAATGGGCTTCGTCGAGGGGCTCAGGGGCCCCTGCTTCTTCATACGTCTTCCCACACCCATTCTGTTGATTTAAATGTGCAATTGACTTGTTCGAGGTTTGCGACTCTCAAGTCTGCCTGAGCTCGAAATTCTGGTACAGTAGGGCGAGGACTTTTTTCTGCTGATAAGATACAAGTGGAGCAGCGCGGATCTTGCGGCCGCCTATCGCGCATGCCAAGACTACCTTTGACCTAATTTACATGTATCTTCACGTGATTACTATTTCGCCATTCTGACTAGCCAAATTTGGCGGTTGCAGGTACCATCTCACATATTAAAAAAAATGAAGCAGCAACAATTTTAAAAGTGGGATATGATGCGGGGTAGTGTCAAGATCAACTGAGTGGCCCCTGGTTCTCTACACAATCGCCATCTAAACTAAGCTCGCGTCGAACATGGAATACAATTGACTATACAAATGGGGTGTTAATCTTTGTATAGCAGCCATTACCTCTCGTGAATAGATACCCTGCAAGAGAAGCACTTGTCGCTCTTCCAGGTGAGGAAGCCTGAAGTTCTAGACTAAAAACTATGGCTCAGAAATAGCCCACCCGAGATATCTTTCAATGACGTAGACTATAAGGATGAAATGAACAAGGCTTAAAATGCACCTTGCAAGATGCACTAAAACTGCGAGAAAGTGTAACATGCCTCTCGGTTCACTCCCTAGGTGGCTAGATGGGAAGTTGCAGCGTGATTAAGAGGATTTAGTTGCAAGCATCGGCAATACACACTTTTTGTACTAGAGCATGGAGGTGGTCCGTCCAAGGGTTACTAGGCCCTGAGAATTCCGAGCCGTACTCAAGGCACAATGAGAGTAGAGCGCGAGTCGGTCTTATATTTATTGCCGGGGATACGGGTGCTTGTCACTCTTTCGTACAAGCCCAAATGATTACCAGTAAAGAAGTTCACATTAGAGGTGGATAATTCTAGAGTTCCTGGCTGGCGTACAGCACTTTCCCTCGGTACATATATATACCCTACGTACAATTTTTTCGCCCTGTACGAAAGTTTAAAGATGAGGGGCTGTACCCGGAGAGGTAAACCATTAAAAGCATATGTTGTCTTCATCTTTTGCTCGTCGATCCTACTAAGAGATAATTTGTCGTACATCCACGAAAATGCTTTGGGTTGAGGCTGCGATTTTGCCCATTATAAGCCTTGCCTCCGGTGTGAGAGCTGCGGCGTTAGTGGGACGGAGTAATCAGAGTAAGTGCACGTCTGTTTCTAGCACCCGGAGTGCGCATCAAAGCAGGATATATGCCGCATCGTCCCTGGCCAGATCACGGATAGCAGCCTTCAATATAATCTACTGTGTACCGACTGCAGAGTTTGCAGGTAAATTTAAGAGCATTGTTAATTCTTCATCAGTAGCGGCAGTGTCTGGAAGGTCAAGCAACGACGAACTACTTGCTCGCATTGTGCGCCTTTCTCTCCTATAGATACACACACTCTCTCCTACTGACTATTGTAACCGTATAGTGGAAGCTCCACAACCCAAACCGGCTTTGACATATATGGGCCTGGGCCTTCAGAAGCCAACCCCATCGGAAACCCAGCCCTTCCTGGATTGACCACTAGCGGCGGGTATAACTGGATTGGTTTCTTGACCACCACTCTAAACACCAGCATCACTCTTACTTATAATCAGGCAGTAGGAGGAGCGCCAACGGACTCGTCCCTAGTACCTTCCCCATGGGATTTCGTGGATGAGCTTGACGAGGTTGAAACATGGCTTAAAAGCAACACAGCCCCATGGAACCCCTCCAATTTGCTGGTCGCAGTATGGATCGCTAACAACGATGTTGGCCGGTCGTATGACTGGAGTAACACTACTTCTGTATATGCAAGTGTCTCGCAGAAGTATTTCGATCAGCTCCAGACCCTGGTTGGACTCGGAGCTAAGAACTTTGTTATTCTTACATGTGCCCGTAAGTGCAATATAAACGTAATTGCTAATATGTGTTAACACAACAGCATAGCCCAACATCGGACTCCTCTCTTTCTCTCCCAGTCCGACAGCGTCAGGGAGAAGCTCTCTGCCGCCGTTGATAAGTATAATGACTTGATGAGGACGAATCTGGCGACCTTCAAGGCCAAAAATCCGGGGTGAGCGCTTGGCTTGTCGAGGCAGGAGCAGCGTATAACAAAGCTTTGGACAACCCTACCGCATATGGGGCGCCCAATAATTATTGCTACGCCGAAGATGGTCTCAGCTGCTTATGGTACAACGACTATCATCCGGCTATTGTGATTCACCGTCTTTTGGCCCAAGAAGTTGCTCACACGGTGGGAGCTCCTTGGTTTTAAAGTTATTGCTGTGGTGCATCTAGATGGAAGTTATTGTTGATTTGTAATTCACCTCTCGCGAATCATACTTAATGAAGAATCTCCAGATCGACAGCTAACAGCAACTGCCAACGCCAATAGATAAATACCAAAATTTTTAGCCCGATAATCAGGTGTCAGCTCGAGGAATTTTGTGCGTTCCATGTGATCCATCATTCCCTAATGCTTAATCCATGGCAATCTCTGTTGCCTCCGCTCTCTTGGTAAACTTTCGACGAGGTAGAAAGGTTAGTTCTATCTATTTCCTAATATGGCCGATGTCTGAAATAAGGACCGAGTCCACATTATCGAATAGTATCCTTTTGATATAGCTATTAGCTACTTTATTTTGCTGGAGGTAGCTAGTAGCCGCCTCTCAGATCTTGGTATTATTGTCTCTTGATGCAGATATCAGCAGATTCGAGTCGTGCAAGAAGACTATCGACGTGACCCGATCGCTATAGCCTACTGCCGTTTTCTCACCTCATGTTTCGTGGACTTTTGCGAGCTTTTTCTTTGCTTAGCCTTCCCTATCTTGGACTCGATCGCTTGTGGAATGTAAACAAGGTTTTTGAAGAAGCGTATATAGATTGGATAGAATTACTATATGTCGTGGCGAAAGCTTCAGTGCTGAAGTCTTCAATTCGGAGCTCCAAGCCTGCTTTTGAATTAAATACAAAGTCGTTTTTATCGTCTTGGAAGAGCTGGTAGTATTATGAAAGAGCAGCTTGTACGAGGGTTTACTGACAAGGTCGCATCTGCTCCTTCATTCCATGCCTAGTGGTTGTCTAAACAAACGGCTCTTAGCATTTATGGCCTACCAAAGGCACCAACCATCTTATCGTGAGCGGTGTACCAGCCACTTTCAGAACTTCGGAGGACGCTCTACATTGAATCTGGCTTGGCCGCACCAACTGAGTGAAAGCGGCTAATAACACCCGGCGTCTTTATTATTCTCATTTTGTACTAGAGCTTTCTGGCTGGGTTTTGGTCCAGATGGGATTGATTGTGGTGGCAACAGCAATCCTCACTTCGGGCCTAAGCCGACCAATACTAAAGATGCGATTTTCTGGAGTATGAATGCCGTTTTTAAAACAGTTATTCGCTATGAAGTTGATTGCTATTGCTTTCTTTGCTCTAGTCTATTGTTGTATCCATCGACAAACATTGGCCCCCCTTACTTTCTCATTTGAACGATCGACCCTATGACAATACTGAAGTGGCATTTAGCTTCGAAGACTCTATTATGGCTAGTCACTGTGTTTTTGCCTTATCCGAAATTTACGATCGATACTTCAGCTTGATTCTGTAGTGTAAAGTCATGCACTCTTGCTCCTTTTTGGAAAGTGCATTGACATCGTATCCTACTACAAATCCTCTTCTTGGGTAGCGGCAGTACGAAGCTGGTTTCTTCACCTGAGAATTGGATTATCTTTTGAAAGTCTGCTCATAGGCTGGTCTCTAGATGGGGCCGTCCCGAGTCTCCCCTACCTTCTTGCCTGAGGCGCTGGCAGGTCTTACAAGGTTCGGTGATAGCGCTTGAAAAAAACAAAAACAAAACAAATACACAACGTCTAAACGTAATTTTCGGCGTTAGGAAACCTCGGATAATTCCTCAAACCCTTCTGCTTACTTGTGGACAGAGGGGCCGCAACCTTATGGCTTAGCTGATTGACGAAATAGATAGGAAATCACGTGTCTATGTATTTTTTGAGTAGTGTCGGCTTGTAGCTATGGAAGACTTGAGAAGGTACAATTTTCTCGATGGCCTTATCTCTTTGACTAGTGAAATGTGACAACTATTCTACCAATCCTACTCATACCACCTTCATAGGCTTGTACGGCGTCACAACTACTGGTCCCAATAACCCATAATCTACACTAGAGGCATTCTCAGATAACAGCGGATTGGAAAGTGAGGCAGGAACGTCCGCCGTCTTAATGATCGACCCTCGAGATTTCACAGCATTAAAAAGGGTGGTTGACACATCGATTTGCAATAGATTTGTGCCGATACGAGAATACGCTGAAATATCAATGGTCGGATCAAAAATATTGATCGGTGGGAGCTCGTGGCCGTTGAGGAAAGCCTTGACAGTGTGCTGAATGGTTCCAAGAGCAAGCTTAGCGTTCGGGGATATAAGGTTGAAGGCCGTAGTATAGTGACCGATTCCGGATGTATTAGGCAGTTGATACTCGGTCCAGGGTTTGAGTGTAGTGTTGAGAATAGTGTGCTTGACTATTTGGGTATCCATGCTTAAGAAGTTCGATGTAGGTTGCCAGTCTTCGATTGTGATGTTCCAGGCTCTGAGCGTGAACGGATCGGGAACTTTAGCATATATCTGCACAACCTTGGCATTTGAAAGCGTGATGGAACTATCGCCAATGACGTGAGCGGTAATGCCATGATTCTTACTTTCAAATGCAAGGACGTTCGTATCTGACTCCACAACGGACACACCTGAATATTGTTGGCCATAAAACCTTTGGTCAGTAAAAAAGGCAAGAATGGTGCTTTCATTTCCATTGAGGTTCAACGCCATGGAAATTTTATTCCCGGTTCTTTTGTACTCAATGGCAGGGTTGTATGCTCCAGTCCAAGCGTCAACTTTCGATGGATATCGGGTTTCCGAAAATTCGACACTGAAGCTTGCTTTTGCGGCACGATCCGGATTCCAAAAGTAGATATACTCGGCAGAGGAATCTGGGACGCTTTTCCACATGGTATAGAACCAGCTGCCACCAGTAAACGCTACTCTGGGATTTATCTTAAGTGTTGATAGGAATTGAGGTATGGCATCAATTGAGGCGCTAATTCCAACAGTTGTAGGATTCTCGGCGACAAGTTTGTTCAAGCGAGACTGAAACTTTTTGGCGTCGCAGCTTGGTGGAAGACAAATTCCAGTGATATTACTTGGGACAGATTTCAAGAAAATAATTGGGAAGCCTTGTTTTACATAATCCTCGAGCCTGGATACTGTGTCGTACGGAATGGAAGACATACCATCGATTACCAGTGCCTTGAATGCGGGCCCGTAGGGTGCGAGAATTCTATTAGAAATTGTTGAACTTTTCAGATTGAGGTTCAAAGGTGCAATGTACTCGTATGAATAGCCTTATTATATGTTAGTTATGGCACTGGTTAAACGACAGTGTTGACACTTACCCGCACTAGTTATTGAGGAAGTATCAAAGACTTGGAGTTTGTATGCCTCAGCTGTGGTTAAGAATGCGATGTCAATTCTGGATGTTCCGATTTGAGAGATCAAACTGTTCCTTGCAATGTAGTCCATGGAAGGTTTATACGTATTCCAAGCAGGTTGAGCCTTTGAGTGCATATCCGTGACAACGTAGAAGAACGGTGTATAACCAGGCCATGTGGTTCCTGCATATTCGCCAGAATATGGCGTTCCATGTAAAACAAATTCATTAACACCAGAAGCTAACTGCAAATTAATTTTCGCAAGAAGATCCGGCATTGTTTGTGAATATGCAGAAGTGCCTCTCACGACAGCTCCAGTTTCAGAAGAAATAACTTTCTTATTGGAGATGTGGGCTGGACCTGTGAATTGACGTAGCTGATCCAGCGTGAAAAATCCAAGAGATTCTGTCTCTGGGGTGTCAATGAGTGGGATAATCGCAGCCTGTATTCGGATTAGCTGACATAATACAGCATTTTTTGCCCTTTTCCCTTCCTCTCTTTTTGCCAAGGGCGGAAATGTAGGGGTAAATAACTAACCATGTCAAGTGGCAGGTTGTATGCAGGCTGGTTCGAGAACTTCAGCCCTCTCCTGTGAGACCAATCCTGCATGTGATCAATATACCTTTCATGGAGCTCTGTGAGCGTGGTCCTGTAATCATCATTGACACTTTTGCCACCATCAGTCCCATTTCCTAAATAAGTTCTATTCAAATAAGTTGGAATGAGTTGGCCCCAGAAATTCTCCCCGTTGTAGATAAATGGCAAGTACTTAGAAAGGCTGTAATTTCGCCGAGCCTCGAATTCCGTCAAGAAGTCTGGTGTCCACCAAGCGGTGGCTATCATTTCCATGCTGTCTTCCCATACTATGCCTATCATTAAACTTTGAAACGAATTAAGGACAAGATAACTCACCATATTGTCCGATCTTGTTGAGTGCTTTTTGGTTATTACTATCAAGTACATTCTGATCAATGAAATCAGTCGTGACCTTGGCGCCAACGTCACTGAAATGATCTACGATCCATGATCCATTTGCAATGATGGTATCTGGATTTGGGGCTCCTGTGCAAGATTTTTGGTTGGTGTATCTTTCATAAAAGGCCATAATCTGCCAATCACCAGACCCCAATGGTTGGAATGATAACGATCCTTCAACGACACTCGAAGTGATATCGACAAGAGAGCTTTCTTCAAGATATGTATTATTAACTGGCACCGATATATTCTGAGAGACGATGAGATAACTCGATTCGAGAACTGATAATGTATTAAGCTAGAGTAGCAGAAGATGTGAAGAGGCGAATTTCGCTTACCCTGCTCAATTCTTCCCGCGATTACAGCAACAAGTTTCTGCTCAATACGATCCACTGTCTTATGCATGAAGCTTGCGATACTGGCTTCAGAAGGAGCGTGTGAAACAGGAAGGGGAAGTTCCCCTGAAAAATTAGAACCGGATGGTACGACGATACTGGAATACGCCTACAATCGTTTAGTGATGCTTCTGCCACAGGACTGCTCTTGTGCCAATTATGCATACCAATTCCTTTGCGAGCCCTTTAGATTCCATTTTTGCTGGGCTTCCCTGGCCCTGATTCGCGCCAAGAGAAAAGCTCATTAGCAGCTGCTGCTCTTCAGATGCCTTAAGCGCCGCATCAAAGACCTGCTTATAAGCAAGGGTCCCATATCCGTATGTGTCCCACTAGCAGCGCCTTTTTATTAGTCATTTGTCATGGATATGGGATGGTGATGGGAAAGCATCATCCTAGAACTTGGATAATGCAACTAGTGGCTTCAGTATTCAAAGAATGTAAATTGATATCACCTACATTAGTCGGAGGTGTACCTCCTGATGGAAGGCCATACATGTAGAACGGCACGAATTCGAGGCCTCCTATGCCAACTCTGGCTAAGTCTTCAATGTCATTTCTGAGAACTTCCGCGGATATTGATGCATCTGGAAGCCTGTAAAGAAGGTCAGGGTACTCTTCAGGAAAGTTACATATCAAAATGTGAGCTTTTACCAGTATCGAACCGAAGGACGATAGATGTTTTCCGGGTTAACGAAAGACGTATGCTCTTTATAGTCGACTGCATGGCATCCTGAAATTAAAATACAGCTAGCGACGGCGATGACAATAGCTTTTGCTTTTTTGATGTACTAACTTGCAATATAAGTAACCAGATAACATCGTTGGAGTATCGATCTGTTGGGGATATCTTACGAACATTGTGAATATCTATCGCCCTGATTCGGATTCAAAAAACTAAAAATGTCAAGGTGTTGTTTTGGAAGGTCTGAGGACATGATATATGCTTTCCCAAGGCATCTTTCGTGTGAAATCATAGCGAGAGGTTGCCCAACTAAAGCTTCTCCTCCGAACTCGACCTGCGGAGCATTCCTTACGAATTGCACGTGCCTCCCCTTCACCCCGGCCTCACGCCTACACTCGGGTGAGAAAGGTGCGATGAAAATATACCATGGGGGAGCGCTACATGATTTGTAGGCATAATAGTGAGGAGCTAGCTGGATTGCACACGGGATTACGTTTATCAAAATAACCAAGTATTACAGCTTAATGTCACTTGCATAGGCAGTTAAGATGCGATTCCTAATCCTTTTGAACATAAAATCTCGTAAATTTCATGGAATACAAGCTCCGCCATGATCACCGAAACCCCAGCGATTACTGTATATAGATGCTAAGTATAAAAACCAAATAAGTTCAAAACATGATTTTTAAGTGGGGTAGGAGACCCAATCTATCGCACTCGTACCCCATCCCTCTTCCAGGCAATGGAACGAGTGGACCAAGGCCGGCAATTCTCTCGGCCATACCTCTAACCTAGCATCGCATCTCCATGACCGCATAACCCGTTTAAGCTCCCTGCCAACTCGGGTAAATTTCTCCTCTTGCTTCTTCACATTGCTGTGGGGTACAGTAGTCCCCCGCATCACATCCGAGCCTAACGTCGAATGCGAATTGCATACGCCTTCCAAGCATTATCTTAATCCATATTCATCTCCTATCATGTCCTACAAGTCGTCAATATGTCATCACGGTGACCCAATTTTAAGTCCCACCACGGTTACGTATAGTCCCCTGGCAAGCAGGCTGGTCTGATCTGTCTTGGACTAGGAATCGCATTCGCCGTGCATGCATCTGCCTTGTTAGCTTTGAAAGGACTGAACTTATAATCACACAGGTGGGGGAAATGGTTGCTAACAGGAGGTGCGCTCTTTGACAGGCTTGCGGGTCATGTACTTTCTGTTCTTCTCATATATGGCCTGAGGTCCTGTCAATCGTGCACACTACTCTGCGTTTATTTTGTATGTGTTTTTCGTGATTTTGAAAATCTGGTATATTTGAATTTTATCTTAAACACAATCGATATTAATTCGATCATCTGTAAATTTAGTCAATTATGCACTAGAACATGCTCTATCGAATAGCCCGGGGGGGGGGGGGGTTGTCCTAAGTGCGGATCGTGAGAAAAATGCTGAATAAGTAGACTCCTAAACGCAGTCAAAACCAGCCAACCTAATTGACGTATATGACAGCGGAGAAATCGAGAATAACATTTATTGGGAGGGCTCCTATACTATAAGCTATCGTGGGAGTCCTTTCAATGTCTAAACTAACGCATTTAACACGTTTTTGGGGATTGAGCACGCTTGGTTTGTCGATGCGGACCAAATCTAGCTCGACTTTGGCCTCGAACAGAGTGGGCTTGGCGGGGCTCAAGCTCAACTGCGCAATCTGATGACGCTGGTCTTGGGCCGACATGGTCCAAAATTTAATCAATTATAGAACAATAGTAGAGGAATCGAGGGATTCTGTCCAGTTAACAGTACGGTGTGTAGCTGTGGGGGAAATGGGTTTTAGGATGATCTTCTATATCCTCTAGGATTCAAGTGGGTTGATCTCCTTTCCGTTGACACCGACTGCTGCGTTCTCGCCGGTGTCCTCGAGAGTAGATCGTGGAAGGGAGGGCGACTTTGTCTTCTTGCGATCGTTTTCGTTTTCGATCCTCAACCTGTGGAAACTTGACTTGAGTTAGCTTTATAGCATAGCAGGAGGAGAGTGACATGCCTCCCTGCTAGGAGTGTTGCTAGTTGGGGAGGAAGCGGGTGTTTGAGTCCGGTGTTTGTGTCCTTAGATACAGTTCGCTCCTGGTGGTGTCGTAAGCGTGCACTTTTAGGAGAAAAGAGTTGTGGTCGTTCTTTTTTGATGTTTTTGTGGCCGCGCTTCTATTAATGATCAGTCAAAGTACACAACAAGTGTGAATGGCTTACTTATTTTCGTCTTTTGGTAACGAGCGTTGCCGCCCAGCTTTCTCGATGTTTGTTTGCTTAACGCGGGGCCATATCGTCGGAAGGATTAGAAGATGTGGTAGGTGATTGAAGCGCTAGTCTTTGGGATTGTTGGTAGTCGCGAGGACAAGCGTGGCGTCATTTGGCGACTATGCTTAAAAATTATTAGTTTGGGAGTTTCTTTTCCCCCATCCGATCTGCATACGAAGGAAGAGTGAGTCATGTGTCCATGGCTCAACGGCCACTAATGTGGACCGATTCAAAGGGAAATGGTTCCACTGATGTGTTTGCCTTGCATAATGGCGCTTGAAATATGGGTCAGTACACGCGGCTCGGAACGCATCAACGGATACGTCCCAGTTGACACACCTCGCTCGATATATATTTAAGAAGGGATTTTGCATATGCTATGGTAGCAGGTGCTTCAATGGTACAATTTACCATGTGGGAAGTTTGTAGAAACTGGCCGCGGGTGCTCTAGGCCCTAGGTCAGGTATATTCCTATAGTCACAAAAGGTTGCTTGAACAATCTCAATCGAGGCTCAATCATGGGTGGTAGCATGCGGCCCGGAGGGGAGCCCGTCCTCTCGATTGACAATGTTCAGATTATCGCTCACGACATTTCGCACAACCTTCCCATGTGTGGTTAGTAGTTGAATATATAATTCGGCAGCTTCTACCTTGCTGATATTTAAAGCCCTTCCTCCGATTGAAATGGTGTGCTGGTATAAACCTGTCATAGGCAAGAGACCACCACATTTCCAAACCACCTCCTACCGCCATTCCTGAGAGATTTCCGTCCAGTTCTCGTTTTCCAGGTGAAGCAATATTTCCCCATTCTTGGTCAAAATGGAAATATTCGCTGCTCGCAAAAGAGGCTCCTCAGCCTTCTCGTGCCACACATTAATGCTTGCTGCACTATCGACCCACGGCTCCGCACCCTGACAGCACGAGTATTAACTCCCAGATTCCGGCGTCCGACGAAGAGATACAGGGATGAATCGTAGAAAAAAGCTAACCTTCGGGAACGTGGAGAAGCCCCCTGGATGGGATATGAATCAGAGTAGTGCTAGATGCAAGTACGGTCGCGGCGGCTCGCCCTATTTGGCGTACTGCACGCAGATCTACCTAATTCCTTCTATATAACTCATTTTTTATTGGAACTTGGAAAGATTAGTTAATCTTCGGGAAAAGGGGGGAAGCTATTACGGAATGTGGGGGCTAGTGCTCCAGTTTCTTCCTCGGCACTTCAAATCTATAGAACTCTGTCTTAATGGACATTTGATAAGTGAGGGGATAGTGATTCTACGCTGTCGGATAGTATGGAGGAGTGCTGTGAGCTGTGCGCATACGGGAGAGGGGTAGAAATCGGAATGCAAGGAAGCTGCAGAACAACCTGGGGATCCTCGCAGCTTTTTGGTTGACAGGAGTTGGTGTTTTTCTGGGGTCTGCACTATGATGAAATATATTATATATATAATATATATATCGAGCTTTTTTCCCTTTCAAATTTCTGCTTGGTGCTTTACTTCAGTTCTTTCTGTCGATTTCCTGACTCGACCTCGAAGTGACTTTATCCGCGAAGAACTTGCTTGAGCTTTAGCTGCTTTCTATATTTTCAGAGCCAACATGCGTGTAACTGTAGCAGCAGCCCTGGTCCTCGCGGTGGCGGCGTCCGCAGTGCCTGCCGTCTCGAAGAACCACCAGCCGAGCAGCGACAGGTCCAACAGCAACTGCTCCAGCTCCCGGCGGTGCATGACAAACATAGTCACCAAAATCCTGGATTCCATGGTAGCGCACAACCCAGACACCCTGCCGCTAGCAATGATCTATAGAGCCACCGAAAACTCCCACCCGGCGGCCCTCGGCATGATGACCTCGTGGCGTACTATCACTAAGGCCGGCCCGCCCAGCCTGCTGGCAATCGACACTACTAATGGCACGGCGTACTTCGCCCTAAATATCAACGAAGGCAACGACGATATCCAAAACATCCTTCGGGGCCGAGTCAAGGTGGTTGGCCAGAATATCACCGAGCTGGAGCTCTTCATCAACCGCTTCCGCGGCGACCACGGCTTCTCCTTCTCGTCCCAGGAACTTCCAACCAACTACAAGGACTTAATGAACCCCCCGGCTAATCGAACCAAGCCCAGCCGAGGAGATTTAGAGGCCATCAGCGCGGCCCTCTTCGCCAACTCCAGCAACCCGGCCAGCAACACCTCAGTCACTGTCGCCGACGACTGCCAGTTCACCGAATTAGGCTGGAAAGTCATCGATACTGGCACCTACGGAAACGCTTCTTCTACCCCTCTCGGTTGCCTCTGGCCCTCCGATCACCCTACCGACCCCAACGCACGAATCAACCTGGTCATCGATGAGGAGATGGGCTTCGTTATCACCAGCGGCATAGTTCCAGGCAAGGTCTTCCCCTACGCGAATATCACCGAGTCTGCCTTCATCCCGGACGCCATGACTGCGGCCCAAGAAGCTCAGCAGGCTTGGGTTGATCAGATGGTCGAACTGGGTACGGTCCCCATGCTGGAGCCTCTTGGCGCTACTGGTGATACTCTCGAATTGCTCCAGTTCTACAATGATGAGCTCCAGGCTATGCAGATTAATCTCTACTTGAGCGGTCCAGGCATGACATCGCCTTGGTTGTCGTAGATAGGCTGTTTGTTGGATGCAGTGGGAGGAGATAAAGGGAGGCTATTTCACTCGTCCCTTCTGCCATGAATATCGTATTTCATTCGAGGACAATCAATGATCTAAGGTTTCTCTTGAGAGTCTGTTTATACGTGATGAAGATCTTGTCCTTTCATACCCCTAAGGTCTAGAAGCTCTAGCCTCTTCCTATTCGCGCTACTACTGGGCGCCGCGCATATGGATTGCACAGGAGATAGTAGTCTCTCATCGAGTGACTGTGTATTGGGGTTATATGGCCATCAAGTTGGACTGCTGCTTGCACTTCACACAGATATTAATAACGGTTAATATCTCAAATACCATCTTTTTTTTTAACCTCTATCTGGCCATACCACCTTTTTAAAACAATGGTATTTCAGATATACACCAAAAAAATGATAGTATTTGAGATATTTCTGAAATACCATTATTTCAAGCCAAAACTAACTGTTTGTATTACTTTGTAGTACTTTTTAGTTCCGATAACTTTCAATTGCTTAAGTCGGTTACTTACGAGGTACGTAGCACCGCGATTTCAGCGCAGTGTTATTATGCTTATTGTAAGTGGTTAACTTGTTTTTGTATTTTTCTAAGTTTTAATTTACGTGCGAAAACAATAATACATCGCGAAGTGATTCACGTGATTTTAGCTGCATACCAACACTTAGATTACTATACTTTCTGTTGCAATATAACTGAAATACTACAGAGACTGGCCAAGAGCCAGTGTAAACAAACCTGTAGTGTTAGGGACCGAGCCCCAAAAGGTTCTATTTACAGCGTATGTTAAAAGATATCTCATATACCATAAAAGTGGTATGACCAGATAGATGTTAAAAAAAGATGGTATTTCAGAAATATCGGCACTTTTTGATGGTATTTGAGATATTAACCGTATTAATAATTTACCTCTCCTATATACGTAGCAGCACAGAATGCTAAAATAAACATTGGCAAACGATTGATGCCGGTCTTAATTTGGCAGCTGAAGTATGAAAATTGTGCAAATTACTCAAGACAAGTAATGAATGTCCTTTGTTTAGGTCCATTGCAAGACTTCTAGCTCACTGAATCAAGCGATCCCAGGGATAAGGTTTTTAGATTGCTAGGCTTGGCTACGGATGGCGTACCGAACCGACAGATGGAAAGCCCGATGCCAGGCTATGGGCCGGATGAGGGTCAGTTATCGGATGTACAGTCAAGAAAGTGCTGCTAGGGACAGGAAATTTGAATATTTTAAGCTACAACTTTGGTGTTCGTCCTGGAACAAAGCAGGGTGTGCTAACTTGGGGCGGCAAACCGGACTGCGGAGAGCAGGAAGACAATGACCGCAGAAGGAATGCCACTAGATTTACTGTACCTTTGTGCCTTGTCGAAAAATATCTGCGGGCCCAGGTTACAGGTGGGCAACCGGCGGAGGAGGTGTTTCTCGCTTCTGGTATATTGAGCAACTCATTCATTGAGTTTTTTTTTTTTTTTTTGTTTTGTTTTTTTGTTTTTTTCTTTGACAACTTCGAAGTCCTCGGCCTGGAGGGACATATCGTGGATAGAGTGAAGGAATTAAACCAAATCCAGATTTTTCAAGAGTGTACTATTCGGAAGTTAATCTCCGTGGTTAGAAAGTTAGGAAAACTCTATGCAACTGAAAAGCTGCTGAAGGATGCATTTTATCTCTGGTAGATGCCATGTCTACCCCCACTCATACTTGAGAAAATAAAGTGCCAATGCCCTCTCTATGCCAGTCCAATATCAATTTTCAGGAAAGTTATATAGCTCTCAAGCTCCATGCCCTTCAACTACTGCGGGACTATTGTTTGCTCTGCGACAGTAGGATTGATGAAGCCGTTGAATCAACGGTAGGATGTTCGGTTCTGTTTAGTATTCCAGGCTTCGTGATTCGTACCACTATTAAACTTTGGGAGACTATTACCGAGCTGTGCGAAGAATATAGGATAGCTAGTGGTATTAGGATAAGTTGATTTGATTTCATCTTCACCCATGGCCCGAAGCATTGACAAAGCGTTGTATCACATTGTTGCGCCATGGCAGGGTGACTTCTGAATCAGATCCTGCTCGCGGAGCCGCCTTATCTGCCGGCTCCATCCATTCTGTAGCCGCAGATTCCTCATCGCGCACCAAAGGCACAGTTATCAGAGTTGTAGCCATAGTTCTCGCGTGGATTCTTACAGTCCATAGATTGTCCGATTTCCAGGAAGAGGGCTGAAAACTATCCAAGCAAGCGTATGATTTGTTGCAATATCTTTGAGGCTATCAGAGAAGCAGTTCTAGCTAGAACAATGGGCAGTATGATCGAAGCCTTACTCATAAATCCCTATTTTCTTCGCAAATCTTGAAACACTATTTGTTCGCTACGACAAACTTTCTTCATGGCATCACCTGAAGATAAAAGTGGCTTCCTTGGGCTCGCTCAGCTTGATATATTTGCCGACCCTCAATATAGCCTATCCAACGTATTGACCATCACGGGAGAACAAAGCCATTATATCAGGAAGGTATTTAAGTCCATGGCCTAGTTTTTAAAGATGCAATTGCCATCTCTCTCGCTCAACAGTTTCCAATACTCTAGTCCAAACTAAGGATGACACTTTTGATTGCCTCACAAGAACTCCGGCTATGTAATCTTTTTACTTCCGATGGTTTTCGGTCCCTTCCACACCATTGGGAGAGAGCGGAAACGTGTCGGCTTTGGGATATTGTGAAACCGCCAGGCATATTGGCCAGATCAGGACCTATTTCCATCACTCTAGATAGTTGATTCTATTAGCTCTACAATCAAATAATTATGCCCTATTCTACAACCTATTCCGTGATAATATCACCTATAGATGTTCCGTCTGACAGATATGCCGTCTCAAACATGGATATCACAAGGGCTAGATGGTTCCATGATTATTTCATCAATCTTGCTGACACACTTTCTAAGGAAAAATGCCCAAATAAGATGCCCAGATTCATAAATTTGTCATAGGGGGAAATGGCGTTTTGCCACAGTCACGCTCGTTATTTTGGCCTTGCCCGTAACCGCCATCCACTCCTATTCCACTTTGTATTCGGCCCTTCTCATTTCTTCTACGCCATCAAGATTGTGCTACAATGTATAAGGGAGATCACCATTGAAGAAATTAATAGTACTGAGTCTCTCTGTATCAGGACGAAAGCAGCCTGCGAGGTGGCTTATCAACAAGGCCAACATGGACTATTTTTTAGAACTTGAACCTCTGGTCCATGATACTGAGATGATTTGATCGGGGGTTAAACTATAGCCTATAGCGGTGGTGGTGATAGAATTGAGAGAGTGCATGCTCTCAAAATTTGGTCAAGTCCCCATTCGATAGAAGAGGAAGGTGGACTTCTATAGTTGCATAGTGGCAAGCAGATTGCCTGCCAGCAACACGACAAGTATGTACAACACGGAATTCCACTTGAGGTACCCTCAAGTGCTCCGGCCTAGTGGAGAGCACGGACAAGACTTCCAAGAAGTCACCAATTTGGCTATCGAGCCGACAATTCCGAATGCGCTCTCTTTAGTGTTATTGAATTCAACGTCCTTTTATTGCTTACGTGCCCATGATATGTACGGCCCTTTGGCATCCATACAGGAGAGATCGACATTCTCACCTTTCGATGATATATTTATTTTTCTTTACAAAGTAGTAATATGGTAGGTCTACTGAGCGTTCATCCTTTGTTTATGAGCCGACAATCACCTTAATTTCGATGCCTGTGGCAGGCACCACTTTGTTTCTGCGTTGGTTGTGTCAACCATGCGTGCTTGGAACCTTAATTTGGAATTCGCTCGATAGCGTTCTCTTTGAATGCAATTCAATTTACAACATGTGTCTGTAAGGCAGAATGACCTCACTTGAATTTTGCTTGCACCTCTCCCAGTTCTAAATCTTGAGTAACGTCAAATCGAATATTTGTAGGTAAAAATATACTATCACATTTCTCCCAATCTGATTAAGCAGAAAGCAATGAGGCTATTTTGGAAGAATGAATCAGAGGGCGTAGTCTCTCGAGATCTACAGGTCCACAACTGAAATGTTATCTTTTTCGGTAACTCATTCCACATCGAATGATGATAACAAGCCTTTCTGGAAGACTGACTTCCAGGAACAGAAACCCCCGGATGTGTGGCTGAGATCTGCGTTCGGTACCAAAAAAATAGCCATAATTCAGGCAGGCAATGTTGTACATGGTACTTCCATTTAAGTCACGAGGCAAAGCCTACATACAACGGAATTCCCGACTCTTGTTAACCACCCAGACCTTTCGTCCGATCCAGTATCACTCTGAAGGATTAGCCAGCATCCCTGTGCCGTGCCGGATAAACAAAACCAGAAATCATTTGACTCAACAACTGAATCTGGGGCTGGCTTGGGGAAGCGCTGGCAAATAAGTGTGCAACAATGCGGGGATAAAATAGATGAATGCTTCAAACACCCCCACCCAATCACTTATACATTACCCAAATTATGGATGATCAAATAAAAGGATTATACTACTTCGGCAGTTGCGACTAGAAGAGGCAACTTAGGGTGCAGACATACAAGTACCCCAGGACTTATTTGTTTCTACATCTGCTGTATTTTCTTCCTCAAGTGCTGTTGACAAGACACAACTCAAAGTTATCACGATTTTGATCAGTCAAAATGCAGTTGACCTACGTCGCCGTCGCGGCGCTTCTTGCCCATCATGCTGGCGCTTCAGATCTTCTCGATAAGCGTCTTGATCAGGCCATGCTTCGATTTCCATGCTCACAGTTGGTTGTCGACCGTGTTGATCCTATAGTCAATCCTGGAATGACATATACCCCCCATCTTCACCAAATCGTAGGTATGTAGCTTTATGATCTGAATATGCAGAACTTATCTTTTCGTGGACCAATATCGGAGTCCACGTGGATGTGTAGCATCTAACTAAAGCACGTGAATAGGAGGAAACTCGTTCGATATCACCATGGACCCATCCACCCACGATCTGCCCTCACTCTCCACATGCACATCATGTAGTTTTAAAGAGGATTTATCGAATTATTGGACTGCAGTTATGTTCTTCCACTCCAAAAATGGAACATATAAGCGTGTTCCTCAGATTGGAAACGGAGGACCACAAGGTCTCCTGGCCCAAAAGGGTGGTCTCGATGTTTACTACATGCATGCTGGAAAGACTGTTGCGTTCAAGAAGGTAAGCTGGTATGTTCAATTAAGATAACTGTATCGCTCACCAGCCATAGGGTTTCCGCATGATTGCTGGAAAAGCCACAAACACAGACCCAAGCAAGGTTGCGAGGTCAAACATCTGCCATAGATGCTGGACTACCACCAGCGACACCCAATTCATTGGCGCTCAACCATGCTCAGGAACTGATACTGTTGATATCCCAGCCGATCCATCTTGCAAGAGAATTCGTCAAACAATCATCTTCCCTACGTAAGCTGCTCATCCGAGCTAACGGGAATGTGAATCGCTAACGTTTGTGTAAAAGTTGTTGGGATGGTGTGAATCTGGACAGTCCTGACCACCAGAGCCACGTTGCTTACTCTTCAGGTGCTGGAGCTGATGGTGGTGCCACTTGCCCTTCTACTCACCCAGTTAAGCTTCCCCAAGTCATGTATGAGCTCATGTGGGACGTCTCAGCCTTCGCCGACAGGAACCTGTGGCCCACAGATGGCTCCAAGCCATTTGTTTACAGCATGAACCTCGGGTAGGCCAAAGTGTCTCTGCACTATATGTAACACATACTGAACTTCTAAATAGTGGTTCTGCAGCGCACGGTGATTACGTTTTTGGGTGGAAGGGGGATACTCTCCAACAAGCCATGGACAAGAATTGCAACCTCATGGCGGCTTGCCCATCTGCCGGTCTTACCACCCAATCCGAGAGTCAATATAGCGCCTGCAACGTTGCTCAACGATCTAAGGAGACTGTCGATGGCTGGCTCCGTGCTCTCCCTCTAGGCACCCCAGCGGACGGTAGCACCCCAGCCCCTGCTGACCCAGAACCAGAACCAGCCAACCCCACGGTCCCAGGTGCACCAGCAACCACCTTAGTCACTGTGCCCGTCCCAGCAGCGCCAACACAAGCCCCATCTGGCACACTACCTAAGTATGCGCAGTGTGGTGGCCAAGGATGGGCTGGAAGCGGAACTTGTGTTGCAGGGACAACCTGTGTGTTCTCGAACCAGTGGTACTCCCAGTGCCTATAGTTCTTCCTCTCCTCGGCTATCGGTTTATTGACATTTCATCTTGCGCCTAATTTGAAGACTGCTGGGATGGGATAGCCAGAACCGTTTCATTTTGTAGTCGGACGGACCTTAGAAATTGGGGGTGATGTTTTCTTGATATCTGTTTTATAAGGGTGCTTTCCTGGCTGCAGATTGTATCTCGACCTCTGCCCGCCATCCTTTTGTGTGTTGATCTCTATGCTTGCTGCTAATCAACGCCTTTCAGCGGTATGTGCATTCAATATTTTGGCAGGGTCATGTTTCTCTAGTTAGCGAAATGCAACAGTCATTAGAACAAGGATAATTACCATCCACTTTACTTGCATCTCTGGCATGCGCTTTGTTGAAGATTTTGCCTTGTGTTATCTCATTATTTAGTATCTATTATTAGGGCTCCGCTGGTCCTGCTCTCACCTAAGGTTGATTATTGAATAAAGGTGCCACACGCCCACACTCTTCGTAGCACCTGAAGCAGCGCCCCAGAGGTGAATCCGAAAATCACGAGAATAAGAATATATCAGAAATTGCTTCAAAGTATAGGTATGTACAGGACTTCTCTCGGCTGCTAAGCTATGTACACTATTCAGTTCTCTACACTAGCCTTCTCCAATCCCGCATCTTGGCTGCCTCCAGCACCAGAAAGATTGCAAAGAGCGACAGACCCAGATCCTGGGAAGACTGAGTGCCCAGCCTAAGCATCTATGTATTTCTGATAACAAGAGCTGCAAAATTGGCATTTTGCCCTTCTGCGAAGTTAGGAGTGATATAGTTGTAGGACTCATGAGCTTGAATCACAGATGATGTCGATGACGGAGTCGCCGGCTTTAAGGGCGAATATGCCCAAGCTAGCCTATTCGTACCTGTGGGGTTGAGAATAATTTGGCGACTGTTTGAACCAACATAGTATGTACAACCAGTACATTTGGCTGTGTACTGCCAGTGTGTACCATTCACCCTGTTTCCAGTTCTGAACAACTGATAGGTAGCGCCAGTGTAGATAGATGGCGATGCGTGAATGCTAAAGAGTATCAGCTATGTAAAATTGACAAAAATTGTGAGTGGTCTCACGTTGCCCATCTGGAGGAGACAATTGCTTGGTTAGAATTTTGCCAGCCTACAGCCAGAGGATTGAAGGTCATGCCACCTCCCCAAGCCACACCTGCCCAGCCTACCCCAATAGGAGCAACGACTTGAAGCACGGCATCATAGCTTGTGTTTGGGGAGACAGGAGTTGGTACGGCAATTCGAATGGTGAGGGTTCTACCAAGTGCATACAGGATATCAGTTGAGGTGAACGTAAAACCAGTTTCACTGTCAAAATATGTGGTAGCATCGGCGACCGATACTGAACGAAATGTTAGTGAAACTTTTTGAAGAGCAAGAATCCGTCATACCACTGCCGAGCAGAGCTGCCACGGACGTAGCCCAGAAGTTCCAACGCATCTTGAACGATCTTGAACTCCCGAATGCAAGATGGGCAAGAAGAGGTAATAAATCGGCGACGTTCAAGGGGCCTATATTGCGATCAAAAGATGACAAGAGGATAAGAAACCTTTCGGATCCGTTGGTTCTTCCAGAGGCCGCAGAGATGAGCAAGCTTTATTAATGAGGTACTCGCTGTGGAGTCTATTTGAAATTGCAGGTTTTTGTGTGGATGGCGGTCCTTTTTTGCAAGCAACTAGCTGAAGCCGATTGGAAGCTTCCTGAAATGGGGAAGGAGGATATGTGGTAGAGACCAGCAGAGATTTAGCCGTACTTACTCTGAGCCTTATGGCAGGCAGGGTAATCAAGCAACTATAGGTGTATCAATAAATAGCATATATCTAATCACAAACACACCGTCACAGGACAAGATAATGTAGCAACAGAGATCATCCATATTAAGAGCTTGACTTGACTTTTTGAGCCTAAGACTAGCATAGTAAGACGTACGGAAGAACATAAAGGATTCCAAATCAAGTATGAAATTCTGCAAACCCAGAACTCACAAACACAACAAAGGGGAGTAATACCTGCCAAGATAGTATTTAGCCTACAATGTTTGCCCCTTTTGACAAGTGAGCAGAGCGAGACGGCTAAGATCTCATATGTCCATTTCTTCACCATGTCGAACTGTAATATCATCACTCTAAAATATTGAGCAATGCATTTAACTCTAAGTCTCCAGGTCCTCAAATAAAGAAAAGAAATACAGGAAAATACAGAAAAGAGGACTCAAGGAAAGACACGTGGGATTCGGACGATATGCAACCAAATTCAGGGGTAGGTCGGCAGTTGCGATCGCCCCCTCGCTTAGGCTGAAGAGCCCCTCAGTCGCATCAGCCTCTACATAGAATAGCCTGCAATTCCGAGTCCTACTCTATGTAGTTGTGTATGCATACGTTCAAATAGAATGTCGCATCATGCCTTGTGGATGGGAGCGAATGTTCCAGAAATAATCCCACACTGTGGTTGCACAGATCGCTACCATCTGAAAATGGGTCTCTGAGTAGGTAGATTAAAACTCCAGATGCGAATGTATGCATCGTGATGAGTGACACAGTCTCAAGGAGATGGTGCCATGCCTTGTCTGCCTATATACTCGCAGTAGCTACCCGTCTCTGCTTCATAGCTCTTTTTCAATGTTTCAAATTTGGCTTTCATGATGGCCGTAGACAGTACCCTGAAATTGATTTGATACAGCTTCTCGCGACTGTCTGTATATCTGCTAACTGCAAGCTCTTGCTCTTCATAATCCGATTCATTCTCACCTTCGAAACATGGCGGTAGGAATGTACCATCATGCTGTGAGTGTTTTTCTGGATGTTTAAGTATATCCAAAGCACCAGGAACATCCATTGAGGGGAGAAAGGCTAGCTGTGACCACCTGTCCTCCCACCCGAGGTATAAAGAAGATGTTTCGTACGTGAAAGTATCCACGACAATGGTGATACGTTTAAGGTTCTTGAAGAACTCCACAATCTCGCGAATGATCTCGCCAGAAGTCTCAAAGTCGCCTGCGTCGGAGAGGAATTCATCATCTACAGCGAGATACTCTAGTTGCGCAAAATCTGCGGAATCGCCAATGAAGTCAAAGAGAAATGCCCAGCTGAACAGCAGCGGTGTTTCGTTGCGCATCCCCAGAGAACTCGCATCGAGGTACAAGATGTCGCATTTGTGGTCGAAATACGTTTGAGGGATTGAATTTTGCGCATGGAAACATGGCTTATAGACCTTAGAAGCAACTTCAAAAGATTCTCGACAGACGAAAAGGAGTGCAGGCGAACGGCATCGCGACCGGAAGCCTACCAGTGGCTCTACTTCAGACAAATCTCCACTAATATCCTCAACGAGTTCTGTTAACTCTTCTTCTGTATACGGTTCGTCTTCATGCATATGGTCAAGACGTGCCTCTGCATCTTGGCGGCGTTGCTTGATCGCAGCCTGACATTGCGCAGCTAGCAGAGCCAGTTCGAGACGAATAATACGTGGGCCAGGCAGAGCAAGCTCCCAGATGATCAAGCGCAGTTCGCGCGGCAATCTGGTGAAGGGCTCGAAGACACGATTCCCGCTCGCTGCTGGGTGGAGTATATCGTCTCCATCGTAAGATGCAGTAATAACGGACTCCATTGATACACAGTTCGAATCTAGATGCGTTCGGCTAAGACACATTAGTTCACCTGGGTGTTGTGCCCTGCAACAGAAGTTTTACATCTGTTAATTGACGTTGATGCCTGAGGTCCAAGAACACGCGACGCGACTTCTCAATATGGTAAGACACCAAAAAAACATCCGTGGTTACGCGATTGCAACATCGATGTTAACATGTACTTATTTTACTGCTCTCATATTGGCAAGACGACACTTCAAAGGCAACATCATATGATTAAAATTGTACCAAAGACTTCGGTGATTTACATGAGATCCTAATGCCTGACAGCGCAATTACATACTTAACCCCAACTCACCTTACTGCTGTCTAAGAAGAGTCTTCCACCATGGCAACTGATCCCTTTCCTTCATAGTCTCTTTGCCACCAGAATAATCCCTCCAGCCTTGTGTTGGGTATGGTCTCCGCGCCGGTCTTTGCCCTTCGCAGCCCAAGGTGAAAGGCGTTCCACCGCGTCTCTCAAACATCATCTTCGCATTTATGAGTTCTTCCTCGGTGTTCCAGAGGCTCTGGCCGATATTCCCCTCTTGTGCCGGAACCTTTCGAACGCCTGGAGGGAGATGTAATTGGTCATTTCGGCGAGCCACATGAATAGGAAGAGGATTCCTGATCAGAGGATCTGGGTCTGTCCGACAGGGTGTCTGCATGTCATGGTGCTTAAAATGAGCGGCTTTCCGGCCAATATGTTTCGAGAACAAATGTGATTCGAGCCAAGAGAATCTCTGGGTATCAATTGCTTTGCCACGAATAAGAGAGCCATCCCGTCCGAGGTTGTCTGGAGCCTTTCCGCTGTGGACACACTTAGACTCCAGCTGCCCCATGTCTCTTAAAGACTCCGTCAAAGCTACCAGACTCAAGTCACCAGCTTCGACTTCACCTGTAGACGCAAGTTTGAGCTTGGATCTGATCTGACCCGTGGTCTCGCTGTTCGGAGAGTTGTAGTCTTGCCAGCTTCCAGGGACTCGATACTTGTTGTCAAGGTCCTCTGCTCTACTCTCTTCTCGGCCCGCGGGCTTCCTATCCGATGTTGACTTATTCCCCTCGAATTGGAGGTCCATTGCATGATATACCGAGTCTAGGGACATACGTGATGAGGAAGGTGTGAGCACTAGTATATAGTCGTCGGAGTCTGTGTCGTCCGGTTCAATATTTTGCTTGACTGAGATGATGGGGCATCTGAACTCAAGGGATGATGGTGCCTGGTCGATTACATCTGCCCCTTGAATCGATTCATTGGTGACCACGGCGATGCCTGATTGCAACTGACTATTAAATGATGCATTACTATGATTCCTGATTCGAGTCGATGGAGATCGCTGCATAGACGTGCAATTGACAGTTTGACACACTTCCGGCATTGTGGCGACGTGATTGACAAGTTCCAAAGTCACGTCCATGGACTGGATTTTGCTTTCTTATTACAGACCCATTGCCTAAACCAAGCTACGAGAATGAAAATCTGTCAACAAGACAGTCTTCCACAAAGCACACATGTCATTTTCGCTGTCTGTTTAGGCAGACATTTAATGCACAAACACGCTGGAGGACTGAAAGATGTGAAGTGGCCACATGAAAAACAGAGATTAGTGCCTTACGCCTATCCAAATGATTACTAGCATGATGAAGGCACTGCAAACCAGTCATGGGTGGTTAAACATCTCAGGATTGCCACAAGGGATATGTGGTCACGTGATAGTCATGGTTTGCTGAAGACCCAAAGACCTGGGACCGCAGTTATATCATTGCTTTGAAGGTCGACGCTCAGCGTATTTCAACGTGCTTTTTAATATCGGATTATATGAAATGATATAATTTTGCGTAAGACAAACTTAATCAGAGAAGCAGACATCATTGACTTGAGGTGACACCGAAACGGGATTGATATGGGAGAAAACCAACAACTCGGAAACGAAAAGACAAGATGGTTTTCTCTAGTCCCAAATCAAATATAAGCTCACGCAACGGACCGTAGCATGTTGAAACTCTCCGAGTGGATCAAAGACCTCTCCCCCCCCCCCCCCCCCTTTCCCCATTTTATCAGACCAATAATGCACAGTTATATATTGTGAAAAGCTGATGAATAGTTATAAATACTAACCTTCGAGTCTCTGGGGAGATAGAAAATACCCTATTTGTTGCACGGCATCTGACGCTACGTTCAAATATGCAGCATGGGTATCAATGTCACATCGCGCAGGATCAAATCCATGTCGTGTGTCGGCTGAAGTCTTTTCATTTGTGCCCGCCTTATGACAAGGTATCTTAAAATGTCGACCGATCAGTATGGTTTCTGTCAGAGATCACAAAAATGAGAGCGACGGCTTTCCTATGGACATCCGTTTGGCTTCATGCACGAACACCAGTGGCCATTTTCATAGCCAGTCACAATGCTTGAGCTTCATGTGGCTCTGTTGAATGTAACCATCAGTTGATCAGTTAAGCGGTTTTCCATTGTCTCTCGTGAGGAAATTCTGTTTGCGGAGCTTATTTACGGACTAAGCAAGCTCAAGATGTTCCCTGCTTCGTGGAGGAGACATTTACGACTTGTTCCAAGAGGATTTGAAAGGATTTTGTCTCCCGTCAACATGGCCCGGCCCTCTTTAAAATTGCATTTACCTTATCGAGCTACCGTCCGTTTACACTTCTTGTGTGCATTCTTCACACTGGCGTCGTTTCTTTGGGGGTGGGTCATCATTTTCTTTGAAGAGCTGTGATTACCTTCACTACAAATTGCGTATGATAGATCAGTACTGATCAAAAATCAACTCTTTAGGTACAACATCGGAATTTTGGGAACTATTTACGCCCACCCTGGATTCAAGAAAGCTCTACATCACCCAGATCCCTCTCACACTGGACTGATTACTGCTATATATTATCTTGGAACTTGGATCAGCTATATTTTTCTTTCACACCCAGCTGCCGATTATTTTGGCAGACGATATGCAGCTGCCACAGGTGTTTTCGTCACGTGTATTGGAGCTGCTCTACAGGCAAGTGCGGGAGGCTCAGGGGCATATACTATGATGGTTATAGGTCGCATAATTTGCGGTCTTGGAATTGCTATTGTTTCAACTTCTGTGCCACTCTATCAAAGGTCTGTTGTGCTCCGTCCTCAGCAACCTAGTTTCTGATTGCCATACAAAGCGAGATAAGCCCCGCTCATGAACGGGGTAAATATGTCGTGATGAATCATATCGGCCTCGTAGGCGGCTTGGCTGGCGCTTTCTGGTAAGATGTCCTACTCGAGCATGCGTTGAGCTTAGGCACTTACCTAATTCAAGGGTCGCATATGGGATAGCTCGCTGGGATACTGAAAGAGGAGAGTATCTGGGATGGCGACTTTCAGTTGCAGTTCAATTCATACCTTCTGTCATTTTCATGATTGGCGTTCCATTCTGTCCTGAATCGTAAGTGCGATATGCGCTTGTTGAGGTAGCGCTAACCATACTGGTAGACCACGGTGGCTTGTGCAAAAAGGAAAAGTAGAGCAGGCTCGAAAATCTCTTCAGTACCTAAGAGATGCTGATCCTTCAGAACCAGAAGTTATTGTCGAACTCGGAAAAATCCAAGTCAGTGTTGAAGGACACCGGCTTGCAACACAACAATCATGGAAGGTTCTTTTTACGAATGCACCCCTTTTTAAACGCCTTTGGCGTGTTGCCCTTTTGCATTTCATGGCTCAGATGTGCGGCAATACGTCAATGAAATACTACCTGGTACCCATCTTCATGGAACTAGGCGTCAGCAGGCGGATATCTTTGATGATCGGTGGCATCGAAAGTACTCTTAAAATTGGATGTACTATCATGGAGATGTTCCTTATAGACCGACTTGGAAGGCGTGTAACACTCATTGTCGGGTGTCTGGTCATGGGTACTGCTTTGGCCGTACGGAATCACTCCTTGTATGTTCAAGGTGTAAAAATATACTGACATATTGACACAGATTAATGGGGCGCTTCCACTTGCCTACCCGAATAATGTGAACCATGTTGCAGACTACGTTTGTGTGGTTTTCATTTTTCTGTTCACATTTGGGTACTCGATTGGATTCGGACCTGCGGCATGGGTCTATGGCTCTGAGGTAAGTCTTCTCTCTTTGTTTCGTGTATCACAGTCGCTCACAAGAAGTCAGATCTTTCCAACAAATTTCCGCGCAAGAGGCCTTAACTTGGCAGCCTCAGGTGGCTCAATCGGGTCCATCATTGCTTCACAGACGTGGCCCGTAGGCATGGCTAACATTGGCTCCAAGACGTACTTCATTTTTATGTCTGTTAATTTTGTGTCCGGTTTAGTATGTCGTCGATATGATTGCACACAGTAAGCATAGCCTTTTAAACTGACCAGGCCATAGATAATCTGGGGTTTTTATCCCGAGACGAAGAATCGTTCATTGGAAGATATGGACGTGCTTTTTAGCGGGCGTCATGCTAGAGGACTTATCTTTGGCCAAGAAACAGCAGATTCCGGTGGAACATCTTCTGATAACGCTGAGGAAGGCTCACTGCCAAAGACCACCGCGCGCGCGAGAGCAATAGCTGCAGCCGTGTGAGCAAGTAGCAGGTGGTAACCTCAATTCTGAATCTGTTAGATGAACACCATATCTTTATTAAAGTATCTTTAATACTAAGAATCCGAGCCTTGAGGCGCAAATAATATAATAATTCTACTCTGGCCCTGACGATATGTTCTCGGCATCCTCGTATCTATGATTTAGGGGTGCAACGGATATAATACCTGGACTGTAGATATCTCTCATGTCTTGATGCCTACGATCAGCACATTTTTGACGGCCTCAATCGCTTGATCACTAAGATTACAACAATGTCTGGCATAAGATTCAGCGCTTCCCCACTTCCGTTGCACCATTTCGAGCATGGCCAGCATACTTTCACCGCGCGCTCCAACCATCCTCTCACATCTCTCTTGTCCACCAGGCCCTGCAAAGACGGGGCTCTTCATTAAGCGAGCTACCGCAGCAGGCCTAGATGGAGCTAAGCCAATTTCACTCAGCGCATATTCAGCCGCAACTAGATATGGATTTAGCAGAGAGCGTGAAGGCTATTTGAGATGGCATACTGTACGATGATGGCACGCCGAGAAGTGCAAGCAACACTCCCACGAACACACCCGTTCGATTATTTCCGGTCGTGCAATGTAACAAACATGCAGGTACCGAGTCATTGGAAGAAACGGGTAAATCGGCAATATGAAGCATGATCTGTCGGAACGTGTCTGTCCCGTTAGTCAGGATGTCGGTGAACGCATCAACGATTTCCTATGCAGCAGATTAGACACATTCATCCATGTGGCACGTGGTCGCCATACCTTTGTCCCCGGCGCGGAGTACTGCGCATATCGGAGAGCCGCTTTCTCGGGGGTATACTCGGAGGGTCCGAATACAGGAATCCATCTCCTCTCAGTGCCTTCAAGCTCACGATGGCCGCCTGCTCTATCAATTTGCTGTTGAGATCGCAAATCAAAGACTGTTTTAATGTTTAAAGCATAGAGCTTTCGCAGACCGGAAGATGTGATCGGCGCCGGGTCTGGTCCTCGATAGACAAGTCCTTGTCGTACCTTAGCAGTCACTTCACCATCTGAGTCGCATACCGGATATCCGCCTATATCGCGTAGATTAGCAAGACCTGGCTCAGCGGATATGAATGGCGGTGACACAGTGTGAGTGGCATCCATTCTAGGGATAGGTAAATTTGTCCTGTCTGGGAAGATCTAATTCTCAGACAGCTTATCATTCCAGGATCTATAAAGCAGCATCTCGATCTGGCAAATGGCCGCCTTTTGCATCTATCCTATGTAAGGGGGTTATCATTTTTTTATTTTTTATTCTTGTTCCAAAGTCATGTGCGGGTGCATGTCTGCGGCCCTTCCCCTTTGCATAAAACATGTCAGCAAACACCCCCGGTGTTACGCAGCCATTCGAGACATCCATGCCGTTGCCGATCCTTTGGCCAGGTCGGCAAATGAGTTTAGGCTCTAAGCCCGAAACAACCACATCCCCAGATACAAGTATACGGTCTGCCGGATAATTACCCATGCTAGTCGCATAGACTTTAGCCTAAAATACAGGTCGCAGTCTTATCTTGCACTCAGTTGAATGATACCAATTTCCAAAAGCTGACAGGATCACACGTGAAAAGACTTGAGCACCAAATACCAAATATGCCTTTCAGTATGTTCACGCAAACGCCTTTGTACTCAAATACAATATGGCTACGCACTTAGCACGTTTACATTTTTCCTTGACCAGGACTGGAAATACGAAATGACGCAAGGTTTATGCATTGTGCCGTGATTGGCCACGTAATCATGAACAGCCGCCAAATTTCGGTCGAAATGAAGGTGTTTTTGCCTTTAGTCAGAACTTAATACCGCGGCAGATGTATCTTAAACTATTGATCAACATGTGAGCTCGAATATTTGTGTGATAGCTTCAATATTTTCATTGTCGCAAACCTTTCGTTAAATTGAGATTCGCAAGATATTGCCTGGGTTTTAAAAACTTGAAATGGTTTGACCTGGCTGCCTGAATGAACTGCAGGTTCGGAAAGTTCAAATTGCTGAAGTACCGGAGGTGGAAAACGGATGAGACATTCACGAAGGTTGAATATTGTTGCGTATCGTCTCCTCAGATCTGACAATGCGAGACCAGAGGGATGAAGAGGAAGCATTCCTGAATGGTATGACAAAACCGCAACCCTTCTTGTAGCACATAATGCTAATGATTTATAAATATTTAGAGGAACAACGCCAAGCTTCGAGGCCCTCGATACTACGATCAGCTTCAACGAAGGAGAAGGTTTCATGGAGCTCTCTACCAAACAAAACACAGCTCCTCATTCTTGCTGCTTGCCGTTTATCTGAGCCACTTTCGAACTCGACTTTACTTGCATACGTCTATTTTCTGCTTCAACACCTTCTATCAAGCCCTTCCACATCACCCTCCGATCCTGAAATAGCCCGCCGATCGGGGCTACTTGTGGGAATCTTTCCATTAGCACAGTTCGCAACCAGTCTGCTTTGGGGCTGGCTCTCTGATCGCCATGGGCGGAAACCAATCATTATTTTCGGACTCGCCGTGAGTGTCATAGCCAACCTATGTTTTGGATTCTCTACAAGCTTCAGGGCTCTGATGTTCTGGAGAGCCCTCGCTGGATTGGCAAATGGGAATACAAGTGTCATGAGGACGATGACTGCTGAGATTGTTGTCTTAAGAAAATACCGAGCACGGGCTTTCTTACTCCTGCCGCTCATATTCAACACAGGAAGAATTGCTGCGTTAGCTCTGGGAGGTTGTCTTGCAGATCCCATCAGACACTTACCTTGGTTGTTTGGAAAAGATGGATTCTTCAATAATGCGGCCGATCCCCAAGGAGTTTCATGGGCACAAAGATATCCCTTTGCGTTACCGATGATTGTCAACTCAATGTTTCTCTTCGGTGTACTTGTAGTTGCGACTTTTGGTATGAAGGAAACAGCTCCGGTGGTCGAAAAGAAGGGATATCGTGAAAAATTCACAAAAGTATCTGAGTTTATTCGGAGAAATATCCGCACGAAGCTACGTTCGAGTTCAGGTTACACAGCAATCAAACTCGATGAAGAGAATGTAGAGCTGCCAGAAGAAAAATCTGGAATAGCCATACCAAGATCCAAATTCTCATCAATCTGGACTCGGGAGGTAGCACTGACTCTTGCGCTGTTCGGTCTGCTGCCACTGCACAACAATGCTTTTAACCACCTCTTTCCCATATTTCTGAGCACACCTATCGCCACAGATAGTCATCCAAACCCTTTCTTGTTCGCGGGTGGTCTTGGCCTCAGCTCAAAAGTCGTCGGATTGTGCCTCTCCATCACTGGAATCTGCGGGATTGTCTTCAAATTTCTCACCTATCCAGAAATTCAAGCTCGACTGGGCAATCTAAAAACATTTCGTTTGGCAATGTGTGTCGCTCCCATCGCATACATAATCGTGCCGTACCTTGCCCTTCTACCTGAATCCAACCTATGGCGATGGCCGAGCATTATTACCGTTGTCTTAGCACAAATAACAGCTCGAGGTTTTGCGATCCCTAGTACGGTGATGCTGTTGACGGATGCGGCACCCTCGAAAGATGTTCTGGGCTCAGTGCATGGTGCTGGAAACACGGTGGGAAGCTTGGCGAAGGCAATTGCGCCTGTCGTGGGAGGATGGATATTCGCATGGGGCATGGAGAATGGATGTGTTGGTGCCGCGTGGTGGGGATGGCTATGCCCTATGGCATTTGCTAGCTTGGCTTGGTCATATCTCTTAGTTGATTTTGATGAGAAGCCTGAGCTAGAATAAGCGCAAGATTATCATCCTGCTGCTAAGCGCTTTGTCGAATCCTACCGCGCGAACTAAACTAGCATGGGCCCTCCTGAAGTTTTAGGCTGTAGGTCACTGACCCACAGTATTTTATAGACTTGTTGCATCAAAGAAGAGGTAATGGGTCATAATTATTTTGTCCCTTCCCGGACCATTGTGCCTGCACCAAAAAAGCACTTAATGCAGAGAGAAGGCCCCAGAAAATGCAGCAGGAGGTCTCAAACATTGAGCCAATACAACCATGCTTTAGGGTTTTAGTAGTTGATAGAATAAAGAAATTTCTTGATCAAATATTGGTTCCAATCACCTCTGCGGGTAATCCATTGCTCATCCAATTATTGCTTGTTAAAGGAAGGATTTCTTTGAACTTAGAGGCAATTGATCACTTAATCACATGTAATGCTGAGGAGATGTCAAATAAAGCTTTCCGTTATACAATCAGCAATTGAAACTTGGTAAGATTTGAAAAGACAAGAACCATATCATAAAACATGAGGGTGGTATCCAAATTCCTTTGAGAAAATCCTAAACCGGAGCGAACACCATACAAAACTCCCTAAGCTCCAACGAAAGCCATCTCAAACAATACTTTTCAGTCACTACACTAACAGTTTCTCCATTCTAGAGTAGTCACCGCATCTCCAGTGTTGAAATACAGGCGTCCAGAGTTGTCCTGTCCTGTCACTGCCCCACGATTAGTGATCGCAAGCAACGAAGAACCACCACACCTCGACCACACCCTATCCGTGGGTGAGTCTGTGATAAGGAAGTCTCCCCTAGTAGGCCCGACGAAGTCGTGTCGTGAGTTTGAGACCGCGCTTGCATCTTTTGAATATGTTAGAATAACGATCAACATGAAGAGTGGTTTGATGACCGGTATGATTGATGAACTCACTCTCAGAGAAGAAGTATGTCATGTAGTGGGATGCAGTAGTCCCAGAATCCACCTCAAGGTAGTCGTGATAGCTCGTGCTCACGGGTGAGAACTGCTTTCCTGGCTGCCCTGGGACTTCGAGGAATAAAGAGCAAGCCTCATGGCTGGCACTTTGGGGCGAGCTGCGGACGTCGAAGCTGCCAAAATTTGCAATGATTCTATCCTCATCAGCAACTTCAAGGACGCGGGTCTATGGGATATCATGTACTTGTTTCCTTCTAGCCTGACTGAAACCGAGGCATCTTGGGGACACCCATCTCCAGAATGCTCGATATTAGACTCGGTGATGGGAGCTGAAAGAACTCCTCGAAGGCATGCAATGCTTATCACGACCGCCAAAACGTTGGTGAGGTAAACCATATTGCCGCTTTCGTAATGTTTGGGGGGAAATATTACTTAGTAGATTGGCTGCAAAAATTCAGAGACCAGAGCAAGTTTAGATTATTAAATATGCTGACTATAGGCCAGGAGAAAAAGAAGCCGAGCTCTTCCACAGGAATATCAGCGCAATATATACCCACGATTGCCTCGTCAATGCCATATCGTCGAAAGATTCGAAATATTTTTATTTTCGTATTCAATCGCCACGGATAAATCTCACGAAATGAAAAGCTGTACAGCCGAGGGAAGCTTAATCTGAAAGCCATCAAATGCAACAAAACCGTTCGACAACAATTTTATATCCAAATATCGTCGCCAACAAATGCTTTCTAGAACTTCGGTGATGCCGAGTCGCTCAATCATCCATATTTGATCTCCTTACGGAGGAGTTATATATAACTTTGATAGATGGTTTTGCCACAACCGGGCCTATGGAGGATATCGAAGTGATTAACGACATGCATGTCGAGATATTAGTGGTCTAAATATATCATATTGCGGGGTGATCGGCATGGATTTCCGTTCGGCTGGGACCGAAAAAGACCCTGAATTCGTGGATTTTGGCTTGCGAGACAGTAATTTTCGCCCACGGCATTAAAACCTTTAGAATACCGGTAGTTCTGAAATAGCAGTACTTGTTAAACCAGCACCGGAAGCTCGAGACATATGATAAATGAAGCAAAAATGAGAACGGCGTGATTTCATATATTTGGCATAAGGCACAGGCACAAGAATCAAATCCTGGCCCAGAATAAATAAGACGATCACTTAGTATTGCCACTTGTATGAGGTTTTCGAAAATTTTCATGTGATTTAGATCATTAGAGATCTCCCTTCATGGACTTTATTGCATCCATTAACAGTAAGTCATACAGGCCGCACTTGATGAATTATTATACAGTATCCCTGCCCTCCGCTGAACGCCTATAGCTGGTATGCAACCCTAGAACTTGTAGGATCGGTCCTTTTTCTCGCTTCGCCGTTCTTCATCCTTCTTTCGTCTCTTTCTGCTTTCCTGTGCAATCATATCGCTCAAATCTTCCTGGAACGCCCAATCACCTGATAAACGTATATTAGTCTACTGGCAACATAGGGATGAAAGCATAAGGAATTTGGGTGAGGATACACACCTTTCTCGGCCTTCTTGCCTGCGTCATACTTTCGTCTCAATTCTTCTTTACTCATTCCATCTTCGCTCACCAGAGAATCGGGGTCAAGCGCAACATCAAGGTCCCCAGGCTTCTTTCGTTTTCGGCTATCGTCTTCCTGGCCGAGAACAGGAAGATGCGCATTTTGAGAGCCACGAATGTCATAAGCGTGACTGCTACCAAAGAACTGTCCTCCATCTTGTCGAACTTGGCGTTCCTGAATGATTGTACCTGCAGAACGTGGATGAACCGATTCCTCAGTTTCTGTGCCCCGTCGTTGTTTGCGAAGATCCATCGGACCACCAACACTCTGGTCGCCAGGGTATTCTGAGGGCACGGAAGAGGCCAAGCCACCTGGAGTTTCCAAACCGCTGGGTGTCTGCAATCCGGCACCGATATCCTCTTCATCACCTTCTTCTTCCTCCTCGTCACTCTCTTCCTCTTCTTCAGATTCGTCCTCTGGAGCCTGTAATTCTCCCCAGAGAGTCCGCTCTATGGGTTCACCGGCTTGGTTGTTAACCTGAGGCTGTAGAACACCGAAGATATCTCCTCCATAGAGGGGCCTATTGAACTCATCAACGGGTGGCTTTCCATAGCCACCCGGATGGAAGCCCCATGACCCTCCAGGGGGGGGAGGAGCGTTCAGTCCAGGAATTTTGAGAGAGGGATATGATGGTGGAGGACCAAATCGTTGCTGATTGATGAGCCATGGTGGTGGTGCTCCAGGTGGTATATTAAGTGCCTCCTTTAACTCCTCGCTCAACTCGCCAGGACGCAGATGCCGTAAATTGGTCTCGTATTCTTTTCCTTCATAGTAAACCTCACCATAGCGTGTTAATTCTGGCTTTGTCTGATGCCGGAAGAAGGCTTCGTATAGTTTTTGATAATCAATGTCCAGCTTTCCCATCTTTGGCTGAACCCTTTCTCGCTGCTTCTGCTTCAAGGTTGCATTGTCCTGCTTTTCGAGAACAGCATCCCGCATCTCAGCAATGCCAGTTTCTTGGATAAACTTAGGTAAGGAGAATGGTGGCTTTTCTACTCCGCGTTTAGAAGAAAGATATTCGCGCTTTAGAGACCAATGCGCGGGTACTGGGACCACGTTCCGATAAGACTTAATGTGCACCAGCAGTCGAGGGTCAGAAGCCGACGTGTCAGTCCAGTCCACCAAGTCTGGTTTCTTGACCAATGCCTTCAACTCTGCTACCGATAGCTTATCCCGTTCCTTTCTCTTCTTTTTGGATAGCTTCTGCTCCGCAGTTTCTCCATCTTCGTCTGGTATCTCGTCATCATCGTCGTAGAAAACCTCGCCTTTGTCACCATTTACTTCGGTCGCAGATGTATCGTCTGTTTGACTAGCCGTGAATTTATCCAAGATATCTTTGAACATTGCATAGTTGGGGTCATCTTCACTGAGCTCTATGGAGATGTCTAGTAGAGGCGGATCTTCGTCCTTGGACTTCGTCGAAACAGTTTCAGGCTCGGGCTCTGGCTCTTTGGGATTCTCTATCTCTGGTGTAGCAATAGCCTGTTTATGATTAGCATCGGCATGGAAAATGGATAGAGCGCCATTGCAGACCTGCGTTTTCTTCTGCTCCTTCTTTTTTGCCCGGCGCATCTGATTTTTGGTTAACTTGGGCGCCATGGTGCCGATAAGAAGGCAAGTATGCCAGATCGGTGCGCGTAATAATTTGTCGTTGATTTACTAGATCATCACAATGGAATGCCAAGTTGAGGTTTTAATTGTTCTCGTTGCAGTAATTAAATATGTTTTCAGCCTCGCATTTCATCGACTACGCCTAAAATATGGCGCTCTCGGCATAACCTTTTTCCCTAGCGAGCGACCTGACGCCAAGTGTCAGGGACCAGACCAAATTGTCAAGATTGTGGCAGCATGGTGAATGTCCTAAATTTAATTGGACACCACAGACCTTTCATACCACGAATATTTCGAGTTACAGTACATGCAAACTCAACGATGAGACCGTCCGATGGGTGAAATCTTAGTTGCGCCTGTTTTATCTTTCTTATAATGCCGCACTCTACCCAGTCTTCAACATTTGCACTATCGAATGCATTCCTAAGAGAAAAGAAAGCTACCATGAACAATGCGCGCTCCTCCATGGAGGAGTTCCCGGATCTGGTTAACAACAGGAGCGATTGGGGGAGTCAACAACAATTCCACGAAAGCCCCGTAACTTCCAATGGAGATGGCAATGCTGCACTATATGCGGAACAATGGCAGGCCAGGAAAGACAGCGGGTTACAATGGGCCCACGGCCAAACTCACACAGGAGGCAGAGGACACAATCGGCAAAAGAGCTTGAGCGATGCATTTAGGACAATAAGAACAAGGAGAGGGAGTCTGAGCGCCAATGTACATGAAATTTCAGATGCCTTGAAAGCCCCAGTCTCACCAAAATTGATTGTTTGAACCCCTTCAGTTCGCTGTCAGATATGTTCACTTACGATTCATAGGTACTATGTATAGTCTGGTATATGTCAAGCGCTTTAACAAACACGTCCTCCAAATCCATTCTCAATGCGTTTCCTAAGCCCGCAACACTTACGATCATCCAATTCGCCTTCGTTTCAACGTTCTGTCTCCTATCGTCATGGTTATCGACCATCTTTCCAGCTCTGAAGAATAATGTTCCGGCCCTCCGCCATGGAATTCGATATCCCACCCGCGATGTAGTTATAACCACATTGCCACTTGCAGGCTTTCAAATTGGAGGTCATCTTTTATCTGCTACGGCTACAGGCAGAATCCCTGTTTCTCTCGTCCATACGATCAAAGGGCTGTCTCCATTAATCACTGTTTTTGCTTACCGCATTATTTTCAAAATACGATATCCGGCGGCGACCTACTTCTCCCTCATCCCTCTGACGCTCGGGGTTATGCTGGCTTGTTCTGCTCAATTCAAGGCCAATGTAGCCGGAATTTTCTATGCATTCGTCGCTACCCTTATTTTTGTGACACAGAACATCTTCTCTAAAAGATTGTTCAATGAAGCCGCAATTGCAGAAGCATCTGGAAACGCCCATAGCCGGAAATTGGACAAACTTAATCTTTTATGCTATTCTTCCGGATTCGCTTTCCTTCTTACTGCTCCAATATGGTTCTGGTCAGAGGGAGTCGACCTACTTCGAGATTTTTATCATGATGGCACTCTGGATCTCGAAAAACATCCGTCATCATTTGATCATGGACGTTTAGCGTTAGAGTTCGTTTTCAACGGGATATTCCATTTCGGTCAAAATATCATAGCTTTTGTTCTTCTGAGTATGGTGTCTCCCGTCACGTACTCAGTCGCCTCTTTGATCAAGCGAGTATTTATCGTCGTAGTTGCGATCATATGGTTTCGCAATCCTACCACACGGATTCAGGGACTAGGAATTGCTTTGACCTTCTTTGGTCTATACCTGTATGATCGTACCAGTGGCCGTAGCAAAGCGGATCGCAAAGCCAAGCTTATGGATATTAAGGAAGAATCCATTCTTCCTCTTTCCAACCGCACCAATGGCTCACCAACTCAAGGATCATCCTACGATATACCGGCGCGACACAATGGGTATGCCCTAAACACTGGCTCTGAAGATAAAAAGTCAGATGATGTTGGAGGAAGAATTGGCCGTGCTCGTGGCAATAGTAATGCCCCGTGGCTGCCGCCGGGTACAAGACAGGAGGAAACGTGGCGACCGAATGAGCCGGCAGTGAATGGTATTGGTAACCATGTATCTGTATCATGACCAGGAGTTTGGGAAGGGAAATCATGAGGTAAACATCCGGACTAGGATATATAGATGGCGTTCGGATGTGGATCTGTACATGATAGAAGTAAATGTTTTCAAAGCATAGGGTACCACATATGGCTTGTCTTCTAAACTTCCTGTTAATTTTTACGCGATTCATATATTTGAGTCCCAGTCTTGTCTCCATAGAGTTGGTTACTATTCATAAAATCTTATATTCCAATAAATTTCTGTAAACCTTGAGGTAAGCTAGCCGTGGCCCTGGCTTGCAAGGGGCTAAAAAAAAATTAAAAAAAGACGGCACAGCCTCGTCCGCGAGGCTTGCAGCCTTGAAAGATGTTCGACACGCGATGCACAACTAATTTTCGAGACAGAATAATCAGCCGTAGCAGCCGCAATTACTGAACTTGTTTATCATCATGGATAGGGACAGGGACAGGGATAGAGATAGGCGGGAGCGGGATCGTGGGCGCGATCGAAGGTATGCTCAAAATTCGCCTTTTTCATGTCGCGATATTACCCCCTTTCTTGGTTGAAAGCATGGAGGCGAATATGGATTCAGGCTTGAATGTTCTTCAATCCTGACATAGATTCTGTGTATACATGCCGAAGAGCTATCGAGAAATCAGTCACTAGATATATTAGTTTCTAACACATATTTTCAGATCGGAGGAAGGCGAGATCAGAGGCGAAGTCACAATGATGGGCGGAGGTGAATCGTACAGACCTGTAGCAAGACGAGACGACCGACGAGACGACCGACGAGACAGTGAGCATCCCTAAAGCAACTATGCCCCTCACCCTTGATAGTTGAAGATTTCTGCCACATACATAAAGCTGTCACTGACCAGACAATTTACACAGGCGATAGACCTCCGCCGAGTGATAGATACGACCCGCGAGACCGAGACCGAGAACGAGAACGAGACCGAGACCGGCCTAGATCACCTTATCGACGGCCTTACGATGATAGACCAAGATCTCCAATGCGCAGGTTTTCTCCAAGAAGGGGTGATAGAGATCGTCACAGATCACCACGACGGGATGACAGAAGACGTTCGCGATCACCATACAACCGTCGGGCCCCGATCCGTGCTAGGTCACCGTTGCCTCGAAGGTCAAGATCACGTTCAATCGGTCCTCGAGGCTCTGGTCGTCCACGATCTCGAAGTCCAGGCCGCCGAGGTGATCTGTTCGACCGCCCCGACCCAAATTATGGTCCAAGTTCTTCAAATTGGAGACGTAGGTTCACGCCTTGCATCTTCCTGAAATATACAGCGACAAAGGATTGACTTATATGTAATTAACACTAACATAAAAACTCACAGGACGATCACCATCTCCACCCCCTCGCGAGCGTGAGCGGACATCTGGAGCAACCTCCACACATACCTCCCGTCCACCCTCACCACAAATCCATCCAAGCCGATTGGCATTGGTTTCAACGCCTCGAGCAGATACGAGACCTCGTTCACCTGTATCGAATGGCTCTCAACTAGCATATAGAGACCGCGATCCACCAAGAGCCGATTCCCGAGAACACTCAAATAGCAATCATGCTACACCTAGATCACCGCCTCGTGGGCCTTCTGGATTTAGACCTCCCACTGGGCCTGGGAGTAGCCGCAACTTCAGCGCACCAGTTCCTTCGCCTAATTCGTCTTCAACAAGCCTGCAACCATCAGCTCCATCGAGCAGTCGGATTGACAACAATGGACCATCAGGCCCACCCGCTGGTCCACGAGGATATGATCCAGCAGGGCGAGGTTCGTACAGAGGAAGAGGGAGAGGAGATTTTAGAGGCGGCTATGGCAGAGGGGCATTTGGCAATGAGCGAGGAGGCAGATCGGATTGGGGAGCAGCACCACCAAATCGACCAGCTGTAACCGCTGATACTTTCACTAGAGGAACGACTCCAGTCAGCCGACCATCCCAAGCTCCTTCACCTACACCTACTACAACGCCATCTGTTCCTGCAACCCCCTCTGGTCCATCTCCTTCCTCTACCGCTGCCCCTCCAACAGGCCCAGCAAGTAGCGTCCCTACCGGTCCTCGAGCCGGCGTTCCAAGTCGACCATCTCTGGCACACTCTAATAGTGTCTATAGCGCACGTTCGGCCTCTATCTCGGCTGCATCAGGCCCTCGACTCCACCCTGCGATGTCAAATCTCCCTCAGATTATTTCCGGAGGGAAGATTGACCCCACTGCAACTGGCATGAAGCCTGAGGTCGCTGTCAAGATGAAGAAGCTTGAGGACCAATCAGAGATAATTCGAGAAGAACTACACGCCAAACAAGACAAGTTGCGAAAGAGCTTAAGGGAATTTGAGGATATCAAGCGGTCGGCAGCAAGCTGGGCATTGAAAAGCGAGTTGAGCGAGAGACATGTCCGACAACTTGCTGGAGAAGGTCTTGGTGGCGCAGCGTTTTGATATGTCACATTACTGGGGGCTGTGAGCTTTCACAATAATGCACACCCGTAGCAGACTTTGCAGTCTTCACACTGCTTATTAGCAAAGCTGTAGAGCTGTACATATATGTTCAATCTACCACACTATCACAACCAGAATCCCTCTGCCTTCCCGCTAGACAATCCCGCCCTTTATGTTATCATTGTAAACAAACCGAAACTCAACCTATGAATATGGGCTAGTCTTGAGTGATGAGCGCCTTCTGATTTTTATTCGCCATTAATTCCTGGGGATCGTTCTTGCTGGGCTCTTTTCCTCAGTCACTGTCTATGCGACCATTGATATTTGACCTCACTCTTTGAGACTTTAGTCATGTTGAACCATTCTAATCGGAGAGTGCAGGAGTAATAGCAGGAAGGACTTGACAGCAACCTGAACATACGAGAAATAAAGAGACGTGTATTACATTGCAGTTCTTGAGATATGAGTTCCTATGTGAATCCTGTTAATAGCCTGCACTCAGTTGTTTTCTTTAGCCCTTCATCACGCCTTACCTTGGGAGTTTAGACTGTCCTGCCTGACAACTCGCTATGCAATCTATATTCTGCACACCCAAAACATCGTAACCGCCCCCCTCAATTTAAAAATGGCGGTCTTGCTCGGTCGAAAACCAAGAATGATCCCGATCTACTACACAGCAGAGATCCCACCAGAGGCAAGAACCGAAGCATTCTCACATTGATGTTCTTGCAAGTAATAATGACATTCATTTCTCAGATAATCAATAAGCTTATTTAAACGCACCAAGGAACGTGCGCCCAAGAAGACCCTACAGTACAAATTTGCTTGCCGGTCACTGTCCTTACCGCACCCTTCCAATCCCCAGTGCCAAAACGCGCGTGGATTCCTCTAATCACCCTATTAGTGTTTCATCTACTTTAACTACCTCTCCATATTCAAAGCGTGAAAAGTCGTCTATAATCCTATAGTCCCTAGCCAATAGATACAACAGTACTCCTCCATCAACATATCTCTATATAATGCATTGCCAACTTGTTTCAAAGTTTGGCTATTTAGTAACAGATTTTTGAACTCTGTAGTAATTGTATAGCAGACAGAACCGAGTATGGGTATTCCTCTACAAGATCTGCTCTTCTAAAACAGTGGCCTTGCACAAAGCTTCAAGGAAGGGTGACCATCCTGTTTGACACCTCGAGACGTTGGATGATGCTCCAGAATGGAGAGTTTATCTCATAGCTAGCCAAGAAATCGAAAAGCATCGTACAATGGAAATGTAGCCCACGCCTGAAATGAGACATTTGTTATTGTCACAGATTTTTTTCGAGGTTTAGCTCAGATGCGAACGATTTTTTTTAGTCACGATATTCTGGGCAGGGGCCCATATTTACACGTGATTGAACTAAATGGATAACCACGATCACTTTACAGATTGCTATTACCCACCCTACAACCTTGAAGTGCAGAAGCCAACCTACCCTAGTCAACCTCTCAAACACATCCGGTATTTTAGTACAGACCGAGTTCTTGTAAAGTATTAACAGGATCATCAGTATATGTAATCAGTTGAGCCAAAGGATTTCACCCAGAATTATGACATCCGATACCTGGTACAATTACAGCGTCACGAAGGGATTCTTTGCGCAAGACAATGAGAAGACCGATGACAGTACTTTTGATTATGTACTGCTCTTCTACCATTCGCCTTTCAGTCTGCAAATGCTTACTTAATGTCGGTAGACCAAGAATTTCGGCCTTGTCAGTGGTTCCTGGGGCGAGTTTCCGGCTGACGACTTCCGTACCATGAATGGGAATGCTTCGGGACCAAAGTACAAGGTGCTCTTTCTTGGCCGGCATGGGCAAGGTTTCCACAACGTTGGAGAGGAGAAGTACGGCACCAAAGCTTGGGATGTACGTTTCAACTTCAGTTCCGTGTACAATTTCTATTGTACATTGAAGGCTACAATGAATTTGTTTTGACTAGGGCCAGTACCGCTATTCCATGCTTGACGGGGATGATGAACTCCAGTGGGCAGATGCTCATCTCACACCACTTGGCATTGAACAAGCCAGGCTTGCATCACAGGTCTGGAAGAGTGCCATAGACAATGGCCTACAGTCACCCGAGTCATACTATTGCAGCCCTCATATGCGGTGCCTGGAAACAGCATACCATACTTTCTCTAAGCTTTCCGAGTCTGGCCATATCGATCCTGCGTACCCTTTTGTTCCCGAGGTAAGGGAACTGATCCGCGAAACGATAGGAGTGCATACTTGCGATCGTCGCAGCACCAAGTCTGAGATCGAAAAGTACTGGAAGGCCGAGGCCGAGAAAGGCAGAGGCTTCAAATTCGTCTTCGAAAAAGGTTTTAAGGAAAACGACGAAACATGGGATAGTGGCTTGCGGGAAAGAGACGCAGCCGTTGATCGAAGAGCTTTGCTTGCCCTGGACGACATATTCAGCATGGATAGTTCTTTCTTTATTAGCATCACCGCTCATTCAGGTCTTATTGCTGCAATGCTTCGAGGTATAAGCCTATGCGCAACAATTATTACGGAGGTGAAGCTGACTTGAATCTATAGTTATTGGACATAGACCATTCAAGCTGGCAACAGGAGCCGTCATCCCAGTCTTCATCAAAGCTGAGCCGGTTTTAGGTACACGACCACCTTCTAAGGAGCAGCAGTGGGATAAAATCCTTCCACGCGAGCCTCCGTATACAGGTCCAGAGGTCCCAAAATTTGACTGAGGACGGCCTACCGTCCTCTTCTGCTTTTGAAGAATTTAAACAGTTTCAAACGGCTACCCTGGATACCTGTTGTAGACAGATCTCATATATCACAAGGACTCATACGCTTAACGCTCATTTTATGGTACTTCGATGAAAACGCTTTGGTAGAATTGCACCGTTGAGTTTGCATGAATTTTCAACTATATTTAGATGAGCTTGATTAACCCATTCACAACTTGTCGTGATTTAGATATTTATTCGAATTTTTACCCAGAGATATACACAAAGCCAAGCATTCACGATGTGGCTTCGGAGGAGGCTCCTGATTCAGAGAAGCCTCAGCCTCATTTAAATGGGCCTTTGCAGATGTGGATCGTTCGCTTGGGATATCCGAGTTTTAACCTTATTGTAATCTCACTCACCCAGGCATCCACCTCCACCTCCACTGTACTTCTCTTCTCTCAATGGCTCCCTCGTAAGCTGCGGGGTTTTTCTCAGAGTCATATCGAACCTTCGAGTCTTTATTATGTTGTGCCACCAACAAGCAGCAATTCATTACGGTTGCTGAAGCTGGATAAATCCGGGAACCAATTATCAATTTATATCTACTCGGCGGCTAGCCAATTTGGGAAGGGTGTATCCAAACGGGATGGCCCTATAGCAAAGAGCGCAAACCTCACGACAACTTCATTTTTCCTTTTTTCCTTTTTGTCTTTCCTTCGTATCACCTCCTTCTACCTCACCCCCCCTAAGAAAGCCCTTTTTAATCCAGCCTAATAACCACCACCCAGGATGAAGAACGTAATCTTCAACTCCATCCTTTTCCTTGGCGCACGAAGTGTCCTTGCACAAGACACCTCCTCTGGTGATAGCAATGAAGACTATGTTAATAGTGTCTGCTCGCCTGCCGTCAATGGCACGGGCGCCATTCCGCCATGCATCTCCATAACAACAATCGAGTCGCTATGCGCGCCTAACGCAACCACTCCTCTTGGCCTATCCGCGCACGCCCAATGCATGTGCACTGGTTCCTATTTCCAAGACTGGTCAGGCTGCCAATCCTGCCTTCTCTACCATGGCGCACGCTCACCTGCCGACAATGCGCAGTACAGTAGCATCATAACTGTCGCATCGAACGCGCTCTGCACAGGCACGCCAACCGCCGTCTTTGCAAGCCTGTTCAGCAGCGCGCAGGACACCGTGCCACGGCCGACGACTGTAGCGACGAGCTTGGTTGATATCAAGAGCGGGGATGCGGATGTGGGATTGTATTATACGGTGACAGTGGCCCAGGGCCCGGGAAGTATAACTGGGAGCGCGACCGTTGCGACAAGAACGGCGAACCCAACGCAGACTTCCACGGGTGGCACCGGAACGACAAATAGCGGGAGCAGAGGTGGAAGTCAAACTACGAGCGGAGTTACAAGGGCACAGACTAGTACTACAAGTAGCTCAACTGGCTTTGCTGCTCCAACTGCTGTTGCAGGAAAGGGGATGATGCTAGCTATTGCTGGAGGTGCACTCGCCGCTATCTTCTGATAAATAGAGGGGAATAGTTGAGTGTTCAAGTTGTAGTAATCTTAATCAGGGGCGGAGCTGCGAAACTAAAAGTTGTGTTCGGTAAACGAGTCAAGATATATATGTGCAAACGAATTTCTCAATAGAAGGAGAAGCTTAATGGCTACTGTCTCATGATTTATTTCTCAACAACTGGCATCATCGTTTCTGATCCTCCAGCAGGCGTCAACTAAAATTCAGAAGGCATGAGAGATACCTTTCTGAGGCTCTACAGCTCTCAACATAGTATTTCGCTTCCCGGTCTATATTGACTGTCTCAGTATCCCCCAAGGACCAATTAATCGCTCACTTGAATTGAGAATCTCCAACTTTCCGTGTCGCGAACTCTGGCTGGGCCATGTCACGACAGCGCCGATATTCAGAAGATGAAGCACGATCAGGGAGGGAACGACCGCGTCGAAGGTTATTTTTCGTTTCTTCTGTGAGGTTGTCATTGGTGAAGCGAATCAATATCTCCTCCCTACTCAGAAACCAAGGGCCAAACTTCAGATCCCTAAACTCAAACCTCTGCTCGCCCCTGCTAGGACTTGGCTCTCGGCCATTATTTGCAATGTAATGGGACTGTATTTACCGTGAAATTGAAGTTCCACTCCCATTCCCCCCCTCCTTCCAATCACTAGCAATCCAGCCATGAAAGTTCCGGAATTCTGCGCGCACAGTTTCCAAAAACGATTCGGGACAAGTGACCATCAAAGGCTTCGAAGTGAAGGGTTTATCAAATTCTACATTTCCGTCATTCTAAGAAGCTGAGGCATTGGACTTTTGAGCAGGAAAGGTCGAAAACTTAGGATACAAGGATTGCTCTTTGATGCGAGTTCCATGGAGAGCCTTCGACGCCCTGCTTGCTTCTTTAACGGTCTCGAAATCGACGTAAATAGAATAGATGCAACCGCCTGGATTTAGCAATGAAGCGGGGCTGCTCGGCCTAAGCTGGCAACTTACTCTCGAATGACAGGGCCGAGCCGTACTGCAAGATATTCCGATTTCAGGTGTTTCTCTAGATATCCGTTGATATCATTGTATGACACGGTCACAGCAACGAATCCGAGGAGCAGCGTAGTGGTAGGCTCCGGGTGATCGTACAACGTAGCTTCGTCGATACCAGGAATCATGAAGATGTTCTCGGGAACTAGTTCGAGGAACTTCTCGGAGCCGACTGCATCGAAGTGTGCCTTGAGGCTTTGTTTGAACTCATTAGCAGTGGGAGACCCCTTGCTCTGCATAGCTGCCCGAAAACTGTTCATAACATTTTCAATACGATGTTGCAAGGCCAAGGTTTGGTTGACGCTTAGGACAGCAGAGGCTGGGGCGTGCCCATAATCATTGACGGATGAGGCCTGGTTGATTCCAGCCGCGCCAGTATCAGAGCTTTGGACGTGCCTGGTGACAGCGAATATTTCAGTAACTCCAGCGGTAGCAGAGTCTGAGGCAATCCCATCTCTACTAACAGGCAAGGTTTGCTTGACTTTAACACCTGAATATGTTTTGTGATATGGAGAGTCTCTGTTTCGATAACTGGTACTTTGGTGATGCTTGGATATTTTACAGTTACGTTTTGCTGTCCCTTGTATATGCCGCAACCGACCTTTAACTATAGGTGTACTTAACGATCCTTTCCGTTCTGCTGCTGCAGGTCCTGCCACCTCTTCTAGAATACTAGCTTGATGATGAGATGGCCGCACAGGCTGGCCAGAGGGTCTGGGTTGTTGTTGGACGCCGGTCATGGTATTGATTTTCTTATGAAGCTCTACTGAGTGTTAGCTTCAGTTGATCGAAAGTGTACCATCCAAGCAGTTATTGTTTGAGCCAGATCCAATTGTCGGAGTGACACATTATATCTTACGTCTTATTAGCGCCTTCTTTTTCAACGCAGTTGGCTTCGTTTCATCGCCCTGTTCAGCTGGGCTCGCTGGCACGCGTGCGTTAGTCTGATCCATGGTGGGAGACTGCAAAAAAAGCTTTTTCGTGCTATTTGCAAAGACCAAACCTGAAGTGGTTTTGCGATTGAATATTAATTAGCTCAAACTGTTAATAGAATCTAAACCTAAGGTCGTAGCGTTCGGTGTTACGGTTTATTGATTGTTAGAACGATTGGAGAATGAGACTGTGGAGAGATGGGTTCAGCTTCAAGGGGGTTGTCCAAACAAAACTGAGGTGGCAAGGCTACATTTTGTCTGTTACACACTTAGTGAATAAATCCATAACGTTGAATTGACTGAAAGGTCGCATTTAGGAAATCGTCGCTTATTCCTTGCTGGTGCCTTTATAACCAATATTAAGAAATGGCTTCACTCAAACACCTGCCAATATTTTGTCAAAAAATGGCCTAATGGTTCAAGCGCAAGCCCAAGTATGTAACCTCACTTTAAAGGTTAAGCTAACCGATTCTCCAGAATGCCCATGTAGGTTCCCTGTTCCTACATGTGGATTTCTCCTTCATTGGATCAACAGAAGACCAAGATGCAAAGAAGCGTATTGAGTTAGTTCCAAGCCAGCCGGCCATCACTGGCCCTGAAGGGGCAAAGTCAGTCAGAAGCATTAGGTGTCCTTGCATTAATTAGCATGTTGACCACTTATTACATGCTTCTGACAGGCCTCGCAAGCTGACTTTGTTTCGACAGATCAGGCAAAATGGTCGGGAGGGCAGGTTCTCCGGTGACTAAGTACAAGGTCTCGGAATTTGTATGAAGTCTAATGGCAGTAAATAAATGGTGCAGATTTTTTTTTTTTTAGTAATTAACTTTGAAACTCAGATTATACAGCTTTCCTTTTTCTAAATCTCATGTTTGTCCCGTATGTAGTTCGTGAAAAATGTTGTATAGCACAAACGAAAATGAGTGTAAACTAGCTTTGGCGGTCTTAGTTAGCTACCTAACATCTTAACACCCCATTCTTGATTCTTTGTTTTCAAAGGCTCAACGGCAGGCTGGAACACTTCCTTCGGATTTCTACCAAGTCATGCTGATGCCAAAATAAGAGACGTTATAGTTTTTATAGTTTTTCCCTTCTCAAGGCAAATCTTCCAGTGGTTTAACGGCACCTCAAGTTAAAAATAATCCAACTGTAGCCAAATATTCAAAATGAGCCCGTACTCAGATGAGGAACATCCTAGCACCAACATTCCACCATCCTTGACCTACCTCTCCGACTATATCACGGATCTAGAAGGGCTTCCATACATAGATAGGTGCCATACTTAAAGATCTCCTCCATGCGCCTATCGGTACTGCAGCCACCAAAGCAGCAAAGGCTATTGACACATGCTACTGGGAACGCTTTCTGCCGTCACACCCTTTCTTAAATTTGAAGAGGATAGAGGCTCACATTCTTTTCTCATGGGCTCTGGGAAGTTGTATTCGATGTAGTGAAGTTGATTGACTGCGAGGATGAGAGGCAGGAGGTACTGATTAAGTTTGTGCGTGGATTCCCATTCCTAACTCCATCGCTACTGTAAGTTATGACCGACCGCGCCAGTGAAGCCCTCGGAAAGTTTTGAAACTAATGTCTGACCTCGGAAATCTCGTAAAATTAAAGTTTTTACCTTCGCTAGCCTTTAATATCGCCCGCCGGCGTTCCACGACGAATAAAGCGATCAAGCCTCCATGGACTGAAGTAGCGCAGCATACGGCTGCACTGAGGATTCATTTGATATTAGCGGCATCGGCTCTATTAGAGCACGTTTTACAGTGAAACCCTGCGTAGGCCGCAATTGGCTTGTTTTTCGCGCTTTATGGCAATATGGAACGTTGCCACCTATGCCACGAGGCTGCTTTTGAGCTAAGTTGATATAAACGCTAGCTTCGATCCCACATCTACTCCCACTTTAACTAATAATTTTGCATGCAACAGTCAAAATAAAGCTCTCTGGTAACCACAGCAATATCAATAGATACCTTTGCATTAGTATTAGTGTGCGTTGCGACGTAGCTAATTTAAGAGTTGCTTTACGGCGACGCTGCTGGGTACTGCTTTGCTGGTTAAATTTTGGTCTATATTTTTTACTAGTGCTTGTACTTTATTTGTTTTAGCTACTACGTAAGTAGTACTTCTTTATACGCTAACTCAAGTGTAGTTGAGTTTTATCCTTTAACAAGAAACCAATATTTTCTGCAATAGCAGAAACAAGAATACTGCTAACTACATATAATTAAATAGTGCGCACCTGCAATGTTATTGTTTAGCTAATCTCGCAAAACTGGAATTTCAGTGCTCTTTACTATAAAGGCAGCTTTCGAATATTTAATCTACAACTTTCTGAGAATCTTACAAGTAGAATCTATAGTATGCTAAAGGAAAAGCGTTTTCGAGAATATAAAAATGAACTGATAGAGCATTTTACTGCTATGTTATATTTCTAGGTACCTATAGTCAAATGGTAGCAATATTGGTGAATAATGACTATCAAGTGACCAAAATATAGAGTCGGTTCTGCGAAGTGTCCGAGACACAACACGGGTTCTTCCGCTATAGATAGAATCTATCTGCAATTATTTCCATTAATACCCAATAGAATAATACAGAAACTTGAGGTTTGAATCTCTGTTTTCTGAGGGGGTTTCTTTTTTGTGAACCTAGAATTCTGCCAAGACTAAACCTTGTCATCCATTAGCACCCTAAGAGATACAAGGTTGCTATCACTACTCCAGCAATTGTAATTGCGGCCCGAAAATTTATAATCCTTGCCCACAGAGATTTCCGGCCACATAATGTCTGATTAGTCCGGGTAAATCTGAATGCCAGAATAGCTCGCCGCAACTGTCATTCTCGTCTCTTTTGGAGGTTTTGCGTTTGAGATCTCTTTTCAATACTCTTAATATAAGCTTATGTCTGATTTATTCATATAATTATGCCCCACCATAACGCTAAAGTAGGGTTCTGGCATTACAATCCAAAAGTATGTAACAATATTATGCTGTAACATTATAATCCACCTACCCACTGCCATCGCTTTAGTGATAATAGATTGTCTGAGTAAGATTTTTAGCGACAATGTGGGGACAATCTTACTCAGACAACCTACCTCACTGTCGTGTAACTAACGAATACGACATGACTCTCCCCAATAAGGCAGTCATGGCTGCACCTTACTAAATAGAATTAAAAGTTGTTCTGGAGACCGCGCAGTACATTTTCTTTTGGTCTCTCGACTATTTCTGCCTTCTCATTAGCTGAGACTTCGCCGCTTCCCAGCGTTCTCACCATCCAGCGTGATGCAAACTTCTCCTTTGTGCATACGAACTCTCCAATTGCAAGAGCATTCACAATGGCAGCTTCATAATTTGAGGACGCCTGACATGTAGACCACATAGCCTTGACGTGAACACGCCGAGTAGGTGGATATAGAGATATATAAAAACGTCTCCGTGTCCCCAAACCCATCATTAGTATCACCATCTCAAAAACAAGATCGATCATTCTCTTCCCACCAGTAACAACTCAAGCCACAATGCAGCCAAAAACTCTCCTCCTCTCTCTCCTCGTCGCTCTCCCCGCGATCGCAAACCCCACTCCTTTCCCAGCAACCGCTGCTACGTGCACCTGTGGTGGGTGTGCTCAATATGGCTCCTACTGGTGTGGATACACTCTGCATGAGTCTCAACCAAATAGCATCGTAAGTTCTTGAATATTTCTTGCCTAGTATTCTATAGCATAGTCAAGGAAGGAGACTGATGATGTGATATAGTACGTTTGCGATAGCTCTGGGACATTCCTCGTCAATAACGTGTGCGGTACTTGCACGTATATTAACCAGGTTCCTTACTGTACTTAAGAAAGGACGGCTCATCTGGATAGAGTGAGGGAATGCTGTATAAAGACTTGGACGCTCGTTTTTGGAGAGCTCTGCTGATGTATTCTAAATACTTCAATGTAAGACATATACTGCAAATGAACTGCCTAACTTGCTTTGAATCCATGACATGCAGTGAAAATAGGTTACCTGATCGGTTTGTGGTTTTATAAAGAGCAGTGTCGCAGGCTCGGCAAGCCCGACGATCTGCCGAAAAGTGAGACTCGCTTTATTCAGATGGAATAATAAAGTCTGCGTTAATCAGCACAATATAGATAAACGCAAGCATTGACTCAGCCAGGTGTTGTGGGCCGTATAAAAGTCTTGGGGCTTGTTGTTTAGTACAGTATGTTAAAGTAGACTAAACAAGATTTTTTTACATAGAAGTAAAATCGCTACAAAACTAGCGGAATAACTTATATTCAAATAACTAAAATATTTTAAAAACGAAACTTTTATTTTTAAAAAAATAAACTACTTATATATCATGAACCATATAGTACTAGGCATAGGTTGGTGCTACACACGTGATAGCACTAGGGAAGCGTTAACACCAACATCTTGATGGCACAAAGAAATGAATAGTACCAGCCATGTTATGGCATGAACTCCGAGTTGGCAGCGGAACTCGGTTGGTACCAGAAGACAGAGTGTACCAAGGAAAAGTTAGTACTAACAAAGGGACGCCTAAGCAGTCGTTAGCAAATCATAAAGTCACTCTGGTGCAGCGTTGACACTTCTACTGACCTCCCTACGGACTTCATGGTCACCGAGAAAGCGATGAAGATTCCACAGTGCATCTTCATAGCGCGCTCCATGCCAAAAACTATCTCATCCAGCACAAGGGTTATATGGCAGGGCTCCGTATGCCAGATGCTATCAAAATTCCCAACAGCATCGCGACAGCAGATGAGTGCAGTGTACCGTGTTACCGGGAACGGGACTTGAGCTTCTGAGCAGCTCCGAAAACCTCTCAGAAGACACCCCAGAGTTTCACAAAGCTTACCAGACTTGGAAATTTGTCCAGAGTCCTGGAGTGGAACAAGCAGTCTACTGAAGAACGGCTCCAACTTTTCGATTTAGACTCCTATTTTGAAACACCACCAAGATTTAGCCCTAGAACTGTCGGATTATCAGCTGTTCGCTTGGTAGACATGGTTCCCATTGGTACAAATTGATGGACGAATTCTACGGCGTCAGTGATTCTTTGACTTGGAACCTTACATGACCGTTTGGACAAAGGCATCAGATCCCACTTGTAACAAGCAAACTCGACCTTGGTAATGATCTTAAAAAGCCTTTCCAGACCGTCTTTAAGCCAATGACCGATGTTTGGCAAGCTTTTGTTCATGGAGATTCGTGGATGAGAAGAGAACATAACCAATGCAAAATATCTTGGACCAGCTTTGCGAAGTCAGGGACATCGGGAAGAGATGTAAAATGATACTTGGAGGTGATGGTGGTAATTGTTCCTAGCACCTTTGTTTCGCCAGGAGGCTTGGCTTGGACCCGAGATTTAGTTGGTATTTGTTCTCCCTAAGCTTTCCTTCCGGTAGTTGAACACAACTTTTTCTTTCTTCGTCCCAAGGTCGGTTAGTAAGCGAGCCGCTTCTACTCAGGCACTAATTACCCTCGGCTTATCCTCTCTTTACCCAGCTCACCTAAGCAGCCTGAGCAACACCCACTTCTCACTCACGCATTTGATCCCTAATCAGGCTAGATATAAACTAGAGCCTTTTCTATTCCATTTTTGTTAAGTTTTAGCGATAATCTTTAGGAAGCTGAAACATGCTCCTAAGGATCCTGAATTAGACTCTTATGAAAATAGATTTACGTTATATTATAAGTAATCGCCCACGGCTGTAGAGTATGAAGGTCTTATTTAAGGAGGGAGATTTGCTACTGTTCTCTATATAACCTCTGGCGAAAAGGCCGGTCGAGGTATTGATATCCAGGGCCGTTGCGTAGAATGAAACTCGTGTAAATCACTCCAACAGACTGTTACAGACACCTAGATTGTCATCGAAAATTACTTCTATCCATGGTGATGATCAAGTCGACAAAACTCTCGTCGAAATTAAAACACAACTAACATGTGCCATTGGAGGGCGGAGACTCAACACTTGTACGCGGTGCCCTTTACGAGCCTCTAGCTCCTTTCCACGACAATAAGCTCTGCTTCACTGTGCCTGGGAGTCTGCAAAGCCGAGATTGAGTCAGTTACTACTACGGTAGAGTTTTCTGCCTTTATCGATACCGACACGTCAGAGTTTTCACCCCCCAACTTCGACGCTTATGACAACAAAAGCCGGCAACTAAAAGATTAGAAGAGAAATATATAGGACGAAAAGCGAATAATATATTGATAATAACATTTGATATACTATTGCAAGCTATGAGGGAGTTTGTTAGCAAAGTACGAATCCTTCTTTCTTCGACATTCTTTCAGCGGGTGAACTTTCGATGTTGTTCTTTCAAATCCCACCTTTACTGGCCACGAAGAGCCTTCTTTTCAGTGAGCTTACAGCATCCCCAGCGCTCTTTGCGGTACTAGAAGGCTGGGTCAGAGGCAACCCTATTTTCGAGGGTCTAAGGAAACATAAAATAAACACCGAGTGGCTCTGCTTGATTTGGTGTTGAGTGGTTTTTAGAGTTTTTATCCCTGACAACACTCGACTTTGGTCGGCGTAGCGATGTGGAGACAAGAGCCAATTACCTACTAAGTACTGCGTCGAATGACTGTTTATTTGAGCACTTCGCTGTTGATAGAGAGCCAGAGAAATGGGCTGGGATAGAGTATACTATCTGGGGATTAGGTACTCGAGGCCCCCAGGCAGGAGGGTCAAGTAGTGTTACATAGTCACCGAATTATACAGCACGAATAAAATCAATCAATTAATCAACATGTGCTATTCTGCTGCAAACCCCAGCCGCCCCCAATAACTCGATGGCGGGTTGCTCGAGTATATTGTCCCACGCTCCAACCGAGAGTTGGTGTTTGAAAGCCGCTGCGCCTCTCGCAATCCAATACAATCGGATGGAGTTGATTGGTTATCGCAACGATGTTTCGTGCTACGCGCCGTACTGTTCCCTTCGGTCCTTCTCAAACTTCTCTCTGCCCAATATTCTCTTGTTTTCTAAAGTCTAAAGATGCGGAGCAATTCTAATCCTGGGCCGCACCCTTTGGGCCTGTAAAAGAATCTGCATACCTTCAAATAAAAGCTCGAGGATTGAATTAGGGAGTGTTGGCACGGCTGGGTATAGGTAGCACAGGTTACACTGCGTACTCTGATTTATCCATCAGGGATGTCAGTGCTACCGTTGTGAAGTGTGCCTTGTTTATTCTTCCCCTCTCGATACATCAATTCACAAGTTTTCTTTCGGAGTACTCAAGTCGTTATTCGGAGGGCTAATACCACGAGTAATATATTATTTACCTTGCCGTTTTATTTTCAGCTTGTATCAGGACCTTTTTATATGTTGAGAGTTTCCATTTTACGTCCTCTTCTCCAAATGTCGGGATTGAATTTTGCGATAGAACCACGGAAAACAACAAACAATGGCCCTGCTTTGGTAGGGTGGATGCCAGAGTCAGCGGGACGAGGAACATTCCGAATAATTACTTCCTGTTTCTTCACTATTCTTATTTGCACCTGGACGGTTATTCATCCTCGGATACACACGAACATTCGCCTCGCACGGCTCCACAAATGCTGCCAGCTTGTGAAGACTATCATGGCTCCAGAAATGGTATGCTTGGAGTCTTTGCAAGAATGGGTTCAAGCACGGAAAATGGTTCGTCGAACTGCGAGCGCTACCGACAGTGAACTAAAAATGATCCATGCATTTTACATTGGGATGCTGGGAATTAGATATCGGACAGAAAACGGATACCGGGTTTTGTGGCCAAGTCAATACGCTTGGCTTCTTAACAACGGCTTGATACAATGGACTGATCGGGATTTATGGGGACTTTCGATAGAAATCATAAAAGACAAAAGCAAGGCAGATAGTCTTGTGAAACTGGCGGCACTTTTTCAGGTGTCTTGGTTCACCCTTCAGTGTATAACTCGAGCTGCTCACAATCTGCCGATTGCTCCTTTGGAAGCAATGACTTTAGCGTACGTTTTCGCTGTTATTCTGACTTATATTTTCTGGTGGATTAAGCCCAAAGATATCGCGACAGCATCGTATGTTGATTTACCAGAAATGACAAGCGAGCAATGGAGAGTTTTCGAGTCTTTAGCTATGGAGAATACATACGATAACGACGATCCGAGTGCGAAACCTTCGAAGAATATTGCGTGGTATCTTGTCGGTCGAGATTGCAAGGACGACGAGGTTCTTGTTATGGGACAAAGTGTCAAAATCGATAAGAAGAATAGCACGAAGATTTTTCTCGCTAAGCAGGAAGAAATCAAAATATCAGCGCATACCGAAAAGACACGGCATGTTTCTATGTCTTCGACCTGGGCTCCAGAAAACAAGCATATCGAGAAGTTCAATCGTGAAACCACGGTCGCAGCAACATGGAGCCCAATAAGGTCTAATAAAAGTACCGGCTTGGAAAGGATGAAACCCAAGAACACTACTCTAAACATTATGAAAAACGTCCAAAGAGACGAGGAAGCAACTACAACCAAACCTGAAAAAAAGTCCACAGTTATTACTGAATGGGACGAGGCACTATACATGTCAAGATACTGGCCTTTGATATGCATTCTGGGCTCTGCATTTGGAGCATTCCATCTGATATCTTGGAATTCCGCATTTCCCACCAATCTTGAGCTTTGGTTATGGCGTGCTAGCGCATTAGCGTCTGTTGTTACATCAATACTAATTATGCAATTCAGAACAATTTCATTTGAATGGGATGGTTTATTATCAATCATTCGGGTCGGAAGTCCATTGTTGTATGGAGTTAGTCGCTTGTTAATGTTGGGGGAAGTGTTCGCGTCGTTGCGAGCAATGGATCCTGCGATTTACAATACATATGAGATCTGGAATTATTGGCTACATTTCTTGTAATAGTATAAAATCGAACTGAGTATATTGTTTTCCATTGTCTCTTGGCTTTGTGTAACACAAAGTAAGTAAAGTAATTAATTTATGTAATCGAAATGCTGGGAGCTGTTTACTGTACAGTTACAGTACGAGGTCGTAAGTCTTCGCGGAACACCAAAATCAATTCCGACAACTACCAACAATTTATTAAATAACTTTCCAACCACTTATTCAATTGATTTGATTTTGATTGCAAATAAATGACAAATAAGGCCAATTTCATGCACTCCACCCTTGAATCCCCTAGTATTTTGTATGCCACCTATTTGCTTTGATCACAGCCGCAACCCTGTATGGCATACCATCCGCAAGCTGTTCAAATAAACTATCAGGTAATAAGTCCCGGGCTTCAATTAAAGCGTTTTCTAAAGCTTTGATAGCATCTCCTCCTTTTCTCATTCTCTCAAGTTCTGGATGCTTTTGTAAAACGAGCTTTTAAAGTGATACCACACGTGTTCGATAGGATTCAAATCGGGAGAGAACGACGGCCAATCAGTCACTGGTATTGCGTTATTCACAAACCAATTAGTAATTGCGCGAGCTGTATGAATAGGTGCGTTGTCGTGCATAAAAGTAAGGCCGGGTTGCCAACAAGTAGGTAATTGATCTTCGAGTACTTCGAGGTAAAAGCGTGCAGAATAGCCATGCTTCTTTGTTTCGAAGTCACGCTCAATAAGTATAACCCAGACCGTTGAATCTTTCCAGCAATAAACCAAAAACAAGCCCATACCATCACCGATATATCTCTGCTTTTGGCGTACGTTGATACTATACGTGGTTCCCATTTTTCGGCGGCCGTACGAAAGCACCATTCCCCTGCTTGGCCCTTCCCGCGTTCTGCAGAACACTCATCACTCCACATGTATTTTCTCCAGTCGTCGAGAGTCCATTTCTCTCGAGCTTTGCACCAAAGATACCTTTTTCGAGTTACTTCAGGTGTAAGGGCCGGACGTTTCTTACAACGCCAGTTGTGGATGCCAGACGGCTTAAGCATACGCTTCAAAGTAGAATCGCTGTATTCCCAGCCTATTTCCTTTCGAATCTGGTCGTACGTGTGTTTTGGATGTTGGCGTACGTGCCTTACAAGACGACGTACGTGATACTCGTTCCAATCTTTTGGCCGGCCGCTGCGAGGTAAAGATTCTCCTTCGTTGCGCAATGGGTCGATTTTTAAGGTGCTGCGAACAGTCGATTCAGGCTCATTTAGGGCCCTCGCGATTTCGTCAGGTTTATGGCCGAATAACGCACCCCCAACAATTTGACCTCTTTTGTGAGCAGTTAACGGCTTCTTTTTAACCTTATTTGAAGATATAGGGCCTAGAGGAGTACGTGAAGTAGGCATATTGTATGGTTGTTGCAAAAGGATTGAATATCAATTGATTGCGAAACGCGAATTTACGTGATTTAGGCGAAGACTTTTGGTGGGTCACTGTATATGGAGTATCAAGTTAGGGCCAAGATAAGCTTTTTGGTAGGGTTTTAAGCGCCCGCACTTAGTGCGCGGCCTGTGCCACTAGCGTAGGCGAAGCCTAACTTTCACCACTTTCTACGTCGCATCCCAAACCTGCAACACTTCACATCGCAAAGCTCATCACGACAAACCTTACTTTGTATCTAATAAAAGCCAAGGGGCTTTCATCCGATACCACAATACCTGTCGAAATGGCACTTCTCAAAATCGCTCTCCTTTCTTTCGCCATTCCAGTGGGAGTCTATGTCAGCTTCCTCGGCCTTATAGCTACATTTCCTACTCTTCAAACCCACACATTCTACCTTCACCGCGTTACTTTAACTTGGTTTAGAGATTTGAATGTACCTGAGACATTCGGCTTTCTTCGCAACCAAGTTACCACATTCTCTATCTCTACTCCGGATGGGGTATTACTACATGCATGGCACGTTCTCCCTATAGAGTTGTACCGAAAACATAAAAAAGAGCTTTTAGCTCAGCCATCTGGTTTTACTCGCGATATTACTTCAAGACTTAATTTTAAGCTTTTGCGAGACGACCCAGAGGCTCGGCTTGTAATCTATTTACATGGTACAGCCGGCAGTATAGGCTCAGGATGGAGGCCCGACAACTACAGAGCTTTATACTCTTGCGCACCAGATAAGATCCATGTTGTCACGATCGACTATCGCGGCTATGGACTTAGCAGTGGTACACCTTCTGAAGAAGGATTACTTTTAGATGCAATGGCTCTTACTGACTGGGCTATTAATGTTGCTGGCATCCCAGATTCACGCATCGTTCTTTTTGCGCAGTCCTTAGGGACTGCAGTGGGCATGTCACTTATGGGCCACCTTGCCAAGTTACCTTCTCCCATCAGCTTTTCTGGAATTGTATTCGTTGCTTCGTTCTCCGACGTCGCTACCTTGACCGCAACATATCGCATAGGTGGTGTCATTCCCGTACTTTCACCACTCGCAATCTCGCCTCGACTTCTCGCATTCTTTCAAAGTTTCATGAAAAGTACGTGGCTCAGTAAAGACCGGATATCTGAGTTCGTCCAACTCAAGGAGCGAGAGAGCAATGATTCACAATACCATATCACTTTTATTCACGCGCGGGACGATGCAGATATTCCGTGGACCCATACTGAAGTTCTTTTCTGGCATGCAGTCAACGCTGCACTTTCCACTGGGATCAGTTATGAGGATCTTGAACAGGTGAAAAATGAGAGAAGGGTTGATCTGGGAGACGGCGGGTGGTCTATGGAATGGCGAACGAGCAAGGGTGTCATCAGGGAGAGAATCTTGAATTTTGGGCTTCATGATAAGATTATGTCATATCCCGCAATCAGCATGGCTACTATGGATGCTTTCCAAGCAGCAGATTCAAGTTTTGGCTCATAAAGATATGAACCAAGTATTTTCGAAGCAAATATAATTACCTTCCTCCTCTCACCATGCCTTCTTTACAACCCTTCTCTCTCAAGGCCACCCCTCATTCTGCAACACCACTCTCCACCCCCCCGAATCCTCAAACATCGCCCCCTTAACCTCCCAGTAAGGATTCTCACTCTCTACTCTAACCCCACCGCCTTCTTCCACCTTCCTAACCGCCGCTTCCCACTCCTCCTTATCCTCAATATAAAAACAAGTAAATGTTCCTTACTCGGTGCTTTCTCAACGGTGACGCCGTGTTGGTAAGTGAACTCGTGATGCCAGGTGTAAGATGGGCGGCCGAGCATCACGCCGTCGAATCCGGCGTGGTTGGTGAAGGGGGAGACGCCTAAGGCGCAGTTTAGAAGAGTGGTGAGGTCGTTTGTTGGACGCGCAATGCGGAGGGTTGGGGAGGGTATTTTTGATAGCCACAATAACAGCCCACATCTACTCTACCATCCCATTTATATCGTAGTTAGTGTCGCAATCCCTCAGTTTGCGTTCCCTACCTGGGACTGGTAGATATATCTAGCACCTGTACTTAGGCTCTGGCTCTCTCGAGCCCCGCTTCTTCCCTTAGCCTAGAATCCTCGTAGTTAAGACCTATCTAATAGCCGATCCCGACGCTCGATCTGTGTTCGTGACATTAAGGTTTTGGCCTTGTGGGACAGTCGCCGGTAGTACAGAGAGTAAAAGTAGAGGACTCGGGACCTAGCAAAAGGGTAGAGATCAGTCTTCGTATCAATTGACGGATGAATCGTGTCACACTCCCCTATCACCTTACAATTGTAAAGTAAAATCAATTTGAAGTTGATATTTTAATATGGGTTACTTATCACCTCTAAAACCGGATAGCAATTATTAGAGAGCCAGGTCCATTTGAATTGAAGGTATCCAAGAATGCGTCACTGGGAACTCTTCTTAACCTGTAGCAAAAGGAAAGAGAAGAAGAAATACAAAAGAGACAATAGACAAAGAAAATAGCAACATCAGACTCGTTTTTGCCTTGACCCTTCTGGCTGAGAGAGAGTTTCCATGCTTCTTTGCATTATTCTTGCCCTTCGAACGCCTCTTATCTCTCGGCTAACCCGCCGTGTAACCCATGAGGAAGCATGAGCCTTTCGGGTTGACCCTAAGCACTTTAGCTAGAACTTATGCCCGTTATCGACCCGTAAAGTAACGTTGATAGAAACCGAGTCCGACTTTGAGTCTGGTTTTAAAAAAACGAATTTTGAAAAACAGAAAAAAGGAACAGTAAAATTGTTATGCTATTGCCCTTTTTAACGAATGCGCAAAAAAACCTATATGCTAGAGTTGATAATTCTGAGGAATCCTCAAGCTATCAAAGTTTCAAAGTGCTGCCAGCCTAGAAACCCCTTTCCGGAAGAGTGAGTCTTGGCCGACACTACAACGGGTCCCAAACCGGGTCGTCGACAGCAGTTGTCACCAACTACCATACGTCCTACCCGCCAGCTCAGCAACAATCACTTCCACAGTTCCCCTATCTCTGCCTTTCGTGAGCCAGGACGCGCACAATTCAGCACCCCGTTGCTTGGGTAGGGGTCGTAGCTGTGGCCTAGACACTCATAGATGCAGGGAGGAAAAGCTTCCGCAATCATCGCACCGACAGATAGTACGCAATCCCCAAAGATAGGCCAAGAAGTAAAAGCTCTAACAATGTTGAATTGCTAGAATGAGTGTTGAAACATGGCTATACTAGTCAGCATATCAACTTCACAAACGGAGCTACAATCCAGTTCCAGAATCCAGAATCCAGATCCAGGAAAGCCAGATCCAGAAGCCGAAAGCCGGAAAGCCAGGAAGAGCCAGGTCCAGATCCAATCCAGGATAATATAGGATCGATGATCCACAAGCCGTTCCACACTAGGCAGAATGCACGTGATGCAGTTACCTGGATTTCCAACGCTGCTGCGATTGAAGCGACAACACGTTGAATCACCTTTAAGCTTGCTCATGATGCAATACACCAAGCAAACTCTCCAGTGGTTGAATCTTCGCCCTTGCCGCCAAGAGCAACCGAAGCTCAACAGACAAGGTAGGCTACGGGTAGAAGATCTCATCAACTATGGGACAATTGCACGACTATTAGAGCCGAACAGATTCAACGCTGCTATAAGAGAAAGCTTAGTATCACATAACGCTCAGCAAACAAGCACCGCTCCTCGAGGTAAAGACCCATGCTGTCAGTGCTCCCCGACCCGAAAGAACGGCGGAGGGACCCGAAAGCTGCACAGTGACTGTATTCAGGAGGGGGAAGGTCAGTACAGGCAGAAGCGTGCACGTTCTTAAAGCCAAACGGTACAGTTTGATCGCAGGTAGTCGCGCTGGGTTCGGATCCGTCAGGTCTTTTCAGGCTTACGCTCTTGAACGCTATGACTTGCAGTGCTACAACGACGTCAGAATCATGATCTTGTTGACTATAGGGGCTTTTTACCTTGGTGCTTTGCTTCATCTTTGATTTACATCTTTGATTCGGAGAATTGTTCGAAGGAAGGAGAGAGAAATGACCGTGTTTGTTGTCCTGCTCGAGCCTTGACCCTGTTCCTAATTGTATGGTTGTTGAGAGTTGAAGAGAGAAGCTATGAGCAACAGTTAGCAATAAGGATCAAGAAGGATAATCAAGAAGAAGGATCAAGAGGGGGGATCCGGCCTACTTATAGTTCTTGCGTTGCAGCCTTGCTGGCGCAGCCTTGCTACAGCTTCACCTTATCCACAAACTTGCATGATATTCGGAAGGAAACGAAGCTGTTCTTGATTCTAGCAGTTAGCAATATGAACGGGGAGCAGGGAACGACTTAGCTCTGCTTTATATTGACAGCTATGGAGTTGTGAAATCGAGAAAGGACTATAAAGTTGAATGAGCTTTGAAGATGGTTCGGAGAGAGGTCGTGATTCAAAGGTGAAGACGAAAGCCGATCAGGAGATCGATCTACGCAACGTCAACGTATTGAAAGCGTTACAAAGGAGAGATACTCTTACATATTCAATTCTCTCATGCTGAATGCTTATTTGCTTCTATTACGCATGTCGATATGGTCGACGTATAAGGGGTTGCATGAGGGTTTGTATGAGGGTTTGTATGAGGGGCCCGCTGTAGAGAAGAGGTTCGACCTGAAGGTGAAGAGTTAGAAATAGGTTCTCGCGAGCAAATCTAAGGAACTGGGAATCGAATAGAGGATTGATTAGATCCTCGAGGTACTTCTCTGAAAGAGATCGAGATCTCTAAAGGTCGTTTTAGTGTTGTTGTAAGGTTGTAGGTTGGAAAAGGATGAAGGAGGGGTTGTGGTGAGGTCGATATTTTATCGCTGGTAAGGCAAGTTGATATTCACCCTTGAGGGCTATGAAGAGGTTAGTCACGTGATGTAACGACATATAGCGCAAACGCTTGAAAAGAAGAGCTTGATCTAACTGATCATGAACGTCTATTACTTCAGTACTCGAGGCGAGTACGTATAAGAGAGGGGACGGTTGTAGTGAGGTTAGTTTCTCTCCTATGTCTAAATATCACGTGATGGGGTAAGTGGCCAGTCATGTGACTAGAGAAGCTTGCTTTCTGTATGGAAGCACATCACCAACCAATTGACAATATTATTCAACTACTAAACACAAAGGCTTCGGTATACCGGTGCACGGGCGGATATGTTACGTTTATGCTACGTTTTAGTATCGTGCTAGATCCTGTTCCTGTTCTTGTGCTTCAAGCTGCTACAGGCCAAATGCCACCGTAAAGTCCTTTGAGCGCAGCGAAGTACGGGGGTTTGGGGGCTGGCCCCCATATAAAAAGTGATATTTTAAGTGACTAATAAATCTATTCAATTGAGAACTACTGTGTGATTGTGATTGTGAAAGCAAGCTTTTCGGTCCATCGCGGGTTCTTACACAACCCGAGATCCCTAGTATAATTTGGGACTTGCATGCCATGGCCACTCGATCCCTCCATATAACTTGCCAATAAGGGGCATTCGCCGCTCCATGGCCTATTGGAGGGTCCATGGTTCTGATTGCGGTCACGTTTCCTTCGAGAGCGAATGAGCCGAACGATTTTCGCTCGCCCGCGCGAGAGATACTTCAGCATGGGCCGGCGAAGAATAATTTAAAGTCCTAATAATAATTGAATAGAGAAGAGGGTCTGCCCGACAGGAGCTTGAAAATGAGGGGTTTCGACCTACAAATTTCTGCCAAGCCTAACATTATTCAATACTAGTATAGCGCAGTTACACAGAATTTGACTTGATTGGGCAGTTGTTCCTCTGTTGTTGTTGGAGTTTGTGGGGGCGGTAACCCCCCACTGTTTCCCCACCCTAACCCAGGCTGCGTGAGGACCAATTGATACTCTCGCGGATCCTCCAATTTAGTGCAAGGACTTATTGATCTCTAAAATCGAATACTGCACCCACGCAATATGAGATTTCAAATAGCCATACGTATCACGGCAAAATCTGCAATTTTACATTATACCATACTATACTATAGTATTATGTAACATGGTTAAAAGGGCCCAGGTTCTGGGCCTGTCACGTAATGGAATATAGAGTTCTCGGGATTTCTGGGAGTCCCAGGCTCCAGCAACTCCAACACATCACATAAGTATATAAGTAGCTAAGTTTCTTGGGATAGGAGCTTCGTGCTCAAATACTTTAGTTATCTGAATATAAATTATCTAGCTAGCTTTGTAACGTCTTCGCTTCCTCATGAGGCACCTTTGTTTAGTCTAATTTAATACACTGTACAACCAACGAGCCCCAATTTCTTTACAGAGCCGAAAATTACTCTGAACGCTACACAGCAGCTTTAAACTTTGAATATGGTTTAAAGTATATGCTTGAATAGCTAAAGATATTCGTCTATTTTTTTTAAAAAAAAAAAGAAAAGGATTGTACAAAAGTGGCATTGTCAAACTAAGTAAAAATATGTGTAAAAGTACGTGCTTCGCAGTTGAGGCGATCAGCTGGCTTGTGGATTACGTTAACTTAACTATTATACGACGTGCGGGACGTTTTACACGAACCAAAATCATAAGTCGCTTTAATTCGAGGCACCGGCCAGCGTGACGGCCTCGCATGAATTTGTGCGCCACAGCAGACACAAGGCTGATGACGACTTCTAACATAGTAGCAAGGCCCTCAAGCTTGGGTATGACCTTTTGTAAGTATCAGGAGTGATAAGAGCTCGATGGTGGAGCTGTGGTGAAGGAACTCTGTTGCGATATAATCGGGGGGTGAAAGGGGTTCAGAGTGTTCAGGGGTAGCTACGGAATACGACTTATACAAAAATATGGGAGATATCGGTGTGCAGAGTTTGAGATGCTTGAATTCAAAGTACTCGTCATTTTTCTCGCTACACTACGTAGGGAGGGACGTTACTCAACCCATTAGCTTAAATTTCTTCCCACAATCGTCCGCCTTCTGGCTTCCAAGTTTGTGTTGGTCAAGATGCGCTATGGCAAAAAGGCCAAGGTCATATCTAGGGCTTATTGAACAGTCTTTTAGCTTTCTTTTGATACTTTTATTTCTCAGTTATACACGGCCTAGTAGTTCTACAATCCCAGGTATCCCATTATGCGACGCCCCAAACGCCATAACGCTCCATATACCCAGAGCGTGCAATCAATGCTCCGCTTGATGCACCTATTTATACCAATTCATACATAAAACCTCGTGGGACAGTCATCAACACGTTTAGATAATCAGCCCGCCAAATGCGGCGGCCATCATGGCGGTCATGCCAAGAAGACCCCATTGGATGGATCCTCTCGACTCGACACCAGCATTGCCGGTGGAGTTTGAGCTTGGCACGCTAACGGCAGAGGCTGGTCCAACAAATCCACCTTGCACGACCGTGGGAGCGACGGTCTCATTGACCTCAGCAGCAGCGGAGATGAATTGGGCGACGGTCTTAGATCCATCAGATCTACGTGATGTTAGAACGAGCTCCAGATTTGGGCGGGGGAAAACCTACGGAGGATTGATGACACCAACCATTCCACTTTGGCAGTGGCTTGGGAAGGCACAGTAATACCAAATTGGCTTGGTGTCGTTGATGGTGATGGCAAAAACGTTCGCGCCGGTCGACCCACTGGCGGTTGTTTGCCTGCCGCTGTAAAAGCCGGTGCCGTTTGCCAGGGGCTCACATGGCTCGGCGAAGGAGGACTGGGCAACGCTGTGGGTGTTTGGGTAGAAGACGAACTCGACGACCGTTCCTACGTCCGCCTTGATGCTGTTGGGCGAGAATACCAAGGTCTGGGGCGAGCCGACTAGGACAGTCTGAATGCCGTTTGTGGCTGATGCTGTTGTTGAGGCTGCCGCTGCTGCAGTGCTGCTTGATGAACCGGAGCTACCTCCATACTGAGCTAGGACGGCGGGTAAAAGAGAGACGAGTAATGTGTAGGTATACATGTTGGAGCTGAACGTTTGTCTATGAGAAGATTGTTTGAGAGAATTAGGCGGATGTTGGTTGAGAGCTGAGGCAGTTTGAGTGAATTGATGATACAGGCAGAGCAGAAACGAGTCTATTTAATATTCTCAGTTGCAGCACCCTAAGTGACCTCTTTCTGAGCCGGTCGCCGTGGCGGTCGGAGATCCAGGACATGAAACTCAGAGAAGAAACAGTGCCCCTGCCAATAGTAATTGAATGAAAGGGTAGCCTGCTCTGAAAGCGCCTAAGCAAGCATCGTGAGATCTGACACCTCGAGAAATACCGCAAGGTTCCTCCAATGATAACGAATGATCACTGCCGAGTCTGTTTCTCCAGATTTAAGTGTGAGGCTTTTGGTGAGCAATCTTCAGGATCGCTCGGGTACCGGAAAGCACTCCTTTATTTTAGGTTCACTAGCCGGCGCTCAGGCTTGGCAAAGAAACACTCTCCTTGGCCGACCGTGAAAATGTTCCAAGGATAATTATTCAACAAGTGAGTTTTCTTGATCGCTCAAAAAGAGATCTGATGGAATTTAATATGTACCTTCTGCTGTGTCATGATTAGTCTGAACTGAGTATTTCCATTCATCGCAATTTTCAGATGGTAGCACTATAGCTGAACTTTATCATCAGCAATGTCAACCGGCCATACCATCAGCCGGTACCTGCATGAGAAGAAATCTCCCGCGCTATCTCCCCAAGTTTCAGCGGCTAAAAGGGTCCAAACATCTGAGCTTTGTTTCGAAGATTCGTTTTTGTTACAGTTTGGGTTTGAGCTCCTGGGTGATCCGCGTTTAATGTTTGAGATTGCCCCTGAACTTAGCGAATGAACATCCTTGGCGCTCAGCCACAGCGCTTGGGCATACTGTCACGTGCTAAATGTGGCGACACACCTCGACATCACTCTTCTACAAGAATTTAGCCAACCATAAGGCTTGTAAATCTAATCTAGCGGGGCAGAGTGCATTGATACAGGAGACCACAATCCGAGGGTAGAGGCGAACTTATATATCAGGCTTGTCAGTGCTCCCGACTTTTCCGTCCCTCATTACTTTCCTGATTAATATTAGCTGCCAACGCAACGACATCAATGTTTCGGTGACAAACTTCTCCGTCTTCTGGACACCCTTGATACCGTTCTTGGGCAATTCGAGAAACGATAAAAGCGCCTTAGATGTACCGTCCACATAAGCCTCTTCTAGCCATCACGAAGGGCAAATAACCGCTTCCCGATTCGCTCCAATCATTTTTTTGGTGATTGTGCTCATAAGCGCCACGGACTTAGAGCGACGAATTTCCCATTGAGAAGAGATTGTTGACCAAACATGTTACAATGCTTATCTAAATGTTCGAGCTCGCGGCAACAGCCAGATCTCGGAAAAAGAACTTTCTGCTCCTATCTTTCGGGTCCCATTTGTGGGTGAGGCGACAGCTATACCCGTGGCTCTCGGATCTTATACTCCTCATGTGGTCGTGGAAGGGCCCGATATATCTTATGAGAACTCCCTTCTTTCTTCATCTTGCTAAGGGTTAGCTGAAGCAGAAGGCATGAGCTTGGGATTCCCCTTTGAGCCTAATGGACACACGCCAGTGCGTAGTAGTATTCTTGTGTTATATTTATTTGTTGTCGAGAGATCCATTTAATGCTAAGAAATGGCTATAGGTACCCCTGAGCTGTGTCTCTATGTGTACGTCAATGCATCGATGGTTCATGTGAGTCCTCAGACTAAGTGGTCTCGACAACATCGCCGTCATAACAGGGGGTAAAAAAATGTTTACTTATTAATTGTTTTCTTTTGACATCAATCTGTCCGGTTCGATATTGAATTCTTGTACTATCAGATAGGTCTTACATCGACCTCTGTGCTGAATCAGTTATCGACGCTACTTAGAGCTCAACGAGTTTCTATGAGGGGCAGATTCGAAAGATACATCACAGGTAGTGCATTAGTGCTTGAAAACAACATTTGGATTTTCATTGCGAGTCTATGCATAGAATTTGCATCCTTCCATCATCGTTATTATGCCTCGAGCCTTCAACCCTCGTCCATTTATCCTCTCAGCGGAAACATGTTCTACATCAAACCAGATATTACTCCCATCTAGCTCACGAGAAGTTGAATGCGAGAGCAGGGGTACAATTGGAGGTTCTATCTTTTTACACGAGAATTCAGAGCTTTAGCTTCGCCATTTGGCTACTGACGCCTCTAGCCCCGGGAAGGCAGCTCTGCAAGAGGCACACTATATACGGTTAGCACAACAAACCAAGAGCCCTACGTTAGTTGGTGACCGTCCGCTCCAATGATCACGTTACTCCTTCAGCCCCGCGCTACACCCGATGTTCTCACGAAGGCGTGCCTCTTGTGCACACTGTGCTAGGATCACATCCTTGCAAGTCAGGCAGCAGAAACCGGAGACTGATGAAAAGCAAGTGATTCTCCCAACCATTCCCTTTCCTTTACCTCCAAGGCATGGAAATCACAGGGGCCAACCCGTGATATGGCCGGCAGGTAAAGGGGGGATGATGGTTGATAGGAAAGCGACTGCCGTCATCCACTTACCTATATCCTGTCGTGGTGTAACGACTTACAAACCAGATCCTCCCCGAATAACCAAAGACACGTTGATGCGGGACCGTTTCCCAAGCGGAACCGCGAATGAGTGTGAAGTGTGTCGAATGAATGTGGTGTAATGAATGAAGGTTGACGAATGAATGTGATGTAATGAATAGAAGAAACCCTTGCCCAAGGGGTTTGATGAAAAGAATGTTGAATAGCGAATGAAAATAAGGAGCCGGAAGAATATTGTTAAATAACAATATGCTGAACGAATGTAGAGCAACGAATGAAGATCGCTGAAAGTGGTGACAGATCCTTGCCCAAGGGACCTGTCGAGAGAACATGGCGTAAAGAACGGCTGATGAATGAGTGTTGAGAAAAGAACGAAAATTGCTAGAAGCAGAGGCCAATCCTTGCCCAAAGGATCGGTAAGAGAGCGTGAGATAAAGAACGACTGATAGAAATATGATGAAAACGAATGATGGATACCGGAACAAAAGAAAGTAGAATGTCGGAAACGAAAGGCGAAAGCTCAGATCTTGCCCAAGGATCTGACAGCTAACGATGACCGGGTAACGAACGTGAGGATAAAGAAATTCTGAAAATGATGATGAATAACGAATGTGAGGTAGCGAACGGATTGCAATAATGATGGAGGATCGTGAGGAATTGGAAAAGACAGTGTTGTAGCGAACGGAAGTTTGTGATGAAGGAGAGTGAGGAAACCGGAAATGACAGTGGAATAGTGAGCGGAAGTTGTTAAGGTGATGAGGATCGTCATCGAAAAGTTGGTAAAGACTGGGAGAGAAAGAGCTAGATGACTATTCATGAGAATAGCCGATCTGAAGGTCAAACTCAGGATAACGATCGGGATAGCGAGCGTAGAGCCAAGCCAAGCGGGCACACTGGGCAAGGCGTTCTAGCTCACAATAGGGATTGTGGGCATGAAGGCCGACGCAGACATCGAGATCATCATTGCCGCCGTCATAGTCGAGTTGAGGAGCATACCACATTCTTCTGACGGGGTCTGAAAGACAGCCGTCGCAGAAAGTAGTAGCTCTGTTGGTCTCGTAGTGTGTAACACCATGAGTACCAACATTGGCGATCTCAACACAAGACCGACAGCGGGGCAGCAATGATGATTCTCGGATGTCCCTCGGGTCCGTCTCCTCGGGTGGCCAACGAATCTGGAACTTGTCACCAACCATGCGATACTCTCCTTTTTGACGGCCCATCTCCGGCGGACGGATGTCAGCATCGGAGATGGGAAGGAAAGTATCGGCTGGATCCTCAGAATCGAAGGCACGGATCCCGTGGAGATTCCAACCCCCATACTCCTTGAAGCTGACGGTCTTTGCAAGCAAAGGACGCGTTGACGACTTCAGGCAGGAGCGAAGGGCCGGGGTAGCGGCTCGGCGCGTCTTCCGAATCGTGAGGCCGGCGAGCTGGAAGTCAACCTGGGCTAGATCGACAACCGTAGACTCAGGAGCCTTCTTCACGACGCAGAGAGGAACGACAGCGACCAAGGGGCTGACCTTTCTGGACACCGGAGGCGAAGGTCGAGGGGAAGGAGATGGCGAACCTCGGATTCTTGCAACATGAACCTCGATTGCCTTCTCGCTGCGCGATGCAGACGAGGAAGTCGCCATCGAGGTGTTGCTCTATCCAACGAGTCAGCACGATGAAAACCTGGGGCTTTCAACAGGATCGACAATCACAATGGTTTTGACTTACCGAATCGCTCGGAACGCGAGAGACTGGACGTGAGACAGGTCTTGACTGGGCAGGTCTTGACGCTTGTCTCGCAAAAGCAGAGGCCGTCTTGAAAGTCGCCTGGGCTTGGCGCGTCTTTCGAATCTAAACGTGCCAAGTCAGCATTGTGTCCAGAACATGTGACCTGTACAACCCGACCGCTCCATCCCGCCATCAACAGAATTTGCCATGCGAAGATGATAGAATGAGGGAAACCACAGAAAAGGGGAGATCTTACACGTTCAACATGCTTAAGAATGGAGTCTTCAGTCCTGGTGGGCACAGGAACTGAGACTTGAGGGGTGATGATGGGTTGGAAATGAGAGGACGACTTGACCGCTGAGAAGGCGGCAGTCTGTTGGCGCCTGGAAGGCACCGGGATTTTTGAAACGAACGGCCTGCTCGATGGCTGGTGAGCAGAAGTTGAGGATTGAGATGACAGGGTGGCTAGACCTGACAGAGCTCGGTTGAACTTTGAGAAATACCAAGAAGACATATCTGCAAAGCTGGAGAAGAAAAGAAAGAGGGAAAAGGGGAGGGAGCCGGCATTATATACTGATGAGTCACTACGGAGTGCGAATCATATATTTCATGTTGATATAAAGTTCTAGATGGTCTTGCAGACCAAATGGAGTTCGTTCTATCTAGCGTTATAACGAAGAACTTGGCCCGTTTACTTATTAATGTGTATCTCCCCCTTATGCTAAGCAAGAGCATTAAGCGATTGTTGACAGCGGTGGATCATCCAGCTGAAGCGTCTAGCACATCACTAGTTTTTAGCCTGGTCATACATCTAATAGGTTAGCCTTCGTAGAATAAGCTCCTTGCAGATCAAAGGCCGATTTTTTTTTCTTAAATTACTCAACAGATATGCCCAGTGTCGCTCTTGCCGCCACAAAGCTTTCAGTCCTCGCAGTCTCGTTAACTACCTGACTACAAATAGTAAGTTGATCCCCAAGTTTGTGGATGCTTTAATTTAGGATAGAACGTAGCCGCGCATCAAATAACTTAGAAGATACAACATCTTGCTGAGACGCGAATGTTCCTCCAGGATCCAGCACAAATTTCAAGTTCGAGAAACGCTAAAGGAAACTATCAAAAACTCTAAAACGATTTCTGTTGACAGTTGATTTTAGCTTGCTATATTTATACTCTGGCTAACTAACTTAGCCCAGAATGCGCCAGGCAATCATGACTCAGATGACTCTAATGTTTTCACGCCGTTTCACAAAACCTACGAAATTGCTTCGTACCTATCCTAAAGCATCAGAGGTTGTAATTTGCCTTACAGACAAAAGTAGTGATTTAGATCACGAAGTGATAGTAATTACTAAATTTACAAGGAGAATCTCAACATCTTGAATGCATTGAGGGATACGCTCATCAAATGTATCCATGATGATGAGAAAGCTTTCACAATTTAGAGACAGGCCTCTAAAACTTCAACAGCAGAAACATCGTGTCCTTCACCTTTCCTTCCCCTTTGTCACAGCGAGGGAAAAGCGCCAATACAAGGTCGAGCAGCTACGGAAAATCAAAAAGGCTTGTGATGCATGTTCCCCATCGCGATATACCAAGTCCAATCTTTTTCCTACGCGCTTAGATCCCGCCAATCCGGATGCCTCTCCCGCATATGTCTTCTAAACCAATTCTCTGTTCGGTATCCCGGATGCTCTCCTCTCGGACATCCAGGAACAGGACAAAAAAATACCTTGCCGAGGTGCGTGATGGTCATGTGGCGGTTGAGGATCGAGCGGCGCACAAACGTTCTTTGGCAAATTCTGCATCGATGAAATGGAGGATTGGTAGGATTTTGAGGCGCAGAGCCTCTGGGACGCAGGGGCGTTATTGGGGGGTTGTTGGTTGGCATCGGCGCGGTCTACCTTTGGTTAATAGCGAGCGCAAAATAGGGTTCAAGGACAGCTAACAGCATACAGTGAGATAAAGTACCCTAGGGGATACCAGTGTGGGTTTATTTGAACTATGGCAATATTCTTGATTTCGGTATTGAAGTTTTGGACTTGGGGCTAGGTTTGGCATGAGCGATTTGTGTACATCTGGCGCATGTATACATAAATAGAAGGTGTATTTTGGTCGAGACTTCCATCGTGAAGGTTCGCAGCCGATATCAAGGATTGCCGAGAGGGAGTGCCGAGGGATGGAATATGTATCAACATGGCCGTGAAAATCAAAATTAATGACGGCGTAGCAGCGTTCGTTTCTACTGGTCATTTTTAGACGTGCGCAGCAACTGAATTAGGAACTTTCTATAACCATAAGACCGTATCAAAACATGGCATCCATCTCGTCGCCAAAAGTCTCCTCATTCTCTCCCCTTTGAAACCATCTCAGATAATCGCTCCTCGAGCTTAATACTTCCTGCATTTGAATATCTGTCTGGATAGATGAGTTTCCGCTAAGATCCACATCCTCTAGATCTTCTGCTGCAAATTGCAATTTTAGAGGACTTGTTGGTATAGGTTCTACCTCGGCAGCCTCAGTGTCGAGGCGTAGACTAGTGTGCTGTTGGATCTTATGTTGGCTCTTCTTTTGTTTCTTATGGATGAATTCGAGCTCATGAGTGCTCATCTCCTGATTTACCCCAAGTCCAGTTTGGCCTGCTTCAAGGTCGATCTGCTCCACAGTGCTAACACTAAGGTTGGTGATGTTTGCCTCGCCTTCTGGTCGACATCGCTCAGTATCTAGGATGCCTTGTTTGGGGGACGAAGGGGATGCAAAGATATCAATCGGTGGTCCACCATCCATCATTTTATCAACCCGAGGTTGCATTTCTGCCGTCTCTTGAAGAGTCCCAAATTCCTGAGGCAGAAATGTAGGAATCTGGTAATTAGACATATCTCTCGCCACCCTTGCTTCGCGAATCCTTTCTAAACGCCTATTAAGGCACTCGGAGGGGAAGTCACAATCCATCCAGCAATTACGCTCATATTGATCCGATAACACCCCCGACAACGATAACGCCATATCCTCTGCCTGTATTATTTGTACTTCCCTACGCCATACATTGTATTTCCCCCAGCCCTGATAATCGAACTCGGATCTGCAACTCCTCTCTGCTTTTCTCTGTTTTCGGCGTCTCGCCTTGCTCCGTTCTAGTGCTTGAAGCTCTCGTTTTTTGGAGCGCCTTTCAGGAGTGAGAAACTCGCCGTCTGAGGAGGAGGAGCTCGAGCTAGAAGAAGAGCTTTCAAGTGGCGGATTTGGTTGAGAACAAAAGGTGTGGCCATCCTCAAGACAACGACGAGTCACACCAATGTTATATGATGAACCGCAAATATGACACCTCCATATCCAAGGGTAAGGATTTTGAGGCACTGAAGCGAGGAAGTTTGGCGATAGAGGTGGGGGTGGTAATATTGTCCGAAGATGTAGTCTTGCTGGAGGTTGAAGAGGGGTTCGGGGTGATGTGGGCGAAGGAGGGACCGTGAGGTGAGATGATATCGAAGGTTGATGTGGTGAGAGGGGCCGATTGCGGGCTATACTAATTGAGATGCGTGCAGGCGTTCGTGGCATGATAAACCAAACTCTGGAATGAAGTCTTAAGTTTCGGCAAAAGCAGAGAAAATTGATTTGACTATGGGGACACTCCGTCAGAAGTAGAACTTAGTACCGGGTAATTCGCAGTGTTTAGAAGCAGTTCCTTCCTCATATCAGGCACCCTTATGACAAAGGTCTAAAGCTGTGGACCTCTGAAATTATGCTGGTGAAATGGAGCAGCAAATTCTGGTATTTGGTCTACAATATTCTGCTAGCACCACAAGCCAGACGTTACAGTATACAAGCGAAACCGTATCTGGAGGTAGTAGAACAAAGGCTTGGAGCACAGGCATACAACTCCTATTTGAGCAGGGAGATGGCTAACTCAGCTACAGTCATCGGACAGCCTTTGTTCTTATGAAACTTTTCTTTGAGGAGAATCCCGGACAAACATTCAGTGGCAAAACCCGTAAAACATTCATGTGCTACAATGCAAATGTTTGTAGAGCCCGCGGAATCATCCCGTCATTTGAAAGACGAAGAAGAGATATAAACAATCACTGGTACATTATCTAGCATATTGTTCTCAAGATGTTTTCCCGGTTCTCCGGGTCCAAACACAAAACAAGCCTAGTTATAGCGGTCACAAGTAAATAGAGGATAGAAAAGAATGAACAATCAATTCAAAGACTATATGTATGCTCCAGGCTGGTAAATATTTTGAAAAGTCGTGCCTTTGTCCATCTTTGCGAACGAGAAGTATAGTTAAATTACGTATACGGCCTAGCCTAGAGTGACTGCATTACCCGATATGAAGCACATATTTATGCATAGAAAATGTTCCGATGTTGATGAGAGCGATATACATCAGAACTAGACCAGTATGAGGGTATGTGATTACAAGAAGCTGGAGATGAGGTTCAATATCTGCACGTGAATTGATGCCTCAGGTTGATTAGTAAGCAGTCCTAAAGTCTGAACTTTGGCATTTATGAACGTCTCAAATCTTTATGTCCACAGCTTCAGCAAAACATAACAACTCTCCATCACCATAACATATGTGAAGATAGTACCCCAATCTATGATAGGTAAGTGATTCATCGCCAGTATGGAGTGGGCGTGGGAGCTACTAGTGCGGTTCCTTTTCCATGGCCAAAGTTGGTCTGGAGATGCTGTCTTCGACCTCCGGTATCTCCCCCACGACCGCTCTCATTTCTACAATTCTTGCTAGTGCAGAATGCCCGTTATATTCTCCTTGAACTCAGCTACTTTCCATGTGCTCTCCGGCCATGGTGGTGCTGCTTTTCCTCTCTTCCTTCTGTCACTTTGGCTCTTCAAGTCAACCATCAATATCTCGCTTCGGCTTCCCGATTGGTGTTAGCGCGGATCCTGCTCCCGCCTCACCTATTTTGTATCTCTGCCCTGCCTTAGCATATCTCGCGTCCTTTACCAACCATCAACATTATCTTTGATCCCAAATAAACATCACCAAATCGACTTCACATCTCCAAACTTCACCAACAAGCTTAACCCGATCATTATCAACAATGGCTGGAGGCAAGGGAAAATCATCTGGCGGAAAGTCTTCCGGAGGCAAGGTCGGCATTGATGGCAGCAAGAAGCAACAGAGCCACTCTAGCAAAGCTGGTCTTCAGGTCAGTAATGCGCATTTACGCCTTCTATGTTTGGAATAGGTCTGCAGGAGGATTTGAGGTTCAAAAAAGCTGGAAACGATAGTTGTGGTCCCTGTCAACAACCCCGCCAAGTCGCGTCATTTTCAGTCAACAACAAACGTTTGCAAAGGATCAGTCGCAAAATTTAGAGGGACACGCGCAAAGTTCAGCTGTCACCAATGTCGCGCACATTTTTCGCAGCATATGGATATGCGATACGCGACTGGATATACCAGACTCATTGTTTATTTTCGCAATATTGATGGACCCAGCCACCTGCAGACCTTAAATGAACTGCCTTTGTTGTTTGCGCGTCCTTGCGCAAAACCATGCATATGCCAACACGGCTAACCAAGAATGTTTCTAGTTCCCTTGCGGTCGTGTTAAGCGTTTCTTGAAGAACAACACCCAAAACAAGATGCGTGTGGGAGCTAAGGCAGCTGTCTATGTTACAGCCGTTCTCGAATATCTAACAGCTGAAGTTCTTGAGCTCGCAGGAGTGAGTCATTCACAATCTCGGTGTCAACACCAAGCTAACAATCTTCGCAGAATGCTGCCAAAGATCTTAAAGTTAAGCGTATCACACCACGCCATCTTCAGCTCGCCATCCGTGGAGACGAAGAACTGGATACTCTTATCCGCGCCACCATCGCTTTTGGAGGAGTCTTGCCACACATCAATCGCGCGCTTCTACTGAAGGTCGAACAGAAGAAGAAGAGCAAGGCTATCGAAGCATAGGCAGGATATACGCGGATGTGGATTTATGTTTCTCCGCATATTGAATTTTTGATTGAGGGCAACTTTCTCAGATTGGTGTAAGGACATGGGGCTTTGGTGCTTTTCTGAACGGATTATGAACTGCGGATATTACTAGAGCAGAGCAGAGGTATGGCCCAACACCGGGACTCCAGAGACAGATGAGTCTCGATGAAGGAGGCCAAGTTTTGAGTCATATAGTGCTTGTACTTTTAGTAGCAAAAACAATGAAGGATAGCTATCTCAAGCTGATGTGGCATCAATATGACGTTGCATCTTATGCACATTTTATCTTTCAAGTTGTCACATCAACGCGCAAAGTCATTGTGTTGATAATATCTCGCACCTGTTAGCTTCTACCGATGCCACATTTCCGTTATACAAAGTTTAACTGGTTATCATGCGAAAGTACAATCTACTAGAGCTAATCCTTATATTTCAATCTATCGCTTCTAGTTTTGATATGTGAAATGCTATCTCCCCTGTCATGTTGTCCCTCACAGGGGACCTAATGGTCACAGCCAATATTGAGTTCCATGTTTGAATCTCCACTATCGCTCTCATCAACAGCTTGCACATCATTCACATCATATCGCCGTATCAACGACTCACCATCACTTTCCTCCCACTCGCCATTCTCCCCGTTAATCCTCATCATCAGTCTTGCGCCAGGACAACCATGCTCACAAGGCGTACAAATTGGGATTGTCCTATTAACGTTGGTTAAGCAGTCTCGCTTCCTTCTCTCATAAACAAACATCTTTCTCTCGCATGTCGGGCAGCGTTCTCGCTTACAAGCACGACAGAATACCGTCCAGTATACACCGACATGTTCCGGTGACTGAACGTCATAGACGGGATTGATAGGTGGTGTTGGATTTGTTTCAGGGATGGTGCAGAGGGATGAGAAAGAAGTGTTAGATGTTCCAGCGAAAGGCAAAATACGGATAAAGAGTTTGGAGAGGCCGGAAAGGCTGAGTCTACGTGTAGGCGGATTAGGATCTGATAGCTTGAAGCCCTTGAATCTAGATAGGCTCAGGAGATGGCGTATGCGAGTCGGAAGCGGAGCTGGAGACGGATCTGGCGGTTCTAGCGGTGGTACTTCCTGGGTCGGTGGTGCCATCTTGCATAATCCGAAAAGACATGGTTATCGGCGATGTAACAAGTAACACTGTATTTATACCAGAGGATGGATTTGATAGGAAGTGAGGAATCATATCGACTGTATAAATTAGCTATCACTCATGCTGTTGTGTCAAGACTGACTGAAGGTGTTCTGTAGGTTTCTTTCATGCCAGGGTGTACGACATTAAGATTATGACTCTGAATCGAGAAGCTCGATTCATATCAGGAGCTGATGCTCAGCTTGTGGGCATGTCTTACAAATATCGCATGTCCTGAACGAGGTTTCACACTCTCCAAGCACTCCTCAAAAGGAAAGTCTTGCAAAACAAAATAGCCTACAAAATAGCGTCTCCAGATCAATGATTAAACCACCGTCTCCGGCTTCTCTTCGCCAAAGCACAGTTGTCACCATATTATTCGCCATGTGTTGGGTCCATCCTAAGCACGAACACCATTCAAATGCAGCATCCCGACATCTACCAACGAATTGCAAGACAATTCTTACCACCATGCAACACAATCATTGTTGATCTAGATTCATAAAGCCACAAGAACATCGAAGGAAACCCGGCCCCTACCTCCAATAAGGCGGGGCATAACATGCAATTCTCCATGTCCCTCAAAAGGCGTTCAACTGAATGGGAGAGGATCTTCACTACTAGTATGGTTGGTTCTCCCGGACCAGAGAGTGTAAAAAATGCGGTACAAATTGTGACAAGAAATGCGGACATATCTCAGTAGTAAAGCTGCGAAAATCAATTTAAGGATATACAACCTATCACGTGAAACCCGAGAACCAGGAACCGGGAACTGTGCGTGCCAGACCCACTTTACATATCTCTTCACGTAATCCCACGCCTCTCGTATTATATCATCCAATCCCTGAAATCGAAACTTGTTCAGCCAATTCCCGTAGTTTCTTTCCATTGTGGAAAGCAGGCAAAAGATCTTTTCACCAAAGCAGGCCTTCCTCTCTTCTTGAATTCATGCTCTCGGCGACTTTTCAAGCAAAAGTCTCCGAGGTTGCAATGAGACTGCATATGTAGACATTGCGTGATAGGGCACAACTGCACTGCTGAATAATTACTCTGATGATAAATGTATAACACTCTTCCAACGCGCAGCCATTTCTTGGCATCCCATCTTCTGCGCCGGTACATATATCCTCAATTTCTCTCCCCAGCTGCCATCCATCTCGTTTTTTTCATAGAAATTGTATAGTAAATATGGCACCAATCCGCGTCGGCTTGGTAGGTCTCCCTGGCGCACCAGAAGGGTCATATGAAGGAACGTCCTGGACCGCACATGCGCACCTGCCCTACCTCAAGGCCTCTCCGCACCACACCATCGTCGCGCTGCTAAATACCAGCGTGGAATCCGCCAAAAGGGCCATCGCTCGCTTCGAGCTCCCGTCCGAGACGAAAGCCTACGGGGATCCCGATGGTACATATCCAACCCCCCTTTTCTCGACTGAGAGTTAACTGATATTCCTGTGATAGATCTCGCAAAAGACAAAGACGTTGATCTCGTCGTCTGCAGCGTCCGCGTAGATCGGCATTTTCAACCCGTGAAAGCTAGCATTATCGCTGGAAAAGCAGTTTTCGTTGAATGGCCGCTCGAGCGCAACCTTGCTGTTGCCCGTGAAATGGCCGCTTTAGCAGCGCAACACAATGCGCCTACTATTGTGGGGCTGCAAGGTTCTTTCTCTCCCGAGATTCGGAAATTGAAGGAGGTTATTGAGAGTGGACGGATTGGGCGGGTTGTGAGCAGCTCCTGGGAAGCCTCGTTTGGGAATGGTGGACGGACGGAAAGTAAGAATATTAGGTATTTCTTGGAGAGAGATGTTGGTGGGAATGTAATCAGTATTGGGATTGGGCATTCGTTGGAATTCATAAATTATGGTATGTTCGCCACAATATGTATGAACGGCTGTGGGTTGGCTGACGAGAAGTGTTATAGTGCTGGGTGATTTTAAGAGTTTTGATAGCCTTATGGAGATTGGGTATCCGAAGGTGGATATTGTGGATCGAGCAGCAAATGACAAGGTCATTGTCAAGGATGCTCCGAACAATGTCCCAAACCAGGTCAAGATCCAAGGCACGGTTGTGCCATCCAATGCTATAGTTTCGATTTCATGGCGTGGCGGCAAAACATTGCCCGGAGTTCCTCAAGCGGACTGGTGGGTTATCGGAGAGAAGGGTTACCTGAGGCTTACGGCCACATCATGGAGTATCAATGTTGGCAACCCTGAGACCAAGATTGAACTTTTTGATATTACGACAGGAACTGTGGAAACCATTGTCGCGGAGAAGGACGAATGGAACGAGTTGCCATTACCGGCACAGAATATAGGTAGGTTGTACGAGGCGTATCGGAAGAAAGAGTGGTATCCAGATTTCGAATGGGCAGTGAAGAGACATGAAACGATTGAGGAATTGTGGCAGCGCTTTGATTTGAGCCATTGAGTAAAATAAGATGAGTTTAAATCATCATCAATCATGCAGTCTCCAGCTCCTCGTCGTCGCTATCACATTCATCCTCGTCACTATCGTATCCATCGTCGTCGCTATCGTATTCATCGATGGAGGAATAATAGCTATATTCATCATCATCAACCCAGGAACCCGGAACCTGTATCAGCGGATTCTCAATCAAGTCCCAAAACTGGCCAGCGTATCTCTCGGCATCCATATCCCAATGAAGTACCCAATCTTCAGGTCTAGATCCAATATCAATGTCGCTCAATTTCACTTTGACATTGCGAAAATTTTTAACTGTATCAGGATCAAGCCGACGGTAAATAGACAACCTGTTACCGATCCATTTGCTTTCAACCCATCCGTTAGCCGAGAATATTTTTTTCTCTGCGTGTCCGTACTTCTGTAGATCTACACCGCAAGTGTGTAAATCCTCTAGCCAAAACCTCAAGTGTCGCTTTAGCGATCTTTTAAGACTATTCACATTGGGATATACCCAACGATCTCCTAACATAATCAAGGCTAAAGGGGTGCCTGGAGGGATTTTGAGCGGATTCTGAGGTAAAAGTCGCATGATTGCTTGATTGTAACTAAGGTTCGTAGTCATTGGGATTAATTCACGGCAAAGTTTTCTCCATTCTAGGAATCCCTCACCACTCCCATTCCAGCAAGTTCGGCAATAGGCGACCAGATTCAGTAAGTTAATCCCCTGTCGTTGCAGCTCGAATACATCTTCCTCTCGGAGTACACCATCTCCACAAAGAATGTAGCGAAAGGCTTGTGCCTTTGGCTCCGCGCCTTTAAAATATTCACTTGGGTTGAACTCAAAGTACTTTATGCGGTCTATTATTGGGAGCTCGTAGTGGCGAGGCCATAACAATGGCTGGATTTCTTTGAATATTTCGGTGGCAGAGATGATAGCTCGCGCAAATGTCGTAAAAAAATATGGATCACAGGCCATGGAAACAAACAATGGACCATCCATATCATAAGCATTATGTAAAATTAGAAAGTCTTGCGTGCTTTTAAAGTCACGTAACGACGGTATAGAATAGAGCAAGCAATGGAGAGGGGTTTTTAATGTGAAACCACTCTCTTCATTGATGTCTAGTCCCCATGTGATAAGCAAGTTCGCAAGCTCTACTTTCCCTTCAGATGCAGCCAACTATATAATGAAATCTGTCAGCAATAGTCATAATTTTATGTAAAAGAGACTTAAATACCCAAAGTAAGCTACAACCATTAGGGTCGCGATCATAAATTGAAGCTTGCTTATTATAAAAAAGCTCACGAATCCCATTAATATTGCCTTCCTCGGCGTATTTTATGACGAGCGAGTTTTCGGGTACAATATTATATGGCTTAAAGTTGAAATTCCAACCGGAAGTTGCTTTTGACACTTGAATGTCCCAAGCCTTCCGAACAAACGCCTGGAGGAACTGCAATCGGGCATTGAAATCTGACATATATTATAAGCCATGAAAAAGTGAAATTAATTGGGGTTATTACTGAAATTTGTTTCATTGAACTCTGTATTATATTGTGTGTATCGCCAGGCAAGTTTCCCAAAAGCACCAAAATCCCAACGGGCAAAACTGGAAGTTTTGGCTCGCGCAACCATGTTTCTTGTTGAGGGATGTGAATGGGTAATGCTCGTGGTTGTGTTATCCTCCCGTTCAGTTGTCTCTGGGCTTGGCAGCACCTCAAGCTGACGTTGACCCGTCGCATTCACTGACCGAAGATGTCGCACGATAAGTTCTGGCATGTACGCCTGCTGCGCCAGACTAAGCAAACGCTGTGCCTTACTAAGTTGATCTGTGAGCCTGTTCAAGACGTCTTTTCTAAGTACCACTTTGAATTTGGCCTTCCCTCTTCTCAGCTTGTGTGGTGATTTAAGGTCGACAGACAGCTCCTCGAGCAGAGCGTCCAGATCAACCATTGCTTTTCGACAGTACCATAAGGCTAGTTGAGCAGAACTAGTAGCCGTACCAATTGTCATTGTATCATCGAAATCTTTCTCCATATCGGTAAGCAGAGGCTCGAGAATCTCGATATCGCCCATTAATGAAGCGATCATTTCTGGCACATCTTGGACCTCGTTCAGAAGCCGTTTTAGTCTGACGAAGCGATCACCGAGTTTGCCTGCGACTCCAACCACGGTAATACCGCTTGCGACGGCGCCGAGGATTTCTGCCATAGCTTGTGAACAATTCCTCAGATGGTGACTGCTTGTGAATGGAATAAGTGGGAAGAAAATCTTTCGTTAGAAGTTTGCACAACTTCGAACATGAGGTTGCTACAAGACTTTCTGACTGCAGCCTCGTCGAGCACTGCCTCATTGCCATTGCGATGTGAGGCTCCCTCTTCCGCCAACACATTAAAATCGGTTTTTGGTGTGTTGCACAACAGTCTTGATTGGCCGATGCATGACTGTGGCTACCAGGTACCCCTCCACAATACCCACCGATAAGAACCGATTCTGCCCCGCGAATGTAAGAACCCCATTTGCCATACGCCACGACGTACTCCTTATGGTGAAGTGTGAGAAAGGCAGACTCGAGGGTTGATTAGGAATAGTATGCGTGCCGTCTTTTGGAGTTTACCAGATCAAGATTCCCTCTTTAAGCCTTACAATGTTAAACTTTTGACCCTGAAATACAAGAGACGTTTGGAGATCTGAGATTAGTCGGTCAAAAGCAATTGGAATGATCAGGGAAAGACAGTCAATAGGTTTTAACCTAGTTTTCGGGCCCTTGGTGGAGCATAAATGGAACCATATTGTCGAATTGCAGAGGCGTAAGCTGCCGACCTTGAGAGTTCATAAGTTACGTCCAAGTATGCTCTCATTCTGATTAAAGGATTGTATAGTGTGCTTATACCACATTTACCAAAGGACTATATTCAAGATTTATTTCAGGCTTTGTACTCCCACAATAGGGATCAAACTGAAAATGACACACGCCTAGAAAGTATCGCCGGACATTTGCCGGACATGCACAAATAGATTTAGTAAAAAGAGTATTCTTCCTTATTTTCAATAATTAATGCTATCACTACTTCTTATCTTATTAGCATATTTAATTTTATTGTGGTTAAAACTGCAAATACTGTGGTTTCTTTCACGGTGGTGTGAGCTCGTGACTGCCACATCCAAGCTTCAAGCGGTTCAATGAAGAGTTAACCGCACAGAAGGACTAAGCAATAAAATCATAAAATCCGAGCCCGAAAATCAAAGAACAGTGATATCAGCCAGTCTCAGACACTCCTTAAAAATGGACCATATGAGATAAGTGGTGGTCAAGAAAGCTGGCTTGCAAGGCTCCTTAACTGGCAGCCTGCACGCTAGATGCCAGCCCAGTCAAATCCGTCCACTCGAACTCCGAGTGGCGCATCCAAACATCTCGTTATGATTATTCTAGTGTGATTTCGCCAGGGGTCTCGCATGGCAAACTGCCACTGTAGTCCACTCGTCTTACCAGGGACGGGTAGCTGATTCTCCGCCAGTTTGGGGGACCGGCCCGGAACTTAGAATAGGATGATCCAATTTGGGATCCCCACTTTCGTCAGCTGCAGCATGGGGGGCCATTTATTTCCGGGGGTTCAGGGGCGATCCACTAATCATTAGATAGCTAGAGTGGGGTTGTGGCGGTCGAAATATGGATGGGATCCTGTGATAGAAATCCACGTCGACTGAGTTTAAATAGGTTCAACACGGCGGACCAAAAAAATATCAAGAAAAGTTGGAGGACCGACGACCGACAAAACAAACGGACTGAAAACATTGGTGAGCTAAACCGTGGGGGAACAAATTGTATCCATAGTTTTTTTTATTCGTTATTAATGTGCATGCTATAAGTTGCAACTTTGCTGAACAATTGCTTTCCAGAGCTCATAGCCCAAGAAGATGAAACAGCCGTGTAACAACCAAGAAACATGTAGCCAGAACCAAGAATTTGAGAGCAGCAAAAAGCGCTGGAACCGGAACAAACAATCTGATAGGCTCTACTAGCAAAAGCAAACACTCTAAAGCGTAGTTAAGTCGTAGGGAAATCGAAAATTATCGCCGCTGGTCTCTCAACAAAGACATGCGATTTATATACAGCCTCGCTTTGGTGTTTCTGACTCCGGGATCCCCAGCCTACGTACTTTCTTACACAATCTCTCGCATGATCGTGCAAAAAAAGCTCCTAGGCTCTTCTTCCTTTTTCGCCTTCAGCAATTGTTCTATAAAAACCAAAATGATTTGTGATTCTCCCCTTCTCACGCATTCTTTGCCTCAGACTTATTACTCCACCGAAGGAAAGGTGCCCTTGTGAGCCCGCACTGCCTGTTTCCGCGGCGGGGGATCGACCGCCATTATCTTTAAATTATAATGCGAAGATCGCCAGAAAATACTTTGGCTTCTTGGAGTTTCCGTTTTTCAATGTACCGTAGAGCTGTGTCGGGCTTGGTGTATTGCCGCCTTTCATTTAAGATAAGGACAGGCCGTAGAGGGCATGGCTTTCGAAGGATGGTGAGGGGAGGCTACGTTGGGATGGGAGAAGATATGGTGAGTGGGGAGAAAGTGAGATTAAGAGGTCGTGAGGTTGATTGAGCAAGAAGAAAATGGCGTAAATGAAGGTGTAGGGGATCTAGTCAGAGGACAAGTCATTGGTGGCTTGTTATTGAAGAAGATGAGATTAGGGAAGATGGCTGTACCAGGTCTCACAGGCGGTGAAATCCAGTGGATTTTGGAGCACTCTATAATAAGAGCGCTGAACTGATGCTGGCTGGGCTGTCGTATCGTTTGTTCTTGCGTCATATTGTCTCGCACTAGTAAGAACTGACCATCGCGAACATAGCGATCAACATGGATCTCATCGGTGTTACGAGGTTCCATCTGCATGGATTGGCGAATTAGGATTTGGAGAATGGAATGGACTGCTTGTAAATCATGTTGATCTAAGAACAACTACTTTGAGCAAGCAACTATCCCCGTGCAATGCTTTGGTATGAGGAAGAGCTTTGAAATTCTTTGGGTTGAAAGGGAAGCCGTACGCTATGCGAAAGGTGGCGATACCTTGGGATATATCCCAGAAATTTTACTTCTTAGAAGGCGTTTATAGAATTATTGTTTAGAGATGAGATAGAATGACAAAGAGGGAAGTCTTTTAGGGGTGTTTTGAAAAGAAAGGTCAGCAGTCTGTGAGCATCAAGCGGCTCCAATTAGGGCAAGAAGATATCGGTTAAGGACTCTCTTCCTCGAGAGCACTGGCACCAGAGCTAGTTAGTCTTTACGGACTTTTAATATAGAAGATCTACCATAGAACCCATCAATAACTTGAGCGCACGGACCATCTAACACTACGGATTAACTTTAATCCGCACGTCGTAACGTCATTGAATCCAAGCTCAAAGGATGTGATATCTTCCCAACAGAAGCTAAGTCTCTCTAGCGTAGAATTTAATTCATCGAACCTCCACCGTGGATCAGCAGCAGCTCGCTCATTACTAACAGTGATCAAATCTCAGTTGTCACCATGTCTTACTATGAAGATAGTGACATAACGAGGGATGGCTTCACCTGTGGATATGGCAGGTTTTATACCCGGGACGGTCGCGTGGAACGAGTTGAAGGTTCCTCTCTCCGGAGCATGTTCTTGCCAAGGCTCACTCCCGAAGGACGCAAAAAAATAGACGCAGGCTATTCCGACAATTTCGTTCGTGGCCAACTAAAACACTACGGCGTGTCGTTCGATGAAAGCGAAATCTCTGGGAACGGAACTCTTCTGATGAAGAAAGTGCTCCAGGCCGGGAAATGTGACAAAGTCCCCGACCACATCTCTGAGCTGCATGAGCAGATGCATACAGAATGGCTTAACAAACGTACCCCCGAGCAACTCTCCAGCCACCCCGACTGGGTCATAGAAAAGTACTTCTTATCTTCCGGCCGACCAGATCACATGAAAACGACTACAGTTGTGGGTATACCCCTTCCTCAACAGAGTTCGTATCGCGCCAGTCAGATGCAGGAGGCCGCTAGGAAGGTCACGGGCCTGCACCAAGCGACGGGTTTTGGCCCCAAGACGCAGACCATCTTCATGGGCTGGAATTCAGTAGCTGTGGGTAAAGCAGCGAAGAGCCACGCATCCCAGGAGGCGAAGGAGCTCCAGGCAGCGGGAAAAGAGCGTGAAGATGAGCGTGCAGAAACGCACACAGACTATCTCAATACTCTTAAGCGGAAGAAAGGCCCTAAGACGTATTCGCCCGTTGGTAGTTATATTATCGACTGCGAGCAAATCGAACAGGAGTGGCCAGATCTGGCAAGCGACCTAAGTCTCGATATACGTCAGACCAAAGAACCTAATGTTTTTGAAGCCAGCTTCGATTTCGGGATTCTCGAAGGAGCCATGATCATCAGTGCAGAAAAGGACGCCCTAGAGCAGTACCGCTCTCAGCTAGATCGCGAAGCTGATTCTGACGGGGATGAGGACGAGGAGTGCGATTGGAGCGAGGAAGAAGACGATGACAGTGAGGTTGAGGACAAGATTGAGAAAGGCAGAAAGCCCACTACAGGGTCCAAGAGGAGAGCTAAGGCTCCCCGAGGCCGCGGCCCCCCACCAAAGAAGTCCAAGACTAGAGCTGCCCAGCCACACATATATCTACTGAAGCTGAAGTGTCGTGAGGCTGGCGAGGGCATGGTTCATTCCACGGAAGAGAGTGGGACTATCAAATTCAAAGACAAGAACTTAGCTAGTTTCACAGGAAAGGCTAACCTTCCTTGCGTGGGCCAAGGAGTACCTTTCACTGCGCGGAAGATTTCCGATGCGCCTTCGCCTCCGGAAAATTCATGGGCTGACTTCTCGGAGGAGGCATACGAGCATGCACGAGTTGGACGATGGCACTAGGCCTATCCGGCGATACATACATCCTCTAATTGCTTATGGAATTTGTCGACGGCTGAAAACAGCAATGCAGTATACTCAGGCATTGGTCAGCCACTCATCAAAATCAATACCTGTAGTTAACTTTACTATTAAGGGAGCTACGCCTCACGCATCACGCATCACTTCAGTTATAATAGCGTGCCCCACTCACAAGTCAAATGTCTTGTCTTTACATTGTAGCATAGTAGGATACAGCATCCGTTATTCCCCAGCTCTTAAAACAGTGCGCATTTCTCTACTATATTCCCTCCAACTATTGTATGAGTATAGAACTATTATATAAACAGCTTTCTCAGAGCTATGGACCTTTAGGATACTGCGCCTGCCGAGGCTGGCTCCTGTCCAAGTGTCTAAGGTAAGTTCCAGATTTCTTTCATCCTCATACGCCGCAATTATACCTCCTTTTTTCATAGTCGTAGCTTCCAGGCTGCCATGGCTCGTCGGATCTGGCGTTACGGGGGCGCTAGCCCGGATGAATCTTTCCTTGAGGAATTTGTCGGCCTCTAAGACTGTTGCGATGCTATGGCACCTCACTCTTGCCAGGCCACCTAAGCCTTCCTATCCTAGCAGCAACAGCTGGTACACTCGCCCAATTCCCGTTGCTTCAGCTCTCCCTACAAAGCAGCATCATTCTTCAGCCTAGCTCCCTGACTATGGTGATGCTGGGAGGCATTAGCTCCAAAGAGATCGAAGTGCAAAGTCCGTGCGTAAAACCTTTCTCCATTCCTATATAAAGTCATTAAACATAGCAACTATTTAATCATGGTTGTGTCAGGCGACAAAAAAGCTGCGTTAACAAGCTATAGACTTTAAAATAGGAATAAATGCCATATACATAAAAGTAAACAAGCATCAAAAGCTTTCATCCGAAAGACCTATGTATACCGACTACCACCAAAAGGCATTGGTGACACAAGAAACGTACTAAAAGACTACTACTATATTTTGGGAATGGATATAGTCGAGAGGTTGAATAAATAAAGCATAACAGCCATCTGCATTGAGGGCATGTCAATATAATAGGTGAGATATAAAATCAATTTTCATTCAAAATATTATCTTTACAAGGCTTCTTACTTCGAGCATTTAAGACAGCTAGCAGAAGCATGTTCAATAAGCACGCATATTCGAACGGCTCGAAAGTCAAGCACAAAGATAACTAGAAGTGACGAATTCTGAAAAATAAGGCGGAGCGTCACACTCGTCTTTTATTTCAGATTACTCGGTTTGAAAAAACATTGCCCACGAGATGCGAAAGACATAGCTTGGGAAGGCTGCTGAATACCCTAATGATCCCAAGGGGTTGTTTTATCTTAAGCCGCGCAAGTTCAGGAATAAAGGCTCCCAGAACCCCCTGGTATCTCTAAACCGTTCTAGGTTTTGGGGAAAAGATTAACGAAACTAAACCAACATTTAGGAAAATGTAAAACCTACATGCTAGCCTTGAGTTCTCCACCCCGCGCTAAAGTGGTATTTTGCCTAGCGTCCTGGATTAGATAGGTTGAGCGGCCAGATGGTCGGCTACCATTAGCCCACCGACCCAAAAGCGAAACAAGGCTCCCTTACATCTGTGACGGTGTTGCGCGGAAAGTTTTACGAGCCAATACATGTAGACGAATCAGCACCGTTAGCCAGCTAGATAATTGATTAGATAGCATATAACTTGGACCATACAAGTTGCGCGAGAAATTGTTTCTGTGAGCTGTAGGCCACACCAATCACATCGCGGCATTTCCTGCAACGTCATATTTGTCGCATCTCGCAACCCGCGCAGACGCAGCATTGGCTTCCGCAAGCTCAGCATAGCAGGGCACGTTGGTGGTCCACGGGGGTCCTGCTCGGCGTCGACACCAGCGGCAGAGAGGACTTTTCCACCTTGTGAGAGGCGTTGATGGTAGAAAGAAGGGAAACTGATGGCGAGACCAGCAAATTCAGGTGTGGTTTAGACGTGGCTGAGCGATGTTGTCTCTAGCGAGGTGCCAATTTTCTAGGGCTCTTGCCGCGCTTTTCACAAAAGCTTACCCTAAAAGCTTACCTACCATCCTTGGACGGCGGGCAGGCTCCGCCAAGTTCGACAGCATAGAGAATGTTTGCTCTTGGCGATAAATATATCGCAACGCTTAAACCACAACTTGTCCACGTCATGGTTCAAAGAAATTATATACTTCAAATTGAAGCCCGAATCATCGAAAGCGGCTACCAATGCAAAAAGGCAAATGAAATCTGAGAAAACAGGCTTCCCAATCGCAACGCTTGCCGCTCGCATGCGGAAGCCATGATGAGGCCTGTAGGGGTTCAGCTGCAACGCTGGAGAGAGGAAACATTATTCACTATAGAAAGCCAGAACTTTTACAAAGTCGGCATGGCTGGGAGGGATGGGTCTAAGCGGGGTCTAGAACAAGCCGGGTCCGCATCAATTTCAAAGACTGGGCGATATAAGACATATGGTAATAGGGTCATACGAAAAGCAGCTGGGTGTTGGAGACGAGGGGAGCGGGGAGCGGAAAGCGGGGTGCCTCAGCCACAAGATGCTTCTTAGACCATAACCTTCGAACAAGCAATTAGAACTAAGCATCAAGGGCATTCTTGGCACACGGCAGAGGTAACACAGACCTGCGGTTCTGGGAGCACAAACGAAGCCACATCACTACAAGCTACTCAGGGCTGAAGTCGCAGCTGAGATCCAGCACTTACTCCGACTGTCGACCATCCGCCACCTGGCGTTCTTCCTGCTAATTGGAGACTTGTCAAAGAGACTTCCCGTATGCGATAAACCTACTATGTCACTAAAGTTTCCTTCTTTTTGCCTGACGGCTTCCCGCCCTTGTTGCCCGGCCGGTGGCTTCAAAAGGGAAGCCCATCGTATAGCTCCATTTGCCTAGGGTGGAATTTCAGCTATATTATACCAGCTTTTTCTCCCCCTCTTCGCTCAATCTCAATTCCTCCCAACTTTCCACAGGCTTCCAGCTTTGTATAAGCCGGTCGAGCCACCAAGATGGCGGCGGCGACAATCCCATCCGTCACTGTTCATTTGACAGTCAAAGCTGAGAATGCAGGCCCTTCACTTGTCTTCCAGACAAACATCACATGTGATGCGGCATTCACTCGTGCTATCACGCCTACAGCTACTACCACTTCAGAAACACCTACAGCAACAACCTCTCAAAAGACAATCCAAGACATAGTCCGCTTTAACCTTGATGCCGACTCCCACGGTGAGGTGACTATCAGCGATGTTGTTGTCGCTTCATCCCTCATAATTGACGTTCTGGGGCCTGATGGACGCGCCTTGATTGTGCGCAGCGTGCCTGTTCCTGCCGGCGAAAATGGAAAGGCAGAAGTGCTGGTTACCCTTTTGGCAGATGAGGTGAAAAAGCTCCAGGCATCCGCAGAATTGCCAAAAGTGGTCCCTGCGTTGATTTCTCGCCCTGCGCAATTGGTCTCTATCACGCCGATAAACCCTCCTATTGATTTCTCGAGAGCCCAGCTGCAAATCGCACCCATTACGATAGGAGATAATGTTACTTGGGATAGCCTTGAATTCCCAAAGGTCCTTAATGTGAAGGATCTTGCGACAGCAGCGAAGTATGTGCAGGAAGTCGATATTCCCATAGCCGTGCTTGGCCTGGACTGGTCACTCGTGCGTGTGGCTGTTGATGGCAAATTCACAGCCACATTTCCGCCTCCAGAAGATGTCAGAAATGGGTGGACTGCCTGGGTTTGGTTGCTCTCCGGCTCGAATCTCATATCTCCTATTCTAGGTGTCGTGAGCGAGATCATCAAAGAGTCAATTGACCGCACTCGATCGGTCTTTCTGCCCCCTCTTCCAAAGAAGGAGATTCCTGGAAACGGTGGGACAGGACCTGATGGTACAGCGACTCCAGATACGGACTTCAGCAACACCAATAGTGCTCCAGACGAGATCGATTGCCATTGCAATACCACGCAGAGAATTCCGGCCGTAGTTTCCGAAGCAGAACTGGCTGCCAACCCTGGCGTCTATACCGAAGATCCTGGAGCATTTTGCAAGCCCTTCAGCAACCCCGCTCGAATCCTCTCTGAGCGGTCATTCTTTTCAGTCATCCGCACCGAACAGCCCGTGATTTCCGCTGAAGCATCCATCCAGCTCAGAGAGCCTGCACAGCTAGACTTTGACCCGCCTGATGAGATGTTGGAGGGGATCAATGGCCAGCCTGGTGATTACACAGCAACTCGCCTGATGATGCTCCGCCCAGATATCCGCCTTGGGAGCGGAGCCTTCAATTTACCATCTATTGTGGAGGATAAGACTACCTTCATAAACGGTAGCATAGTTCGCAACAAAATCCGCAACGGCTTGGATGTTGTAGTTGATCGTCTCCCTTCTGATCTATTCGACATCATCAATGCTCTTAACAGGGGTCGGAAAGACTTGAGCGCAGCCAATCCTGTTCAGTGGGACAGCGAGAGCATCAGGTATCAGGCCACTACGGTGTCCAGAGGCCACATCCTTGAGTTTCGGGTTCGCACTCGCAGCAATGGCTACTCGCTTGGTGGAGTCGCGAAGACTTTGACACTGGCTCCCCGTCAAACGAAAAGTATGGATAGCCTGGTTTTGATTTGAAAGTGAAATGTCTTACTAAGGTCTTCACAGGGATTCAAAAAATCGAATGGTCTCGATCTGAAAGGGCCACGAGGGTCGAGAGGCAAAATGCGGCTAACACAGTTAATGATTCCATGGTTCATGATACGTCCTACCAGGATGCAGTCGGTGCAAATCTAAACGAATGGGCTCAAGGAAGCTCAAGTAGTAGTGTCACTTCAGCTGCGGCTGGAGTAGGGGCGGTCCTCGGGCCCGTCGCGTGAGTCCCCTCCCCCTTATTCAATGGTAGCATTGTTTACTTAAAAATCTCATAGGATTGGAGGCGGTGTTGCACACTCCTCTGCCCAGTCTTCTAGTCAACAATCTGGAGGGCGTACCACCACAGCAAATGAGGAAATGCAGTGGAGAGATGCGATGCGTCGTCATGGCGATGATCTTCGCAAATTTGAAAGCATGGTTGTGCAAGAAGTCACCCAGTCAGAGGAGGTCACTGGTACTGTTGAAGTTGTTCGAAATATCAACTATGCTCACAGCTTGACGATACTTTATCACAATGTCCTGAGACATCTTCGCGTTGATACTGAGTTTGGTGGTGCTAGAGAGTGCTTATTTGTTCCATTCGCCATGAAACCCTTCACTATGCAACGGGCGTATCGCTGGAGGGAGACTATTAGAAAGGTTCTAAGAGATAGGTATATAAGCAATGTCAACCCCTCTGGAGGCCAAGGTCTAATCTTTAGATAGGCGTTTCAATCATGCTATGAGATATCTCAAGGACATCCTCACTGGATTTAAATACTCCCAGATTCCCCCAGGACGTCGAGCAGATCATCCAATCAAGTCACTTTATGGATCAATTTACATCAATCTCGGGATCTGCAGGCCAGCCGACAACGACAAGGGAGAGTTCAAACCTGAAAATTGGGTAGTTCTCAACCCATTCCTGCCATTTCCTGCTTTGGCAATCTTCCAGTCACTTGCTGCACAGGTCGAGGCTCTGCGCGAACTTGAATTTCAACGACGCTATGCTCCAGGAATTGCAGCGAAATGGTGCGACTTGCTCCGTATCATAGCAGACAACGGTTCCGAAATCACAGCCGACTTCACATTGGCAAGCAGCTACTCCTACAGCCAGACGGTGAGAATCGACTTCCAGGTCAGTAACACTGACGGTCTGACGAGGAGTGGTCTCACGAGCCTCAAAGTATTGGCAGGAAACTCATTGAATCCTGGTTCTGTTGCAAATCTCCGCAGCATGAATTATACCTACCAAACTGATTATGAGACTGTGTCTACATACCTTAGTCAAGGCGTTGGTGACCTAGTACTTCCTGACACCGGGGCAATCGACAGCAGCGGCGCCGTGTTGAAGGCTCCCCTAACTCAGAATGAGTTACAGAATCTCAGGGCGGATCTTGTCTATGAAACGGTCGAGATGCTACAGCACTTGAATGAAAATATTGAGTACTACCATCGCATGATTTGGTGGAACATGGATCGTGACCGTCTTTTCATGCTGCTTGACGGGTTCTTTGTACCTCCAATTGTAAGTAACTTCCGAGCCATGATTTAATCAGCTGGGCACTTTGCTTTCTTCCCAATATTTCCATTTCGCCTCCACCAGTAATGAATATGCTGACTTTGCGGCTAGGATCCCAATGCCCCCAAAACCAGTATTGCCTCTGTTGTGGAGCGAAATCCGATCGGTATCGCGGGGAATTCTCTTATTTTCAGAGTGTCTGCTGGTTGTTTTGTTAGGACTGCCATTGGAGATGCCATCTTGGACACGCCCGAGAAACTTGATAACTGGTATAAGACGACAGGACCAATCTCTGATCCAATGCACATCAGTTTACCTACTGATGGTCTATATGCACAAACTATCATGGATGAATGTATCGCTCTTGAAGAGCATTATGGAAGTCTTGACTGGGCACTTAATGATCCTGACCCTGAACTCGGAACTATTGATGCCAGCCTCCTTGCATCAAGACGCAGCGACACAAGTGGCCTCGGAGCCACAAAGCTGCCAGATACGTTAATCCAGCTGCAGAATGGCTCAGCCGCACCTGCACCCCAAGGTCTTGCGGGTATTCTCGGGGCAGTCCAGAACGCCAACGATTTCCGTGACATGGCCGGCCTGGCTGGAACACAAGGACTTGCAACCAAGGGCCTCGAAACGGCCGCGGCCCTGGCGACCACGTTTGGCGGAAATGCCACATCGCTCAAGCTTGCAGAACTGGCCAACAAGAAGGCCGCCACTGAGGACGCGGACAAGAAGATAGCGACCATCCAGAAGGCAAAAGAGAAAGGATTGACCTCCGACGAAGACGCGAAGCAGCATACAAACGAAGCCCTCGGACAGATGAACGGAAACAACCCGACGGCGACAGTCGACGAAACCAAAACAACCCCCAAGGAGACGAAAGAGGCTATCAAGGTCATCGAGGACGAAGTCAAGAAAGGAAACGTCCCCAAGACAGAAGGCAAGAAGCGCATCTCAGAGCAAGTAAGCAACATGAAAGGCTCAGCCCCGGCCGCGAAGCAAAAAGGACGACAGCGCGGGCTGGTAATCCGGCTGATCGGACAAGGCAACTCCCCCTTGCAAGGGGAGTGGACGTGGGAGCTCACGCAGCTGCAGGTGATACCGGGGCCGGAAAACGTAGCGGTGGACGCCGCGCTGGCGGGAACGGACGCGCCGCGGCTCTACGAAACGGGACGCATCCTCGTCGCGTTCACGCAGGACCCCAACACCGCCGAGACGTACGACTTCCACCTCAGGGGGAAGCTGCTCGGCACGCGGCTGCAGGTCGACCCGGACGTCTCCGGCCTGCCCGTTAATACCACCGTCCACATGAGCATCCCGAACTCGCTCTTTGACAAGGCGAACGTGGCTACCGCGACGGTCATCGCGACGCTGGGGCACTACGAGGTCAAGAACAAGAAGGGCCACGAGGCGACGTCGGAGTGGAAGCTTGGGGCGAACGTTGGCGCCGAGGGGGGGACCAAGATGATTGCGAAGATCGTGGGGAGCATCGATGGGGAGAAGACGTGGGGCGAGACGGAGAGCAGCGAGCAGGAGCAGACCTGGACCTTTTATTATTATACTGGTGGGTTCGATCAGACCGTTACGGTGGACTGAGGTTCGGTTGTATGCATGCTGGATTTGTACTATATTGCAAACGGGAGGGCGAGCTTCCTGAGCACTCCTACCTTGTCCAAGTCCCGGATTGTATTGCTGCCTCTGAACCTCTTACCTACGGTGGCAATAGGATGCTCGCAGAATAAAATAGTCCAGGGCTTTGCATAACCAGCTGAGCGACTTTCTTCCAATTATCGATTGTTACTAGGTATGAAATCGTATTTCCAGCTCCCGTGTCTTAGAGTAAACGCATGATAGGAAAGTTTCCCTTTGATATAGCGCCGCGCTCGTTCCTGTGTTTCGATCATAAGAATCTCCGGTATAGATCCTTGCTAAGCGCAGTTGGTGGAAGTTTCGTTGGTGAGGGCCGGGCGTAAGTATTTTGCGCTGGTGAGGTGTCTGTAGGCGCTGCTTCTGGAACTGGTTGGAGGAGGCCCGTTTCATGTTATTCTTGTGCAGATTTAATGAGTTTTGAATCTCTTCTAAGCAATCCTCTTCTGTTCTCTCTTAGACTATAATTTTACGAAGGCGTTTGTGAAACCACCAAGTGATAGTTCGGGTCCCTCAATTAAAATACTCGGCTACTTCCGTGGATGGCTGACCAAATGGGGAAGGCCCATTATCGGATCTTCAAACATTTCATATCCCACAGGCGCTTTCGCTTTCGCACTCGCCATAGCACGTTATACGTTCATGAAATCCAATGTCGCACTTTGCTATTCCTAGCGATGCTGAATGTAGAATGTAGAATGTTAATTAGCTGGACTTCTTTGCCTTTGCCCGTTGTTAGGTTTGCACATGTCAGGCAGTGTAATTTGAGGCGTGCCCAAAATTCCGGTTCATCTGCACCTCGTTGGGTAAAAAGCTGTCGCTTGTACCGTCCCAGGTAACCTTCAAACTCAGCTACTCAACGTGCAAAGTACCACAAACGTCATGCGAAAGGAAATGATTTCCGTATCGAGTTTCATTGTCCCCAAACCATTCAATTTGATATGTCCCTAGAGTATGCTGTGAAACTGTCGGTCGGCTTTCCCTCTTCGCGCGAGGCGTAGCGGCGATTAGCATTTCTGCCCGTATGGTCGCTAACTTCCATATCAACTTCACGAACCTGAATCTGTAAAGCAGCAATTATTAAACTTCTAGTTCGAAAAATTGAACTTCCAACCCCTGGCCTGACATCAATGGCTGCTGCATCCAAGAAATATAAATGAGAAGCATTCGTACAAGCTTTCGTCCCAAGCCCTTCTGGAACTCGTATAGATTAGATCTCCGGGCGATCTGGATGTCCATGTCGGGACTTGAAGTGTGCGAGTACCGATGGTCGGGACCGGTCACGGGGTGATTGTGAAGAGCAAAACTCCGGTTTTGAATATTTTAGGTTTCGTGCGGTAGAGTAAACGGATGCGGGACGGAATGTGCCATATCCCAGGGCCGTGGACTATCTCTCCTTTTTTTGTTATCTCTTTTTCGCTGGGCTGTGCCTTTTTAGATTTTAACCATCAGCCCTCAATGTTTGTAATTTTACGCGCGTTCGCATTAGGGCATCACTTGGCAGGAAAAGTACAATAAGTAGAAGGGGAATGATCGACGTCATAATCCCCGTCTTTTTTTGTGGTCTAACGGTGATCAACTTTATTCCAACCTCGGCGAAGATGAAATAGTAACCTCGTATTTTGTTGCATACTGGGATCTGCCCCCCTCCCATGTACTTACTGTATCTCATCTTTTTTGATCCCCCGATGCGGCGGGGGTTCGCAACGCATCCGCATCTCATGCAAACGCTGGCCGCAAACAGTACATTCGGCTAATTCCGCCAATCACAAATGAATCAAGTTGCAGTTTGTTGATTACATAACCAGATCCGGGGATTGTCCGCCTCTTCCTGCGCCAAATGTCACCATCTCCATTTCCCATCATCCATTCACTGCCGGACACGGATGTTTTTGTGTACTCCGCGGGGGAACTATTCGGGCGGATGAGGCGTGGCGGGGGATAGTGTTGTATGAGTGGTCACTTAATAAAATGAGCCACAGATAGAAGGACACTGTAAATTACTCTAAGGATGGCTTAGTCACAGAGTTTTTCTATGGTGCCGCACAACAGCTCATTGTTGTCATCTGTAAATCTGATAACCGCATACCAGTGGGCTTCTTTAAGGTTCCCGCGTCGGCTGTTCTTCCAATCAGAGCCCATGAGATCTCAATCTTGGCATGGTGGTCCCACCTGGTAGTGTTAAGATACATCACTTTCACAGTTAATGTAAACAAACACAGAATGTGAGCTGCACTTTCACTCCTTCGTCGAGGCCTTCATTCTCAATCGCTCCAAAAGTAATCCAAACCCCCCCAAAAAGTAATCACCTACCATACCATACCACACTATACTATCCAGACATGAAGGCGCCCAGCATAGATCGTACCTGCGTGGCCAATCCCAATCTTTCGGGAACGGAGATGGGTTGAGTCCGCGATCCGGTTCGGTATAGTACATGGCCCTGCACTTCACCCTGCACCATCCACCATGCACCCTGCACCATGAATCATCAACAAACCACCGTGCCGAGCCCTCAAATTGATTGCAGCGTAAAAGATACCGTAATTAGTGCTGACTTCAGCCCAGTGCCGTTGAGCTGACGGAGGTAAGTATGGTCCCTGATCTCCATGCCAAGCCTCTCTTCACCAAATACGTCACCCACCGACGGTCCCGGAAGAAAGAGGCTGATGAGCAAAAAAGTATATTCAAGGGTATGTAAACTCTATTCATCTTATATTAGACTTTATTCTGCCCTCCTCATCTCCTCATTCTGCCAAACCCTGATTTAAACCGTCAATTCAGGAACGAGGTTCCTTCACCATCAACAATATCGCCTTAATTGACCAGTAACCCATTGTGACTGAGCCATGGCGGACGAGGAGAAGCGGGAATGGAATCCTGAGCGGGCAGATAATATTCTCTCTAGTCCCAATAATACTGAATTCGCGACAGAAGGGCAAACTCAAACGCCTGGGGACGAGATTCCAGGTGCATATCCTGGTAGCATCGCCTCGCCTCCTGTGACCACACAACGAGATAGTTACCTAGCTGGCGAGCCTAGCAGCTTCAACGCAAGCTCCCACCCCAAATCGAGGGGAAGCGAGAATCAAAGTATGAGCGAGGAAAGCTCCTCCAGCGATGAGATTACACCCACGGCGGTATTGACCCGTTCGGGAACTAGCGATACCAATGTTGAAGACATAGATGAACTGAAGAGGATCAGAACGAGCAGATCCATCCAGCGCCAGCAAACCTTTGAGCCAATTCGGGCTGGTGATAGAGCAGAGCTGCATCGCATTGCCACGGAGCTTGGGCAACAATCATCAATTAGCCGCACAGCAACGCGCGAAGGTCTGAGCCGGAGAGATACTCTATATGGCGTGAGCCTGGATTCGGTAGAGCTCAATCCAAGCTCGCCACAATTTGACGCCTACAAATGGGCAAGAATGTAGGTCAATTGCACAATAATCTTGATCCCGATACTAATCAGTTCAGGATGATCAAGCTGATCGACGAGAAAGAGATCATTTTAAGACGTGCTGGGATTGTTTGGAAGAATATGAAAGTATGCGGTTCAGGTTCAGCCGTCAATTTGCAGAAGAATGTTGGGTCATTTCTCCTTGCCCCCTTCCGATTTGGCGAGTTCTTTGGCCACGGCCAGGAGAAAACGATCTTAAATGAATTTGATGGAGTGCTCAAATCTGGAGAGATGCTTGTGGTTCTGGGTAGACCAGGGAGTGGATGCTCTACGCTCTTGAAGACATTAATGGGCGAGCTTAAGGGCTTGGATCTCAAGTCGCAATCTGAGATTCATTATAATGGTATGTTTGCACAGCGCTGGGTCTCAATAACAGATAGCCTATGCGCCGAAGCCTATGTCAGAAATTTTACTAATTAACCCAGGTATCACTCAGCATCAAATGCTAAAGCAATTCAAAGGAGAGATTGTATATAACCAAGAAGTCGATAAACATTTCCCTCATCTTACTGTTGGCGAAACACTCGAGTTCGCTGCCAAATGCCGTGCTCCAAGACAAAGAGTCGTCGAGGGCACCTCCAGGGAAGAATGGGCGAAGAATTTGACTAAGGTTATCATGACTATCTTTGGTCTTTCTCATACATATAACACAAAGGTCGGAAATGACTTCGTCCGTGGGGTGTCAGGAGGAGAGAGGAAGCGTGTCAGCATTGCTGAGATGGCTCTGGCTGGGTCACCTATCGCAGCATGGGACAACTCTACGAGAGGTCTGGATGCAGCCACTGCGCTTGAATTCACCAAGTCATTGAGAATGAACAGCAATCTCAGCGGGGCGGTTCAGCTCGTGGCTATTTACCAGGCATCTCAAGCCATTTATGATCAATTCGATAAGGCTGTCGTTCTTTACGAAGGTCGTCAGATTTATTTTGGTCCATGTGACGAGGCCAAACAGTATTTCGAGGAGATGGGTTGGGAATGTCCAGCTCGTCAGACCACGGGCGATTTCCTCACTTCCGTCACCAACCCCTCGGAGCGCAGAGCTAGACCTGGTATGGAGAACAAAGTACCACGTACCGCTGAGGATTTCGAGAAGTACTGGAAGTCCTCATCGTACTACAAAATGCTGAAGGAAGAGATTGAGATTCATGAAGAGGAGTTCCCCATGGGCGGAAAGACTCTTGAGCAATTTCAGGCCAGTCGGAGAGACATGCAAGCAAAGCATGTCCGCCCTGAGTCACCTTACACTGTCAGCATTCCCATGCAGGTCAAATACTGTACACAGCGTGCTTATCAAAGGCTCTGGAATGATAAGACCTCAACCATTACTACTATTGTCGGACAGATCGCCATGGCGCTTATCATTGGATCCATTTTCTATGGCACCCCAAATACCACAAGCAGCTTCTTCCAGAAAGGAGGCGTTCTCTTCTTCGCAATTCTCCTCAATGCTCTCATTGCCATCTCTGAAGTTAACACCCTATACAGTCAACGGCCCATTGTCGAAAAACAAGCCTCATATGCATTCTATCATCCATTTACCGAGGCCATGGCTGGAGTCGTGGCAGATATTCCCGTGAAATTTCTAATTGCGACCGGATTCAACATTATTCTTTACTTCCTCTCTGGTTTGAGACGAGAGCCTGCACAATTTTTCATCTTCTTCATGTTTAATTTCGTCGCTATCCTGACGATGAGTCAAATCTATCGGAGTATTGCAGCCGCAACGAAAACCGTCTCACAGGCACTTGCAATTGCGGGTGTAGTAACTCTTGCTATCGTCATCTACACTGGGTTCGTTATTCCTCGACCACTCATGCATCCATGGTTCAAATGGATCTCTTGGATCAATCCGATAGCATACGCTTTCGAGGGTATTTTTGTCAATGAACTACATGGTCAAGAATATCTGTGCTCGCAACTCGTGCCGACCGGCCCAGGATATGTTAATGCAGGAAACAATTTTATTTGTGCTGTCACTGGCGCCGTTGCTGGTCAAACCACAGTTTTGGGAGATGACTACTTGCAAAGTCAATTCCAATATTCTTACTCGCACATCTGGCGGAACCTAGGCTTCATGTTCGCATTCATGATCTTCTTCCTTTTCTTCTATCTCCTCGCCACAGAGTTTAACTCTGCATCAACCAGCACTGCAGAGGTTCTTGTTTTCCGTCGTGGCCATGTGCCAAACCAATTCGCCGCTGCTGAGAAGGCCGCCAAAAATGACGAAGAAGCACCAGCAAGCACAAGCCTCGCTCCAGTTCAGGATGACGCAGCCGCAGACAAAGAGCAAGCCCGGCAAGTTCAGGCTCTGGCCCCGCAAACGGATGTCTTCACCTGGAAGGATGTGTGCTACGATATCAAAATTAAGAACGAGCCCCGCCGCCTTCTAGACAATGTTTCCGGATGGGTAAAACCTGGTACTCTGACTGCATTGATGGGTGTTTCTGGAGCTGGTAAAACAACATTGCTCGATGTCCTTGCCCAACGCGTATCCATTGGTGTTGTAACTGGTGATATGTTGGTATCTGGAAAGCCACTTGATGCCTCCTTTCAACGAAAGACTGGTTATGTGCAGCAGCAAGATTTGCATTTGGAAACCACTACCGTACGAGAAGCCCTTCGTTTCTCAGCAATGTTGCGTCAGCCCAAAACTGTCTCGAAGCAGGAGAAATATGAGTTTGTTGAAGATGTTATCAAAATGTTGAACATGGAAGACTTCGCGGAAGCTGTCGTTGGTATTCCAGGGGAAGGTCTGAATGTCGAGCAGCGCAAACTCTTAACTATTGGTGTCGAACTTGCAGCTAAGCCAGCACTGTTACTCTTCTTAGACGAACCTACATCTGGTCTTGACTCTCAATCATCCTGGGCCATCATTGCATTCCTGCGCAAACTTGCCGACAATGGGCAAGCTGTGCTCGCGACAATTCATCAGCCTAGCGCTATTCTCTTTCAAGAATTCGACCGGCTCCTTTTTTTGGCCAAGGGAGGAAAGACCGTCTATTTTGGAGATATTGGTAGGAACTCGAGGGTTCTCCTAGATTATTTCGAGTCTAATGGCGCCGAGAAGTGTGGAGAGGATGCTAATCCAGCCGAGGTGGGTTGAATGGTCAATTTTCCTGACGATTACTAATTTCTTTAGTACATGTTGACAATGGTTGGTGCGGGAGCTACTGGAAAATCAACCAGAGACTGGCACGAAGTCTGGAAGAATAGCCAAGAAGCGAAGGATGTCCAAACAGAACTCGCACGGATCAAGTCGGAAATGTCACAGCAAGCACAATCCAACGAATCAGCCGGACAAAGCGAGTTTGCTATGCCATTCTATAGCCAATTAGTTGAGGTCACTGCCCGTGTTTTCCAGCAGTATTGGCGTACCCCAGGTTACATATACTCGAAGATTCTCCTTGGTGTTGCATCCGCTCTCTTCATCGGTTTCTCATTCTTCCACGCCGAAGCTTCCCAACAAGGTCTTCAAAACATCATTTTCTCAATCTTCATGATCACCACCATCTTCACCACTCTCGTCCAACAGATCATGCCTCGTTTCATTCTCCAGCGCGACCTCTACGAGGTGCGCGAGCGGCCATCAAAAGCCTATTCCTGGAGAGCTTTCATCATCGCCAACATCGTTGTCGAAATCCCATACCAAATCCTGCTCGGCGTAATGGTCTTCGCATCGTACTTCTACCCCATATATACAAGCGGAGGAATGCCATCTTCTATGCGCCAGGGCACGATTCTCCTCTTGCTCGTGCAGTTCTTCGTCTTCGCAAGCACATTCGCACATATGCTCATCTCCGCGATGCCCGACGCCGAGACCGCCGGTAACATCGCAACGCTCATGTTCTCCATGGCATTGACATTCAACGGTGTCTTCCAGCCTCCATTTGCCTTACCCGGATTCTGGATCTTCATGTACCGTGTCTCGCCTTTGACCTGTAAGACCTCCCTCGTTTCCTTATTTTAGACAAAAGCTAACCAAAACTAGACCTCGTCTCAGCAATCGCCTCAACAGGCCTCTCAGGCCGGCCTGTTGAATGCTCCACCAACGAGCTCGCCATCATGCAGCCCGCCACCCCCGGCCAAACATGCGGCGATTACCTAGGACCCTACACCAACGTCTCAGGAGGATCCGTCTACAACCCGCTCGCGACATCAAACTGCGAATTCTGCTCCTTGTCAAACGCAGATCAGTACCTCTCCTCCGTCGCCATCTCCTACAGCACGCGCTGGCGAGATTACGGCATAGGGTTCGCGTACATCGTGTTTAACATATGCGCCGCGGTCCTGTTTTACTACATGATCCGGGTGCGCAAGGGCAGCGGACGGACGATGCAGGAGCGGTTAGCTCCCGTGCTTAAGCTCTTTAAGAAGGATCCCAAGCAGGATATTTCCGCCGAGGATACAAGGGAGAAGGCGCAAACGGCGCAGGTTAAGGAATAGATTTTTTTCTTTTTGGGGGGGGAGGGGCGGTCTGTAAGGACAAACAGAAAGAAAGGCGTTTGGGATAGAGCGGGGTGGGGGTTGATTCATCTTGGTGATGTTTAGCGGGAGCTTGGAAGCATAATAATACCTAATCTCAGATGTTTTTCATATGTTTAGATTGTTATCACCTATGTATATTGTAATATATCTTTCTATAAGCACGAGCGGTCTCCATATTTAGTATGAAGCCAAGGCCAAAAATACCAAACAAACCTTTCACTTTTCAGTCCTTTTTCTCATCTTTCACCACTCATTTACTCATACACCACCCACCCCCAGCACCACCTCATGATCAACCGCGACCCATAAACATTACGTTATCCACTTTCCCCAGGAAACCCCCTCCCTCCCAAGAAACTTCAAATATAACCTGCACGACTGTCATATAGGGTCCCCAAAACGTCGAGATTATGCAATTTTCAAGCTAATTATATAGAATTGGGGCGGCTAATTTCCGTGATTGGAGATGATAGCGATGCACGAATTGGTAATGCGGGAGGCTGTGTTACTCTTGCGGGAGCTTCGGTGGTGAGGTCGAGGGCGCTGTTCCTTGCAGACTCCGTTCTCTGCACGGGAATTCGGTTACGCCAATGGGGCTCATAAAGTTGATGGGTCGTGGTGGTTTAGGGTTGGAGTAGCCCCCCGTAGAAAACACTTATTATGGAAAGCCTCAACTGACAGCGGTCATGAAGCCTTGATGCTCTCCTCACTCGTTACCTCGACATACAAAACAGTCGGAGACCAATCAAGTTTTCTGAGCGCCTTTGTCTACAGCCCTTTTGCATTCACTTCAACTTCACAAATAGAGAGCATACCTCAGCCCAGCGCGGTGGGCTCCCCAGCTATGAATGACGCCCCTCAACCCTCCGAAGCGCGTGGTTAGAGCATTCGACTACCGCCACAAGAAACGAGTAGGTACTTTGCTACCCAAGTCGCCTTCGAACAGGAATGGCCACATAATATTTGAGCAGCTCAAGTGCGCTGCTGCGCAGCGTCCGTACGAATTGTCAACTTTACAGTGCTGCATGCATCTATACAGAAACGAAATCGCACGTTGCAAGCCAAGCAAGTCGAGGTCCGCCCCGTAGAAAAAGGCTAGAAGGAATTCCAAGTTGCCTACACTAGTAGAGAACAGCATCGCCTGCGAGACAGTCTCATGAGCCGCCCTATCGCAGAACAGGCGAGGCATATCGATGCGCAGGAATTGCACGAGTCGTACCAGGAGGCAGGCCAGCCACAGCAAGGCATGTTGGCACGGACTTTTACTTCTCTAATCTACTCATCTTCTCTATGGGAAAGCGAAAGAACTTTAACCTCCACTGATTGCACTTGGTTCTCAAGACAACTAGGTATTGTTGCTCCATTCGACTTCTGGAACCCCGATACTCCATCGTTGGGAGAGATGATGTTTAGCAATCTTAATAATGCGGCGGACTTCTTCAATACCCCTCTAGCAATTACGAACCAGCTTGCACCGCACCCCCCATCGTCGCCAAGTCACTCCACCCAGACAACGACGACCCACATGCCAACGCCAGGCAGCGGCGATGGAAAAGTCTCTGGGATTAAATCTCTGGTACCAAAAGCAACGGCAGCAGTTGCTCAGGCCCAGATATGCTCAGGTCTGTTTATCAGGAAAGATGCCGTAGACAGCAATTTCATAGGTACGAATGCGTTCTTCGGGGCGTGGATCTTGTTAACAGGATCCAGGCCTGAACTCGACTGGCGCCACTATAGCATTCTGTCTAAAGGATTCCATTGAGAGCCAAAGTGACCAGATAGGTTGTGATACCCTAGGCCTTCTCATTCGAGCCGGGGCACACCTAGATGAGGCTGGAGTACCGATCGTGACAAATCTCTCACGTTATGTACTACCGGAGAAGTCATTCGCAACGCATAACATCGCTGGTCCGTACCCATGTCCCAGAATGCCTGATCTCAAACTCATAGCCAGATAGCGTATTTTAAAAACGTGCATTCCGTTTATCCCATCGTGGATCCCGCAGAATTCCAAGCAAGCTGGACACGGCTGTACGATCATGAGCAACATCAGCTCTCCTGTATAGATTACTCCAGATTTTACTTGGTAATTGCAATTGGCGCTTTGACCGAATCTCAAGCTGCTGGTAATGCTAACCCGGTAGGCGATGTCTGTCGCACATTATACGAGCGGTCGTGGACATTGATCAATGACGTTCTCGGTGTTCCATATGCTGGCTCGGTTGGAGTCTTGCTTCTTCACGTGAGCTCCGCATATTGATCTGGAAGCGTTGTGCATGCTAAGGCGCATAGGTCCTATACCACCTGCAACTCGGTAAAGGTGGATTTGCCTGGGTCGTTTGTGGACTTGCAATCCGTGTTGCACAATCGATTGGCCTGCATAGACACAGCCCACGCGACTTAGATCTGACAGAGGATCAGATTAGGCAGAGATCACGATTGTGGTGGGTTGTGTATAGTTTAGATACGTTAGTTCCTTCGCCTAAATCAGTTTCAAATCCTGGCTTACTTGATCAGTTTCCTCTCTGCCACGCAAGGGAGACCAACAGCGCTGTCAGATTCAGACTGTGATGCTGAACTCTTTCCACTCCCATTCGACAGATGCGATAAGCAAAATGTGGGTACTCCAAGCTTGGAGATCTACTGCTGGAATGTCAAATTATCCCGGATACGAAACCGTTTCTGTGCTGTGCTTAATAGGCATGAGACTATGATCACGCGGCTCGATACTCTTGCAGATCTTGACAATGCTCTGTTGCGTTGGCGAGACGAGATCCCAATAGAGTACAGACCAGACCAAGAAAATTTAGCTCCACGCAAGGCGTATCACCTTGTAGCGTTCCTCCGTCTCGAGTACTTCAATCTGCTGCGTGCCCTCCATTGGGCATCGTTAATGTCGGTGCTTGCAAATAAGGAAGTTGCTGCGTCGCATCGAAGCCCTCGAATACGTGCAAGCGAGAGTATCTGTCTTGCCGCTGCAAGATCTTTCATAAAAACCTTGAACGAGTGAGTTAGATCGCAATTTCGTCAGCCTTTGTCTCTTGTACTTACTTTGACAGTATTGATAGCCAGACAGAAAAGGATAGACTATTTCCTACGAGGTGGGCCGCAATTCCACCATAATTTGAGGGATGTATGCTAAAATCCTCAGTTTCCAGACCGATCATTACATGGCAGCGCTTTCCGTGTTATATAGAAATATCTCAAGATCGCCACATAAGCTCTCTGCTAGAGCTGACTTGGAGTATTTCCGCGCCGGTAAATTTCATCTCGAATGTGATATCCGTGCAACTGCCCTGAGTCCGGAGTTGAGTTCCTTATTTAACAAGATGCTCCACTCTGCGGAGCAGATGTTGCAAGCTGTGCCTCAAGCAACCCGATATGAGCATATATACACGCTTAGTGGACCAAATATATATTTAGAAGAGGATCATGTCATTCACTAGGGGCACGAGCACGTCCTTATCTCTACTGCCCTATGTTGTGTGGACCAGTCTTTCCAATACTATTGCAAGTCATATTGAGATCAATGTGTAACCGATTGTGGAGGAGTACTTCTTTACAGCTGATAACAATCAGAATGCCATCTAAACGAAAAAATACGATAGCACATAGTTAGGTGATGAAACTCGGTACTTGTTTACTGCCTTCATAAGTATACCTAGCCAGCCATTGACAGGTCTCATTGTTGATCCGATCAGCGCCAGCATCGAGCTATCCACACTAAGTAGGTGGAGTGCCAAACAACAGGGTTTAAACTTGCTCCAGTCTGGGGAATTGCTGGTAGAAACCAACAAGCGCCTCGACCTGTAAAGCCCTGCTGGTAGGAAAAACGCCAAGCGTAAGGAGCACGTTGACCAGTAAAACCCTACCAGAGTATAGTTGGTAGAATTATTCTTATAGTAATTAAAACGGTTAGCTGGCTGCTGTTTTGAAGGGGGTTTAATCACTGTTTCACAGGGATTACATACCTCTGCCATGCATCCAATAGAAGGTGACTTGGTAGCCGCAACTATTGTATTATTCTCTATACTGTTGTTAATTGCACACCCCAGAATAGGTACAATCTTTGGAGCCGTCGTAAAAAAGGGGTTAAGCGAAATATGCATTGGCATTGCTGGATCTCGTATGTATCACGTGTAGATAAGACGATAACGAGCTCCAGCTCCAGCGATATTCCTAGTCTCCTTTCAACCACAACCTCAACAAGAGCAGCGCAATGGCTTCCTCTGGCTCAGAAGATGACGAGGTGTTCCAATCGCACTTTCACCTCTCCTCCTCCTCTAGCTCCTCACCCTCCCCTCCACCGCTTCAGCAAACTTTTTTCGCGCCCCCGTTCTACAATCGTCCCCCTACACCATTACCGCCCTCGCCCTCTCTAACTTCCCTCTTACGGCCCTCGCGACCAACAACCCCCGACTCCTCCGCCGATGAGCTCGAACCCGTACCGCACGCCTCCCCCAAGGTGCCTACCTACGAGTACTACGGCTTCGTGCTCTACCTATTCTCCAGCCTATCGTTCCTCCTGTACATCCTCTGGTCCTACCTCCCTTCGCCCTTCCTACGCGCCCTGGGGATCACCTACTACCCCGACCGATGGTGGTCTCTCGCCGTGCCGGCGTGGATTGTCGTTCTTCTGGTGTACATCTACGTCGCGCTGGCGAGCTATAACACTGGGTATCTGACGCTGCCGATGGGGAGCATCGAGGGGATAGTTGACGACGCGGCGAACGTGGCCGCCGTGGATGGGAAAGGGCGGGTTAGGACGGGGCATAGGGATGGGCGATGGGTGGAGAAAAGGGAGGCGAGGGAGAAGGATTGGAGGAGGGTTTGGAGCGAGGGTACGGATGCTGTGATGGATGTACCGCTGGGAGGCGTCTGTGAGGTGCTTTATGGTGGCGGGGAAGAAAGTGAAAGCGAAGGGGAGTGGGATTGAGATCTAAGGAAGAGCTGAATAGTGCTCTCGGAGACGTGCGGAAGACTATGGCACGAGAGGTTGTTCAGGAATAGGACCTGGCGACGCCGATTTCAATATTTGACCTCATTTGGGCTGTCACTAGCGGGGATCATAGAGAAAGTGCGCAGGGGGAAGATATGACACGTGAAGCTGAGGCTCTAAAGCATAAGACCGAGACGAATATATGGGAACCAAAACGTCGCTGGTTTAGACAGATTCAGGCTTGGTAAAAAAGCTATGGGCACAGGCCAACTCTGAGAAATGCGGCTGGCGGAGTTCTGCGAAGCGGGAGCCTGATAATGGCGCCGATTGCTAGACGAAATTTTTTAGACTAGCCTGGCGAGGAACGGAGAACAGTGTGTGCTGCTTCCGTGATGGCCACCGATGCATCCCAAGAGAGCGGAGATGCAATAAGGCAGCTTGTCGCAGGTCCCCAGAGCGGATACTGCAGGGCGATATAGCAAGAACTTATCTGTAAAAATATAGCAAATAGTATAGAAAATAGTATTGGCTGATGCCATTCCCATGCCCTGTCCTATTACTGAAGTATCGTCATCTCAACCACACCTGAACAGGCTCATCGATAAGTTATATGCGCCCAGAATGTATGTATTATTTTGTACAATATCCCCAACACGACCCCAAAGTACAGAAAATAAGCCGGTGTGATGTCTAAACTACAGAGAATATTGCGCGCGATGTCCCATTGTTCAATGCTACCATGCATGCAATGCGAAAAAAATCTCCCATGTCCCTGCTGGCAAAAATACACGTTAGAAGCGGTCGGGGGTATTATCTCGTCTCATCTCATCATCCATTTCTCTCTACTCTTCGCATCTGGACACGCTCACACCTTGCATCATAAATCATCGCGCAAAAACCTTAACGACACCGTCGCCGCCAGCGCTGACGACCCATCTCCCATCCTGGCTCCAGACAACTGAGCAGACACCCTCACCGCGCATCAGGCGATGGCTGGTAAGTTCTTGTGTGCAACTGCGTGTTTCGAGAGACCAGAAGCGCAGACTTGCGTCATGGCCTGCCGAAACCAGTTCCCGTCCATCTGGCGAGAGCGAGAGCGACGAGATAGCAGCTGGGTGAGCTAGCATATTGTATGTGCATTGACCTGTCAAAAGATATCAGTCTAGTTTTCATCATTTGAATGGGATCCTGTGATGGCAAACTCACCACTATTAGCATCGTAGAAACGGATGTACCGGTCCTCGTGCCCGCTAATTATAACACCTTCTAGACTTCCGCTTGTTCCTGTCGCACCAGCAACAACATCACCTTCCTCTGACAGACCTCTACCTGAATCGAAGCTCAAGGACCCATCAAGTCCAGATGTTGTTGCTACAATAGCATTGACCCCGGTGGACAAAGTGTTGTTGTACGTCTCTAAGCTTTGCATTGAGGCGACCTCTTCTCCAGTCCTAGTGTCATATACGAGTACCGCTGCATCAGAATATGATACGACAAATGATTCTCCGGAGGACGATAACGGAGTAATGCATGTTGGTGAGGCTGTAATTCCTGGTCGTGAGATTGAATGCACCAAGGTATAGTTGAAAGGCGAATTTGAAGCAACACTTGGTTGTGGTGATGATGGGAATCCTGATCCGGATGACATTGAGTTTCCACGAACTCGGCTGCCTCTGCGACTGCCCCCTTGTGGTGACATGAGCTGTGGCGGAGCGCTAACAGCCCATACCTTGACTGTTCCATCTGCAGATCCCGATGCGAGCAATATTCGATCAGGTCCTCCATAAGGATTACTCTGTCCGAATACTGCTCCGGTAGTCCTTGGCAAGACACAAACGGTCCATACCGCATCGGTATGACCCTCTAATGTTGCTTTTGGATCAACTCGGCCTCGCTCCCATACCCTTACAGTAGCATCTTGACCACCAGAAAAGATCCAGCCATCGCCCTGAGCTCGTCCGCCACTTGAAAAGTTCTGAGATGGTGACCAAGAAGTCAAACACATCACACTTCCGCTATGACCACGATGGGTGAAGTAGCTTGAAATATCCAGATCATTGGCGCTAGCATGCATCCCCCCTTGATTCTCATATCGGGCTGGTATAATCCATCGTTTTATGATACCATCATCGCCAGCAGTACAAATTTCAGGCTCACCAGGACTTCCACCACCAGTGAAAATCACTGAACGGACCGCATCTAGATGTCCTCGTAACCCAAACCTGACCTTGAAGGTACCTTCCACCTTTTGTGCTTGGCTTAGTGAAAGATCCTGTTCTCCACTTTTGCGTCGAGACATCGAGCCCTTTCTCCGATGCGAACCGGGTCCACGATTTGGCGACTTAGGCGGATCCTGGGCAATGGGAAAAGCGTCCGTGTCAGGTCTTTGAGGGATAACCTTTTCTGGTTCTGGAAATTGTGTGGTCTCACTAAAATCCCAGCCATCGACTTCGGTTTGTGTTTCCTTCACAGGTGTCTCCTCTATCTCAATAGGACGCCCATATGAATCGTAGCTGTGGTTGACCTTTGTAACAATATCTTCTAAAGGTTGATCGGGAAGTTGGAAGGATGATGACCATTCTTGTTGGGAGGTTTGAGGTAAAGGCTGTTGATCGGCAAGCGACCGCGACATGGGTTCAGAATTTCGGATAGGGAGATTCGATACCGATGGAACAGGAGGAGGTTGGTGGTTGGGCGTAGGAGAAGGCCTTGGCAAACTGGTTTCCCGCATATTACTCTTTTGTCTTGCTTGCTGCTGGTAAATTTCTTCCAGGCTCTGTTGTTGAGGAACACCAAAGGTTGGGGCTTGAAGCTGAACGAAATCTTCCACCTGCGGAGACTCCCTTGGAGGGAGGGGATTCGATGGTGCCACCATAAGATATGTTAATTCTCCTTGGGTTTTGTCCATGAAGCCCTTAACATTTCCACGATCGGGATCATCCTCGCCTTTCCCATTTTCATCCTCAACGTCTAGGAATGAATTGTGCGGCTTCTCTGGAGCTGCCGAACAAAGATATTAATTAAGTTCATATATAAAAATTAAATTACTTACGTCTTATACGCGATTTTTCTCTATCCGAACTGCTCTTCTCCTTCGCGTTGTCTGGTTCTGCTCCAGATTTCAGTGCCCTAACCTGCGCATCTCTTTCCTTCAAAGCTTTTTCTAGCATTTGAACATACTTCTTCAAGCTGACATTGGAATTCTCTAACTTCCTCGTGTTACCCTCGAGCTTGGCTATTCTCCCCTTCATTTCTTGTCGCTCGATTTCCCAGCCATTTCGATCACGCTCATGTCGATGCCATTCCGTCTGCAAGAAGCGCATCACACCTTGAAGAGTCAGCATGGCTCCTAGAGAATAACAGTTTCCAAGTCATTGCTGGCATACCTTGCAGGGTATATTCAGTGCCCTGTGGTTGATTTGGCTGCTGGTTTGGGTCTCCTCCACCTCCTCCATTACCTCCATTTCCTCCTCCCATGCCGGTCAGAGACTGCCAGGCCATATTGACCCACAGTCTCTATTGAACTGCCAGCTTCTCTCCTAGTTATCTGAGGTCGATGGTCATCTATTGACTTGGGCGCAAGGTCAGGGGGGAAATGACAACGAAGCAATTGGATGCGCTCTATTGCTCACGATGCCTTAGTTGGACTGGCGTGTGGCAGACATCTAGATGCAGGCTTAGAAGCTTCAGCAAGCAGATTTCGGTTCTCAGATGGCTCAGTGCAAGCAGGTCGCGTGGGATGGATATTCTGGTTGAGGTCTTGATGCTCGAGCTCTGAAGGTACGCAGCCCAATCCAGCCTGGCGTGCCAAGATCCAACGCTGTTTTAGTTTATTAATAAGGCAACTTCTACAATAATTCTTTCATCGTCATACATTTAGTGGTGATGTCGGTCCCTTATGGTTGCATCTCAAATTGCCAAACAGAGAGCTCGTGGCTGTTGTCATGAAAATGTTTGCTGTTCACTCACTGAATTGAAGTCACAAACTTTACGAGGGAGACACCGTATATCCGCTGGCTCAAGACCTTTATGGCAAGACAAGACATCTTGTATTGAACATCTATTTCGCCTCAATTCCTATACCAAAGGCTATCTGAGATATGCCGTTGGATCTTTATACTTGTATCTGCAAGACTATCGCGTTAAGTATCGATGTTCTTTGGCATCATGTGCGTGTTGGTGATGGCAGCAAGGCAGCCTATCACAGGTCCTTGTTGCCGACATTCAGCTTCAGGCGCATCACTCCAAAAATATTCCTCCAACTCTCCCGCCCCCCCCCCCGACAAGATCTGGAATGGGCCACATCGTTTCATGTGGTGAATTTGCGGGTATTAGTGACATGTACATCCCATCTGCAATATTTAGCCTGTGATAGAGCAAACTCTCATTTCAGTCAGACAGGACTTGCTTGACCGAGCCTGGCTCCAAATCTAGGCAGCCTGTTATGTCGGATGATTCGAAGGGTACTTCCATGAACGTCCTGCCACAGTCTCCTATTCGTTTCCCAGAAAAACACGATGAGGTGCCCGACCAATATGGATTTCTACAGGCTCACTCTCCTGAGGAGCGCGGCCTCTGCAATAGCTGTGCTAAGTTTAATTGGAAGTACCTCATTTCTCAACATGCTAGTCATGGAGTGAGAGATGCAGCGTTCATGGCAGAAGAAAACCATTTGAAGGAAATACGTCTCAGCGATAAAGGACAAATCCGTCTTAGAAACTTTGATTATTCCAACCACGAGGACTGGTTTCAAGCCCGAGGGGTCTTGTACCCTGGAATACTTCATGTTCAGATGGCGCACACTGGAGATGATGCAAGACGATTCTGGTTCGAAATCAGTCGATTCAGAAATGTGAAGCAGAATCGAGATATTTGTTCTATATGCAACCTCATATGGCAAGCCATATCATTACAAATACGTGAAACTAAGATTCGAGACGGCTCCTTGGTAGATTGTTCCCTTTATAGCTCTATTAATGATTTCAACTTTGCTTTGCGTGCTGGAGAGCACTCATTCACATTTAAACCACGATTTTTCGACCTCGAACAAGTTGATTTGAAGCTAATTCGCGAGTGGCTTGCCAGCTGTGAAAGTACTCATGGACATTCTTGTCAGGCAGTTTCGGGACCAAAGATTACGATAAGTGAAAGTGCTAGCCTGATGGATTCTGCGGAGTTCAATTTGAAGTTGGTAGATGTTACAACAGCGCGGATCGTTGCTACTCCTCTGAACACCAGGTATATCGCACTAAGTTATGTTTGGGGTGGAATTAAAAACTTTCGACTCGATGATGGCCACTGCCTCGTAAAATCACACACATCTGAGCCGAATGTCACGGCGTATATTCAACTCTCAGTAGACAAACTTCCCAAAACCATTCGAGACGCAATCGAGTGCACTAAGCTTCTTGGTGAACGATTTTTATGGGTGGATAGCCTTTGTATCCCTCAAGAAGAATGCAAAGAACGAACTATGGCGATTCAGGCGATGGATTCGATATACAGTTCAGCTTTCGTAACAATTATCGCAGCCACTGGGAAAGATGCTAATGCTGGGCTCCCAGGATTACATCCCGGCTCTAGGCGTATTACAGAGCTACACGGTACCGTAGAGGGCATAGATATAATAGAAGGAGACATATATCTCCCACGCTTACTTGAAAACTCCATTTGGAATACCAGAGGCTGGACATATCAGGAGTATCATATGTCTCCTCGAGCTTTGGTTTTTGTCAATCAAATGGTTCTATGCGAGTGTAATGAGTCTTCGATAGAGGAAATCGAGCCTCATGAAATTGGAAACCGAATGAATGGAAAACCGGAACGAGGCCGCTTAGTTGGTCAAGCAGATTCTCTTGAAAGTAGGAAAATATACCAAGAGCATGTTTTGAACTACACGCAGCGGCAACTCACTAACGAGGGTGACATCTTAAACGCATTTGCTGGTGTTTTGAATCGCTACGGAAGAACATGTGGCACCAGGTTCTGCTTTGGACTACCCATTGACGACTTTTTAGAATCACTCATGTGGAAAAGGCACTACAAGAAGATCAGACGTCGAACAGCTCACATGGAAGGAGTACAGTTCCCATCATGGGCCTGGGCAGGATGGGTAGGACCCGTGGACTGGTATTATGAGACTGATGTTAGTAGGTCACGTCATGTGCATAGCATCACCTGGCCATGGTGCAAAGGATATGCTTTCGAGCCCAAAAACAATGTCTTTGAGACTGGCGTTCTTTACCTAGAGGCTAGTATCTATCTTATTGACAGAGCCCAGATATCGCTCGAAATTGCCCATATTAACGACGAGAACCTAGACGATGGCACGCCTTGGGTAGCAGGTGAAAAAACGTGCGTTCTGCTGGGTCGCCGATGGATTGATTTGAAAGTTTTGAACTCTTTATGGTGGCCAGGATACAGAAATATCTTACTTATTGTCGAGCAGGATGGAGCAGGAATATATCATCGCACTGGTCTCATTGTTGCCACGGACGAAACTCTTGACGCATTAGCTTCTCAAGGGAAGAAAATGACAAAGGAACTAAGACTAGGGTGAAATCTCCGCTTGGCTCTCCATTTCATGGCCCTAGAAGGAGCACCACGCGCCTTTTTTCGGTTTCACATTATCTGGTGTATATTCCAACCCATGAAACGGCTTTGAGAGCATTGGTTTCCAGGCTATACATAGTACCATATGAATTCGGATTATCTGAACTCCAAAGAGCCAGGTTTAAGGTAGCTGAATATCTTGTGACTGTTTCAATCAACGAAACAGGGCATAATCTCATAATACATAGCTCATCTACCATCACCTATCAAAACTCCAACTCCTCAACCTCCATCCCACACTCTATACAAGTCTTAACACTCATCCCCTGCTCATTTTCAACCGTTTGTCCCCATTCATGCTCATGCCTTCCCCCTCCTATACGATCCCCAAACTGACCCTCCTTCCCACCACCCTTCGCACTCCGCCTATACGCCTCCGTCCGCGTCTTCTTTTTCAGCTCTTTCAGCTTATTCTTAAACTTCTCCTCCTTCCTGCGTTTCTTATCCGCCTCCCTCCTCTCAAACTCTGCATCTAATGCTTCGGCGGAGCCCCACTTCTTGCCAATGGCGTATTCCTCGACTTGAAAACGCAGGAACAGCATCATATCATGCCAGTGCGTTTTATGCGGGTTCGGCTTGTTGAGATGCGGGAGGAGTTCTTCATCTTTGAGCTCCGGGTCGGTGAGCAGGTAATCGTCTTTACATTCCGTCTTGGTCAACAGGCTATATTTCTCCGGGTATTTCTCTTTGCACTTCCCGCAAACCGCGCACGAAAATACCTCGTCCCACACCCAGTCGATTTCCATGCTTCCGCATTCCCTACACTTCTTGCCGTCTCTGCTTAATCCCAGCCCGGGCTCGAATATCCCCTCCTTCCTCCTCCGTAGATCCTTCAGCAGCTGATGCCTCTCCCATTCCTTCAGCGTCATGTGTGCAGGCTTCCCAGCGTCTTTGTCTGACCCCGGTACATGCAAGGCTTTATTATACGGATCGTCTTCCACGCTTAGAAATCCACCTTTCGTGTCTGTCATCTTGGAGAAATCATGGTCGACATATTTCTTGAACTTCCGCGCCGCTTGGATCCCTTCGTCTGCGGGCGCGGTGCGCGCATCTCGGAGTGTTGCGGGCGGATTCGTTGCGGCGGCGGAGATGGCATCATGAGGACGCTTTTGCCCCGCGGCAACTGTCTGTTCTGCGGAAGTTGCGAGGAATCCGGATGGTGTGCGGGCGGTAGGCTGTGAGGACTCTGCTTGCTGGCGCGCAAGAGATTGTTCTCGCAGTGCTTTGGCGCGCAGGCGATTTTCTTCCTGGTGGGGGTTAGTATGGAGGGGGGTGCTTGGAGGGATTGAGATTGTACTATTCTGCGGGTTTGCTCAGGAGTTGGGGGGGATATGACTTGCTGCCGTGTCGTTCGCCTGGGAGGGGTAGCCAGAGGCTCCATCGTGAGTTATTTGAAGAATAGCAGTGGTATGAAGTCTGAATGATGAGTGACAGAGAAGCGAGGCTGAGGTACTGGTGGCAAAAATGGCAGCCTTGGAGTTTGGATGAGGTCAAATCATGAGCCATGGTTGACCGCTTGCATGGAGAACAGACTGCATTTTATCAAAGTAGTCAAAAATTATCAGCAGCCCCTTATGATTGGACTATTTGATTTCCAGTGTGCTTTTTTTCCGGTGTACTTTTGGCCTATTTCTTACAATCCCGCGTCAAAGTTAGGCCAGGTTATGTTAAATCGGCTGGCTTCCTATCTACACCTAGAGGTAAGTTACATGGCTAGACTTTCCCTTAGACTTGAGATTAACAAAAATGCTAAGGACGATAGCTGAATATATGTATCAAATAGTAAATCAGCTGCTGATGTTCACCGCCCACAAATCGACATTATGTCAGGCATCCCTCAATACATAAAAATTAGCATTGAAAAACATGAGCAGGTGCATATAATAGGGAGCTTGCTGTGTTAACAGCAGGATATAAAATATTATACAAATTGCTTTAATCAGCGACTTGTCAATCTGTCCTTTAATTACCAAGCCACTAATGCATCTTCGTCGGCCATTGGCTTGCCTCTTTTAGCCGAGCCCGCCGCGCCTGGGTTTTGGCGATTCTTTTGTAGCCTTCCACTTTCTACCACTCAACAACAATTCTTCCAAATCTTTTTCACAGACTCTGCTTGATCGCGCTGCTTGAATCTTTTGCGCAGCCTTTTCTGTTCCTGCCCATATATAATCTTTGACACAACTCAAAATGGCGATTAGCCCGCAGATGTACTTGCGCCCCCCCTCTTCCACTCCAATTTTGACAGATTGGAGATTAGGGCACAGCACAACTGACTGTCAAATAGCACCAACCTGATCATCATCCTTGGGATGATGCAGGTCAGCAAGAAGATTCCTTTCGATGACCCAGACACCCTGAACTATATCCGCCTTGGGTATATTCTGTCTAATGCCATCATTATCGCGGTATACGGCTACACCCACTTTGTGATTAACAAGAAGAAAGGTACGTAGAATAGCTCTATTGCGCGCAAGGACTACTCTGACATAACCCGCAGACTTGACAACCCTCAAATACGTCGAGCAACCGCCTTTGGGATCCACCGAGGAGGGCAAGGTCGTAACCACCACTGTCCACAAGTATGATGTCGAGCAGATGAAGACACTCTACAAGGCGCAACTGATGGGAGTTGGAATGATGGGTGTTATGCACTTGTACTTCAAGTACACCAATCCTCTCCTCATCCAATCGATCATCCCGCTCAAAGGCGCATTTGAGGGCAACGAGGTCCAGATCCACCTTTTCGGCAAGCCAGCCATTGGCGATTTGAAGCGTCCATTCAAAGCGGCTGCTGGATTGATGAGTGGCCTTGGAGGTGGAGCTGCTCCTTCACAGGATAAGAAAACAATTGAGAGCCGCGAGAAAGCTGGCCGGGGAGGTGTCAAGGATGAATAGATGTAACGGCATAGAATGGACTGGACTGTACACTAGGCGGGTTTGGTCTGGTGCGGGATCTGCATGCATACGGCGAGTTTGTATAGTAGTTGTGTAAAAGGTTCTGATGATCCAAGTTACGACAATGACATTCTTCCATCCAGCCGATCGTTTCGAACCCAATTCGTGATGCAGCAATCCCCCCCCAATTCATCGTCTTATCCCAATTTTTAATTGCACTGAGCCACTTGTCAGGAATTTAACACGAGCGGCTTGTCATGTATGGTGAACATTCCCCTTTGTGTTCTAGAATGGTCTCCTAGGGCTTGGGGGCGAACAGATCAACCTGATGTAATGATGTGTTACATTCATGCAGCGCATGAGCCCATGATCTACCACGCGAACTTTGGATCCATCTGGTAATTGACACGATCTGCTGTAGCATTCTCTATATAGCAAAGATTCCTGTAAGGTTATCTGAGATCAGTGCAAACAACTAGGGACATTGTTAAGGTTTCTCAAAATTTCTTGGTCCGCTGGATGCCGGAATATTTTGTGAATATTTCCATACAGGAGAGGAGTAGACGACCTATAGAAGCTATAATTACATTTCGCAATATTACTTTGCTATGCTTTCTCATTCTATGCCCTCATTCCTAATTGTTGTATCACGTCAATCACGTGTAGAGCTCGTCATAGACGCACATTTCGCGATCCCAGTCCCAATTGACCTTCTCTATTGGGCGAAAGTGGGATTTATTGCCCAGGCAACAATAATTGTCCCTATAGTTCGGTCATACATATCTCGAGCCTTGTCCATCTTGCTTCAGCATCTGGCCGTTCTTCTTCGCCATCATGGAGAAGTCGGATTTGCCTAAATACACTCCCGTGGCTCATTTAGCCCCAGCTCCACCTCAATTCAAGTCGCGTATTCGGAGATCTCGAGCTGCCAAGCTCATTGCGCTCGGATGCTTAGTCTTTGTAGCTTACTCTCAATGGGTGCAACTGAGAACTCAGGAATCTAACGGTCCTTTGCTCTCAATTGAAAGGCTTCAAGCCGATCTTAAAACATGCGAGAAGCTCCAACATAAGCCCAAGGACCCCAGTGGTCCACGACAGAAGAGTGCTAGATATATCGAAGGAAACAAGCCCACACTTATTAAGAATGCTACCATTTGGACTGGGGAACCTGTTGAGGGGACGAGCGCTGAAGATGCTAGGGCTGGGAAAGGATTTGGCTGGATCAAATCTGATGTTCTTCTTCAATACGGCTTAATCATTGAGGTTGCACCAGAGATCTCAAAGAATAGGCTTCCGGAAGATATCGAAATCTGGAATGCCGAGGGTCGTCAACTCACAGCTGGTATCATTGACATGCACAGTCATACTGGTGTTTACCCTCTTCCCGGCTTGGTAGGGGGAGCCGATGGGAATGAGATGAGCAATGATATCACTCCATACGTTAGATCTCTAGATGCGATCGATCCATTAGAACCTCAGCTGCAAGTAATCAAGTCAGGTGGTGTAACAACTTCCCTGATTTTACCTGGATCTGGTAACAATATGGGTGGCGAAGCCTTCGTTATCAAACACGCAGTAGGTAAGCCAGACGGCCGTTCTGAAATTGGACCAAGGGATTTGCTGGCAGACCCAGAGCAGAATTGGCGCTACATGAAGATGGCTTGTGGAGAGAATGCCAAGAGGATTTACGGCTCAAAAGGTCCTTTCAGCAGAATGGGCGAATCATGGTATTTCAGGCATGCATTTGAGGAAGCGAAATCACAGATCATCGCACAAGATGATTGGTGCAAAGCCGCATCTACTCATGGAGTGGAGAGCATGAAAACTTATCTTCCTCAGGAGTTGAAGTGGGAGTCTCTTGGCGCAGCGCTTCGTGGTCAAGTGCACATCAACACACATTGCTATACGGTTGCAGATCTAGAATCTTTCGTCGATCATACCAATGAGTTTGAGTTCCCTGTTCGGGCCTTCCACCATGCTCACCAGACATACTTAGTTCCAGAGGTCTGTTAGATTCCAGGTGATATTTAATCAATGGCCACTAACCTTCGTATAGATTCTCAAGAGGGCCTGGGGTGGTAGGCCACCCGCTGCAGCTCTTTTTGCCGACAATATGTACTACAAAGTCGAGTCATATACTGCATCTGAGCAAGCCGGCAAGATTTTGTATGAGAACGGTATCACTCCAGTATTCGTCAGCGACAACCCAGTGATCAATGCCCAGCATGTTATTTTTGAAGCAGCTAAAGGTTATCGCTATGGCCTCCCATACCATGCCGCTCTGGCAGGTGTCACTTCTGCCGCAGCGGAGCTCTTAGGACTAGGCGAGAGAATCGGAAAAATTAAGCCCGGTTTTGATGCAGATGTGGTTGTATGGGACAGTGATCCATTAGACATTGGCGCAACACCAGTTCAGATCTGGATTGACGGCGCAGCTCAGTACGCCAGTCCTGTTATCTTAGAAAAGCCGCCTGGTGAGCCGATTAAGCCTGACGTAACTCTCGGTGGAGAGATCAAAGAGGAAGCAGTGATTGAGAAAAACATCGTCTTCAAAGGTATCTCTCAAGTCACGCAATCAGGTGCGGAGCAAAGCTTTTCAGCCGATACTCTCGCAAATGTTGTTGTGGAAAATGGGCAGATTGTATGCATCGGTTCTTGTGTTTCCGAATTAGCAGTAGCTTCATCTGCAGGTTACAAGGTCATAAAGCTCAGAGATGGGCATCTCACGGATCCGTTCATCGCATTTGGCTCGGGGCTTGGAGTCGCCGAGATCGAAGCAGAAGATGACACACAGAATGGTGCGGACGGTGAAAATGCTTTCAGTCGCGCTATCGACGGCTTGCAACTCGATAACAAGAATCTTCTCGCAACATTCAGACATGGCGTCACGAAAGCGATCTCAGCGCCAATCTTCAGGAGTCAAGATCACAAAGGAATAAGCGTTGGCTTCTCGACAGGCGCTAAGCATGCCCTTGAGAAAGGCGCTGTGTGGGCGGAAGAGGTGGCTTTACATTACACTCTATCCCTAACAGCCAAGAATGGCAAAACTCCCTCAATATCAAGTGCCATTGGCGCCCTTCGTGACAATTTATTGAAGGCTGCGAACACAACAGAGCCTATTGCGGATACCTATTCCGAGGCATTTTTCCTTAAAGAAGTGGTTGAGAAGAAGCTTCCTTTAGTCATCACCGTCAAGAGCGCGGACACAATTGCGGCAATCATTCGTTTAAAGTCAGAGGTGGAGGCCGTCATTAACAAGGTCTCAAAGAGTTCGAAACCCTCCAAACTGAACGTTGTTCTGCTTGGTGCATCCGAAGCTCAGATCGTCGCCAAGGAAATTGCCGCTGCAGATATTAGCGTCATTCTCGCGCCTCTTCTCCCATACTCCGAAAGTTGGGATCAAAGACGTTCATTAACAGGTGCTCCACGGACGAACGGTACCGCACTGGATGCTCTTCTTGATGCTGGCGTTCTCACCGCTATTGCCGCAAGACTCGGAGAAAACTGGGAAAATAGAGATTTGGATCTGTTAGCTGGTATAGCTTACAGGAATAGCGGTGGAAGGTTGAGTGAATCCGATGCTTTGGGGCTGATTGGAAAGAATTTTGAGAAGATTTTAGGTATCAAGACCCCTGTGAATGATTTTGTCATTTATGAAGGCCACCCATTAGCGATTAATGCTCGTGTCAAAGCTGTTGGGAGTCAAGATCGGGTATCTGTATTCTAAAGGGTCCATCTGAGGGTCTCTTGAAAATGTACATAAATTATGTCATCATCCGACACAGATCATTTGATAAATTGTCTTAAGTGATGAATTTTAATGATCTCTCTGCTAGCATTAGATGTTAGTGCACTTACAGTAGCAACTCGTTAGCTCGGTCAAGGTCAGTCAGGTCCCGGATTCTTTCGTTCGAGTCTATACATCCCAAATCGGCCCGGATATCATTACCCGGTCCCCCCTCCGCCACACCCGATTTCCGAGGAGCCACCCTACCTAGACAACTTCATCCGCGCCATCTCTCTATTCCTCACTGCAACGCCATAAATTACTTCATTTTTGCAATCCATCTCTGCATTATCTTTTTAATAACTTCCCAAAGTTAACCAAAATGTCCCCAATCCCCGGAATCCTTTGGGTAAACTCCGACGTGATCTCCCCCTCCCTCACTGCATCCGCCTTCGACGCTTGGTACACGCAAGAACACATCCCTGACGTTGTCTCTCTCTCCGGGATCCCATCTGCAGCGCGCTACCGACATCTCGTTACAGGCCCTTCCCCGCCACGAAAATTGAAGTTCCTGACCATCTACCAGCTGCCCGACCTGAGATTCATGGAGACCAGGGAGTTTACGGGGCTAGAAGGACAGAGGGAGGGGCCGAATAGGGAAACGATCTTCGAGAAGGCCGAGTTTGATACTCGCGCTTATCGCACTGTTCAGGTTGATGCTCTGAGATCGTTTGCACGTATGCTATTTATCTCTCATTTTCTCCGGGAGAATGTTTTACTGATGCAATGTTTCGGGGATAGCGCCAGCAAAGTACCTTCTTTGTGCAGCGATGTCGCATCCCAACGGCGAGGAGCTCGATGAGTGGTACCGGGGCGAGCACCTACAGGCCATTTCAAAGTGTCCTGGTTATGTTCGTACCACAAGGTGTACCCTAGAGTCCCGCTCTGTCCTTTCCGCTTTCGTGAGAAGGATTCCTAAGGGAAAGGAAAATCTCAAGTGGCTTGCCTTGCATGAGTTTGAGGGACCAGAAATACCCTGGCCGCAGCTGGCTGCGACTGATGAGACGGAGTGGGCAAAGAGGATTATTCCCGGGATCACGGCTATGGATTTTGGACTTTTCGAATTGGTTGAAACGTGGGGCGAAGATTGGAAGGCGAAGTTGTAGAATAATCTCAATTCATTGCGTTTGACTAAGATCTGTTACGGATTTTATGTACGCGGTCTATTCAATGAGTGCTGCAGTCTTAAAATGACCAGTTTTTGCTTGACATATTGAGACAACAGCGCCTTATTTAAACTGTACTTCAAATGAAACGCAGAAATTGGGTGGGTGGGTGGTAATTGCCGTGTCTACTTTTCGGCCTTTAATTTGTATTCCTGCCATTACATTCATTTTAGTCTTCTGTCTACTCCTCCTCAACTTTCACCTTGCCAACAACGGTCTTCGTAAATTTGATGTGCCAATCCATTCAATCTGCTTCACACAGCCGTTGTAAAAGTTTGAGATTCCTGCCACTCCGCCTCATATAAGAAAGACGGCTTTATCCTCACAGCCTTGAAGTATTTTTGCTATGCATCAAAAGATCTTCTATCTTCTTGTACCTTACAAGTCCTGCCCAATCGAGTGCCGTTCGACCTTGGTTATTTCGACGACTAAGATCGATTTGCCCAGTTGCCAGCAGCGTTGCAACTACCAAAGCCGACGTCGTTCAATAGCGGTCGTCAATGGCGTCCATCCCTCATTATCAACCAAATTCAGATTTGCCCCCTTTGCGAAGAGTAACTCTACAATTTTTTGCAACTTTTTTTTCGTTGCGAAGTAGAGCTTCATGGTCATAAGAGCCATGGTCTTCTTTCCTTTAATCACCCTCGCAGTCCTAGTTGACTGTGGAATGCAAAGGAGTTTTATTAAACCTATCTCTTGAATTAGGATCACCATCTGGTCTGCTTCTTCTATACTGGGATACCTTAAGAGAACTTCTACGATCTCTTTACAGCCCTCGCAAACAGTCCAAAGAAGCCCTGAATAGCGGAAATGGAAATTATCATTTTGGATCGACTCGACCATCGTCCAAGAGCAACTGTATAACTTTGGGATGCCTGCGCGTTATGGCTTGCGCAAGTGAGAGCGCTGGCAACTCCATAATTTTCCGCGCAAGTAGAAGGGCTACTAGAGCAGAATGGCCCTTTTTATCTGCAAATTCAAGAGGCTCCGTAAATTACCGTTGGAAGTAAATTGAATCAATCCAACAGCACAATACCGAATTTTTGCTCCTGTGCCTATCGCAACTCAATTTATGTGCACGCGTTTTAGCCAGCGTCCATCGCACAAGCCTAAATTCAATGTTATAAGAGCAAACAGTGAGTGGTAAATGATCTAAGAATTTGGCATGGTTGGGAATGCAGTTTCTTCTGGATCTGGAGATCTGCTGTGAATACCGTGCGTGAATGTGCAAGCCGAGTCTACGAAAGAATCGTTATAGCATCTTGTGATTCCCTCACTGAAATTAAAATTGTTATAAGCATAGGCTTGTATCGTCTTGCATCAGTTTCTATTCCACAAACCAGACTTTACTATTTAAATTGAGTACTCGTCTTCCTAAAGCAAAATAGCAGCAATAATATCAGACTAGTCATTTATCAGACGTATTATCTTTGCCCAATCAATCACTTGTTTTATCAAATACATTATCCTTCGACTATATCTTTCAAATACTCGAGAGAAATACTACACGTCACAATGAGATTCAATAGTAGTCACGGGAACAAGAAAGCAGGAGAGCAAGGTAGATCGAACCTATCAACGTTCGTCATAGCCAGTACCTCTACCACGAATCCAACAATCGCTTCAACGCAAAATACACCTGATAGTTCCGTGGCAAGCGAACCTGCAGATGAGGCTAGGCCAGTCAATTCCACTAGCAAAACTTATCAGGTTCAGTCAGAAGCGCTACCTGCTGGAGGAGAAAATGTAGGTCCACTATCACCCGCCAATCCGGTTCCCACTAGGGATAGCATGAGTGGTAAGTGCCAAATATCGAATAAGCCTTCGACTAGGGGCGAAGCGCTGACAAGAGTTACAGTGCCTACTTCCGACTCACAAGAACTTCTGCGATGGCTGGACGCTTGCCGTAAATGTTATCAATTATTTGATAACGTAGATAGTAGAGGATATATAAAAATAATTCGTTGGAAAACAGTTCTGATTACTTTGATCATTGCATACAAGGAAGTGATACAACGGCACACAACCCAACAGTTGGAGAGTTGGAATGAATACCCGGAGTTATTAGCCACCACGATCCTCCACTTGAAGGAATTTGGTGTTACAACGCAAGATTTGGAAGAAGGAACGGTTGATTTGGACAACATTCTTGTAAGTCAGCTTCTATTACTTCTATAGAGCAAAAGGCAGGTGCTGACTTGTTTATTTGAAGAAATGGTGCGCTGAGGACATCATGAAATACGTCGAATATCAAATGAATGGTTGTGATGAAGTCTATGTCACAGACTTTAACAGTGATGCCTGGTTATATGGAGAGTCTTAGAATACATATCGGCTACATAATGATCAGAGGACATTTTAACAGCCGTCACTCAGGGGTGAAAATCTTCCTGGCAGAAAAAAACGAATAGCTCCTTTCACCTGTTATGGTTGCATTGTCCATTCTATAATATAAGAATCTTGGTTTTTCATTTGGACTTCAGGAGCTTGATTGTATATTACACGATGCATGGCTTTTTTTTTGGGTTGGATATTCAGATACATTTAGGACGAAACACTTTGTACATTGGATCGACCTCAAATAGACTATCTTTACGATATCCGCCTTTGCTCTCACTTTTATTTGAGACGACTCAGAAGTATAAGGCGCCTGAGTCTTTGACCTCTAAGTAATGAGATATAGTCTGCTTCACATGAACCTGTCTATCAGGGTTTATCACAATATGCCAAGCCTCGCTTACTTCAAGCCTCATCACCGTACAGAAGCCCAAACATTCGACTTCTAGCAAGCTACAGATGGGGCTTTTGGGGGAAACCCCAACCTTACGCTTGTTGGGGGTTCTCTTCTCTCAATGCGATCTTGAAGCTAAATATTTCTGTGAAGGCTGCGCATGAAGCAGAGCATTTGGTGGGAAGCTCGGCCCAGCTAACCCCTTTCTACAATCTTGTATTTCAAATTTAGGAGGCGATCAAGATTAAATCTCCTCCTGTAGAAACTCCTTGGTTTTCACGGGTTTTCAGATTTTTTTATAAAAAAAAGCAAAACTTAACTGTTACCACAGTGTTATTCATACTCTCGAAGCTTTTAGACATCAAGACATTAAATTGGAATCAAATCCTTCAACCGGCACCAGCCCCTTTTTATATACGTGCAATTTACATATGTATACCAAGCAAACAACTCTCATATCCTTTCCGTTCTCCTACTCATGGGTCACTACAAAGCTCCGTAGGAGTAGCACACTGGTTCTTCTCTACCACATTCCCAGTGCCCGAGGAAAAGATAGCCAGATCGATATCATTATTACGGGCTTCATTCCTCACAATACGATTATTGTTGGCGAGAAGTCCAGGACCAGCATCGAATACCGCAATGCCAGCACCAGCGTTCGTCGGTGTAGCGGCAGCGCCCAAGCTCTGCCCAAAGACTTCATTATGTTTGACTTGAGTATTGTTCGCACCAAAAACCACAATGCCAGAGGTAAATCCAAAGTTCTTTATGCAGTCAGGGTTGGTTGGGCCGATCTTATTATGGAGGACAACCGCTCCGTCCACGCCAGGGTCGACAAACACGCCATAGCAGGAGTTCGTGACTTGATTGTGCTGAATGTTCGCGCCATTGGTCTGGATACATAGCGCGATGCCGTAGTTATCGATATTGTTGCCCCATACCGTCGCACCCTGAATGTTATCCGAGCACATGGCGATGTAGCGGAAGCCGATATCAGGTACCAATCCCGTTGAGAGGACGGTGTTGTGGCGCGCCTCAGTGTTCTTCGATCCCGCGGCGAGGTAGCCGTAGACCAAGCCATCAACAAGTTTATTTCTGGTGATTAATGCATTTTCAGCACCGTACAAGGCAATATTTTCACCCGAGAAGCCGCGGACCTCAAAGCCGGTGACAGAGACGCCCTTCACGTACTTGCCAACCGACTTGACTTTGGAATGCTCCTGACCTGGGTAGGGGAGCAGGACAACATCTTTGCCGACGATACAGATGCCAGCTATGAGTCCAGGACCAGCGGTACCATAACACAGATTTTGTTTTTCAGCAGGAACTGGAGGATTAGGAGGCACTAGAACAGTCCCTTTCTCGCCGACAAGGGCGATGCCATCTGTCTTGATGGTGAGTTGTTCGGCATAGGTGCCGGATTTGACGAGGATAGTTGCTCCGGGTTTTGCGACACGAATGGCTTCTTGGATTTTCTGACCTGGTTTGACCGTTACGGATGCTTTAACTGGGGTCGAGTTTACGAGCTCGACAAGAGCTAAGCATACTATGGCTAGAAGGCCGAATCTTCGTGAAGTGATTCCTCCCATCTCGGATCTTGACCGTCACCGTTGACCACGGATGGATTAATCTTTCGCTACTGAGCTGAGCAAAGAGAATAAGCAAAGAGGATGAGGAGATGATTTCATCGGAGGAGAAATGCATATTTATTTGCTCGAAGGTCTTTTGAGCTTGGACACGGTCAATACATTTTTGACGGGACGAAGCTCTGTATACTTTCGTGGCGTGCAGGAGGCTATCATTAATGTCTTTTAGTGATAAGGAGAGATCAACTTGATCGCTTAGAGAACATCACAACTGGCTGTATATCTTGCCAAGGCGATCGGTGACTGTAGATCAATTTTCCACGATCCTGTGAGCCCAAGGCCCAAGCTTGTGGTACCGGGAGCAAAGCTTGATGGTGCGGTCTAGAATTGAGTTTGTTGTAGAGGTTAGAGCATGGCTCGCTTCAGCCCCTTTAACTCCGAGCTTTTGCAGCTGCGGCTGATGTTCATACCATCTTGGCCCCCAAAAAATAAAGCAGTCTTGGCCCGCCACAAGGAAGATCACCGCTAGGGATTGGGACTTTCTAAGTTCCCCGCATGTTGTCCTCCCGTCTCTCTTATCTGCAGGTACGGGCTTCATCCCATTTGCCATATCCAGTTGCGCATGTTCGAAGATGGAGAACCACTTTTTAAAGTTGGCAGTGGCAGCAGATCAGGAAGTATTGGGGATAGCCTAGCTAAAACAATGAATAATAATAATGCAAAGTCTCTAATTCTATGACGGTAGTAGAAAAAGTTCTTAGGCCTTCAGGTAAACACGCTCCATCATCTTTTCCATCCTTCATTCGAGTGATAAAAACTCACACGTGATACGCCCCAGCTCATTTAGATATGGGAAAGAGGAAACTCAGTATTAAGACTCCCAGTTTAGAACTTCTATACTTCATTTCGCTATGATTGTTGCAATACGGAGGACTGAAATACCGTCTGGCCAGCCGAAATGTGAGTTGTCCGTGTTCGATGATCAATGTCAGTCTGCGCTAAAAACTGGGTTTGCTGTCACCAGGCAGTCTCTGCCGCTCTCCGCCACGTCAGAGTTTTGCAGCCATACCCTTTGCTTTATTTTTCTTGATCTCCGCATATGTTGCCCTTTCAAACTCTTCAAAAAGTTCGAGAGCCTTTGGATCGCCTGTAGGCATTATTTGTGTGGCAAATACTGTAGTAAGGTATCAGCCAGCACTATCCAAAGCCTTGTGGGTCAAGTGGAGCATATTACCTCCATATACCCCAGCAGCTCGGTCAGCCCACCAATAAATATTGGGTAATCCTTGCCAGCCTATATAGATGGTATATTAGCAAACTAAAATCTTTGGTGCTCCAATTGTTTCTTGATAATAATTACTTACTCATAGTGCCTTGGCTGCGCAATCCATCAGCGTCCTCTAACGCTATAATTCCACCCAAGGAATGGCCCATTTTCACGGCTTCTCGGACTCCCATAATGTTTCTACGCTCCTTCACTTTAACCAGAGAATCCATATGTGCTTGTGAGCTCGAGTCTGATAGTCAAGTTAGCCTATTGTACCTTCGCTTCAGCTGTGTTCTGAGCCCAGATAGAGCTTAGGAATGTAGAGCTTAGCACTTACTCAATTGAGGCCTAAATAGTTCGTTGACCATGTTTGCACTCAGTACTTTTCCATCATTGGCAACAAGGCTATGTAGGACTTTCGTAAAGTCAATAACACTACCATATCCACCTGCACCACCACTATCATCTCGTAATCCTGTTGGAGTCCACTATAATTCTCATCAGTATTTTGCTGAAATTGTGTATTTTCCCCAGTGTACATACAACTCTGTTGGGAGAATATTCAACAGGCTTGGTGGGATCAAGAGCGGTGCCAAATTTGTTCAATCCACCTTGGCGCAAACTCATGTCAGGCATACGCCAGACCATATCAGGTCGAGTATCCAACCGGAAGGCAATGTCATCGATCTGTAGTGGCAGCCAAATGTATTTCTCCATATAGTCCTGTAGAGACATGTTGTTTGCACGTTCAAGCATCTGGCCAGCCCAGTCTACTCCTGAGCCATATTCCCAGCTTTCTCCAGGCTCGAATAGAAGGGGTGTAGAGTAGCGCCATATCAACGATCCCTGTGTGAAATTTGCCTTCTCGCCGCGAGACTTTCTCCATTGTTGTAAGCGACGATTGTATATATCGTAGGAAAGACCGGATGTGTGGGTAAGGAGATGACGCAGCGTGATAATTTTTGTAGCTCTCAGCGTAATTGGCTTGCCAGAGGTTTTGTTAAATCCCTTCAGGATCTCAATGTTCTTGAGCTCAGGAAGAATTCTGGTGACATCTTCGTCGAGAGTAAATTGACCACGCTCAACGCATTGCAAAACGGCTATACCGGTCATCAGCTTAGATAGGGAAGCAATCCAGAAGATTGCATCAGCACTAACGAAAAGGTCAGAACAGAAGGCAGAGGTTAAATCCTGTTCTCTGGCGTATAAACCAAGAAAGGATTCGGAAATGCTTACCGTATGACCTCGGATGCCCCTTCCTTCAGAGAAGCAACGCCGTCAGCATGAATATACTGGAAAGTCCGTGAGGCATTTCCTGAGGCTACCACGGCACCAGCAACTAAAACAAAGATTAATCAGTTAATATAGTAGAGATCAAAGGAGTACACACTTTCCAAATTCGCCGCAGCGGCGGTCAGCCTCTTTTCGAAGTCTTCCATTGAGCAGGATTTTTTACAATTCAATCCAATTTCTCTGATAGCCTGTAGAGTTTTGTGGCCTGATAACTAAATTATTCTCAGGATGTTGTGTGTCTTTGGTGGGGTTTCTATTTTCCTAATTCTTTGTATCTCAGTGAGCTAGCTTTGTCGGGTAATAACTATCAGTGGATTACAACAGGAAGGAACAAGTACTAACCCGCTCTCCATGAAAATACATGTCAGCCTCAACTTGTTCCAACACTTAGAGAAGTTAAACAAAGTTCTCCTTTCAGCTTTATAGATCACATCCAAGAATTAGGGAGTCTAGAGGCTCTCGTAATCATTCCATGTTATCATGTCTGAAGTAATAATATCATATATATTGAGATAGCCATGCTACAAAGAACCCTAATGATCAAAATAGAGCCACAATACCACTCGTGATTTTTTCACCAGGGAAGGTTCATTGTCCAGCCCAAGATCAATAACTGTGTTGTGCCGTGGAAAACTTTGCGTTCAGCATTCTTTCAGCTTCTGCTTATCGGCCTTCACAGAGCATAAACTAATTGAAAGGCCCTGGGTAAGAAAATAACTTATTTATTTTCAAGGAAGATTGAATTTATATTCCTCTGGATCAAATTATACAGATTTTCAGTATAATTTGCACAAGACTTACCAATCTGGAGGACAAGTTTCGTCCGATATTTGCACCTAGTATCCGCCTCTCAGTCCTCTTAAGCCAAAAGCTCAAGTTTATCCTTATACATTAATTAACATACAATAAATAGAGTACATCCTCTAAGTTTGTATTTACCTTCGCTCATTTAACAGTGTGAGAAGTTTCTAGCAGGCACTACGCATGAATCAGCAGAGTTGGCGGTTTAAACGTGGATGCATTAATAAAATCATCAGAGGTGCTAACAATTAAGAACTATTCAACCTTACCAAATTTACTGATCAGACTCACTGGCTAGATGCTAGTAGACTGCCATTCAATGTCATCTTCACCACCTTTCGAATGTGGAGCAGTGTGCCAAGGCTTAAGCGACCTCCTTTAAGTAGATTGTTAAATGCTGTGCCTCATGTCAATAATACCTTCAGCCTGCCTCTCAGGAGAATCGGTCTCTCGAGAATCTTTGGAACAATATCTTGAAGCCGCGAAGCACTGTGGAATAGAAGTGATATTTCTTCTACGGGCATCTAGCCCTAGAAGCCGGACCAGAACTCTGCCAAATATCCTCGCAACATCTCTTGCATCTCTTGTACGGTCAGGATGTTTGCTGACTCTATTACAAATTAAAGAACTAAAATTATTATAGAATGATACGTCGGGGACACCAGGAAGTCAATGATATGTCACCAGTTGTCCGTCAACATGCTTTTGCATACGCAGATATTCCTAGTTAATCATAGTTTCAGAACCCTATACTCTTGAATCTTGTTACTTTGTAGACATTTAAGGGCAAAAGGGAGGATTTGTGGCCCTGGAGAATGCTTTGACTGAAGAAGCCTCTAGTTTCATGTTTAGTTTGCGAGGAAGTAATATTCTGAATTGTTAAAATTATAAATCAGATTGTATGATATGAAAGTACGGCTTTATTACTGCACCCAGCTGATTAGCAGTACTTTTCTTTTGAATAATTTCAGTATTTTTTAGATCAAAACCGGCCTAAATTCATGAGCATCTTATTCAGTCATTGATACTAGTAAGAACCATATTTAATAAGACACGACTACAGCTACAATTCTTCTAGATGTGATGGTTAGTGATTTGCTCATCCAAAAGAAGTTCAGGTATTAGTTAAGTATGTGCACGCGTGCTGAAATAGTCTGAAGTATGGAAATCCCCCGTTAGCAAGAACAAACCATGCTGTACTATAGTGTTATTGTACTTCATATGCTAATATATCCATCACAAATAGTCCTCTAAAAACATGCATTCTTGGTCTTTATAGAGTTTGTATCACTAAATTTTATCTATAGCTTATGGAGACATTCAGGTATTTCTACCTCTGTTCCTGTATAAAAGCACCAAGAAATAACAACCGAAACTAGAATAGCAACAGAGTATTACCCTAGTCTATTCATACTAAAAAGGAGCTTGTAGGGTGAATACGCACGGCTGAGGCTCGCCCGTTATCGTTGGCAAAATAGCCGCACTAAAGGTTTCACCAGATTCCGAGGACTATATAACCACAGGTTACATTCCTCATCTTCTCTCCAACTTCTGCCTCCAAACACAGCTTCTCCACAAATATCAAGCCACCTTAGTACATTCCAAACCTAATTACAGACACTCAAAATCACATTCACGATGTTTGCCAAGCTCATCGTCGCAATCACCGCCGCCGCCGGTCTAGCAGCTGCCCAGATTCCTGGAGACGGTGTTGCCCTCCCACAAACCCTTGTTCTCAAGGTCATGTAAGTCCATACCCTCCACCCCGATCTCTCAATTACGTACAACAAGAAGTTTGAGCCTGAAAAAGCTACAAAGTTCTAGATCTCTTTCATTCATTCTTCCATGGTCCTAACCATTCCATAGCAACGAGGCAACTGGAAGCCAGATCGGCACCCTCAACGGCCGTGGCAACTTCTCCACCCCAGGCCCCAGCTTCCCATTCCGTGCCTATTCCGCCGCCGACGGCTACTCGATCCTCCAATCCGGTCAATGGGGCACCTGCACCGGCAACGGTCTTCTCGCTTGCGGTGATACATCAGCTGATGGTGACGATGAGTTTTACGTAAGCCAGCCTCATCCCACAATTCACCGCTGTTAGTGAATTTTGGGCTAACAAGCATGAACAGGCCAAGGGTAGTTTACTCATCTTGAAGGGCACTGACGGTACCTGGTCCGTTGATGCCTTGACCGATGAGGCTGGTGGTCTTGATCCATACGAGCGCCCATATGGTATCCCAGTTCACCTTGGACATGGCCGTGCCATCCCAGTTCAGATCGCTGTTGCTGCTGCGCAAGGGTGATTGGATAGGAGCATATATTCGCGTTCACGAACTGGAGTGAGTTTGCTCTAGAGCGTGTCGCTTCTGGGCTCTCTCTGTGTGGTGGGTTCATAGAGTTGAGACTTATGCGTTGATTTTGCGAAATACATGGTAGCAAGGGGAACTAAGTTGTAGTTAGCAATTGAGGCTCCTTACATACTCTAAAATTGTTCCAAGCATGTACAACAATAAGCCCTGAACCTAAATTAGAGGAGCCCTTGTGGTGTGTCACTAATAACCTTTAAATGAGGCAGTTTCTAGCATAGCACTAGTTGGAAGTATAATGGCGCATGGAGCTGCTGTATCATTGATGGCTGAAATTGTCTCTCGTTCCTGTTTGCTCTATGTCGGTAAGAAAAGAACGTCATATAACACTCCCAACCTTCGTAGTAAAGTTTTAATTATCCGGTCCATACTGAAGCTATCACTTTGAGATATAGCAGTTGCCAAACCAGTGGTAACACTTCCTGAATTTAAGAATGCATATGAGCATGATTCTACGGTAGCCTGCAGCAACAAGAATTGTGTTAAAAAATGCTTGTGTCTGATAGATAAACCGATCAATGCAAAGACGCTTGTACAATCACAGTCATCAGGAATGCGAAATTATTACCCACAAATTATAGATTCACTAGGTTATAGTCATGTGTCTATTTTAAAATATTAATTCCCAACGTATATGCGATTCTCTACAGCCCCAAGCTTGTGCAAAAGTATGCTATTCCAGGGAAAGAAACACCAGTAGTCGTACCGACTGGTTACAGATTATCAGCAAAGGGCCACCAAACTCAGGCCAAAATCCGTCATCAATTAGTATGACCACTGGCGAAAGCAAAAAAAAAAAGATGTAGCTAGTACAGTAATCATTGCTCGTATCCCAAAAACCGCATCAGATGTTGCATAACGATAACAGCTAAGAAGAATGACAAATTTTATGATGCCTTGAAGGATAGAGCAAAGAGTGTAGAGTTTTAAACAAGGAAATTGTCTGAAAGATAATATATATTGTGGTTGTGGTTCCTTTTCTCTCAATCTGGAAGCCGATCAGCCCTGCCAATGTGACTGCTGTTGATTGGTATACTGATCATCTGGATTAGCGGATTCATAACTACTATAAGCCTGCGGCATGCCATAAGCGTCCTGCGGGTAGCTTGTTCCAATGTTAGGGAGCACACTCTGTGTGTACATCCAAGGTGAGTTGCTTATGCTGGAGTTAATGATGGTCGACGCAGGGGTGGCTGTATCATAGGGACCATTGGAGAGTGTTGGCATCATTGGAATACCTTGCTGGAGATCCGGATGATAGCTTTGCTGTGCTTCCAATGCAGATGCTCGGTGACCTATTGATTGCATGTGAGATGCATGGCTTGGGGCAATCGAAGACTGAATGTTCATATGATGAGCTGACAATGCCGGGCTCTCATATAAGGACATTTGGATATCATCAGTCCCAAGATCTGTATATGCTGATGAAGAGGACTGCGATAGGCTGCTTCCCATCGCACGTCTGACTAGTCTACTTTCGGCGGCTAGTTTAAGGGACTCATTCAGAGCACTTTCATACCAAGCGATCTGTTCTTCCTGTCCAGTGGGTGGGGCGCCATGAATGCTGATCCTTGAAACGATCACTGCTCTGTTAATCATGATGATTTTCTCAGTAACGAGGTCGGAAGCCCGAATGCCAAAATCATAGACTAAGTTTCGCTTAAGTTAGTCCCGATTAAAATAGTGTTTGCTCTACTCACATGGATGCTCTGGAACGACCTTAGGAACGATCTTAGGAATATCCCTGGCTGATAAAGTTTGGAACATAGTGTACCATTGACCAAGTTCCAATCTTGCATTAGCTGTAGGCTGACGGCCGATCATATATCTCTGTATGTTTCTCTCAATCCACTCCTCCATAGCTGGATCTGTGGCGCCTTTACCCTTTTTGTTCTTCACTGAGTCGCCCCAAATCTTCAAGGTTTTCCTTAGTTTTTCATCCAGGTGTTCGTCAATTTCAATAAACTCCAACAATTTAGAATTTTCTTCCTTGTGATCCTTTATTCGATGCGTCTGTCTGAATGACTTTTGCTCAAATTCCTTGTTGCATATCGGACAACGGATAGGACAGTCATCATTTACTTCATGGTCGTCAAATTTTTCTTTACTCTTGAAAGTCTTCTGACAGCGACTGCATTGTAAGAGGTTTGCTTTGGATCGTTTGACAGTGTGGTGGCTTTTCATATGATCCCTATTCATAATTTTAGCCTAGAATTCCGTGAAATAATGCATGTAGTATAAGAATACCATGCCCAAGCCTCCTAAATTTACACAGAATATTCACATACTTCTCCCAGGTCGAGCTGGTCATACCCGGCGCGTATGATTACAAGACACTAGTAAATTCTTGATGGATATTTGAACAGAGGAGATGAAGACTGCAATAGGATGACTAGGCCAATACGAAAAAGCTTTTGAGACATGAGGACAGGGAAAAAAAAGTTTCTGATTACTTCTGCGCGAAATGTGGGCAGGAACTGATATACTTACTTAAGATGCTGGATGGTGTTCCAGCCGGGACCAGCACAAGTTGAGTACTTCCTCTTTGTTTCATGGGAGACACAAAAGAGATCCGGTGCTAAAACATTATGAATGCAACGGAATAAGTACGCCTCTGAGTCTTGGGCAGAAGTTTTCGCTGGTGTTGACTTTTGCTTCATATTTTGGTCTCCTTTGTCATCGCTAGAGTTGGAGTTCCCTCGTCCGCCCGGTATGTCACCAGATGACCCTGTGTTCTTTCTCGACGAAGAAGAGCCAGTGGTGTCCTTGTTATTGGAACTGCCACTACCTGAACTAGAAGGTGTGGATCCGGAGGTAGTGGATGAACCACAAACTGTGAATGCTATTTCAGGCCGTAGAGGGGTAGTGTCGTTTACATCTAACAGGCTTAAGAGTGACAATTTGTTTGCACTCTCCTCAAAATGAGCCTCAGGATCAGCAGGAGCACATTCAAGTTTTCCATCAAGAGCTTCAAAGACAAGTTTGACTACTTTTGGGTCTTCGGCCCTCAGAACCCTTTTGATAACAGCCTCTAAATCTGTGCAGCTAGGAGTCTCAAGTTCGTCACTTAGGTCAGAATCTATGGCCTCTGATGAAGTCTTTGATTCTGATGAGCCGTCACCGAAGCTTGATGCCCGTTCATTATCCGAAAATGAAGAATCGTGAGGTAAAGGGTGATTGTTTCGTGGGGTAGATGGCGTGATGGATTCCTGTTCACTATATTCGTTGTTGGAAGGAGATTCAAACTTTCTTTTGCCCTCTCGGTCGTAACTAAGGGATAGTTGTCAGTATAAAGCAAGCGCTCTTCCATATCAGGGATACCTACACCTCACGAACTGTAACCACCCCATCCGCAGGGAGAAAAAGGGTCTGATCAGCGGCTGCTGAAGGAATCTCGAATAGTTTGTCGCATAGAAGAAAGTGATGAGAAGGAAATAAGCCAGGTTCTATTGGGGGCATAGAGCCTGGTGGACTGGACGACGAGCGACCTAACATTCTGTGAGTTAAGACATGCGACGAACGGCTAACTATCACTCACTTGAAGCCGCTGTGGACCAGGACTGGGAATCATTTGTGAGAGCGGGCTCGCCAGAGTCACTGTCGGAGCCGTTGTCTAGCGTACTGGCTCTGGAAATACTTGACTCAGAAGATGATGAGGTTTGGCTTTTGCTCCCTTTGCTGATCCTTGGATATTTGATAGGTCCTGTATCATGGCTTTCAACGATCGAACTATGCACGAGAATTAATTTCTGCCATTTTTCTGTCGACCAAATTCATTTGCTTACTTGTGGTCCTCACACGGAAGTGATTGATTGCATTGAGAACATCTTGAATTGGCGTTTGATTTGTTAGGGTGAACCTTTGGTCTTTTCAACATGTTTTCTGGCTCGAGGGTGAGACCGAGGGACGTATAACTACAGTCTCTGAAGTCTAGGGATGAATCTTGACCGTTTCTTGTAGACCCATTTCCAAAAACCTCGAGAGCCTTCCTTTTCCCGGTATTTCTAGGCCTGGAATTGAGCTCGACCTTAGAAGGCATTTTCTTAGAGCGAAGCAAGCCGTACATTGTAAGACGCCTTTCTCAGACTGCATAAGCTGTTGCCTTCTGAATTACAGAAGTGACTCGGTCAGTCAGGTACTGGAGGCTTGATTGTAGTCGTCTGCTCAAAGTACGTGTTATCCACAGCTTGGGCGAAAGATTCTAACTGTCCATCACTTAGAGGCTTTTTAACGTAGACACAAGGCTGAGGAAGGGACCCAACGAATCAGGGCGAAAAGATCAACCAAAGTGGTACACGAAGAGAGCAATGATGAAAAATTGTATTTTAAGTGTTACAGGAGAGGTAAGCTTCAAATGTGAATGGTGGATGCATAGCCCGGCAGCAAGTTTGTTACATCACAAGTGCCATCTTAAACTTGTGTTCTAAAATACAAGGCTGCTTCTCACGGGAACGAGTGCCCACGAAGATGCGTGGCGATAATGCATGTCGGACGTAGCAATTCATATGTCCAGTAAGATTCAATCAATTGTGGTGGCTTTCTGTCAGGAACAGCCTGATCGCCAATCTGCTCTCTCGCCCGGAAATGAAGAGCTGGGCATCAATACGATAGTATGACTCTCAAATACTGGACATCCAAGACAATGAGCATTCTGATACAGTACTGGTGTGGGAGAAGATACGAATTTATGAGGAGGTGCGCGTCCAAGTTTTAGATGTATTCCCACAACATGGTGAAAACACAAAGGCTGGCTGTGCCATGTTGTTGCATATAAGCCGCACGGGCCATAGAGATCTTGACAAGGGATACACGACAAAGATGATTGGTCATAATCTCAGCGCTAGCTCACGAACTCTCGTGAGACCACAGTGCGTTTCTTGGAACAACAGAACGTTGTGGCTTATAAAATGGCGCATCCAGCATAGTGTAGATAATTTGCTCTTGACTATTCTATTTTTCGTATGACTTTTTTAATCATTAGTCTTAGCCTCTCGATGTAGATACACACCCTTGTGCAAGTTCCAAATCACGTTCGCCTAATCAAAGTGTTTTCACCTCTATTTTTGGATGTCCACGCAGTAGTTCTTGCTCGGTGGGCGCTTGCCATCGAATGCCAAATTTGTCCTTCAGTTCTTGGAGCATCAGGAACGAGAATAAGACAAACAAATCCACATATTACTTTAATTTCGGACAGATGTATCATCTGGTGTGGTCACATTCCAATCAAATAGTACATGCTTCCTAGCAATCAAGCACCAGAACACATCTACCATTTTATTCTGTGTCACAACATCCCTTAAGGGACTGCCGAAGCGCGTGCAATAATGCAGATAGGCATCACGATAAGCGTGGGGCTTGGCTTCTAGTACAAATTATGTTCCACGGTCAGGGTTCTAGGTTGATCGGTGTGCAATATTTGCACATACAAAAAGCTCTATGTCCAGATTTCACTCGTAGCACAGCCTTAGCCCTGTTCATTGGAGCAAGGGAATGATCCTTTGTTAGCTGAGGTCTTGTCATTATACGCCCAGCGTGGCTTTGCCGCAACAGAAGTAGTAATAGTGATAGGCTCGATGCAATTTGAGCCTACAAGTCATGGTGAGAGCATACAGAAATAAAAGAATACCCTTGCACTAGGTGAGACATGTTATTTTGTGTCACAGAGGAATAACGAAACGCAAAATTCAGAGAGATCGAAGATAAAAAGTCTTATGGCAGAACTGCTGCTGTGATATTCCATAAGCACTACCCTCAGCATGTGCTTTGTGGCGTGGTTTCCACAGCTAGTGTCTGCAACCACAGCAATTACCTTATAAACGCTAGGAAGTTTTTCATCTGTAACATCATCGATTGTTCTGGCATCGAGTGGTGATCTCATCAATGATGGTTCATTATCCCACCGTTCCTCCAGCAAGCTCAACACCATTCCTGATAACACCGACGACAGCCCCCGTTTGTACTACCTCGCCTCCTCCACCACTCAACCTATATTCAACTTCCGCCAATCCATCCAGCCATGTAATCATAACTTCCGGGGGCACATTCCTCTGTGTTAACTCTTCTCCCAGTGCCGTTATGATATCTGCTAATGCAAGACCTTGTGTAGCTTTAATCGAATTTATCAAAGTAAGACAGGATGTGACGTCGGGAGTCTTGAGAATTGTGTCGAGGATCTTGTTGATGTCTCTTGGGTGGGGCGACGCTATGCATTCGTAAATTGTGGTTTCGGTAATCATATCACGTACAACATCCTTTTCTGCTATTCTTGGTGTACCTTTAATATGGAGAGGGGTACCTAGACAATCAGCATGATCAATGAGTGTTGGCATTGATACTTACTACTTGCATGACAGGCTTGTAACACGTTTAGTGCTCTTCTCATATCTCCCTTGCTTAATTTGACGAGAGCATTTGTAGCTTCCGGAGTAACCTGCACATTCTCATCCACAATGACCTTGTCAACCAGCACACGAATATCTTGTTCTTTCAAAGGGCTAAACCGAAACCTCGTGCATCGACTCAGAAGCGCAGGACTCAGTTTGTGCGTATAATTGGCAATGATACAGAATCTAGTGTTTGCAGTGTACTTTTCCATAATTCTCCTCAACGCCATCTGTGCAGTGGAAGTCATAGCATCTGCTTCATCCAGTATAATGAGCTTATAAGTCGCAATCGAAGTAGTTGTAGCAGTTGAATGCATAGTAAAAATTTGCTTCGTGCTGGCAAATGTCTTGATTTGTTCTCGCACGACATCAATTCCACGATCATCAGATGCGTTCAGTTCGAGCACCATCTGACGCATATTTTTGGCACCATATATGCGGCGTGCAAGAGCAAGGATCGTTGACGTTTTTCCCGTGCCTGGAGGTCCGTAGAGTAGAAGATGTGGTAGTCTCTAGCCATTGTGTTAGCCTAGTCTCGGCTTAGGCTTAGATTGCATACATTTGTTTCTACGAACTTGTTGATTGTTGCGAGGATATCTTGATGACCCGATACATCCTCAAGAGAATCAGGTCGATATTTCTCTACCCACGGCAGACTGTCTTCTGCCTCCACCGGCAGATTGGCTGCGCTTCTCTTTCCTTTCGAAGTATTGTTTGAATTGAACATTACACCGTTGTCATGCAATGGCGCGTCCACATCCATGTCGTCCTCGTAATCAGACATTTTGAAAATGTAGAGAGTTACAGGAGTGGTATCTTTTTGTGTTTGGGAGCGATAATTTCAAATTTTGGAAATGCAGAAATACTATTTTTTGCAGAGGTGGAAGATGTACCAGAACCCATTCCAACGCGTCAGGTCAAGAGTTTCGCGTTGAGTGTTTCTTGGCAGCACGTGAAGCTTGGCGTGGTTGACATCACCATTAATGCCTCATCTCAGGCTTAGACTTATGGAGATTTCAGCCCACGGTCTACCATCCATTAGATTAATATATTTCTATAAGGTGTGATGGACTGAAGGGAAGGACTGCTTCTTTCTGTTACAGCTGAGCTATTAATGAATGCATCTAGTCTTCTGAATACCTTGGTCTTGATTAAGTCTTTGTATTTGAGAGCCGTTCCTCCACGTCAAGTCAAGAGAAAACATACTCTCTTTGACGGAATATATAACAGCTCTTGCTAACGGATGCAGAATACAAGCACTTTTCTAGTGCCCGATTATCTCAGTATATATCACGTTTCATGAGCCACACATGCTGAGGTGTTCAAAGATGGTGGAAATATCACCGTTCTTCCAATCAGAGCAAAACTACCCTCGAGGAGTGTCCTTCCGTCCCTTCTCAACTCACTCGCCATCCTTCCCCTCGACAGATTAGCTTGATATCTCCAATCCCTCCAGTGAGAGATAGAAAAGATTTCCAGAGTCCTGCAGCAGAAGCAAAATAAAACGCAATTCATATTCGTTTTGGGGAAGATCAAGGATAGAAGCGCTCTCATAAGCCATAGCCAGTGTTATCATGCTCGCCAGCTCGAAGTAAACCTGCAACTTAAAAGCCTCAGGCCAGTTTGCTTAGAGCCTGTGATGGCGAACTTAGTAATATAGCAGGTAATGGATGTGTCATCGGTCTCGGTGGCGACTGTGCCAGTGAGAATGTAGTTGAAGTTAGCCGGGGGTTAGGTTTAAAGATCAACTGTTAGAAGGCATTGAACTTTCGAAAGAGATAATATGCCTTACCGAATACACCAAGCAGGACCTTTGGTTTTGGCTTATGTGGTGATGTTGTTCCAAACAACATGTCCAAGAGTCCATTCAACATCGTACAAACCTACAATGAGAGCGGCGTTTCAAAGCCCATTGAACATCTGGGGGCGGATTGGTAATACTTCAAAGGTCTGACGTACCTCATTCTTTGGCTCAATGGAGCTGATCCGTCATCGTTAAGCAGGCTGGTAAAGGTCTCGGCTCTCTTGCTGCTATTCCATGATTTATCAGTGGTAGGCGCAATGACGGTAGGCTCGAACTATCTGAAGTCAGCAAGGTGAAGACAAGTGTATTCTCGTGGAGGTTGAGGAGGTGGCCATGCGTATGCGAGTGATCTCAGCTTTGGTGTTAAAGATTGTAGTATATATCTTGATGTCTACATACAGAAACCTAACTGATGCAAGGAAACGCATTTTAATGAACTTGTAAAGAAGGCAAGATGTGATGGTTTGAATAGGATTTGAAGATTAGGGTTCAGCTGAGAGAGCTTGCATCAAATGGTTGATTAAGTTCTGAGAGCTTTTCTTGGTTGATGTTTACAGAGGGAATCTTCCAAGTACTTGCGTTCTTTTATCTAGGGCATTGAGGCACCATACGGTAAGCCGACTCCATATTTTCAACCGCGAAAATCACGATTTACCCAATGCTGATCACTTTTCATTTTTGCTTGTTTTGTTCACTGTAACGGTTTTCCACTGGAAAGGCGGAGGTTTATACTGTTAAATGGAGTTACTGCCAAGTGGATTAAATTTGAACAAGCGTATTTAAGGACTTGATCCATATGGGTGTGTTACTACCTTGTAATTATCGGCGCGGAGAGTTAACTTTTTCACGATTTATATTGGATTCATTCCTCCGCATTTCTCAGCACAAAAAAGATTTCACGAAAGTATCTAATGCAGATTTTGTAAGACATATACAAAATTTCCTAGTTGCATTGTGAAAGTTCTGTGTTAGTAACCTCTCAGTTTCAAAAATGGACCTTGGAATCTTGTTCACTGCTATCTGACAACACTAACTTCAAGAGATGTGGGATTGCAGTAAGTTCCTTATTCCACTAGAGCTTTCGTTATAAAAAAAAATAAGGAATACATGCAAATCTCGCCAATAACTTAATATCATTAATCTTGTAGCATTTCCGATCATCATGTAATTTGATGAGGGTCAGTCTACTAGTTTCCTTGCCATTTCTTACGAACTTCATAAGAGCCCTATACTTTATACAAGATCGTTCTAGACGAAACCTCTCAATCTAACAAACCTACTTTATTCCACCAACATAAAGAAGAAGCTTTAACCAAGGAGAAAACGTTGTGAAACGGTATCCCATCCTTTCAGGTGTTCAAAGCTTTGCTTATTTGATTGTTGGGGCTGCATAATTCTCTGTATCAACAGCAACTCACTTTGCATATCTCATCTCATGCCAGATATGTGATCATATGGAGTTTTAAGTTTGCTACAAAGCCACTGTGGCTGTTCACCCTTCCCCAGTTTTTGTTACAACTACATTTCTTGGCACTAAAATAGAACATCCAACATAGTTACAAGGCATAATAAACATTTGAAAGTCTGATTTAGCTGTTCTCTAATAATAACTCTACAATAAGCTGATGTGATGCCTCCATGACAGGGACGGAAGTGGGGCGACTCCGTATAAGAGGATCACTCAATGTACTCTGTGAGGTAGTATATAACCTAACGGTCATGAAATCTTACTGCAACAAGAAATTATCACGCCATTGATATCTTCTCAAGTAGTGCCACACCCCGACCTATGTCAATACTTTACTATAACTATTATCAGCCGTAGGATTCATATTTATACTCACAAAAGGTTGGTTCTATGCTTTCTCCATTACTTGATTGACATTATGCGAGTTACGTTTACAGGTTCGAGATAGAGTCTAGCCAGAAAGCAGGTGGCCGAAGACAACCTAAATAAAAAAAAAAATTCTAGACGGGTGTCTAGTGTCCATCCAGGCTCCAGGCTCCAGTTCTAGCTATTTTTCCAACCAGGGTGCCATGAGCATAAGCCTCTCCCATGGTCCTGGGATGAATATTTGCCGTGTCCAGGGTCCTGAGTCCAGAGTCCAGGAATATTGTTATAAGGTTGACGTGCGAGGCACAGCAATCAGATTACCAGCAGTCTTCCTCCCAGGCTCGTACACTGAGGGTCGACCACCTACAGTCATCGACTCTCCGTAGCCTCTCCGGGGTGAGGAGCAAGGGACTCCATAATTTAGTGTTCTTAGCAGACTTCTACATTGAAGTGGCTTTATGTTAGCCCTGTCGGATCTTGCTCCTCGATTTGTAGTACTTCCAACGACCTCAGATATGCCAGAATTTCGCTAAGATCTTTGACCCTCCCTTCACCCCACCAGCTTCTAGCACCTTCGATATGGGCGAGCTCAGTTTGTTGTTAATAGCTATTAAAGTTAATGAAGGGTGAAAGGGTCTAGTGACACTCATCTTGTTAAACATGAAGACAAACTCGCAAGTTTTGTCTCCCATGCAAATTTTTCTGGCTTAAGTTAATATTTGTACAGAGGAGAAAAATTAAACATTTCGTGGATCCTGATTGGCGGATCACTAACTCAGGGACGGCACTTTTGGCAGGGTAATAGCCTCGATCATATCTAGCAAGAGAAAAAGCATGCATATTCGCAGGGAAGAAGGTGCGAAATGCTTATATATGTTATAGTTTGCTTGGTATTAACTGATGATGGTCCACAATGATCTATATAATAGCTTTGCTCTTAAGAATAAGAAATTGGATTGCCGATGCCACTCCAAGCAGACTTATTAAACCTTCAATAACTCGATCAGTCACGCCAATGCTGCCTATGGGCTTAGTCGCAAGGGAAGTTATTCTTACCTTCTTGAGATTGCCCGCCAATTGCAAGGGCAATTTCTAACAACCTATGACCTGCATGGGTCTTTTTATGATTTCAACTAAATTGGGGTACGAATATCAAACGCCGTGCGGAGACACAATACCTTGAAGAATTGAGTATTACAGCATGAGCGTCACTTGTACTAGATTTACATTACCTTACGGATGCATATGCTAGGTATAATGTGGACATACTCGATCGCCTGCCATGCACTGCACATGGCACCATGGGTAAGATTTTGTGATATATAACATTCATCTTTTTATTATTTGTTAGTTACACCTAGAAAACATGGGGTATCGTGCATTATAATACTTGTACAAGTAAAACCACCCTGACATCCCTATATAAAACCTGGTCATTCCCTGTCGTCATAATGTACATGCCTCCTTTCAAGTCCCATGAATCCTATCTACGCCGTGCTATATCATCCCGGCGTGCCAACTCATCACGTCGTGCCATCTCATCCAGTCTCTGACGATAGTTTTCATCTATTCTCATGCGTCTGTCTTGTTCCGAAAGACTCTCAATTCCACCTTGACTGTACTGTTGTGGATGCATCGGCATCGGAGTGCCATGATTTTGTGGTGCTTGGGAGTAACCTTGTTGAACAACTGGGGCTGATGGGCCAGTTGCCGTGTAACGGCCATCACGACCGTCAATGCTGTTATGCCTAGATCTATGAAGTGGGTGCTGAGACGAGTATTGAGGAGGCGGAGACGCAGTATGAGTAGAAGCCTGACCAAATGCTGTCTGTCGGTGAGTGGATGCTTGATGTTGAGGTTGGGGTTGAGCTTGATAGGTGTGGCCCGCCTGAGGGGAGCCTGCTGCACCCGGCTGTGAACCTAGATGGTATTGCTGTCGAGCATAAAAGTCACGGTCTGACGATGGCGCGTGATCAAGGGGAGATGCGACTTGATGTCGGCTAGCTACTGACTGCTGTGGAGGAGGACTTGCGGAGTAGGGCGAATCTTTAAGTCTCATAGAATTTGGAGGTTGAGCAGAAGTGCGGTTGTATCCGCCTGGAAATGTATGCATTTCGCTTTGAGACGACTCACGCTGAAGCAACGGCTGCGAAGTACTTGGCTGACGCAATGGTTGAGAGTACAAAGGCGGCTGCGATTGCTGTGCCTGAGTAGAACTAGGAGGAGGACCATAGTTTCTTGATTCGTAACTATTCGGTGTGTAACTGCGAGGCTGATGAATAGAGGATGTTTGCTGATGCATAGCCTGGGGAGGCGTCTGGGCATAAGTATGATAGGATTGAGTAGGATGTTGCTGCGCAGCGACGTGAGGCAGTTGGTGCACTTGAGCTGTTTGAGATGGCGCTTGTTGTGGATGGGTTGTGTATCGGGAACCAAGCACACTATGCTGTGTTGAAGGGTTCTGTGATGGCTGCATAGAATTGCTTGACATATCACTAACACGCTGAGTAGGGGCCGATCGGGCAGGTTCGGGAGGAGAATCATCGTCGTTATTCAGCAACGACATAATATTAGATTTCTTGGTCACTGCTGGCGAAGGACGAGGCGCAGCAGCCGGTGTCACAGTAGCTGGTGGTGGCGGGTGATATTGCTCTTGACTAACTGGCGGAGCGCTCATGGGGGCTCGAAGCGGAGCTGGAGATTGAGTAGAGCTGGTCTCTGAATGGAGGGTACTATTGTCGCTAAGCAAATTTCGGAAAGGCGGATGACTACGAGAACTGTAAGGTTGTTGCGGAGGTATTGTGTGTCGAGCATCAGATGGAGCAGGCAAGGTTGCAGCCTCAACTCGACCACGAGAATGAGGGGCAGCGTGACCAGAATATGGCTCATGCTGGTACAACGGGGTTGTCAGCTCCACTTCTTGCTTGAGGGTGTATCTGTCTTGTCGCATAGCTTGTTGCGTTTTCCGTTGCTCCTGCTCCTGCTTTTCTCGCTGCTGTTCTCGTTGCACAGCCTCGTATTGGGCCTGTGCAAGAGCTGCTTGCTTTATTTGGCTATTAAGACGCTCACGCTCGTTTTGTTCCTGGATCCTAAGGGCCTCTTGTCTCTCAGCCTGCGCTTCTTGTGCTACTTGTAAGGAACGTGCAGTGACAGGATCAGGGATTGGAGAGCTGGTTTGACTATGCAAGTTACTAGCTTGTAGAGTTGGACGCTGAGGGTCAGTAGAGAAAAAGCCTCGAGGTGGTCCACGAGACATTCTAGGCTGTAGATGCTGAGATGGGTGGGATTGATGCTGTGCCTGCATTGGAGCAGTTTGCGGAGCATTCTGCACGGGCTGTTCTCGAGAAATATGCGGGCCTACCAACGAGGTTGGCATACTTGGTTGAGATGGCGTTCGTGAAAGAGGACCAGCTTGGGCTAGGGGAGCGTAGCGGGAAGCGATATTTGTTTGGATAGGCGATGCTTGATGCAATATTGAGCCTTGAGCACTAGCAGGCAAGTCTTCTAATCCTTCTATAACAGAGCCTGATCGAGGCGTCGAACGTGGTTGCTTTGGAATAACCGTGGCTGAGGCGGGTTTTGGACCAGTGGACTCTTTTCGGGCCCTTTTAGCATCTGCATCCTCTGCGATTGTCTTCCATTCGGTATTTTGACCCTGTTCTGCCCGGCGTATATAGTAGTTCTTAACCTGTTCCGATATGTTAGCTATTTGGCCTTTTGTTCCTTGACATATATCGAGCCAGTCATCAAAAAAAGTTTATATACCATAATATGTGTTTTTGATGTCATATGCTTGGCGATCGCATGCCAATCAGTACCATAATATCGTAAAAGCTCCGGAAATTCTGTCGCTTCGGGAACACTCCAATAGCTTGACGTCGGTTGAGTATGCTGCCGGTCCTGTTGATCCAAGCCCACTGGAGGAGTTGAGCCAAGACGCTCTGAATTTGGTGACATATGGGGCATTGTTTCAAAATTGGCTGGCGTAGACTTGATGGAAGTGGGGTATTGCAAACTAGGGTAATTGCTTCCGGTGCTCGGAATAGAGCCGTCGTATGTAGCCGGGAAACGATTTGTACCAGCTGAGCTACTACGACCAGAGATAGGTTGAGCAGGAGGTGAGCCAGCTGGCGGCGCGGCCGGTGTTGGAGCAGCAGCAAGAAGCTGGCTACTTTTAGATTGTTTGGAAGCCTTGCTGCCTGTAGTTTTGGGTTTTCTCTTGGTAGGAGGCGCATCGGTGGAATTTTCTGATTTCGGTGTAGCGGCTGTCTTTCGGCCTGGTGTTGGGGCCGGGCTTGCTCCAGCATCTGAAGGACTCTCAAACGGCCAGGTAGGCGCAGCGGCCCGTTTTGGGCGTCGCTTATTATCACTATTTTCAAAATCTTGGCCGTCCTCATCCTCGCGACTCACAATATCAGTGATCAATGCTCTTGATTTTGGCTTTCCACTACAAAGTATTAGCATTCAGATACAATAGTTTCAAAAACCGTAGTCTAGCTGGGATGCGGGGAACATCTTTAAGCAACTCTTTGACTTGCAATGCAATGAGCTCCTCAAACATGTCTTCCGACTCCTGCAAATCATGAGCAATTAAAGCAAGATACTTACCCTTTAGCAGTCGTAGCTCTGGTCTTCTTCATTCGCTTGGGTTGTCTTTTGAGTTTATCTTTTAGAGATGGAACTGTGCTATGCTTTATAAGATAGTAGTGCTGAATGCAAGCCTTGTAGTCACGACGTGGAATGGCTTCTGCAATTTTACCCCATTGTTTAGGATATTCGAAATACGCCTGTTCAAACAGCTCACTCTCCTCTTCGGTGAAGTTGTCAATGGCCTCCCCGAATTCCAAAATGGCAAGGGACCTCTCAAATGGCACGATTGAGCCAGTATCATTGTAAGAATGAGCATGCCATTCTGCCTCATCCCAGAACATGTCAGGTATCGTTGCTTCCTTAGCATTTGCGGTCCTCTCTCGTTGATTCTCTTCAGCTTCTCTGCGGGTACGTTCGATTACTTCTAAGAGCGTCGCATCCGAATTCTCCGTTCTCTTTGTTCGTCGCGAAACCGGCACAGGTGTAGAAGATTTAGCGGCCGCTGCCACTTCAGCTGCTGCTGCCTCGGTGGCCCTAGCAAACTTGTCTCTGCTTTTTACGCAAGCTAGATCCATCGACCTGTCCGCCCATTCTCTGTAAGCGGAATATCGTTCTGCCCATGCAGCTCTCTCTTGCGCTTGCTCTTGGTTTTTCTTAGTTCCAGTTTCCACTAGTTCTTCACAGAGAAAGTTTGGCATGAGATTATCAGGTGGAAAGGCAAGCATACGAATAACTGACGGATCCTTCCAGGGAGGTAAACCAATTGCAAATCCAAGATTACTCGGAACAGTCGGAGTCTGGATTGTTCTTCGGACCGCCTTCAATTCTCTGATGTTCGTCTGATCCATTTCTCGAATAGCTTCTAACTGCTCTAATTTTCGAAATGCCGTCTGATGATCGTCGCTATTATCGGGTAGATCCAAGATTGCTCCATGCATTGAGACCTTGTCGTTAGTGATTGGCATTGGGGCGGCTACGACAGCAGTAGACTTGTCGACGCCATTGCTCTTCGGTAGTTCTACGAGCATGGGCGGTGGCGTATCATTTATTTCTGGCAATATCGGTAAAGTCTCTGGTGGTGGCAGTGATTTTGATTCGGTTACCGTGGAGTCCTCCCTACCAGACAACTGATGATCAGTTAGTTCAGGTGCATTCGAAGAATTATTCAGTGAGGATGTCGATTCAAGTTGTTCCTTGTTGAGGACTTCCGATTGAGTCTGACTGGCAACTGCTAGTGGTGTAGGTAATTTTGGCCTTTGGGATGGGGACAGCCGGCCACTTGATGCGGTAACTTGAGTGATAGCTTGTGATGCCTCGTTTATACTCTGAGGGCTGATGTCAGTGGCGGGTTCGGGATCTGATTTAGTTGATATAGGCATAGAGACTCTGCTGGAAATTTTGGTGCCAGGACTCGTAGTCAGTGTCATGTCAGATTCAGCAGCCACTTTCTCCGAAACCGAAGCGGCAGGACACTCTATGGTCTGCAAAGATTGCATGGCGTCGTCGATATTGAGAGAGGTTTCGCTAAACGCCTGCAATCGAAATCGTGCGTTCGGTTGAAGAATATGGCGTGGTCTAAGTAGACTATTTTCAACCAAGACATGCTCATACCACTCTTGCGACCACTTCTGCTCATTACTAATTTCTGCTTTCCATGTCTCCAGTTCCTGAGGATCATCTGGAACAGGGCGATTCGCCAACTTGCCAAGCTGTTCTAAAGAAAGTGGTGTATCTTCACTGGGATCTTGAGGAATGCTGGACATTTGATCTTCAATCTTCTTTATGTCCTCCTCAAAGAAATCACCCCGGTCAATTGAATCGACCGAATCACCATCAGAGTCATATGGATCTGGTTCCGGTATTTGTCGAATTGGCTTTTCGTGTAAAGGACGCTTTCGTTTACCAATGATCGCCATGCGTTTAGTGCCAGATACTTCAGGAGTTTGCGTTACAACAGGTGAACGTTCTGCGACTGGCATGTCTACTGAGGGATCAGGTGACGTCTTTGATTTCACATCGAGATCAAGCGAAGAGGGTAAAAATTCCTTCGAAATACTAGAAGCATGAGCTTTGAGACCCGCCCATTGTTGGGAACCTGGGCTTTCTATGCCGAATTTATTGCGCATCATAGCTGGGTTATTTTCCGGCCTTTGAGCTCTAGGAGCAGTTGGAACCTTTCCAAGAGTCGTGCCCCGGAGGGCCTGGGGAACTTTTGGTTTTGGAGCAACTGGTGGCACAGGCAGAGCAGTTGAAGTTGAACCAAAAGCGGGCACTTGCGGAGGTGGAGTGGAAGACGATGGTTGCCCTCGTCTCATAAAAGCCGGATCCGGGGATGGGCCTCGAGTATGGAAATCATCATAATGGCCACTTCTGCCCCTGCCGCGACCTCCTCTAGCCCAGCCGTAGCCACGAAATGCTGAGTCGGATTGGGATCCAGCAGAGAGTGGTCCGTCTCTTGAGTCTCGTCGTGCTCGATCTATGTCAAGATTTGCTGCTATATCCCGAGATTCACGAGATCCATAGTTTGGCGACCGACCTCTTCCCTGTGGAGATGACGCTCTGCGACTGCGAAAAGTATCATTACGCTCTCTGCCCCAATCTCGATCTCGACTTCGATCATCCCGAATAGTAGGACCTCGGTCATCTCTTGAGCCTCTGTAATCCCTATCGCCTTCACGTTCTCTCTCCCGGCTTTCGTCGCGCCAATTACCTCGTCCTCGTCCTCGACTACCGCGACTGCCTCTATAATCCCCACGGAAACTCAGTGCCTTGGGACCTCGCGGTGGCTCTCGCGGCGGAAAGTCTCTTGTTGATTCGCGACCAATAGTGTCTCTCATATTATCCCGGCCCGGTGCAAACCCACCATTGTTATGTCTTGAGTCTGATATTGATCTACGTCTCTCAGCACCTCGACCTGAATCGCTGCGGTCTCTGTAATCATTTGCTCCTCCGAACTCTCGATAGCGGGGACTCCGGGATCGCGGAGAGCGACGAGACTCGCCTGAGTCATATGCTGGATTACGCGACCTAGAATTCCAAATGTCAGGTCGCAAGATAGACTCATATATTAAGAGCAACCCACATTCATGGTGCTGGGCAATGGCCCTAGACAACTCGGCAATTCGTTGATAGAATGAGATGCGCTGAGACAGAGAAAGCAGGGAGTCCACAGCAATGTTGCAAAAGTGATATGTTCAGAAACTCTGCAGGGGGCTAAGGACCTTCTCGTTGTGAATGTTCGGTGCCTGATGGAGTGTGTATCAGATCTCCCAGAATGTGAAATTCAAATAAGTAACTGCAGTAGAATTGAAAGATTATGAGTATATGCTTCCTCGCTGGCACAGGGAGGTATTGTACAGAGCGTTGTGGAAATTAGAGGTTAGCAAGAAAGATAAGGCAGTTTGAAATGGTATTCTAGCTTCAAGTTATCGAAGTTGAATGCCAAGTCTAGACTAGACCACTGGCGTGGGTGCGGCTCGTTTGTGCGCGCGGCTGTCGGGTATTACTATGCATGCTCGGTACCTCAAAAATTATCCGATTCACAACTTCTTGAAGCCGCCTACTACTCTGTTGCACTGACCGGCTCAACATCTGTCACAATCCATCCACAACAATTTTGTGCATTTTCGGAGCATCTCTGACAGTCGTCTGTATTTGTATTGGTAAGGTTCTATAACCCTTCAGCCGGAACAAAGGGATAGAAGCTGGAAATAAGAGTCAACCAGAAACACCCCAAGGAAATATTCCCGGTAGGAAGCATATCTTCTTTCCTTCTTCCCATAAGTAGCAAAGCATGACTTCTTCGGAGAATGATGCGGCGCCACCTAGCTCCGTGACAGATGCAGTCCTCGTTCAATCAAATGGCATGCCGGCAGGGTCACAAAAAGTGGAAGAATTAGATTTCAATGACTTTACTGGACGGCAGATAACAGTAGACGATCTAATTGGAGGTATGAGTCATATGGGATTCCAGGCCAGCTCAATTAGTGAAGCTATACGAATAATAAATGAAATGGTAAGGGGCAGTATGTACGATCGAGAAAAATTTCCTGACACTTTTTAGAGAGAATGGCGCGACCCAGAAACATCCGACAAGACCACGATCTTCCTAGGATATACTTCAAATCTAATCTCTTCCGGGCTGCGAGGCACTCTCCGCTACCTAGCACAGCATTCGCATATTTCAGCCATTGTGGCCACTGCTGGCGGAATAGAGGAAGATTTCATTAAATGTCTGGGCGATACCTATATGGGCTCCTTTTCTACCCCTGGTGCAGCGCTGCGCAAAGAAGGTTTGAATCGCATAGGAAACCTTATTGTGCCGAACTCGAATTACTGTCTGTTTGAAGACTGGGTTATGCCTATCCTGGACAAGATGTTAGAGGAACAAGAAGCAACAAAAGACTCTGAAGAACCCATCATTTGGACGCCGTCGAAGGTCATACACCGTCTAGGAAAGGAGATAAATGACGAGCGATCGGTGTACTATTGGTGCTATAAGAATAACATACCGGTTTTCAGCCCAGCATTGACTGATGGAAGTCTGGGCGACATGCTATACTTCCATACCTACAAGTCTTCCCCTCAACAGCTACGGATTGATATTGTAGAGGATATACGAAAGATAAATACCATCGCGGTCCGAGCAAAGCGCGCTGGGATGCTCATTCTTGGTGGGGGGCTTGTAAAACACCATATCGCGAATGCATGCCTTATGCGCAATGGCGCTGAGAGTGCAGTTTATATCAACACTGCCCAAGAGTTTGATGGGAGCGACGCTGGCGCACGACCAGATGAGGCAGTAAGCTGGGGCAAAATCAAAGCTGGCGCTGATAGTGTCAAGGTAGTTATGGCTCCATACAACTTGTATTTGTGCACTGCTAATCACTGTTTAGGTTTATGTAGAAGCAACGGCATGTTTTCCTCTCATTGTTGCAGCAACTTTTGCAAAACATCAGAATCAGCCGAAGAAAGTATAAAATTAATATGAATTCCGAGGTAATGAATAGTGCATCCGGTGAAATGACTTACATATGGCGAAGACATCAGAATAATCTATCTACCAAGATAGGGCTTGGTCCAACTCAGGCAAATATATTTATGAGATAAGTTACCGAATCATTTTAGGTAACGGCTTGGTAGCACATAACTATTGTCAGTCGCCGCAAAACCAAAGCAAAATGGCTATATCAACATCACATTCTCAATTTTTCTTTACTAACTTATACTCAACATGAAAATTGATAATCCCTAAACTTTTATTAAACCTCAGTTGAACTATCCATGACAACCCCAAAAAAGGTCAAGGTTACTCTAGCCTAGGAATTCAATACGCTCTGTAGTATAGCATCTCACCGGAGCATTCTTCTGTTAGCCATCCGCCATTGTTTCTCAATCGCCATTAACGCCCAAAGGCCCCCTAAGAATACTCATAAAAGATAGGGGTTAGGTGCTAGAAAGATAACTATCAACTCTCCATCAGCCACATTACATCTTATCACTTCATGTACTGCCTTCTTTGTGATAATATCTCTAATTGACCTAGTTACTGGTGCTCAACGTTTAAAAATCAGTGGCGATCACACCAACAAACCGGCGGATTTCATTGCGGTCTTGTCGCTTTGTCCGTCCAAAGTGGGCTCATTGGAAAATGTGTTGTCCAAATCGACTTCCATCACAGTTTGAGGAGATTTGTCATCAGCAAGATGGTCGCTGGTACAGGTGGCGTCAATTTCAGCCAGGGTTCGGTGTAACTTGGCCTTCATCCCACCGTGGGTGGAGATATCACGGTCATGCTCAGAAACCTCGTTACTATCCCCTAAGGAGGAGGGAGCACTGAGTGTGCCAGAGCTCCCGGAAAGAGTCTCGTCTGAGCTGACTTCCATAGCGGTCGATGCTCCAGCAGACCGGTCCTGGAACTGCCCACCATGCGAGAGGAACCACTGCTCTGCAGCGGCCGCTGAAGAACCCGATCCCAAACTTCCATAAACACCATTCTTGCGATGTGTCGGTTCCAGCGAATATGTTGTTTCGTAAAAATGGTGCCTTTGTCCATATCCCAATGGGTCTCTATTTGGGAACATCTTCCTCTGATAATCCTGGCAGTTAAGATGCTGCTCCTCGATTACACCACAGTCAGTGCAATAGTGAATTCCTTGGCAACTGTCTATGGCGCAGCAAGCGCAGCATGAGCCATCTGGATGCGGCGCTCTAAGGAACCAAGGAACAACACCTTCCTATGTTCTTGTCAGTTGGATAATCTTCATAATTCCTGGTTGCAAATGTCCTCAAGTGTTGGAAGGCCTTGATATATTAAACTCAAATATCTGAGGCCATCAAAGTTGGTCGTCGAGATCGAACAACACTCAAGTTGTAAGAATGGTCCTCTTTAAGCCTCATATGTTTTCACACAATGTATCAAAGCTCGCCACGTCTTAACATGCTGCATTTGGATCAGGTTTCTACGTCGCTTTTCTGCATGCAGTAAAAGCTAAAGCTAGAGACAGAACTCACAATCTTTTCACCTATTTCCATTTTGTTTCTGCTTCGCCGTTAGCGAATCAAGATCTTGGGTTGCCTGAGCAATCTGAAAGTCTCCACTTTCGATGTCTAATAGTCAAGATGCTAGACTAGACGATACGTTTGAGGTTGACGTCTGAGCGTAATCGAAGACACCATCATACCACACACACTTGCGGTCGCGCCAACCCTAGCATACAAAATGAGGGAATGCGGGAATAACTTACTCGTTATATCTAACCATCAATGCGTTCCAATAATCAATATTATTCAGCGATGCTACATGCTCAATTTGGTTATTCATATCGGATTTCGTGAAAACTGGGGATGCTCGGTATTCCCTGTGGCCAAAGAAGTTGAAACCTCCAGGTAGATTAGAACACATCTCAGTCGGCAGCATATCTTGGCCTTTTTGGTGGTAGAAAGTTGCCTTATCATCATAGCTGCTTTTTTCATTTCGCCACACAACGCTACCACTACTAGTATGGAAAGCTCGCCTACCATCCCGTGGAGCTGCATCGTCGTCCGGGTCAAAAGTGAAGCCAAGGCTGCGAATAACCTCGCCTCTGTTGGATATCTCCATAGTTAATACAAAGGAGTCAGCTCTACTATATCGACTAGATCGCACTTCTTCTCCTACTCGCGCGAGAGTGAGGCTTCTCGAGGCGGCCACCTCCTCAGACTTAACCTTGGTGGTGGGAGGTAGATCTGGTCGAAGAACTGGTGGGTGGATGTCTCTAAGTGAAGGATCCAAAAGCTCATTCTGTGTAGTATGTACGGAACGGGGGGTCACTTCGTCGACATCGTTGTTGAGAATGATTTTAAGATTCATTTTTGAAGAAGCATCCCTGGAGATGGCGTTTTCGGTTTCATCATTTGTGTTCGTGTGAACTCTCCTATCTTTCGGATTAAAGTACTGTGGGAGGACATCGCGCAATTTTGGAAGAGTTTCCTTGCCAGCCGTGGCTGTTTCCGGGTTATAATTAAAACCTGCGAGGTCTGATACTGGATCCGAGCCCTGACTAAGATTTAAAAGGGTTTGAGCAGCGTCTGCAGTGTTGGTGGCAAATCTCTCTTCGGAATTGTTGTTCTTCCTAACATTTTCGTGGATGGATGGCTCCATGTTGCGGATAAGGTCCCTTCTTTAAGAGAGGCTTCTATCCAAGGCGGAGCGTTTTCCCTCAGCTCTGCCCTGGCAATTCTTGTAAATATATTAGTGATATGTCAAACATGGGAGGGAAAAGTCTTGGTCATCTATTCCGAATGGAATAGAAAGATATTGCATAGAACGAGCATTTTAATATCCAAAACCATGGTAATTAAAAGAGTGCGGCAATAGTACGCACTCTGCCAGACCTGAAAATCACCGTCCCGAAATGTATAGGAGCATGGGGTCTTGCGATGAGAACTACATACACACAAATATCGGATTTCAGGTATCTGGAAATTAGACCTCGCCTCGCCACAAAGGTCTTAGATGCCCTGAGAGTGTTTCGTAAGTAAAACGGGTTGCTGTATTAAAGAGCGAAACAATTGACAATATAGCGATTGAAAGAGTGATGATATCGCTGATGTTCGTGAATCGTAGCAAGTTCGTGTTAAGGGATGAGATTTTAGAGTAGAAGAGAAAAATGAAAAATTTATAATGATTCATATTGCGTGCGTCAGCCAGAGTTTAGACTACTTGGTTGCTTCCGCATTTAGTGCACGCTGGATTAGCTGGTCATCTGTCGATATCAGTGTATAAGTTGGCACTATCACCTTAGGCTGGTTCCAACAATTCCTCCCCTGTGAGATTTGGTTGAGGGGATTAGATTACTTTTGGAATTGTGATAACTAGTGCTCGGTCTCCATCTGTTAGAGGCTCAAACTCTGCTGCGCCAAATAGAGATAAGACATTGGTGATAGATGGTTAGACAGACATACCGATATTTCTATTTAGTGCCCAGGCGCCGGCCATACGTTGGGATTTTTAACCTGGGCTAGAGTAATTAGGTCATTCTTCGGGCCTTGATCTCTGATAATGTTGACCGGTAGAGAACACCAGGCCCTCTCAAAATTTGATATCCGATACAAAGCAGCTTTGTCTGAGATTTGCTTTCACCCGTGACTTTTGAATGCAGTCGTCAGTTGCTGCCCTGAGATGAGGTCACTAATATAACAAGGAAGGCGCGTGGCATAGCCGCTGGATCGCTCATAACCTACTCCCTCGAACTAGAACGAGTCCGTACCTCCAAGGCGATTTGTATCTGCAGAATGTCATGGAAGACAATTAATCTTGTGGACCATAGTCGGATCATATTCTTTCTTGAATACTTGAATGAAGCGACCTTCAAGAAAGGCACACTGTGCGGTATGGTTGACAGCAATTGCTGACCAATCCATATTAGGTCATGGAGCATCGCATTCCAACATTTTCAAACATTATATACTCGACTATCTCCAGTAATCCAGCTCATTGTTGTAGAATTATATCCTCACATGGCCATCCTACAGGAAATAGGTCAGACAAATGTTGCTTCACGCATGGGCTAGCAGTGTCCCGATGGTAAGTGTTCTCCTCGAGCGATGGGTCCCTATTGCAGGACTGTGGCGATTATTGAAATGGTATCAGTTGCAGATTAAAGTTTGAAAATAGAGTCTGGTATGAATCATTGTTCTTGGACGGGTTGTCATTGGCTTCTCAACAGTTCGTAGACTGCTCTAACTGTCCACCACCAATCCAGAAGGCGTCTGACTAGGGTTGGCAAATCTCTTCAGGTAAGAGTGTGGAGGGTTGTGTAGAAATAATTTCGTAACAACGAGAGCCATGAGATCATGTTCCTTCGTTCGTCTTAGTGTGAACTTGACATATCTCGATTTCGCTGACATTAACAAATGCGAGAGGAAATAGGGGGCAGTGCCAAGTCTCGGTTAATCGGGCAAATAAGCCGAACTTACAGAAATGTTAGGGAGTGATACAGAGAAGCAAACGCTAGCTACTTGGCTCACAGGCTTCATCGTTAGAATTGAATAACGTTAGACATTTCTCCAGCTGTGCTGACTTCAGGACTTTCGAAACATTACTAGCACACTCACTCCAATTCGGTCAAGCCTAGGCGTAATCTGATGACCACTTAGTCTAACTTGGTCCTTGTCACAGGTGTATTGCAGATCCTAATAAAATTGATCGAATTTTCCATCGATTTGGCAAAGCCTGCAATCGACAACATATTAGAAGTATGGATATAGCAAGAACTTGACCCAAAACTTTGGGCTTTTCATATTATAACAGAAATGCAAGACAACAAGAACCACGTCAGAATAACAACAAAGCATAGTTCAGCTTCAAAAACATATAGAGCAGCGGTCATAAAATACAACTAGGTTCAAAATAAAGCAAACACAAAGATGGTACAACTCAACATTGTTTTCATAAAAACATGTTATCGTCGAGGCAAAATAAGCGGTCAAATCTCTTTAGAAAACTTAACGCCCTTTACGTGTCCCTAAAGACTATCGGTCCTGGCGTCAATTATATCTTCGCTTGCTATTGATTCCATTCTCCCTGCCATTGTCAACGCTTCTGCTTTGTTATTGCATTACCTTGCGGTCATGGACATGTAGCCACATTCTGGATAGCAATCGGCTAGCCTCGTGCCGCTTCCAATTATTGGCCATCCTAAACATTTTACTAGTGCTTCGATTAGGAAGGAAGATAGTACCTCTAATCCATCATCCAAAGATGATTAAAAACAGATGGACCTCCACAGATATTAAAGTGCAAGAATGGTTGAAGCCAGCGACCGAAACCTTACTAACACGAATTTAATATACCCAGAGTACGCAAAATTGCCTCGTTCTAAAACATCGACTCATAGAGCATGTGTTGTAACGGTATCCGATTCGCTTTCCTTGAGTGAGGAAATCTTTGAAGCTGGTGTTGTTTAAATTTACCTGCTTGGATTGGGAGTTATTGTTATGTTAAAGTAAGGATTCTATAAACGTACGAGCGTACGTTTATTCTGCTTTAGATAGTCACAATATTCTTTGCTCTTTGTGTTTTGTTCTCAAATTCCGAAGCAAGCATTTCTCCTTCCGAGGACATTGAGATTTGGGTTGGCTTCTCTGTGATGAGAAATTGATTTATGTTTCTCTGGATTGTTATTAGTAACTTCTTTGTTCTGGCTTTGGAGTGCTGTCTTAAATAGTAATTCATAAAGCTGCATGGTGCATGGAAGGAATGTGCTGGCTGTATGGTAAATTATGCTGTATCTATGTATACAGAGGCAGACTGGCCGATATGAGAAGACATATTCTTCAACAACGAGCAGTCAAGAATATTGGCAGGCAATATATTTCTACTTCATCGTCCTGCTTCAGTCCCTGGCGGCGCGTTTCGTATGTTTCTCAACCACTGGAGTCTCAGTTGCTCCTATGACAACTGGAGCGGTTCGGCTTTCCCAGGGTAAGGGCGCAGGTACCAGTGCAAGTGCCAGTCAATAGCTTGCTTCATATGAAGGCATAATTCTTGCGAGTTGGAAGCCGATCAACTGTCCGGTATTGAATACAAGTGATGTAAAATTATGAATCTCTCGAGGAAATGTTAGCCCTCTGCCTCCATTCGTGGACCGTGACTTATCATAAATATATATGCAGAGGCAACTCATTGATAAACTTGCCTTCATTCATATCAAGAGCTTGCAGGATGTATGCAAATATCACGATCTTTCGAAGCGTGATGATTTTGTAAGGGGCTAAATTAGAACATTGAGAATGCAACGAAGCATGCTTGAATCTCTCAACTCGTCACACAAATTTTAGCGGTTTCTTAGTGTATGTGTTATCGATACGAGATGATTGAGGACTAACTTTTGGTGGAGATTGGGGTCTAGGAAACTGAAACTTTTGAGCGTGCTACATACTTTACGTTACATACTTTACCGGGAGGAGATTAAGAACTGGAATCCAACGAAAAGGTTTGACACTCCTAGAAAAGAACCACTGCCAGAGTAAAACTTAAGGCGCAGATGATAGACAAAAATAGTTTTTGATTTTTTAATATCCTGCAAAGCATGCATGCCCAAGGGCCCGTGTCCCCAGAAGCACGGGCACATCAACTCAAAGCGGAGAGTTGGCTCTGAACTTCAATACACTTTTCGAGACTGTGCAGATTGAAGCCAAATTTAAATAAATAAGTGCACATAATTTCTTACCCAGAGCCAAACTGATGGTTCCGACACGTGATTGCCCTTATATTGCAATCTCCCAACGGATGACTAACTTTGACATGGCCAGTTCTTGAGCCATAGCCGCCAAAGGCGCTCTAGAATCGACCAGGGTATCATTTGTGGGTTGTTGTCTGAGGTCATTAGCCTTACTCAGTATGTGCAAAAGGTAGCAAAACTAAGGACCGTGATATGCAGAGAGGAGAATATTAAGGTCTGGAAGTCAATAGGTACAACCTTTCGCCATTGAAACTAGGAGGTCACTATATCAGCTTTTTGATGGTGTCTAAGATACCTCCCCATGGTTTAGACGGAAGAAGTAGTGGTTGTTCAAGGATTTCCAGTTGTTTTAGCATATTCTTAGCAACCTCCAGGGGGTAGATCTGGCATTGCAAAGGAAAATTCAAAGTTCCTGACGCGTTAATGTGGAGATTGATCATTTAGAAGCTGTATGAGCACATTATGCTTAGTCATCATGGCAAGACAGCTTCTCTCTTTCCTGATGACCTGATCACTAGCAGCTACTTGGATAGAGGAATCAAGTCTCTAGAACTTGCTTGGCCTTAAATCAGAGAGTAATAGTTAAGATTTAAGACAAGACCATACTTTCTACAACGAACTTGCAACGAAGGGTACAGAATGTGGCTCTGTAAATGGGACCCAGAGAAATACCCTGTCACTTGTTGATGCTCACAGATGCGACATGCAACAAAAGTACAATAATATCTGCAAATAAAGATCTGCTCGCCATTAGAATACATGGTTCGAGAGTCCATCGTTCAACATCACCTGGAGCCGGAGCTAGAAACGGCACAGGAGCGGAGGCGACTCATGACGTATGAAGCCACAGTCATCCGCTGCTATTCCAAAAGTAGATACCTGAGGTGCCATGTCATTCAACCATGGTGTTAATACTTCATCAATACTGTGGAGTGTTGGATCAGCATCCGAGTAATCTTGCCGCCATGGTTGATACCAAAATGCTAATGGAGGCGATGCACGGACAAAAACTTGTGACCCAGTATGTTTATCCTGAAATAAACTATTGAAGTAATCAGATGTTGTGGAATAGAATTTGGATAAGGTTGGTGATTAAGAGGCACCAAAAGAGGGAGAATCTGGGTCCTGTGGATAAGGATAACTGTGATTCTAGGTCAAGGAAGGAAAGTTTTTGTGATCCATTTTAACCACATGATCCATGATCCCCTACTGGAACCTGAAAGGTCAGAGCCACAGCGTAGTTTCACAGATTTACCCGTCGTTTCCCAAGCTCGAGGCTGGGCGACAATTAGGCACCCGTGCGTGACACTTCCGCATTATCTTCGTTACAAATTCCATGAGATAACCACTTTAACACTCTTACAAAATTTGCCACCATCCGCATGTTAACCGCAAATCACTTTGACAGCCTGGACATGGTTTTTAGCTTTCGGGAACTAAAGCAACTGTTGAGGCGTGGTCAGAAGTGCCAAGGATTTAGGCAATGATATACAACTTTTAATAGACCGGCAATAATGAAAATAAAGCTACTGGCAATAGGATTTGGTAAAGGCTGCGTAGGTTCCTAGTATTTCAGGGCCAGACGGATAGGTAAAATGCTACTTCCAGGTATATTGCGGTAAAGCATCACTCGCCAGCCAAATGATACCAGATGTAGGCGCAGAAGGATCACGGGGCTTAATAACGTGATTGGAACTCCCTACTCATATGAGAGGTCTCAAAATTGCTTCCCATAGAAGATGTTTGCGCTGAGAAAGGAATTGGCCGGATGAATTGCAGAACCGTAACTAAAGTGGTCGCCGCCGTACCAATGTACCGACAACAGCGGCAGAAACAGCAACAACAGCAACGCAAAAGAGCCAAAGAAGACTAAAAGAACAGCAATATTACCAAGACCCAGAAATCACACGTCGATGTTGACTCAACTACTCTATATTTATTATTAAATCATGAAATGGTGCATAAGTTTTATGTGAGATTGTAATTTGGAGAAGAGATAGGCAAGATATTAATATGTAAGAGGCTTGAAGAAACAGGTTACCACTGACATGGTTAGCGCAGTGTGCAGTGACTAGAACAGGTCGTGGATGGAGCGCAGCCACATACACACCCTGGAGATACAGCAAGGTTCGAGTAGACGTCAAGGAGAGCCCTAGAAGAAAGATTCCTGCCCGTCGGAAAGGAAGGATACAACCCAAGATGCTGGACCATGCATTCTTGCTGAGCAAGCCCTGCATCCCCCGAGGCCTTTGGACCAATGGCCCTTGCAAGTACCACTTAGCGCTGATAAATATCACGAGTTGAAACAGAGCATAGAGCAAAAATCGTGGCCAGAACTTTTTGACATTTTGCCGTATCTAAGCAGAGTCCTCTGCTATTGACGCCTCTATCAACTGGAACCAATACCTCCAGAACGCCTCCGCCAAAGCCAACGCCTCATAAAACTAACCTCATCATCAAATGTCATAAGTATCGTATAACACACGCCTATATGTGCCAAATATTTGGGGGCTTTGTATCCACGACTCCAATATCTCCAGGATTGTGTTTCCTCTTTTAAAAAAATGCCTCCCAGTCTAACTCTCTTCACCTTTGAGCTAATATGAGATTCAGTTCTTCCTTCGGCGCTTGCTGGGACTTCGTATCCCACCATTCACACTTTTCCGATCAACCTCCTCAACATCATTTTCTGGCGTATCGGGTGTCTCGGTGATACGGTCATTCGTACCATCCATCCCCAAATCGAAATGACTCTCTCCCAACCCTTGATCTCCATAATTGAATGCATAATCTGCGTTTGGACCAGGACTGCTTCCATTGTAGAATGCACCAGAGTCAATATATTGGTCTAGATCAAGATGCGAGGCGTCGATATTCGAACTCAGATCCCCATTGAAGTAAGAATCGCCGTTCAGGCCAGGAATTGAGCCCGATGGCGAGAGAGGGGTAACTGCGCGCTTCAGGCCGTCGATCTTATAGTCTTGCTCTCTTTGCATGCCTAGAATCTTGTCGAGCTCGTCATTACTCATTTGAAATTGATCGAGGGATGGGACGGGTGGAGGTGTGGGTGAAACGAGGGCGTTGTTGGTGCCAGGAGCGGAGGTTTGGTTGGCGATCATGTTTAACATAGTATCGCGTTGCTGCGGAGTGAGAGGCGAATTGCCGTTTGCATTTTCGTAGTGCGATAGGACTTGGTCAAACTCCATACCCTTATGATCTGATCCTGTCATCGCGTTGGTATTATTGATGAGGTCCATCATATCTTGTTGTGGAACTTCATTTTCAACCTTGATCTGAGACGAGTCTGCGGGAGAAGTGTCAAAGAGCTCCTCCACTGCACCATTTTGCGGAGTTTGAGGATTTCGGGATTGCGGGGTGGAGGTATTGGATGCGGCCTGGGCTTGATTGCTTTGAGGTGGCATTAGTAACCTTTGTTGTCTCCGGTATGGGCTAACATTTCCAGGAGGCTGCGACTGCCTGTTTTGGATATCCCCCATGTCTACAACATTACCTTGTTGTTGTGGCTGGCCACTCGGAATGCCGTTGGCAAACATATTTGCAATATCTGGAGGCACTCCACCTTGTCCATCCAGGCTACGATTGTAGACTGTTGCAAGGAATGTCAAAATAGCGTTGATGGAGCTTTCATGGCGATCGTGCAGTGATTGAAAAGCCATGGCTTGCTGGAAGAGTTGGTTGTGCTCCTTTCGTAATCGGTTGATGGCTTGTAAAATATTACTCTGTTGCTTCTGGATATCTGCGATCTCCTTATGTACCAGAGCCATCTCTCTTTTCTGGAGTGGGCCAGATTCTGGTACCGCAGAGATAGCTCTGCTTGTGCTTGGTGGATTGTTGGGATAATATGGGTTGATATCTTCAACATCTCCTTCATCATCGCTTTCCCTACCATTTTGCTGCTCCTCTTTAACATGTTTGTCCTTATTAGTGGCTCGTGGCCCCTTTCCAGTTCCACCCTTAGGTTTGTTGATAAGCCAGAGCAGGTTCGGATGTCCACGTTTGAAGAATGGGTTGTAGTATTCGCTGGGGCTCTTGTTCTTCCTCTCACTAGCCTTCATCGAGTTGTCTGACAATCCCACCCGTTTGTGAAATCCATACATGTTGAGCTGACGAACGAACGAAGCATAGTTGTTGTGCTTGAACAATTCGGGTATCAGCGTCTTAGCAAACTCATCCTCGTCCAAAACAACAAACGAATCGCCCCTATCTGACCATCGAATCAAGTCGGTATTCTTTCCGTCATCGAGAAAACTTTTATCCATTAGCAAAAGTAAATATGTACGAGGAAAGATGTACCTACCTGCTCAGCTTTTGTACAAACGGTGGGATCTGCTTCCGCTTTGCTTGCGCCTCTCTCTTAGCTACTGCAGCTTTCTCTTCCAACAATTCGATATTATCGGTCTCTTCCAATGGGGCTGCTTGATTCTGCGCATCCACAACCATATCATCCCCAAACTGGCCCCAAGATTCAACTGATTGATCGTATGGTGTCCGTTGCGTGGTCTGGATAAGCTGTCGATTCATGGGCCGCCGCGCAAGTTGCGTAGAGGTTGTAGGGGTAGAATCATATCCAGACTGGGATATTGCGACACCATTGTAATTATTATTCATATTGTTGAAAGCCGTTTGGTCGGGAGCCTGGGCCCACATCATGTAGTCTGCATTAGGCATTGTAGGGTATGCTTGATGTGTCGGCGGCCCATGGAGCACTGGCGACCCAGGAGCTTGTCGTTTGCGGGGATTGGCAGGAGGCATCTGTTCGTACACTCAACAGGGTATTTATTGGGTAGTGCGAGAAGACGTGCTGGAATGGACTTGTCCTCGCAGGCGTGAGTAGCTGAAGATATCCAGGGTTTGATCAAGGCTGACTGCAGCCTTCCTAATCGCTTCAGGCTTTCTTTTTGTGCAACAACAGCCTCGAATTGCCCTGCCTAAAATAGATGTGTGACGGCGCGCCCAGTTTGTTTGCTGCCTCTCGAAGAGGGCGATTCTGGTTTGAGCGCGAGAGTAAAAGATTGTCCAGAGTAGACTGATCGCGGTAGACTGACAACTTAAATAAAAAGGTCTCTCGAAAGAGAAAATGGCGGTCTTAGCCGGATAGTCTGAGAACCTTCTTCTTCCTGTAGTATTGTCACTTTGAAAGCGGATCGAAGGGTGGTGCAGATAATTCGTTGTTCTCAGGTCAATGCGGGGAGTCCGGAAAGCTGCAGCTGGCTACCGTTTTTTGAGATGTAAAAGTTAAATGGTTTCGTAGACGTCCAAGCCTTGCGAGGCTTTCAGTTAGGTTTCAAGTATGGTAGCGAATGGCAGATTGGTGAGAGCGATTCTGGGCTTTAGACTGCCAGCGCAGATGCTGTATCCTTTGTGGGGGTGAGTGGGTTGAGCAATAATATTTGGCATGGTTGGTATGATATGCTAACTGCATATTTAATGGCACGTCAGACTGTCGAGGTACAGAACGGATGGAGTCACGATCACCAATCAAATTGCTAGTGAGCAAGGCTATTAATAACCTTAATTTTCTTCAACTCAGCCTTGTCTGTAGCTGGTCGTTTGACGTGTCAGCAGGGAATAGCGAGACGATAAGATATCATATCCTCCAAAGTTATCCTTTTGGGACCTTCCGGATTTCATAACACGTGAGTCGATTGACACCAAAGAACTGAGATGTGAAACCTGCATTACGTGCTGCGCAATGCTATACCTTTGAGCAGCATTTTACCAATTGAAAACAATTGCCTAAATCATGTAAAGTATCAATGGAATCATCCACTCAAAGACTTCACATTTATTTGACATTTATCTTCAACAGAGGACGAACCTGGCTCCGCTGCCAAAAATTTGCCATCGCAGGCATCATGATTCTTCTCAGTTCCTGGCATGGATTCCTTCTTGTTAATATTTCTCTCCCTTGAAAACGCGTGCCAATGTCTGCAGATACAGCTACGCTACCTGGTTCGTGAATGCTATTCAGAAGACCGCATTAATAGCGATCTATTGACGGCTGCTTCTACTGCAGCCAAGTTGATCATCCTCGGGAGTCTATATGGGGAGATAAGTGCAAGCTTTTGCTTGTTCGACCTAGAAAATCCTCATTTCGCCCCTCTCCCAGCTAATGCGCTGCTCCTAGACAGCTTTTCATTTCTGGCCTGATCCCATGCTCTGCCACTGCCACCAGACTTTGCTTCCCGTTGAGCTCTTTTCTCCTCCTTCAATGTCCTAGCTTTCTCTCTGGGATCAATGACCACTAGCTCTTCGTCGGCCTTCTTTCGATAAGTTAGATCCTTGCCTAATTTATCCTCCTTGAAGCTCAGGGTGTGTGATAGCCACCCTGCATCGTCTTCATCATCATCGCTTTGCTTCTCAGCTTGCGCATCCCATTTAGAGCAAGACTGACAATTTGCGATGAAGTGTAAATCACATAGCACAGCTTCTTCGTCATCGTCATCTGCTGGGGCCTTCATTGGGGCATCTTCTAGCTGGGATGTAAACTTGGGATCTGATTTGGATGGTTCTGCTTGTGCAAGTTGTTCTCTGAAAGCAATAAGGATATCTAGCGATCTTTGATCACCGTCTCTCGAGACCCCCGGGTGACGCTTGCGGCCACGGACAGCTGTTGCTGGTATCATTGCCTCCAATGCAGACTTCTTCTTCTCCTTTACAGGGGCAAGATTGACGTTCCGCCTCATGGATGCCTTCAACGCCGCGATTTGGGCATTCGTCCGCTCAAGCAATGAAGACACCTTCTCCACTGGCTCCGGCTCTGGTGATGATGATACATTTCTCTCAACCTTCTTGGGTGGCTCAGGAACTGCCTTGGAAACCGGTTCTGGCTCGGGTGATGATTCCACAGATATTGGCTTCGCCACCTTTTTCTTTATCTCCTTCTTAGGCTGAGTTTTAGACACGGGCTCAGACTCCTCAAAATCTGCCACAATCCTCGTATCAAACTTTGCCTTCTTCATCACAGGTTCAGCCTCCTCCCCCTCCTCATCCCCAAAACTCAGGAGCTGCTTGCCAGCCTTCCTCTTCTTTTTCTTCTCGGTCTTCTTTTCCGTCGCGAGCACCAGCGCAACCCTCTCTCTTCTCACCATATCCTTGAACGGATTGACCAGCACCTCCACATTCGTAATCTTGACAGGATAAACCGGTCGCTCATTCTCACCGACCTCCATCTCTCCCATGCGCGCAACATTATATATCGTCTCGCCTTCCACCCGTCCAAAAAGCGTGTTCTTCCCCTGCAACTCGCCAGTAACACCAAGCGTAATAAAAAACTGACTGCCATTCGTGCCCTCTCCTGGAATGCCCTGCCCCTCATTCGCCATACCCAGCAGACCTCTGCGATTAAACTTCAGCCTGCTATGGAATTCATCTTTGAACCCCACGCCTGTCGGACCCTTATTCCTCCCTCTCCTCTCCTCCTCAGGCCATATGCCATGCTCCTCCCTCGACTCATTGTGCACGCCACCATCATATATTGACTCCCCACCATTCCCGGTACCGGTAGGATCGCCACCTTGGAGAATGAAGCCGGGAATTAAGCGGTGGAAGATTGTGTTGTTGTAGTAGCCATCTAGACAGTGCTGGAGGAAATTTCGACATGTGAGAGGTGTTTGCTGTGCAAAGAGCTCAAGGGAGATGTCGCCTGAGGTTGTGTGTAAAATGCAAGAGCCTGTTGGCTGGGGCTCGAGGTTATATATCTCAGACATCTCTGATGCCGCAATGAAGATTCAGAAGTTAAGGCTCGGATGAGGCTGTTGGTTTTTAATTTTTGATGCCGAATGTTTGAGGCGACAAGATGCCAAGACTAATCAGTTTAGTGGTCTGTGCACTGTGTAACCTCAACCTTCAACATGTCATTAATACGCACCTAACAGGTATATAATAGATTTCATTATTAAGTCCGTGTACCATCCTTTTTCCAACCTCAAGCCTTAAAGATTGAGTTGTCTAGAGATTAGAGATGAAACGGAGAGAGTTGCCTTATTTGTTCAAAACCGTGCAATTCGCTCGCTGGCTCCACTGGTGCCTAATTGTAGTACCTTGTCTTAACGCGCCTACTTTATTTGGAGGCTTCAACTTCTGCTGTTACGCGGAAATTATATATTTTCGATTAATCCATATAATAAGAAGACAGCCTTTGAGTTAGTTACTCTGTCAGCCGTTCTAGCTCAGGTTAATGGGTACAATAACTAATCTCAGCGCTCCTCGTCTTCCTCTGCAAGTTATGTTGGATGTGCTGTTCTTCTGCGACGTTCCTACTTGAAAGCTCTTCGCTTGGCTCATAGGTACATACGTGATCCTATCGAGATTTATCAAGTGTCCATCTGTTCTCATGCAGCTGATCTATTCTTTTCCGAAGAAGAAATCAGATTCTTCAAGCCATTGAGCACGTCTCTCTCCAATTATCACGTTGTTTGCTATGGAGTGTCGATTCTCGATGGATAAATGGCTTGCGGACGTTGGGCTTGAGAATCAGGAGGACTTTAATCCTCGCCGCTTGGGTCCATATGGTAATATTGCTGCATATGAGACGAAAGGAGACACTGTTAGAGGTTATATTCGAGTTGGCCAGGGCGCACTTTGACACCTTTCTGATATTTCCAATGCCACGACTTATCAGAGTCTAGACGCCGAAAGCCACAAGTATATCGCTCCCGTCACATGTGGGAGACCATTGTTCACAAGGCCGGAGAATAGCATCAAAACCCAGCAGTTAGAATACATCAGCAGTCTGCCTTTAGCAGGCTCTCAAGCACGAGGTTATGCAATTATGCGTGATACAATCGTAAGAGTTTTCCGCGGTCGAGTGTTTGGCGATTCGAGAGGCAAGAACTCTGGATTTCGCACAGGAATCAAATATGAATACCTCAAATCATGGCTGAATTGGTTCGTGCTAAGAGAGGGACCTCCATTCTTATCAAGGCATGGTCCAGCGAAGCAGGAAACAGAAGTTGCCTCAAGCGTATCGTGGCAGAGTGGTCTAAGAGATCGGAACACCAGGTCAGGTGTGAGAAGTCTGCTGCGGCAGAAGTTGAACAAGACCTGTAGCGAGTCTCAAGAATTCGGGAAGCCCGTTCACAATGTTACGGACCGTTATGGAAATGGTTAGTTGGTAGACCACAACTTAAGAAAGCCTATCCAGGCATTCCATATCATTTGGGTCGTTGGTTGCCGAAGGAGGAGATTAAACGTCGTTAGTAGGAGTATAGTTACTATAGCTCCTGATGTAACTTACACGCCCCCTAACCCTGTTATACATGTAGTACGATATTTCGCAGTTACATATCATTGTACTAAAGGTTAGTGGCTAGTGCCTAGTTTTTCGCCCCACCCAATCATTCTGAACACTCTTGGGTGTAATCAGAAATTTTGAGGTTCCAGCAGAATGCGAGGAATCAAGGACAATAACGGAAATAGACTCTGCTTCTGAGGAGAAAAATGTTGCAGACACTAAATTCAAGGTACTCAAGACGATTATAATAGGTTCTGGGCCTCTTCCCATCTGTCACATCACCCATGCCCTTCCTCATTCTGGCCTTCTCGAACATCTTCATCGTTGGCAGATTTTCATAATAAAATTGTGTCTTGTTTCAAGAGGATATTAATTCATCCTATCGGATCTCAATAGAGAGTTTTGTTTTCCACCGAGTGCACCTCTCATAGCCGTCATCTCTTCTTCTTTGACTCCAGCCAAAAGCTGTGCATTAGCCCACACACCCAGTATCGGCGAGTTCAATCAAACGCTAAGCTCAATGTAGCTCAATTGGGTGATTTAATCCTTCAACGGCAAAATACCAATGAGCTTCTTTGAGTTCGCAGTTCCCATAACATCCTCCGGACTCCGGCTCAATCCCGAGCTCACTTGTCCTGCAATCGCCGGCGTCTGCCCCTTAAGCTCATACTTAAAGTCGTGACCATCGTCATGTACAGGAGCAATTAGCCTGGCACCTAGAACTCCGAAATTATCAAAAAACATCAGGATTCCGGCCTGTGAGACGACAGGCTGTGGCCCGGGGGTTATGTATTCTATATTATGAATGTTGAGGGGTACCATGAATCGATTTGCCCACTTGGATGAGTCCGGCACAAGCCTTGAGATCACATAGTTACTGAAACCTGATATGGGGTAACCCTTATAATCCTCGCCGCGATCATGGCGCAATCCAGGAAGAACTACTGTCACGGCTGTGTGGCTAGTATTCGAGCCACAGTCCGTGATTAAGCCAACTAGATCGACTATGCCATCCTGATTGACATCGATCAAGTTCCAACTAACATTATAGTGCTGGGTAAAATTATGGCCGCTATTGATGTGCCATTTCTGTTCATTATGTCGACTTATCTTTAAGGTATCGTTTATGTCGATTTTTGGAACCCGCCAATCTTCGAACTCTAAGCTCGCCTTTTCTAGCTTTTGAAGATATCCGTTCGGATCAGCATGCCAAAGCTCAACGACTACATGAAGTTCTCCCCCATGTAAAAATGAGTATATGGAAACTATACATTGAGACGAACTGCTTTGAAGAAGGGGGTGAGTAAGCAGAGCATTTGGAGGACGCAACAATGCACTGCTCCCTGGTACTGTGGTTGTTGCCTCGATGTCATATCTGAGAGTCATGCCTTCGTCTCTTCTCTTAGCGCCTACTTGCCAGGCCCCGAAAAACCAAAATGTTTTCTGCTTGATAGCATCGAATCCTAGTGCCAAGAACGCACTCACATTTTGATTATGTTTATAATATGATTTGACGGGGCCCACAGACGCTGACCATGGAGGGCCATCAAGTGTGATCATGTGGCTTACAAAGGTATCAATATATTAATCGCTCAAGAAACAAATTGCCGCTTACCTAATTTGTCCTCCAACTGGAAAAGTGTTAATCTGACTAGCAAGGGGACTATAACTTAATGGTTCGAATCCCCGGTATGGTGAAATAGCGTACATATCAATAGCATGTCTATCACGTCCGTTGCAGGTGTATGTAAATAATGCCCACTGATCGCTGCCACGCGCAAACTGACCTATGACCTGAAAAATAACCGGGTCAGCATCAACGATCCCGGAGAGAAAGCCGAAACCTAAAGTACTTTTATTGGGGATTCTTCTTAGTTACTTACCGATTCGCCCATACTGCCTACTTGGCTGTTGACATTCTTGAAGTCAGGCCTAACATCTTCAATATCGTCCTGGACTAAACGAATCGAGAGATTCGGTAAGACTGAAAGGATAACATGACGGCGAGCAAAGCCACTAGGGCTTCCCCTGACAGACCCAACGAGAATTACAACAGTAGGAGTAGGGTTGAGAACAGATGCCCAAGTCGTTTTCAGGTGTGATGGTTGGAGGCACAAAACAGTCTGTGCGAGCATCGTCCACGGTTCGCCACCTCTTGACCCATATATATTAACAATTATTTCAGTTTCGTGCCCTTTCCTCACATGAATTATTCTTCTAGACGATCGAAATTCCTTAGTATATGGGTGAAGGTTCTGATTTTCGTCAGAATATTTGACGGAGTTCAGTATACGGGCCCACGACCCGTGACCAAGCTCTTTGCCAAGACTACTTCTGTTATATTTTGTGTAATCGTAAGAATTTCTATCATCGATTTTGGTGCGAAAGTATATGTGGTCTGGATCAGACTTGTTGTGCCTGAAAAGAGGTGCAAAATTGCGGTATCCATTGCTGATATCCTCGTCAATTCGAGGGATCTGTGCAACGATCAGCAGGCTTTACATGAAGGACCCTGATAAGTATACTAATTTTAATGCCTCGTAATCATTAGGGGGAGGCCGAAGCCCTGTATGGAATGTTGAATAGACTTCATCAATTCCTGCTTGGCCTGTAGCAGATGGTCAGCCACATGGAGCGAGGGATTCTCCAATGATCTTAAATGCTGATATTCAGAAACTTTGAAGTACTGAGACGCTGCCAATGCGTAGAGCCCGATTCTTCAAGTGGATACCGAATCGAGAATCACAATTTGTAGTAGTGCTATGACAAACAGGGGGATCCGGCACTTACAGGCTTTCACATTTTGATCGAATTGGATCAGGCTCTTAGCGCTGAATAGCTCCTTATCTCCATAAAGTGCCCATTCGTCGCCCATGTGATTTCGAACCCATAGTCCATTTGCGTTATCCTCTTCGTGTTGCCGATGGAGACAAATGTCTGCGGGGAATACAGAAGACGGTGTTGCGAAAGAAGGAGTTGCTGCCAATATCCCGGTATTATGGAACAGCCTCCGACGCGTGCGAAGATGGCCGGCCGCAAACATATCAGTCAGGTAATGTTGCGCGAATGCCTCAAGGAAATACGCCTTCTTAAGAAGGCGATTATCAAACGTCCGATGGGCTATAGCAGCCTGTTCCAATGCGGCAGTATGTCCGGCTTTATACGATTTTATAGCATCCTAAAATATATTAGAGAGCAATTAAAATTATTTCAGAAGGAAACCGGACATACGACGTTGAAATGATCCCAGTTACAGAACAATACTTGTGGATAGCCAATAGCTGTGCAAACTGTGAAGGTGAGAGCATGTTTCAGTACAAATTCGCCTGAAGAATATACCTTCTCGAACATTAGTGTGATGACGCTCGAGTAACTTAGGATTGCTCACCTGTGCTGCGTCTTCCCCATGTACAACCCTCTCCTCAACTTCTCTTCGTTCAGCATGTAAGAGTGCAAGCGCACAAGCAAGATAACCTGGAGCACTGATATTGTGACTCCCTGGAAGGGCCAGATTATTAGTGTTGTTAGCGAGCGATGCCGCGATTTTCTTGAAAAGAGCAACGCTTCGTTGAGGATCCTCATCGTAATGGTCACTGATTTGTTCTAAGCATTGGGTGCAAGGAGGAGTTTCGCATCCAAAATTTCCGTAAAAGTCCCCAGCAAGAGCGGTGATGTCGCCGAAAGAGAGGAGGAAACCATCGGCATTAAACTTGAAGTCTGCACCAGATATGTTGAAGGTGGGCCATGGTATGGTGACATTATTGCCAAGGGCAGCCTGAGAATAGAGTCAACACGAGGCAAGTGAATGATTTCAGGTGGTAAGTGGCCTACATGTTCCAGCGCTTCGTAAGTAGTATGGGCAAACGCGCCTCCAGCAAAGAAATGCCACAAAGCCAGTACGAGCAAGTAGCGCAACATCTTGTTTACCATTATATTAATAAGGAACTGAGCGTAAGTCTGAAGAGCTGTAGAGATATCAGTATAGATCGGCTTTTGGATGAGTGTCAACAGATGTGGCCAACTTACCAGCTTCAAAAGAATTCTGCATATGATAACAACAGCAATAGTAGCCGATATACAGTACTGGAATTTAATGGAGTGTGACGCAGTCAAAAAATGGAAGGTTGAAGCATACTTGCGAAAAATTGATCAAAGTCAGAGACAATCTCTATGGAAGGCACGAAAGGCCTACACATATCGTGACTTACTAGGTCAAGCAATCTCTGAACACTCTCTGTCCTGCCTCCTGCCTTGAGAGAGCAAAGCCATTCATTCTGATTGAAGAACACGCTAATTTCTGAATTATAGTTAGAACAGACAGTTTGGGCCTTCTAGAAAACAGAAAGATATAGAAAATAAGATAGCTAGAATAAGAAAATTGATCCTCGATGCTCAAATCATATATGGATACTAGAAAAGTGGCTAGCTCGAACACATCCTGGAGGATCTCAACTCTCGAAAGCAAATTTGCAGATCAGCCATGATAGAGACCGAAGAGGGAGAAGGGGAGAAGATGGGAGTAAATTCGACTACTCTTCATCTCAGGTTCTAAGCATTTAATCGGGCTTCCAGTTCCCCCAACCGCGGCTAGTCGTTAGTTTTGTTGCACAGCGCGGAATATGACCATTCGTACTCATTTGTAACACCAAACATCGCCATAAGTCGCACATGAAATTCGAGAACGAACCAATGAATCCTCTGGCAATAGGAGATCCTAATATTTGTCGCATATCGCTTTAGACGTGTGAATCGCTTCCTCTGTTAAGTACCTCGGCCTAGACTCTATCGAATATGGCCTCTCAGGCAGCAATACATTTAAACCCCACCATCCATCTACCAACGATGTTTCCCGAGGCCTTTCCTCACATTTTTGGTTTGCATGACGCAAAAGAAAAGAGGACGAGCGAATATTCTCGGCCAGACACCTGATGCCTGCTTAACTCCGCTAGCATATCTCAACAACGTGTTCCGTTATTATTTGGGGGCCCAACGTTACGATGCTTCCTAGACGGCAACTTCCACGAACAAAGCCATGCACCTACCAATAAACCATCTCCAAAACCTCATTTTACAATTTTTTGTTGCGCATCGCAAAAAGGTGAGTGAATATCTGACCAAAAATCTCGCACATCCGTACCCCAGTCCCCGCTTCATCCATTCATCTCGTCTCTTCGGCTCCCCCGCAATCCTTGGCTGACATCAGAAATGCTCACCTGCTCACCAATGAACATGTCTCAGAAAACAGTTGTCGAATTAATGTTGCACATTGTAGGTAGTCAGGCATTGAATCTTTTTTGTTGACTCCCCAAGAAGGCCCAACTAAGCTAAGTCGTGTCCTGAGCATAAAAATCCCTCATCACAGTGAAAAACACCCTGCAGAGAGTATGGATGCGCATGGGTCAAAAGTGCATGAGTCGAGAATAACTCATCCTAGCAATGGTACGCGCCAAACTGGTAGAGTCTCTAATGGTCAACTAAGATACTCAAAACATGGTTAGGATTCCCCTAGATCGAAAAGAGAGGACACATGAGCCTCAGGGACAAAAACTTCACCCTAAGAACGAAGATGCTCAAGGGAAATCTCGATGGGTTTCATGACTTGCACGCCGCCCACGGTAATCGGTGCCCTTTGCATCCTAACCCATACATATATGATAACCAAAACTATCCTGATCCCTTAGGCCAGGCCTACATACCCCATGCAGGAGCCGTGCCGGCTCAAGAACCGAGGCTTATTTTTGAGGAGATGTGTATTGAGTTTTGAATAGTAGAAAGCGAACTGATCATGTTTTGATGATTAAGGTAAGATATTGGTCGAGACGAAAAGGCGAGGCGGGCAACGAGAATCAAGGACTTTTTTTTAGGTTCCCAGCTAGCCTAGCTTGTGGGTGGTTGAAAAAAATGGCAAGATCAAAATGACGGAGGCGAACTTGCAAGATAGTGTCATTTTCTATCTGACCTTCATTTAGTCCTGCGCCTTCCGCGGTTGCTTGCCCTTGAGAATGCAAGATTGGAGAAAGATAGTAATCCTGAAGCAGAAAGCCGACATATTTCATTCCATACCCACCTTTTGAGATGGTAGCCCAGCAGAACACAACAGAGGCTGTTATTTTCCATAATGTACCTTATTGATACTTCTTACATCTATCAGTGTGCTTTATATATCATACATACAATAACAAGCTGTTATCATGATAGCCATGAGGTATGGAGTGATTCAGTCCTGCTATCTCCAAATATCCCCGCTGACCCCAATAATGGTAGACTTACACTTGAGCCGAGGCTCCCTGACCGTCCACATTGGCCCCATGAAAACCGGAACATTACCATATATCATCATCGTAAAAACTTCGATTACCACGCATACCCATCATCTGCATCATCGTCGCCATTCCAGTCTCCATCACCAGGCGCTTCTTCATCCAAGAAATCAGCTTCTGTGACTACATTCTCTGTGGGCCTTAGATTGTCAATTCGGACCTTGACTATCTCGCACATGCCTTGAATGAATTCTTTCGCCTTCCCTTGGCTCTTCAATTTTTGCACTAGTGGAATATCATCGGAATCCTCGCCTGTAGAAGAACTTTCTGGAGGAGTATCAGCGCCATCTCTTCCGGCCGTCATTTGTAGAGTCGCTAGCTCCCGTGCCATCCGATTCTGTCGTTTTCTCTCACGATCAGATGTTTCTTGCTGAGTATGAAGTTCTGCTTCATCATCTGAGGAATCGTCAGGGCTCTCAGCATATTTGCCTGTTTGCGCTTGGCGAGTAGTCGTTCGTGCGGAACGTCGTGAACTAGATGCTCCGAGGAGTTGCTTATTGACGAGTGAAGTTCTCACAGGAAGGGAAAGCGCTACTGATGCATTTTCAGTTGTCGGTAAAGACGCTTTCGACACTAAGCCGGGATTTGTGTACTGTTCATCGAAACTATGGGCGTTTTTCAACATAACTTGGGTCTTCGGTGGCAAGGGAGGCGGCTGCAAAGATACAATCGGTTTGGGTGGAGCAGAAACCCTCTTGAACACGCGATCAAGAGAGCCAATCCATTTATCTCGGAAAGAAGCTCGATCCCGCCATGCAATATTCAATATCGCCTGGATTGTGAGGTAGCGAAGGTCAAGTAGACTTGATGCACTGTCAAGAATGCTTTGGAAAAACATCTCAGCGGCTTCAGTATCCCAGTGGCGCAATTGAATTAACTCAATGGTTTGTAGTGTTGATGGCCAGACAGGAATCTGATCAGGCAACAATAATTTGTCGTACTCTGGTTTCGAGTCGCTGTAGAAAGAGTGTACATTGTAGTAAGTCAAATTGACCCGAAGAACCTTTAGCTTAGGACACGCGCTACCTAACGATGGGAGAAATGACAGGCTTAGTGATATGTTGTGGTTAAGAGTTAGACATCGTAGCTGGCTCCCGTGCGTCAAAAGAAATGATGTAAGATCTTCTGAAGTAACCTCCCAGCAGTTGATGAGCTCAAGGTTTCGAAGACTTGTGGGAAGCAGCGGCAACAAAGTAGAATTGACAAGTGTTGACGACTCAAAGATCAGATGCTCCAGGTTGGCAAGAACTGATAAAGAATGTGCCAACATCTCCTCATGTTTTGGAGGATCCTCAGCTCCTTTCTTGATTTCTGGAATTTGGAAATTGACAAATGCTATCTTTCGAAGACTAGAAAACGAGGGCTTGAGGTGTACCTCCAGTAAGGATTCAATCGGATGCTGCTTCCCAGCCAACCTGGAGGACCACCGCCAGCTTCTCAATTTGCAAACATTAGTTTTATCACCACGGGTGGCATCCGCATCCGGATCGACGAACTCTAATGCCTCGAACAACGCATCTGGATAGCTCCACTTAATAGGTGCTTCAAGTTCCCTATATGGAGACATGTCCATTTGGTGATAAAATTCCAGATCCACCAATCTAGGTAGATCTTTCACCAAGCTAAACAGATCAAGTTGGCCACGCCCCTGTAAACTATAGGCAGCAACCTGTCCAACATCAATCCTAAGTGACTGAACTTTCTGTCTATACTTGAATGCCAACATCGTAGGGTCCGTCATCAACAAATCGACCAACATGTGTGCCTTATCCATTGGGACAAGAGGTGGCGTTTGATATAAGATCGTGAACGCAGGCTCCGCAAATGCCTTGCATAAGCGTGCTATTTTGAGTAACCATCTGGCAGAAGGAAGAGATTGAAATGTCCTATCGTCGTAAAGCGGATATGTAGCGTAACGGAAGATATCGACAAGGATCTGGTATGGGAGATTATGCCATGGCGGAACAGTACTGGAGGTTTGGATTATATCTTCGAATCGCTTAGTGGGTATCTTTCGAGGAGATCTGTCTGATTGTCTGCGCTTTTTCAGAGCAGGCGCATCTTTGCTCGAGTTGATGGATGATGAGTGTCCGTGGCGCCTCTTATGTTGATGCAAACGAGGAGATTGGGCTTGAAGGTTTCTACCTCTGCGTGAGTGGTTAGGAGAGTTGGCCAATCTATCATCGTCTGCCTCTTCGGCAAAATCCTCGTCTTCGTCAGTATCTGGCTCTGCGTAGGATATGGTAGGTTTGGATCGAGTCGTGCGAGGTTGTGTATAATTGCGCAAGGCCCTCCGTCGTCCAACCACGGAAGCCATATTGACCGGTACCATTCGCCAATAAAATTGGCACTATTACGATGACTATGGCCTGCTGGAGAAGCTCGAGTAATTCCAGTAGATGCGATCATGAGAAGATGGCGTTGAAGGTCAGAAAGAGCAGGTTGAATATATAGTTTTGGAGGGGGGATAAGATTCCGAGAATGATGCACTCGAGTCCACTTTGCGCCAAGACCATACAAGGATTAGCCGCCTAGCGTATGTCGCCTAGTCACGTGATAAATTCTTGGCTTGGCTGCAACATAACATAAATAAAACTCCCAAGCAAACTTAACTTATTTCCAATGCCTCGATGCAGACAGCAACGGCAACTCTCTAATGGCTGAGCGTCAATAAATCAGACAAGAGGCACTGTCTGACTTCCTTCCTTTGAATTCGTTTCTTCCCACGCTCCTTTACATTTTCTTTCCTCATCATATGCATGTTGCTTCACCAACCTCCTCCTTGCGACGCGTAAGAAGGTGATTCTAGCATAATATCTTTCGCACCGCACTATATGTGTCTTATACGTTATCCAACTCTGCTTCAACACTCCGTATCACAGCGGATATCACCTCTCAACCTTGCTGTCTTTTTATGGAACCTACGGCCACTTGCAGGCTAGAGCCTTTGAACTATGAGCGATGTCATTCGCGTCTCATAAAGGCGAGGGGGAAGCAGCTTTTCAAAGATTTATCTCTCTGCGGCGACACAATCAATCGTTTCTGCAAAGGAATGTTCTTAAGGTCGTGAAATCTCTGACCATGGGAACTACCATATCAACATTGACTACCAGTAACGCGGCGGGGCCGAAGGCATCTGAAGATAACGGAACCTGGTCTGATGCGTTAGATGAAGAGGACGATGATGACGAACCTCGGCCTGCAAAGCGGATGAAAATGAGTGCTATGGATCGACTTCCTAGCGAATCTCCAAGACGCAAACCATTTGGTCATGTGATGAATGAGAGTCGCAATCGTCGTCAAGCACTAGCAGGAAAGTTTCAAGCAGTCAAGCCAGCTTCGTTCTACGGAAAATGCACACCCGGGAACCGTGCGCCAAAGTCTCCCGGTACAGAATCAAAATCCAGCCAAAGGCGTGGCAGTATAATCAGTACCATATTCACTCCTGTAAAAGATTTCAGAAAAGGCTTACGAATCAATGTTGCTAGCATTGATCTGGACACGCCAAATGGGGTGGAATCGTCAAATTTCATGAAAGGGAGAAAACAGTTTGATATCAAATGTGTATGCCAAATTGCAATACATTTCCAAAATCAGACTCCTCCTGGCATGCAGCCAGACACGACGGAAGTGTATAAAAGGACCAAACAATGTGTTTTACGAACTAGGTTCGTTGATGGTCAGACTGGAAACGTGGAGAGGAAACTTGTATCTCTGGACCCATTCTTCATTGAAGCTGAAGAGATATATATAAACCGGAGGAAAATTTTTCCGTCTGGAGAGATTCAAAGAAGCTTTGAGCTTGCAGACAAGTACTACGTTATAGTAAGATTAGAAGCCGAAGGCACTCAGAGAGACTGGCCGCCATTCGACATCCCGGTATCTGCAGAGGAGGATGGAGAACGAGTAGGCTACATGATAGAGCCGGGAACAGTTACAGATCTTGTCAACAGCGGCACGGCTGATAAATCAGAATTACACCTCTACTGTCAGGCAAAGGGAATATTGAACCCAGACCAGCAGAACAGTTTTTCTAACATCAAACTTTGCTGGGGAATGGCGCAGCAGACGATGAGGAACAAAGCAGAGGGCATGATTTACAGCTTACGGATGTCAGTGTCATGGTCGCTGCCCTGTCAGCTGACGAAGTTAGTAGCGAGGGAAGAGGAGTCTCAAGTAGAGCCACATGCTATTGGCATTGCCCACACACCAACTAGCCAAAATGACTTGTTTCTCTCACCAAGTAAAGGCAGTGGACTCCCCAAAGGAGTCGACACTGCAAATCATGCAGTTGAGAGTCGGGGCCAGAGGAACCGGTCATCGAAGCCCTCTACATACAACTTGAAGGTTCTTAGTGCGCAGGCTCAAGGTAAATCGCCAAGGAAAAGCACCGTAAAGGTCAGAGATTCTACAGAGGTCAGTGTAACTTATGAGTTTGGAAGACCAGACGCGACAGACTATGGCGTGAAGAGCAAAACCACAGTCTCAGGATTGTTATGCCCATTCTGTAGTCGTGAACAAAGCCTCCTCGACAATTTGAGGCTACATCTTCTGACACACCACGATAAATTCAAGTTCACGCTTCGTAATGCAGACCCCTTAAAGCCTCGATTTTCCATCGAGGTAGTTCCGAGTGTGTTCAACATGAATTATGAGCTACAACGCACTTTCCAGCTCGGGCGTCCACAATCTCTTTTCAATCTTGAAAAATTCCTAAATAGAGACGAAAGCTGGGTTAAGGCGCGGTATGGACCGCTGAATGGCCAATTACCCGATAACATCATGAGCAGGTTGGGCATTCATGAGTCGTCGCAATCAACTTCTCCAAGGGGATCGCGTCAAAGCTCACCAAATACGTCCAACTACACAGAAATGGACTGCGACAGTGGGTTCGGGCATTCCATGAAACCACGCCAAACCTTTTTGGTCCCGAAGACAGCCAAGCCACTCTATGATACAATCTCAAAACGCATTCTAGAGCCTGGCGAAGAAGTCCCGAGTAGTGACGATGAAAAGGATGAGGGTTGGCTGCATCAAAAGCACCGGGACATCGTCCTTGATCATTCAGATGTACCGGACGATGAGAAGGATTATATCTTACGATGGAATCCGTTTATCATGAATGCTCAACTCACAAGTGAGAATCTACCGGAGGCAGTCCTAGCTTTCGTAGCGCAGAACGTGGATTGGTTTCCTAAGAGAAAAAGCCGAAAATGGGAGTTTAGTACCCACATTGAGACGTTTGTCATGCGAGGAGTGCTGGAGCAAGAACACTATACAAAGGCGATAGAGATGATAAGGCGAGCCGAGAAAGCAGTAATGGAGAAAAGGGGTGACGATGTCGATATGGTCTTAGATCCAGCAGGGGGCGAGCAAGAGCCTGCTAAGTTGAGAGGTTTATTTGACTGCGTTTGTGCCAAGCATACAGAGCCTCCAGACCGCGTTATCTGCCAAGGAGCTGTGAGTCACATTCTTGATGTAGCATTTTCAGATACTAATTGTGTGCTAGGAGTGTACAGAGAGGTTCTATCACCGCAAATGCGCAGCGGAATCTGGAAGGTCCATTAAGGCCCCCTGGATCTGCAATAACTGCATAGCTTGAGTCTTCAAGGAGATAGCATAGCATGGAGTTTGGAAGATCACCGAGAAACAACCCTATAATGTATATATGATTGTTAACCATGGCTTTATCTATCCCAATCAATGGAAAGGATTGATGCTAATAGTGCCCCAAAAAAAACTCAAAATTAAGTCTGAAATGTTGGAAGCTTCCTAGCATAGTGAGACAGACGTCTGCTAAAAATCAAGAATTGATGGTTATATCCTAATTACGATGTAAGCGGCCCTAATATCAAACAATAGGACAGTATTTAGTATTTAGCCTATAAAGCAAAAGGAGCGTCGTTCACGTGATTGAGCCGATATCCTACATGTTTTGTGATTGGTAGCCCTATGAGCCGTTTCACAATGCTTACTCGATGGTTCTAGCAGCAGAGCGTTGGCAGAGGTGATGGCACGGATCTCATGTTTGGGATGCATTGTAGCAGCCTTGTTTGGATGTTCAACTTTTAATATCACTAACGCAGGGCCAATCTGTGGAGCCTCCTAACCCAAGCCTGCCTTAGGTCATCTGAAGAATGCATACTCCCTTTCAGAGTAGATAACAAAAAGGGTAAGGTAGATAGAAGAAGAAGAAGAAGTAAAGCAAACTTTAGAAACTTTTATTCCTATTCCTATTCCTATTCCTGTTCCTCTTGTAGGCTACGGAACCCGAACGCGACTAAGGTAAGCAAGCGACGGACCCAGATTGAATCTTGGCTCTTGGCCAGTACAGACACATCCCAGCCCAGCCACATGAGATCAAGTCTCTCTACTTACCGCACCAGCATCGCGATCCTCCAACGACGACAATACTACCGCGGGGCAGTTTGATGCGGCTACACTACGAGTCAAATCGGATTGCGCGTGCTTCTATGAAGTTGCGCGAGGTTCGAGACGTGGAGGACGGACTTGCGACAATGAATACACCCTGATTAAGGAATATAGCTATCGATTCTATTATTCCACTCCATTCCATAAACTATTGTACGCTACTTGGGACCTCGAGCATTGTGTACAATCATACTCCACGTTCGTTACTCAAGAGTACGGCTCCGATTTCTTATTTCTTTCTTGCTCAAAGTCCCGCGACAAAACAACCCTCCCAACTGAAGCTAGCAATTCATTCTTTCAGCTAACAACAAAGCAGCCACGAGGTCATGGAGCCTAAAAAGCCGAAATCACGAGCTCCAGTATCTGCGTCTGGCCTACTTTCCACCGACAAGGAAATTAATGTCCTTCGTGACAAAATCTTACCCTATGTACAATTCTACCCCAGGTTTGATAAGACCTTTGCTAATACCACTCCGCAGACTCCTCACAGTCTATCCGTCCCCACAGAATACCCTTTCCCTGAACCAGCATACGACCATTATAAGGCCTCCCTCTTTAACGAATATGAGGAATCGAAGTTGCAATACATGACCCTACAATCCAACGCAGATCGAGGAATCGCTATTGCACAGGGAAACTGGGAAGAGATTATCAAATCGAATTCACCAGTCAGTGCTGGATCCCAGACAGGAACATCTACGCCGAATGCCACACGAGACTCGAAGACCCCCAAAGTCAAGCTATCTATTGCAGACTATAAAAATTTCAAGACCAGCGGCGTCAAGCCGTCACCAAAGCCATCCACCTCAACAACAGAAACGAAAACCGGAAACGGGACAGCAGACAGGAATTCTATGCATTCAAGGAATACAAGTGCAGTTTCTATTACAACACCTATGTCTCGTGTTTCGTCTACGGAAGGAGGAGAGTTGAGAGCCAATGGCATTGGTGGAAGCGCTAAGTCTCACAAGACTGAGCAATTCTCTTCTAAAGAAGAGAGGTAAACCTGCTACTCTTTCCTACTTCTTTCCAAGCTAACATGTGTTTTTCAGATCAGCTGTTCCCCGCTCAGTTCCTTCCTCAGCAAAAGACACTGAGAGATCTCGTACAATGCTCAATGGCAACATAAAAGGGGATATTCTTGAGTCTAAGGATTCTAGTCATGATTCACGACTAGGACTTTTGGATTTGAGTAAACGTCACGCTCATGTGCGATCACCTCAGAACAACCTCCCAAAACGACCGTCAGATTCTACCGAGGGCTCTCGTCCTGAAAAGCGTGCCAAGGTAGAACATCCTGAGTCGCGAACGACGTTTGCTTCACGGGGACCAGATGTATCTGAAGCCAGACCACATTCTTCAAAAGTAACTCAGCCTGTATCCTCCCAGGCACCTCCTTTACCCAAAAAGACCGTTCTTACAACACGGCCAATAGACACCAAGGTACCAAAGCAGTCGGGCTCAGAGAAAGCACTGGACCACCTTCCAACACTTCTCTCACCCTTACCAGCGGATCTCATCGCGCCATCTCAATCTTCCGTTGCCACTTTAAAAAAATCAGGGGGAGATAAAAGTTCATCCGCAAAAACACCTTCTGAAAAGTCAAAGAATGCTAGTGGAGATACAATCGTTGTCAAACAACCAAAAAATTCGCGCCCGGCAACAACGTCTTCTCCTCTTTCCACATCTCCAAAATCATCACCTCCTTTCGTACTTCCACGTATGCTTTCACCGGGCCTTCCAGATATTGTAGAAGCCGAGCTAAGCAGGTTACAAAATAAGTCTGCTGCTTTAAATACAGTAGAGGCCCGGTATGAGAAAGCTCGTCAACCAGGCGCACCGGGCGTTCCTCAAAAGCGTCCTAAAATCGGTCACCCTCCAAAAAAGGCACAAGGGGAGTCTAGTGCTACATCTAAAAAGCCTACAGTTCCTGAGAAGGAATCACTTATTGTGAAGATCAAGTATAAGAGGAGGCTGAGGACTGATATTGAGCGTATTTTGCGCTTAAGGCCAAGCCCAACAGACGACTTCAAAGCGATGGAGAGAAAGAGACTGGAGGCACAAAGAGCTAGAGCAGCGCCTGTCTATGACGATTCAGAGTCAGAAGATGAGTTGCCTATTGCCAAGAACCGAGCCGGGAAAGCACCAGCGGGTTCGGTAGCCAGAAAGCGTGTAGCTCAGACTAGAGAGGATTCTGATGACTCCGATTATGGCGGCGTGTCACTGCCTGTGCCACCGAAACGCAATACCAACGTAACTGTTAATGATACCTCGAGGAAACGCCCAGCGGGTTCCTCAGGTCGTGCAGATTTAGCACCTAGACGTACTAAAGCCTCTGAAAGTATCAACCCTGACTCGAAAGCATCAATATCGCTTGCTCCAGGCTTCAGATCCCCTCCGACCACGAGCACGAGTTCTGCAAAAGAAAAGGCATTGCTTTCCACTCCAAAGCGGAGTGAAGTTGCGAAGAAAGGTGTTGCCATGAGCAAGGTCATGTCGAACGATGGCCATGCCAGAACACCACAAACAGGTGTTACAAGCACTCCAGCTTCATCGGAGAAGCCCAGGACTAATGGCTTTCGGTCAGTCGATCAAGCACAAGCGGAGTATTTTCATCGTCAGAATACGCTGTTCTTTCCGATCGGCACTCGTCTTAAGCGGCAGTTACAAAGTACAATCAACGAAGGAGTAAGTGAATTTGATAGTCCTTCACACTACCCGCTTCTAATAAGTTCCAATAACTGACCAGTTATCTACAGCCCACTGTTTCGGATGAGAATCGCAAGAAAAGTGTAATGAAAGGAGTAGAGGGCGTAATGGCGTACATGGTGGCATTTTACTTTCGTTCCCAGACCGATGTGATCCACCGTCGTCCAGCTGAACCAAATACTTGGAAAGATCTTTTCCCTATTTGGCACTTCGTCACAAGCAATGGTTCTCAGTTCGTAGAACTTCGGGCCCTTTGCAATAATCTTGGCGCTGTGGCAAGAGAGCAGATGAGTAAGCTGTATCTGGATCAGACACCGGAATCACGAGACTACGATCAAATGACGAGCTGTTTGAGAGATAGAGATAAACTGTGGTCAAAGGCGAAAGAAGGGGATGCTGCTCTCAGTAAGTTATATTCGAAGGGCACAGGCAGCAGCATTCTCGGCCCATGGACCGGCGTCCTTGATGCTGTCGCATTTGGAGTTACCACACTAGAAGCATATGCCAAGGCTCAAGGTTTTGCATGGACAGGCGAGGAATGCCTCAAGAATATCTCTGCCACGCCTCCATCCAAGCATGGCCCATCGTCTTGAGCATATAACGCGGGGAGCATACTTTCGATTCATGGTATGGGTAGGGGGGGGGGGGGGGGGGGGGGATGGAAGAGGATTGTAACCTTTCACCGATATTATAGGGTTTTCGGAGGCGTTTCATTTGGTTGATACACATGCACTATACCCAGCAAGAACGGCTTGCATACGAACTTACGAATTGCTATTGCGCAGATACCAAGACATGGAGACTGTATATTAGAAGAGGTTGCAGTGAATGACTCAATCGCAGATGTATTATGACCTGGCTTTTAGCACTCAATAGACGATATTTCATTATTTATGTTAAAAGATTGTTCTCGACAAGGAGGGTCTACAAACATTGTTCCAAAGAGCTGTTGAGACTCCGAACACACAATCTAGTAGCCTGGATTGCAAAGCTCACTAATCGAATAAGCACCTTGAACTTTAGAGAAGGGCTGTATTCAAATAGAGCAAGGAGATGAGATTTACTAACATGCAACAGGTTCCGGCAAACGGGGTAAATTAAACGCCACCGACCGCTAAATATGCAGTTTGCAGCAATTTTGTCACAGTTAAGAATCTATAATCCAAACAGACCAAGCCCCAAATTACGACCACACTCAGAAACAAATATGCCCTAATCCCATCACCGGCCGCTCGCTCACACGTGTCTACAGATGAATACCGATGCCGTCCAAGGCTCCTCCACCAATGACCGATGCACCGATGCCACCACCTAAGATACCCCCATTTCCAGAAACGCCCGCTTTTCCAGAGGCCCCGCCGGTGGACGATTTCTTCTTCGGGCAGAAGATTGGGAGAATCGTGCCGAGAGGCGTATACACGCACTGCGCCGACTGAATCTTTTTGTCGAGAGCCGCAAGGTCTGCCTTAGCACCTTTGGAGCAGGTAGGCACGAGAGAGATAATCTCCAACGCAATGGTCTACTCTCGTCAGACATTTTCTCCGTTACTTTTCCCTTTTAATCATGGCCAGCCACCCTAGCCGCCTACGAAACGCGAAAAGACAAGTGGGGTGAGGAACAAAGCTTACATCAACGACCTTCTCCAAGACCCTCAACACAGCTGCCACTGGCGCACCTCCAAGCAAAGTCAAAATTCCTCCCTTCCCAATCACGACGTCCAAAAGTTCCTGGTGGATCTTGACGAAATTGCGGAACGCCTTGCAGACCTCATTTTGTTCTGTTTTTGTAAATGATTTAGAGGGCTTGCCCATGCCCTTCATGGCATCATTTGCAGTTGTAATAATTTTCTGGAAACCGATCACGAGGTTACCGAAACCACCGGCACCCAAGGGGAGACCGAGCCTACTCTCGTTAGATTGATTTAGACGAGTGATAGAGCAGTTGGAGAAGACCTATCGATAGGACTTACGGGCCAAGAGTGATGCTTTTGGCGACTTTTGTAAGGTCGAGGGAAAGCTCTGCTATGGCGTTTATATTGGCAGTTACTGTGGTTCGTTAGGTTTGCGATGCAAAGTTGTGGATGGAAAAAAAAGGACGCGACGACCTACCCTTGATGGCAGTGAGAGGTTTGTTCGTGCGCTCCGAGAGCTCGGCGAGCTCGGCATCCGGGGCTGGTATCGCGGCTGGAACTGGAGCTGGATCTGCTGCTGGGGAGCGTTGCTCAATGGCAGCCGAGCTGGCGAGGGAAATGAGAGAGAGCGTTACGAGCGCGGAGAACTTCATGGTTGCGGTATCTCTATTGGTCTGCAGAGAGGAGAGGGAATTGAGAGGCCTGAGTTCTTGGTCAAAAGAATCCGATGGGTGACGGAACTTGGCATTTTATATGTGCAGAGTAACAGGAATAGCAATTTCAGGCGAGAATGAAGACATGCCTCGCCGAATAAACAGAATGGATCGACGCAGATCTTTGTCTTATTACCTGTCGTTTCATGATTGCGAAAGATATGTGGCGATCGTGTGTGGGGTTGATTGGAATGCGGGAGAAGCTCTGCGTACCTCCCCGTATTTTTCTAGCTGGTCGAAGTATTCATCGAACATCATACACCCTCTCTGCAACTCTGATTTGTACATACAGATGGTTGGGATGCGTTCTTGGCCAAAAGCTAAAGATCCCTTGCACTGAATAGCTCACGGTTGCTCCTATGAGTTGTGAGAAGGAATGGTGTTGAGCAAGGATATTTTGGCGTCTGTAAATCCTTGATTCAAAGACCATCGCGAAAGGCAAATCAGGTTGGACTTGCAATTCTATTTTTCTAGACTATATTCTCTGTGTACAGTATAGTACGCATGTATATCGCGCAGCATGAGTTTTAGCCTTGCAGCCAACACCCACCATTAGCGTACAGAAATAAGAATTTCATTATAAACAAATAAATTAACACCAAGTTACAAGTAACTCTGCTAATTTAAACTTTAGGCTTAAGATAAACAAAGCGCTATAACTAGTTCTTTACATTTGAAAAGTTTTACTTACATCATTTAAATTTTGCCTTTTGACCTTTGCTTGTTTTTTATACAATGATAAATACTCGCTAAGTCTTGACTTAGTAAGGCCAATGACAAAAGAGCTAGCCTAATAAGGTGCAAGGTCGAAAGCCGCAAATCTAATACCTAGTAGGTTTAAACTTCTTGCATTAGACCACGTAATTTGTTGCCTTGGCTCATTCGTTGTTTAAAACTTGCCATTACCATTTACTTCACCAATCCTACGTTTTTGCCGCAAGGCAATCATATTATGCAGTACTCGTTAAGTCACTCATGGTTCATATATAACTATCATAAATCAAGTTAAACATATATACTTAACTAAGGAAAAGGCAGCCTCATTTTCCAACCCGCCCATATCAATTTTCAATCCGCTCTTTAAATCTTATCCCTCAGAAATATAGCATAGAATACAAGAAATACAATTAACACGTATATTGTAATGTAGTCGAGCCAACGGTGTAAGTCTCTTGAAAGGACCAGATCCGTAAGCTCAAGGAACTATTGTGGCCTTATTATAATGCCTCTTCCAATATACTCCACAAAAGATATTCTGCATATAAACACCTCTAGAATCCAGTTTTTTCCACTGAGCCGGAAAAATGACTTGCTTTCATGTTAGGACAGCAAATTACATTTAATATAAGATACAATCATAACGAATTTTGAGAACAGTGCCTACTACGGAAGTGAATCTTGTGTTAATAATAATATCTATAAAGCTAATTCATACAAAAACAAACACTCCTTCTAGTTCTCAAACATCCCGATCCCGAGCAGCTCCCTCGCCTCTAAAAGAGAGAGGGCATATTCCACATCTAGTCAAAACCCTAATTCCCAAGCAAGAACCCACACCTCATCCTCCGCAGTTCAACATCACCAGCATGCTGCCACCTATCGGCTCCCCCAGGAGACAAATCCAATACATCGATCAAGCCTCTTTCTATCAGATCTACACCTCCAAGCGAAATCTAGCAAGCTCAAGTGTTTAGCCATGTGCGCTCACATAAATATAATCCGCCGCGTGAAGCCAGGAGAGCGTATACACACTGTTAGATAGCAGCAAAAGAAACAGTGACATTTTTACAAACCGGCGAATATTCCGGTGGACCAGATGTACGTTCCATTTATGTCAGATGTATGCTTTATCAAGATTATATCGTCCGACATATGCGCGGCAGGGCAGGAGAATAGGAAAGTGAATCGGCAAGGTGAGGATATGCCGGTACGAAGACATAGATGATCGGAATATAGAAAAAAGCTGTGATCCAAGGACCCCGTAAGCCGAGACTTGATGTGCACAACGATGGCATAGCCATATTCAAGCGCCTGGCTCCTGGATATGAATGCAGTGGCCTGTTCAGCCATCCCGCGACGAAGCATTCCCATTCATGCGCGGATCATCTCGCCTGAATCCCAACGCGAGATCCGGAGCACTTTTTATATCCTGATCCTGATCCTCATCCTCTACCAACAAATATGCCCCCTTCCCCCTCCGCACAAAGAAAAAATCTCCCCATCATCGCTATCAGGGACCTACTAAGTACGCGCAGAGAACAGCTAGCTCTCCCCTCCAAGGCTAAGAATGTTTCGCGTCGGATTATATTCAGGTGCCCCTATTTAGGCGGACGGGAGCGTTAATCTCCCAGACAGATGCAGGTGTAGGTACCGATGTAGGTGAGGTGAGTTAAGGCGAGGCGAAGCGGGATAATATTTGGGAATAGGGTGGGCCGGGCTGGATGGTGGTGACGTTTTTATGTTCTGTATTTTAAGAGGGAGAAGGTCTTGGATTTTTTGGGGGATGGTTATCGAGTCAGTCACAGGGTAGATGAGGGTCTCGGCAGAGACGCTGAGGTTGAATGAAGTTCTGGATGCCGTTGGTTCTGCCGTTGGTGTATTCATGACTCAATAGAGAATGCAGCGGAGGGAGGGGTTGATCGATATTCTAGAAAGGGAAAGAGAAAGAAAGGAGTGAGCTGGACATTAGGACATGATGGGGTCACGACAGAAATTGTCTAAATAGCAAATGATTTGCAAACGATATCCTATTATTATACCTGAACCAGTACGCCGCGGACCAAAGCACAAACAGGTGCTCCTGAAATCCACCTCCCTCTTTCCCATGCAATTTCCAGGACAGCCTCCCCGCCACCAAATGAACCCGCCATATGCCGCACTACACCAGCAGGCAAGAAAGCGAGAGACAAGCTGATATTAATAATGATAGATAAAACATCTGACATACCGCAAAACAAAAACATGCAAGCGCATAATGATGTAGTACAGGAAGAAGTGTTTCGATCTTTTTTATCGCTTCGCAAACTCACTTGTGTTTCGTTTCACCCAATTTCCAGTTCATCCGCCCATCTTCGTTCCGCTGAAAAAACACCCTTGAGCATAAAAAGAAGGTAAAAAGGGTGGCCAACCAACCAGCAGTCGAAAGGGAAGAACATGCGCGCGCAAAATTTTGTTGTTTCAATCGTAAGCTCGTCTCGTCCCGAGAAACACATTTCGGAGAGCTCGTGGTATATGTGGGCCGTAAGATAAAGCAAGGCTTGATTTTCGGGCCTTCTATTAGGTTGAGATCCGATGTGAGGGGTATTCGAGACGTAGAAGAAGACGGTCATAGCAGCGTTAGTTCGTCATGGTTGCCCAGTTCGCTGTATTTAATGATATTCCGTGTCATTTGGAGGTGTTCGTGAATGGTATAAATGATATTTTTGATTTTGCATGCAAAATTCCTTGGGGGAAGAGAATTCGTCCGCCATCGTCCAAGTCGTGTTTCCGTAATGTAGATGCGTATATATACCGAAACTATCATAGCCTGACAGATCGATTCGAGTGCCTTGCGTCCAAACGCAAGAGACATGATGAAAGATAACCGCGACAATGTAAGAAGAACAAAACGCCAACAATGCTAACGCATAAACACAAACTCCAGTTTACGAGTTAATAACGTATACTCGTTAGACATAGCTTGCTGATACACTCCAGGCTAACATGGTGTCGCAAGTGTGTAGTACAAATCTAAATTCGTAATATCGTGAAGGGACCTTTTTTTTTGGTAAAAACCTTTGGGACCATACAAGAGGCTCTTAGTGGTTACTATTGATGCCTTCCCCTTGAGGGTCCAGTGCTATCGGAAGAATCTAAGTTGAGGTTAATATCTTCTGCTTTCGAGGCTATGAGGTGTGCTTACCACTCCCACGCTGAGCATGACCATTTCTACCCCTAGCAAATCCTCGGGTTGAACCATTCATGGGAGGAAGGGTGGGCTGTCTTTGAGGTACACTGGACGTACCATTTGATGCACTCTCATTATAATTGCCATTAGGACGTTGACTTCCAATAGGACCAGCAGTACTAGTCTCATGATTCGGACGTGTAGATATACGACCACCAATTGGAGTAGGAAGAGTCATATTGTTGACACCATTCGTCAAAGAACGGAGCTCGGCGTCATCATAGCCCTCCGCTGACGTCGGAGTGTGCTGGGTTGTTCCTCCTATAGGCCTGCCATCGTAAAATCTATTTGAGGGATAGTGATTCATCTCCGCTTGAAAGCTTGAGGTTGAACGATAGCCCTTCAAATCACCAAACGATTTTGCAGCCCGCACGCTCCCATGGTTGGCACCTTCATTGCCAGGAGAGGTGTGGTTGAAAGGCATCAGAGTAGTTGACGGCTGTCTGCTCAAGCCACCATTAAAACGATCTCGTTCACTGCTCAGATCTGTTGTTGCCGAACGATTCAGGGTGCGAGGTTGTTGGTGGGTATGAGGCTCGTAATATTGCGTGGTAGCGCTCGCTGAACTCTCCGTTTTTCTTGTGAGAACCAAATAACGCCGATCGCCATCACCTTCAGATCTGTGTTCGAGTCCATTTTCTTGAGCTAGAATATGGACAATTCGTCTATCATCAGATCCAATGTCCATCACCATATTTGGTCTGTCGGGATTATATTTAAAAGCCATGACTTGTTCCAGCAGCTCTCGAACTCGTCTGTTATTATAATCGATGGAATCTAAGTATGTTAGTATCGATGTGAGCTTGTACTTCTTTGAAGATGTTCATACCTGCAGGGTCATTTCCCAGCATAGTTCGTTGAGATACCGGCGAAGGAGAGATTGCTGGTGGTCGATGTGAGCCTAGCGAGCTAACGGATGCTTGAGCATGGAGCATAATTGTGCCATTGTTTTCGTGTTGCTCTTGTAACTGCCCTCGCTTCTGTCTTTTTTCCCGCTCGATGCGCTCGCGGTCTTCCGCAGGCAACATTCGTTTGTACTCGACACGCAGCTTTCTTCCGACAAGATCCAAATGATTCATTCTCGCGATAACGTCCGCGGTCTCTTCGGCAGTTGAAAAGTTTGCGAAAGCCAGGCCTCTAAAAACTCCTTGGTCGAAGTGATAATTGAACGCGTAAGGAAGTGGCAGATCCATTTCTGACATGATCGAAAGAAGTTGCTCTTTTTTGACAGCGAAAGGGATGTTCTTGATGACAATGGCAGTTGGAATCAGGGCTTCTGGCTCACCAATCTCGCCATTTGCATCAAGATTTTGAGTACGTCCCTGAAAAGGTTTCGGAGCGGGAACGCCTTGTCTCAAATTATGTTGTGCTGAATCTGGATAATCGTTCCATCCACCAAGTGTGCCATTGTGCGACCTCTCCGACGCCCAAGGCTGGGATTGCGGTGTTAGTGGTGCTGTTTGTGGTAGTGCGAACATATCCTGTGGAGATTTAGTGAGAGGAAACTCAACTATAGCAACGAGGGTACTATAGCTTACAACGGGTATTGCCCTATTGTTACGGGGCCGACCGCCACTTATTGTATGCGCACCTCTGTTCAGCGACATATCAGATCCATCAAAATAATTGCTAAATGGGTTAACGTGAGTATTTAGGCTCGGAACTGGTGGTACGTCGTAGCCGTACTGAGAGCCATCGTTTCGGTCCAGAGGCTGTCCATTACTTGCTCCATTGAATAGTCGCTGCTGCTGGTTCTCTGAGCTTGGGTAGAAGCCGGGGATGCTGCCCTGCTCAAAGTGTCTTGATGATTGACGGTTGATGGTTGGATTGAAACGAGACGTGCTGGGCGACCGGTTGGACGAGAAAGAGTCATACGTGCTGGCATATCTTTGATCCATATTGAGCTGCTTGTTGTCCTTTTTGGTCAGGATAGAGATATAATGCTAGCGGACTCCAATAAATTTATGCAAGGAGCCGATGGAAGCACGTTGTGGTGAACTTGGACAGCTGCTCCAAACTCCACGAAGTTTGTGCAGAAGCGGCGGCAGAAGAAGATTTTCGACGGTGAGATGCGCAAGCAATGCGTGTCGCGTAAATAGCTGCAAGAGATTGTTCTTGGGGGGCAGGAAAAGATTGACGATGGCGGATGTAGTTGAGGCTTTGCTCCCTTTTTTCTCCTTTCTTGTGGGGTTCCCTTCGTTGCTAGGAAATGATGACCAGGGTTCGTGGGCTCGTAAAATTAAAGTATCAGGTTTGTCGTTAGTCGCGAAGCATCCAAATCGTGGTCGTTGAAAGGAATGCTAGGGTTTTAAATGATGAAAGGTGAGAAGAGGCGAGGTGAAGTGAGGTGAAGGGAAGGGAGGAAAAGAAGGATCAATCTTGGTGGTGCCAGTAGGTACTTTAAAGATTGTTAGGTAGGTAATAAAATCGAGGACGGGGGACGGCTTGTCGTCCGCTAAATAAACGCGAAAAAGCCTCTAGCCTAGTCGAGCCAGGAATTTTACCCAACGCAAATGATGAGAATTCAGAAAATTCGACCGCAGAACGCCCCTGTTCGACAATTTGTGAGAAGAAGAAATAGCGAGGGAGCGAGTGCGAAGGATGATTGAGTATTTGATAGGTTTCTATCTGGAGCTACTTTGTGTTCCTAACCGTGACCAGCAATCTCTACTGTACCGTAGTCGCCGCCTGGGGAGAGCGAGGGTTTTGGCTGGGAGTCGACCTAGAGTGGGCTCCGCAGGGTCGGGCACATGGGTGGATAGCCTGGTGAACCGTGTGATACGTATACCTTTACTTACCTTGCCTTTCTTTGCCTTCCCTGAGCTGACCTGTGCGACCAGCACTTCTGAGGTACCCGCACAGGACAGTACATTACACTATACTATACTGCACTACACTACAGGACAGCACCGCATACGGGTAAACCTTGAGAGTAGCAGGCCACAACCTGCTAAAACACCACCAGAATTCCGCGCCTTCGGATGATGCTACCATCCAGAAAGCTCTTGGGACCAAACATTTACCCCTATGTATCCTGTTGCGGTGAGGCGACAAGGGAGATCTGCATAGCGGTTGGTCTCGGGGAGGCTAATGGACGATTGGGTTCAAGAATTCAGGGCCACAACCTCTGCGAGTATCATCTTCCAAAGGATTTTATTTTCCGACCGATGCTGGAACGGAAAAGGGCTGATGTCGAGACAGAAAAAGTTGCAACCAGCTGCGGTGTTTCCATTTGAGTTGGAGTAGACTTTCGGATGCACCGAAAATACGCGGATTAAGGTAGATGTGCTCCGTCTCACAAAAGCAAATCTAGAGGTGGTGAGATGTGGATATTGATATAAATCATCACTGGGTAAGTATCAGAAGCAAGAACTATAATTATTACGAAGGAGAACAATGGTCACTCGTTCTTTGCATCATGCGCACAGCTGATCTAGCTTGTCTTGCACTAATATGTATCCTTCACGACAAGTCAACAGGACTGGATGCGGTGTCGACCATACATAGTCACAATCACAGCGGGAAGCCTTTCATTGGAGCGCATCTCTACCTATCAGCTGCGATACAGGCTCAGTCGGCGTTTGACCCATGGTGAAGCCGCCGCCATGAATATGCCGGATAGGGGCAGCATGCACTTTTGAGTTTATTCGCTCTTGCGGCTTGAATTTCAACCAATTTTCCTTCTGTGGGTTCTCATTACTTAGCTGCGCAAGGTCCGTGGCAAGCCTTATAAGTGGAACTATGGAAGTGGCTTGGTGTGCGGAATTAATTCTTCAGAAAGAGCCGTCGCGGCTCGGGAATGACGAATAGCGTCAACTGCCAAAGTGCTGAACATGAGGATTAGCTTAGACACTGCTTCGTCTGTCAAAACGAGTTTCGCGTAGCTTGAATGACTACTATTTTGGGTCCATATGCTTCCTATACCAGTCGACTTATTAATATATTGTTGAAAATTGTTGGCTTGGCTACGACCGAAAACGAGAGGGTGTTAATGTTGAGCCCTATAAGGTATAATATAAGGAGTATTAACAGCGATAGTAAGCCCCGCATATTAAATCGCGAACTGGGGTACTGTAGCAGCAGCTTTTTTTCTCAGATCGATGGCGCGTGTTGCTCTATCGATAATATAGATAAAGAGTAGTATTATAGGTCTAGCCATACCACGCCAGATAAGTAAGTGTAAGGAACATCGTTGCACAATCTATACAGAATCGCGAACATGCAGAGCGGAAAATCTCTGCTCACAGGCATTAGGATGATTATTGACATGGCTCCGACGTTGTTAAGGAGGGGTGCTTAGGGTATGCATTGAAAAGCATCTTATAGAAAAAATAAATCGATCAGTACATATCTTCATGCGAGTACACTAATTAATACTTTGCACAATTATTGTAAGAAATGAAAGTGACTTTTTTCCATCGCTGAGATCCGAGAAAAGGGGAGAAATGCCAAGAATTTATAGTGCCGGGCACAACCGTGGTGTGCATCTAGAACGGGTGGTCATAGCAAGAAGCGGTGAGCTAAGGAAACCTCTTTTCTGTCTCTCACACATATCACACTCCCACACACACACTCCTCTCTCTCCCTGCCCCCATCTTTTCTTCACCTCTTGAACTCGGGCCTAGCCACCCCAGGCTGACTGAAGGCAGATCGAGCTTTTCACCAACATGATCAATCTGCAAGCCTCCTGTACGGGACTTGATGCTACCCCCATTTCTCTCAAAGGTACAATTGCTCTGCTCATTCGTCCGTTTCATCTCGATACAAGCAATTACCTCCAGCACAGGTTGTTTACTTGACATCAAATCCCGAACGGAAGAATCCACCAAACGGAAAACCCGCCCTCTCGGCTCCACAAGCTGAAGAAAAACGTTGCTTGGACAATAAGTACACTCATAGGAAGTAGAAACGATAGACGCGTGAGTCTCATCTCCCCAGAGTGCTCGCTTAGCGTTCTGTGTTAGAAAAACGTGAGCCATGGCGCCGCCACAGTTTCCCTCTCGGTGCCCCGTTTGAACCATCTGCTGACTCAAATATAAAGGCAATCTGCTTCCCCAAGGTCTTATCTTGCGGTCTGCATTCTAAGCATACCGTCTAGTCTGGAGCTTCAGGCCAGCACCAAAGCTCATCAGGAAGGTGCCAAGTGTCCGCGCACGTCATCAGCGTCAACCTCACGACGTTACCTCTCTGCTGGCGACAAAATCTCTTAAAACAACAACGAAGGATTCAAACAGCAACTAAGGTGACATATGACGGCCTAATTGGTGACCAACAGATCCGCCAAAAAAAGTGTCTTTTTGGTGATCGGCTTTGCCGCTCCGTAAGCTGATCCTCTCATTCCGATAGGCAGGCCATTTCGGCTCCACTATCGATTTTCCAGTGTTTGGGTCATTTTGGGTCATGTGACCGACAACTTTTTCTGCTCTATGGAGTATATGCTTAGACCATCGGCTGGAGCGAGGAGATTCTGAACGGCTTCTGACGTCCATAGTTGGGCGTCGACGAATAACAGAATTTCTTTTTGAGACTAGAAAAAGTGACTTGTCGCTTATGCAAATTGTCCTTGTACGCTTGAGAACGACATCAAGAGTCTCTGCTTTCTGAGGTCTCCCTATTCCAAGGCACGATGCCGAAACTTGATACAGGGGAATTCGAAGACACTTGGCGCCAGTGTGCTGTGTTATCTAGAAGTGTTATTATTGATAACCCAGATGCTAGGGGAACAGTAGGGACGACAGACAAGCTCAGTCATTTTTCTCTTTAAAGTATTGCCTCATAGGTAGCACATATTATATGGCCATTGAGCTCGTAGAAACTGTCATTCTAAAGAGTGGTGGCGACTAGGCCCAAAAGCCTGGAGTGACTGAGGGTATAGGTCACGTGTTACAGGATCGAGCTCAAGATTTAAGGGCGTGAATGCGTTTGATCGCCACCACAAAGATCATTGGCTGTATCTAGTGATCCGTGGTGCTGTGATACCCCGAGGTGTACCGTTTCTTGTTTCTTTTTCTGTTATTTTTTTTTCTCCTCCACAAACATCGTCTTATCGAATCCATATGGGAGCGAAGCTACATTCAAACCACATAGCCGGATCCGCTTATCAATTATCTTAGGCATGTTCTTTACCCTTACTAGACAATGAATCTTCTAGAATTCTTTAGTATGCCTGGGAACATCGTTTGCAGCAGAAAGAAGCAAATGAAAGGCTGTTTCATCTATTGAGGCTGTGCTTGCTCCTCATTTCACGGATTTGCCCCCTCTTAGCATTAAAAGAACAGTCCATCCCAGCAGCACATCAGCACATCAGCGCTATCCGATGAGGCTGTCATCCCGTTGATTGCCATCTCATACACTCTGTGCCTGAGATCTCGGAACATTCTGTTTGGGGATCGCTCGCTTAATTGCTTGGTACGTTTAAGACCCACCCGAACCACCAAATATCGAAGTTTGAGACGATGTCTTGTTTGCCAAATACATCTTGGCGCTTCAGATAAAATTGTTGTTTATGGATGATATCCGCTCAGGATTGATTGCTCATTGCTACTGTCGTTTGAGATTCCGAACCAGAGGCATGGTGTAAGGTGATGGGAGGCACAATAGTCATGGAAACAACAGGCATATGCCTGTCCTTCTCAAGAGAGCCCATAGAACCAAGCTTCTTCCACACACTTCTTCGATACCCGGTTCTCGAAAACTTGGAATTAGTTGTTAAATAAACACCACACAACGAGCCGGCCACTCAGTCAATTATGAATGGTTCGGTAATCATCTATTGGCAATAAACAAAGCTTCACTACCTTCAGAATACTTGAGTATTAATGCCGCAAGTAGGCTCGGTAATAATTGACCTGTCTTTCAGCTTGCCATCAATATGATGTGCCGGCCCCGTCTATACCATGAGGATCATGATCTGATGCAGGCACAGCCTTCCTCGTCTGATGTGGGCAGAACACACGGTGATCCGCGCTGCGTTTCACCAACGAGAGATGTGCCACCCGCAAACTTTCCTCCAGGCGTGTGCCTCGAATCAGATGGGCCTGACTGTTTAAGCTTATTGGAGGTGGAAATTCGTCCAAAACAAGAAACATTGATGAGAGAAATCATATAAGATATGCTACCTTTCCATTGCTGTGCCTCTTCATGACTGCTGCGTGCTCTCAGTCTTAGGTCACTGGACGCTGTACATTCTTTTTCTTTTTCTTCCCTGTGCATATATACATTCTTTTCAGCATGCGGTCTGACTTTCTTCTTTCATTGGCGCTAGCCGCTTCCTTTTCCTCATCAGCTGTTGCTGGTCCAATAGATTTTATCAAACGTGTTGCGTATGTTTGCCCTCTAGGAGCTCTGGCGAGTGTTAAGCTAACTTGGGCACAGAAAATTTGAAGATGCTGATGACTCCCCTGCTGCCATATCTCGCAACCTTGCAGATGCGCTTAGGAAAGCCGCGAAAGCGAAATCACCGCAACCGAACTCAGCAGGCCAGCTAGCATCAACTGCGCCACCGCTTCTTGGATTGAACGCAACCGCCTCAGTTCCTGCTGGAACAGCTTCGTCGGCGTCATCTACAGCATGCCTCACTGTTACGCACACGCAGGTCGTCGTTAGCACCGTGACCGTGGATAGTTGCCCTACAGCTCAAGCACAGTCATCAGCCGATGGCCTTGTGATTGGAAGCCCAGTGGTTTCGACCATCACCACCACCTTAGCCGGTGGCCAACAGGTTGTTACCGTGACTTCCATTCCCGAGGGACAAGATAGCCAGGAAGCAAAAACAGAACCTCCCTCTCCTGCCCTTTCCACATTTACGAGCACAATAGCAGCAACTGGAGGTGAACCATCTGTCGTAACCGTGACTTCCACTCTCGAGGGACAAGAAAGCCCAGAAGCAAACACCGAACCGGCTTCTCATGTTCTTTCCACATTTATCAGCACAATCACAGTCGCTGGAGGTGAACAATCTGTCGTTACTGTGACTGCCACAGAGGGTCAGCAAGCAGAACATGAAAGTGTGGAAATCAAAACTATTACAGCAACCTTAGATGCGCCTCAAGGTGGACAGACTGTAGTTACGGTCACCACTGTGCTAAGTGGAGAACATAAAGCTACAGGGACCGCAGATGGAACTGTGGGTACGTTGCGATCTAACGAAAGCTCAGGAGACTAAGATACTGATTATTATCAATAGTTGAAACTACCAGCGCGGAGACGGTTGTTGTAGTCGTCTCTCAGCCTGCCCAAATCTCGACAATCACTACTACGATTGGTGGTCAAGTTGTGGAGACGGTCACAAGCATTGATGCAACCACAATTTTAAGTACGGAGACTCGAACTGTGACTCAGCTGGCTACTCAAACACTTGCCCATGAAGGTGGACGCCCAGGAAACGGAGGACATCCCCAAGTCATCGTCATTGTTCTTACCCAGCCGCCTCATGTTACGACAGTCACACAGACTATTGGTGGCCAGGTTTCAACCATAACAACCACTCTACCCGCATCAACAATCCTCAGCACGGTTACTCTGGATCAAGGTGCTGGCAGCACAGCAACAGCAACTTCAGCTCCTCTACCAACTGCTGAAGTCCCTGACGTGGCCAATAATGCTACTCTTCCAATCAATGGAACAGAAGCTGCTGTACCACCATCTTCAGCAAGTGTCACTGCAGAACCGGAGAAAACTGTCGCTGCGATTCCGCCTCCACCTGCTTTAAACGTCACGGCGCCACCAGCTTCGAATCTTACAGCTCCATCTGACCCAGCTCTGAATGTCACCACACCACCACCTCCACCGTCATTGAACGTTACGGCCCCCCTTCCTGTAGATAACACCACGGCATCGCCAACATCTCCTCCAGCTCTAAATAGCACAGCTCCGGTATCACCAGCGCCATTGAATGAAACTGTCGTCCTGCCTTCTCCTACGGCACCAGCCAATGTCACAGCTCCGGTATCACCAGCGCCATTAAATGAAACTGTCGTCCTGCCTTCTCCTACGGCACCAGCCAATATCACAGCCCCGGCGCCGTCTTTGCCTTCGAGCGAGACAGCTCTCCCTACTTCACTGCCAGCTGAGCTGAACACCACTGCTCCTGCCACACCGACAGCCACACCAACTCCTCTACCTCCTGCATCACAAAACGTCACCGCACCGACGTCACCCATCCTCATCAACGGCACCACCACCGCCCCATTGAGTAAGAAGCTCAAGGACAAAGCAGCAAAAGGCCGCTTGTGAAACGCGATGCTTTTAGGGAGATAAATTAGACCTACTGAAAAGTAGATATATTCGATTCATACATTCCTTTTATACTTTTTGGGTTCCGGTTCTTGGGAAAGGTTTGGGAAAGGAAAGGATGAGCAGGTCTCAAGTTTTGGGTCTAGGCTTCTTTATGTATGAATACGAGTGACATATTGTCAATATCATGAACGACTTTTGGCTCGTGTGTACGACTCGTGGAATCCGAATGCCTCGTTCTCTCATCTCCATGCATCGGCTAGTACTAGCGTAAGATCTTCCCTGTGATATTTACCTTAAACATGGTCCTATCTCCCTTCCGATCTCAGCTGTCTCAGCCAAGCGTCTCAACCTGCCTCCTCCAGTCTTCCTTACCTATCAAACATCCAAGACTAAACAATTTTCCGACCCCCCCCCCCCCCCCCCATTAAACACCCGCCTCGAAATCTCGCCATGGATTTTCGGGTCTGCACGAGTATATACGCGATATTGTAGGGCGAGGCGTGCACTGAGGACGGTCCAAGCGTATTCAGCGCTGGGATATCTGTGCCTGCTATTATTCAAGCCGCTGCTTCCATTGGCTGGCTTTTCTAGCCGTGCCGGATAGCGGATGGGTACGGAGGCGTTTGAACGTTTGAACGGCTGGGGCGCGGTAGGAGAAACAGTGCTCGAAAAACACATTTTCTTATTTCACCGGAGATGCCCCCTCCCAACCACCCCCTGTGCTTATACTATATATAGTCGTTTTGGTTAATGATCAGAGTGTCTCCATGTCATGGTATCCCCGAGCACGGATCTCTGCGCATCGCGATGCAGTGCAGCCAACCAATGGTCCGCGCGGAAAGCGCGAAAACAAGCTTTTCCTTGGCTGTGAAATAAGCAACCTGCGAATCCGAGCTTGGGTTGTTCTTGAACCTGCAGCTTTGCCTCTGCGGTCACCAGTAGATTTCTTTTTCTGGGGGGTTTTGCGTTATACCGTTTTGCTGTGGGATTTCATTACGTCGTGGGAACTCTGGGGATTGGTCTGGATTGGGAAGAGGGAGCGATTGGTAGGGGAAGGAGGGAGGTATTTACCGATCGGCAGTTGAGTGGACCCGATCCATCCTGGGGTGGAAATTTTGGGGTATGGTGGGTTTGTCTGTGGCATCGTATGCTGCTCACTCGGGATTCTTAGGTGTTTTGGTTGAGTTATGTTGGGGCACTGAATGTACTTGGGCAGTTATACCCGTTCGAGACTATAAAGTTACTGATGAACTCATCAAGAAGCGCGGCTCTATATTAAGGGAGTAAAGCATTAACATAAATTTCTTTAATTAATATCTCAGAGTGCAGAACTTTGCCAAACCATTTTCAGCTATGCGCCATATCATTAACCACCCGCCTTTTATAAGATTTCACAGTATCATTAAACCAGCGCTTCTATTGCGTTTTTGCAGAAGCGATGGAGCCCGAAGCAGTGTTGGCCAGCCAGTTTTACGTTGTTTGAATACGGCAAATCAGGTGTTTTGTTTTTCTCAGAAGCGTGAGCGATATTGTTAGAGATTCATCAGCCGGATAAGATTACGCGTTCGAATTAAGAAACATACAATCCGTTAAAGTTTACCGTATTAGGCTTTTAAACACGTGAAGGGCATGGAAAGACGCTAGTCTTGAAACTATGAATGGGACATACGCGCAAGGCACACGTACGCAGGTAGTAATCGCGGTGGGGGAAAAATCTTCATCAGAGGATCAGAACACGAGATATCCATCAAATGACTTGTGATGAGGTTCCCAAGAACTAAAATAGCGTCGACCCAGCCAGAGGGAAACTTCGGTAAGCGAAGCAGCCTCCTTACCTCGTGGCGCGTCGTGCGGTGTCTCGGCAAAAAACAAACTTGATGGAGGCGTGCAAATACTGACTTTCGGCAAACGCTATGACCTGAGAGAACTAGAAAATCGATAGTTTCCACGAACTGCAACAAAATCTATACTTCGTCGTTGACAACCTGTTATTGGCTGGCCTCTCTTCACATAACCAAAATGTCACGTAGGCGGCGATAAGCGCACGGGAGAGTAGGGTTTGGCCCCAAAAAAACAAAAGTCCCGAAGTTGATAATATGCCATGTGGTTCCTCTAGCCCAAGATCCCATAGATCCCCAAAGCAACCACCATACCCAGCACGTCCTTCTTGACTCTCGTTTTCTTCGCAGCACCGGTATTTGTCGGCGTTGCACCAGTACTCGTGCTGCTCCCCGTGTTCGCCGCCACACCGGTGGTATCTCTGCTTCCCGTGATTGTGGTTTCGGATCCGGTAGATGTGGTAGAGATGGTGGATTCTGCTGTTGTTTGCGAGACCAGGGTGTAGCACGGGTTGTCAGAAGTGAAGGACGCAATGTCCGCGCCGAAATAAGATGTTGCTTCTGCTCAGATTGTGAGCTTGCGGGCGCTTTTTAACATGTGACTGGAGGAAATGAGCGAGCGTACCAGCGATGTTTAGGCAGGTAGGTGCGTGAGAGAGGTAGCATGCTTCGAAGCTATTCCCAAAGGCGTTGAGGCTGGAACAGCATGCCGCGTCCCATTTATCGTCGTTGGTCTTCGTTGCACATTCTGGTACCTTGCTTACCGGGCAGGCTTTGTCGAGACTTGCGAATGCGGACTATGCATGTCTGATCAGTGTTTGCTTGAAGGGTAGAGGCATGATATTTGGGAGTAATGAGGGTGGGTGAATATGGAAGTGCAGAGACTTACCACGGGACATCCGAGGAAGAGGCTTGAGCTTGCCGTCATGGTCCAAGGAGCTGTTATTCCAGATGGAAGGAGACTGCTGGGAATAATACGACTAGGATATCAAGGCCTTGGGCATCAAAGTCAAACTTTATCAATTTTTTATATGGGTAATGAAGTAATGATAATGCTAATGAAAGTAATGTAGGACGGAGAAGACGATGGCAAAGTCTACTCGAATTGGTGTGATATGATCGGCTTTGCGTAGTTCACGGAAGCTAAAGCTTTTGTAAATTCCTCTGACAAGGTTGGAGGGGCTCATTTCAATGTTCTGCTGGGAGAGGAGCCGGATGGGTGAGGAATGTAAAGTCTCTGCCAGTGGTTTCAACCGGCCACGAAGCCTCCATTCTTCCCTAGCCTTTATGTTTATAAAGATTGCGGGTAAAACACTAAGAGTTCTGCTTCCTTGAACTTCTGTGTGTTGTACTGCAAATATTTCGATTAGCAGAGTGTTTCAGCGGAAGCTTCGTAGTGGGACTATGACTTACATATTTTTGAATGTTGTTCAGGTTGATATATTCTCTCCATATGAATCAAACATAGCTTTCAGTCAAGGCACTGAACTTGTTCCCCTTGGTATAGTGCTTGTTCTTCTATGTAAGCAACAACCGGGTTAGGGACCAAATACCGCACGCTCAATCCCGCAATCAGATACTGGCGAATCTTCGTGCTGCTCGAATTGTGATGAACGTTGTCTTGAATTACATGGATGTTTCCCTTCCATCTGCTCAACGGGGCAAGCGCTCGCTCTGTATCGGTGCCAGTGCGCTCTACCATGAAAATACTATATTTGTCCAGAATATGCTCTATCTCTTGGGTAGTCCATAATTTTGGGTTCGACATTGTTTGCACGAGGTCTCCTCCTGCAACAAGGACGATGGAGATTGACTTCCGCAGTCCAGGAAATGATGCAACACCATTAAGGTCCGTGTTCAATGACGTATGGAAATGATGTAGTAATTCAGTGGTTGGTGTATAATATTCTTTTCTCGCTTCCCAGTCATCCACCATTATCCCGCTTGAGCCTTCGTTGACGGCGAGCTGGCACATGTTCAATCTAATAGATTGTTAGACTCTAAGAGCCACTGTCACAAGTTTCACGGATCAGGTAGAGAATATGTACCGTCTGTACCTACCTGTGTTTTGAACTTGTAAGACCTGCTTTATGATAAACATCTGAGACAGGAGAGATATATGCACCGACGACCTCATAATTAGCGCTGAATTTGGCGTGATCGGCAGCGAGCTCAAGTGTGCGAAGATGCATATTTGTAATTGGAGAGAATGAGCCACAATAGACCAGCGCAATGGGAGTCCTTTGGGGGTCTTCCATTGTGCGCTTCAGTCGCTGCGTAGGGAATGCATACGCAGCCATTGTTTGGGATTTAAGAAAGTCCTGAGAGTTGTTGAGAACTATATCAGAATCAGCTTGCAAAATCTGTAATGTATGTCGGCTTGCGGTGCTTTCCTTAAGAGAGTTATAGTGATCTTGAGTCCAAAAGTAATGGGCAGGCCACGCGTGTATATGATCTCTTATTTGTAATACAAAGTCAGTTTCGTGGTTTGCTTCAAAGCGGACTACTTTATCAGGTTATAAAAAGTCGCAATACTAAGTGATGTGGGCTTACGGCAGTGTAATTGAGCAGATACTTGTAGCCACTCAGACCACTGCTCAACACAGCCATATCGAATTCTGAACGAGCATGCGAAAGGCTTCATTCCTCGCTATGCCTCATTCATTATACGAAAGTCCTCACAAAGATCAAACAAGTAGAAGCAGAGCAAGGCAACCTGACTCACAATGTCAATCGACTAGGCAGCGAGACAAATCAAATAATGGCCCGCTGGTAAGCCCTAGGGTAATTAAGATAAAGAATATTACGGCCATCAGCAGAATTTCGTATGTTTCCTTTCACAGATGGTCGTATCCTTGAGGACTTGCTACGACCCTGGCTGTATCCGGATTCCGACACCGAGAGGCCTGACCCATCTTCCCCACCACGAAAATCAATAATTTTCCTATCGCGAGAGCGAATGATACGACAAGGCTGATATAATTGGCGCTTTTTTAAAGTATGTGAGGGCTTACTATACTTCTATACTACTATACTTTGACTAGCTCTGATGGTGAATTTGATCTCATCTTCCCGAACTACAAAGCTAATTCTCAAAGACTAAGAGAACATCGAGAAAATTGAAGAATAGAGATAAGGCTGGAAAGATAGGTTAAATTGATGGGCATAGAGCTGAGTAGAGCGAAATAACCAGCAGATGATGCTGAGCAAGCAGACTCATCAACTCAGATCGCATTTCATTAGCTTCTATTCAGATAGTGGAACTGATTGAAAGGATAACGCTGTCGTCTTAACCTTGCTGTTAAGCTCCACTTTTCAGAATATCTCTTGGAGCTTTTGCAGGCAGTCCATGAAGGAAGGATAGGAACTTCCCTCATTCCTACCTCCAAATAAATATTTCGTTCTGCTCGTTGTCATTCAAGGAATAAGGTACCATTTCATATCTCCAGCCAATTGGAGCCAGAGCTCGCAGGATGAAAAATATGATTGGCTGTGGGGCCTGGCATCGTACCGCATCTTGTCACTATTGTTTAGTCGCTTGCATAACAGCTCAAGGTAGGTAATTTCTGGATTCGAACTGGACTCTTCTATCTTCCCTGCTCTTCTCTATTGCTTGTGCGCCTTCATCATCTTCAAGATTCTGCGAGAGCTTCGGTGAAGAAAAGTAGCTTGCCAAGGACTTGAAATACAAGGTTGCTGCTTACTAGAAGTGTTGTTTTTCTTGACAATATGAAGATCAAGGTTGAACCAGACTTGGTTCCCAAAGAAATCCCAGTGTCCCACCGTAGAATCATAGTCGGTACTAGTCATAATATAAACTTTCTCTAGCTCAGGCCAAATTTGTAGTAAGGCCGTACATCTCATATGCTCCTAGCTCATCGACATAAAGGCGAAAACAAGGATTGCAATAATCTGAATCTCTCTATTTGCTTCAGTGACGTGCGTAGCCTCAGCATTAAGTGGATATTTAAAGCTGTCGAGATATGGTATGTAGAGGATGTCCTTCCCCGGATGAATGTAAATTGCCTGAACCTGCCTGGACTCGGCGAACAGTAAAAAAGTTGTAATTAGGAAGTGGATCAGAACCAAGCCAAATGCTGAGTAGCCAGACACAGAAACCACACTATCAAGGCTTTGAGGAGCGACGAATTGTTTGAGCACACTATCCAGAGGGGCTTCGAGAAAAATGGGTTGTAAATTCATCTAGAGCAAGTGTCCGAACGTGTATTCGCAGTTTCTTTGGCAATTCTGTAAAAATTCCAAACATGACCGCTGGAACACTTTTATCCAGGTCAATTGCTACACTTCTCCTCAGCGCTTTCCCGCTCCACAGAGCCGGATTCAAGTCACGTTCGATTGTGTTGCTGAGGGCTGTAGACCTGATGATTTGCTTTGCCACATTGGTTTTCAGTGTGATGCGCTTACTGGATTTGCCTTCTGCCTCGTCCCGCTAAAAAATATACTAACTGGCTGGCTTGTATGTGCACCTCCGTTCTCACCTTCTTGCTACACCGCACATTGGTTGCCTTATCTAGCACCTGTGTGCCTGGGTCGCCAATAGGTAATTTTGCGCTAACCCGCTTCGAGGATGACGATATGCGCACAGCTATTCCCACAATTGTCAAGATTGTAGCCTAGATCTAGAGTCTAGGTTTTGTGTCCAATTCTGGCTTTTCCCCGCCTACTGCCTACATACGATTTTAGATGTAATATCAGTTGCACTGGAGTAGGATACCGATGTCAAAGCGCGCCGAATTTTGTGTTTGCTTATTATCAAAGATCTAGTTGACTGGTGCCTGCACAGTAAGTCTCGGAGGGAGTATGCAACACGTGATCAATGCCAAGGCCTCCTCTCCGATCTTTATTTTCACCTCATGTCGTACATAGTCTTAGTATGATATCCTGGTAACCCTATAACTTTGTTTCTCCGAGAATATGACATAGTGTTCTCCTCTGCATGAGACTCAGAAAGAAAAATGGTGAAAGCACCACATATTTTCAAGAAATAACCAATGTGTACTTCCTAATGTGGCGCACGGCCGTCGAGCAACACCGCTCAATGAATTTACCTCAAATCAATCCTATACAATCCTAATAGGAAGTTATCATATGTTTGTGGCAAGCAAACCCAACCCAAGATGCAGATTTTGGCCTGTCTGTGAAGCATTTCTTGAGCTTGAAATTTGCGTCGTATTGTCGCCTTGTGTGGCAAATGGAATGTCTTGGAAAATTGAGCCTCATATTCTGCTAGTCACACACGCCTTTATCCCGATCTTGCAGCATTTATAAAGTTCTAATTAGTTGAGAGCTACAACGTGTTTTGATCCCGTGCTTGTACTACGGCTAAAGTCATACACCTGTAAGAACCCGACGGCTCTTCGGGATCTTGAAACCCAAAGAAAATCAAGAATTTCCCCGCGATCAAGTCAGCGCGCGGCACTTAGGCTTGGTATCTCCAGACTTCAATGATGTGAAAATTATTTCATTGGCGGAGTGTGGAAAGGTAGAGAGCCGTGTATATTATCCTCCCTTGTCGGCCACGAGTCATCAGACGCATCTATGGATATCTTCACCTTTTGAGTGGCTCTGTTGTCCTTCTCGTCCGAAGCCAAATATACAACGGTTGCATCGATGATCCATCTTTTCGATCTATGCACATCTATATAAATCTGGGGTAAAGACCCAAGCCGCTGGGGGAAGCTCTTGTGCACATCATCTGTTCTCAGTCCTTGAATTAATTTGCATAGTACATCTATACTGTGATCATCATGTTGACTCAACTCGCTTTACTCAATCTGATCTCAGCTGTTGCAGCCCGTAAGCACATATAAGATCATCTACTTTCAACAGCTTTCTCTATCATGTTGAGGCCCCATGCTCTATAATGATAATCTAGATCATGGGATTATAGCCTGATACAGAACAGTATCTCTTATGAGTTAGTTACTTTACTGACTTTCTCTTAACCAGATGGTACTGTCAGTGGTATAGTCGCAGATGGGGTCTAGTACGTTTCACCACTCTTGGGCTCTACATCGGCTAATATCCTCTAGTTACCAGGGTTATAACCCATCATATCAGTATATGAACCCCCTTCCAATTCTTGTAGCCTGGTCTACTCCCCAAGACCTGGATAATGGGTTTGTGGCTCCGTCATCCTATGCAAATGCCGATATCATCTGTCATAAGGGCGCCACCCCAGGCCAGACAACAGCTAGAGTGAAAGCTGGTGGGAAAGTACAGCTCAACTGGACTCCTTGGCCAGTCTCTCACAAGGGGCCCATGATCGACTACCTCGCCAAATGCAACGGCCCTTGCCAGTCTGTTGACAAAACAACATTGAAGTGGTTCAAGATTGATGCCGTCGGTCTAATCAACCCAACATCGATGACGAGTGGCTATTGGGGCTCAGATGTGATGATTGCCAATAACAATACTTGGACAGTTGTTATTCCTTCAACCATCGCTCAGGGCAATTACGTTCTTCGCCACGAGACCATCGCGCTGCATGCTGCTCAGTCGACAAATGGTGCGCAGAATTATGCGTTCTGCATTAATCTTGCTAGTACGTCCTTCCCTTCCACCCTTCTCGTAGGCGGATGCTAACTTAAGAATCTAGTAACAAGCTCGGGAACAGAGAACCCGGCTGGGGTGGCTGGTACATCTTTGTACACGAACACTGACCCAGGAATTGTCTATGATGTCTACAAGAGCCCCTTGGACACCTATACCATCCCAGGTCCAGCACTCTATACTGGAGCAAAGACGATCACGCAGACTTATCCAGCGGCGCCCACTGCTTCATCAACAGGCTATCCAAACCTAAGAAAGGTCAAGAAATGGGACGCATAGGGGAGGTTCGTATATGTTGTCTCGAGTCCATGAACCGAAGCATTATGAGGACGGTCTGCTATTCTGTAATCGCTTGGCAAAATATCACCTATGAATCAAGATATGTAAAGAATGAAATGGTGCTCGAATCTAAAGATGTTTTGTCATTTGCTCTTGCTTGAGATCTTCAGTAAACGTTTAAGACATATATATATATATATCTATGATCGTTGGCAAGCGCTGCGATAATATATATCTGCATACACTATCGAAAACGCCATGCTTCATTAAGTACTGAAATACTTCCCCCCTTCTCCTTATGAATTTCAAAGTTTGAAGCTATGTTTTCACAAATGATTTTGATAAGTGGTGAGAATCTGCTTGGCACGGATATTCAGGCGTAAGAGGTGTTGCACAATAGATAGAACTGAAACATAGGTAGCCGCTTAGTCCACTCAACGGCCCCCAAAAACATAGCCTGAATACCCAAAATATTACAAGAAAAAAAAAAGCTATTGTGGACAGACGTTAATAAGCCGACTTTTTGGGCGGTTGACTAGGTAATTGTACGGGGGTGAGCCTGTTGACTAGGCAACCCTTCTTCTCGTTACCGATAGCCTCCCAGATAGCTTGAATGCGACAAGGTACTCTGTGACCGCCAATGACAGGCTATACTCATTACCCACCAGTTCACCCCCCTCTCAAGGTGCATGGTGAGGGTGGAGCAGTTGGAAATTGTACTTACATGGTATGTTTGGCCTGCGGAAACTTTGTTTTGCTTTACTCTTCCTTGATTATCCAGAAGTGATTATTCGCTGTAGATACACTCGCGACGCTAACAGATTTATTGCGGCTTTTCAATTTATGGGGATATGATCTAAGTAGGTATGCAACATATAAGGCCAAAGATTCTAGTACCCCCTTGTTCATGTTTCCAATGACTAATTAATTTCACCGCAAAAGGCCAAGAGGTCATCCACTGTATCAGGGCAACCTTCGCAAAAGAGTTTGATACCATACTTCAATAGCAACTTCTCCCGGGCAGTCTTCGGAGGGTGAATACTCCCTAGAAGCTATCTTCAATGCCTCTAATCGCAGATGAGGTAGGCATTGTGCGCCCAAGAGCAGTTCCTACAGAAACTTGTGAGTAGTCCAATTATTCTGACGCGGCCGCGTTCGGCATTAATGGATCGTTTCGACAGTTTATAGCACGATAGATGGGGCGACCTTCGTGGTCGTAGTAGTACCAACTGCGACGGTTACCGAGGTCTATACGACAAGCGCAGCAGCCCCTTCTTCAAGGACAACAGCCCCATCAGAGCCACAGCAAACCATAATCAATAGCCAAACTTTCTTCCTTATACCAGTTTCGTCCACAAGTGCCGGTAGCCTTGCTACCGAAACAAATTCCTCGAAATATAGCATATCCACTGGGGAAAATGCTGCCATAGGCGTCGGCGTCCCTCTATTCATTGTTGGAGTTGGATTCTTGGTTTTCTTCATCTTGCGCTATCGCCGGAGGCTGAGGAATGCGTTAGCAAATTCAGAACATACAGAGGTGAAAGCAGAGATGGATGGGAAAGGATCTCATAAGAAGTCAACAACTGAGCTGGATGGACAACCGATATCTGAGCTTGGTACAGACAACAAAAATAAGCCGATAATACTGGTAGAGATTGGATAGGATACAAAAACAGCATATCATATTTGTTATTGTGAATGTTGTGGCTAGGCTGGGATGTAATGAAGTTAATGGGACTCAGCTAAGCTGAAAATTGTAAAGAGAAGCATTACTCAAGTTACCTTTGCTCGGCTACCCTCAGGTGGTTTCTATGCAAACTGCATCAGGCCGAAACACATATGAAGCAAGATGGCTTGCTCATGGGTAAGGAAAGCGGAGCAAAGACTATATGACTAAGACGGCTCGGCCATGTTAATCTAGCGTGCCCCATAAATTGACACAACATCTTCGATATGCAATGTGCTCTCCCTCTTCATATACAGCAAATGAAATCCCCAATTGCCTTCCGTAGCCAACATGTTCTTTGTTGATAAGACTCGTTGAATATGATGGTTTCAAAATTGCAACCGCGGAATGCATCAATCTCCCTTCAGAGCGCCGTCTCCCCTTCCTAGGCATTTCTACTTTAGAAACCCTAAAATCTAGCTCTGATGTCTGGAGATCAACAGACCTGCGACCTAATTACTGCGCTTGCGCAGTATGAAAGCAAGTCCGACAACGTTTCTTGAGCCAAAATAATACGAATAACGTATGACAATTTCATTATGCTCAAAGTATATACCCCGGTGACCGTCGCACGACACCACGTTTGTAACGTTGATATTGAAGAATAAATAGCTGAAACAGATCTCAAATGCTACATGCGGTGGTCAAGCCACTTGCAACAAGGCTGCATAAATCCGAACTGTGATACGCGGCACGCTAGTGGGCTTATGTGGCGGGATTCGATAATCATTTGGCAACATGTCACATGCCCACTTAGATCTGTTTATAGGCTACCTGCTCGTCGAAACTTGAACGGATTATAGCCAGCGGTTCCCGCTTCCTTTACCATATGAAAAAGAGGAGGAATTAGACAAAGTGTACTATCCACTTCCAGAAACGCGATGCCAGGGCTTTATCGGTACGAAAGGCTTCCCAATGTCACATGTTTTCGAACAGTGAGAATATATCCCGGACAGGGAAACGAGCCTTTGAGATGCGCAGTTGATGTGCATAGCTTCTCCGAACCAGTGGATTATGAAGCCGTAAGTTATATGTGGGGACCCCCAGTCCAATCCGACGCCATCGACTGTAGCGGCAAAGAAATCCCGATCACGCATGCGTTAACCACCTGTTTTCAAAAATTTCGGTTGGTAGATAGAGAGAGAAGGCTATGGGTAGACCAAGTGTGCATCAATCAGATTGATATCCAGGAGCGATCTCAGCAGGTCGATAAAATGAGAGAAATATACTCCAAGGCAAAGACTGTACTCGTCTGGCTAGGCCCTGATCTGAGCGGGACTGCAGAGGTGGTAAAAGCACTGTTGTTGAAGCTTCACCAGGCATTTAATAGTGGAAACATGGGGGCTGGAACACCTTTTCTGCCGTCGGATCAAAGACTTGCATCCTTTGGTCTCCCTCCTGGTAGTGCACCAGGTTGGGATGCAGTGAGGGACTTTTCCTTTCACAAATATTTCCAACGAATTTGGATCGTTCAGGAAGTTCGTGTTGCGTCGTCGGCGGTTATGTTCTGGGGAGACGTGGAGATTCGATGGAATATTTTGTCAGATGCCTTTTCATGGTTGGGACATTTTGTTCCGTTCGGGTATAACAATCTCTCTGCAATATTTGATAAAGACATAAAGACCTTGGAGCTCTGGCTTAATATGACTTTCCATTTTGAGGCAACCGATCCCAGAGACAAGGTCTTTGCTCTTTTAGGGCTTCTGTCTGAGGACCAGTGGGGAGTTCCTCAAAGCCAGCGAATTATACCAGACTATTCCCGAGCCCTGGGAGATATTTGGTGTGATGTAGTTAGGTACCTCATTCTAAGTACACGGACTTTGATAACCCTGGAATGGGTTCAAGATCTAGAACCCGTAGTCCAAGAGAATTATCCTCGATGGGCATCGCGATTCCAACTAAACCTTCAAACACAACCTGGACGATTAACTCAAGGCGTATTCAGTTCAAGGCCCAACGGGAACATGAATGCCTGTGCTGATACGCACGTCCGTGTAGAGCGCTTGCTAGACAGTCATACTTGCACATTGACGCTTGAGGGCTGTGTATATGGCACAGTTGATTTCAGCAGCAAACAGGTAGATGCTCGGGTAGGTGCTTTATTTGGATTCGCTGAAGCATGGTCATGGCTACGTGACTCAATGAGCAAGTCGCCGCATCAAACTGAGCTTGACGAGCAAAGGCTTTTGCAAAAATTCACACGAACTCTGACAACTGCGAGAGCAGCTAACTCATACCCGGATAACGACGCAGACGTCGAGCGCTTGATTGATTTCGCGATACGCCAGTTGAGAATCTTCCTCGAACCATTCGGCACTTCATTCGTGGTTTCCAGTTACACTGAGTGCCGTCGAAAACATGTCGAGATGGCAGAGCTTGCGGTCAGGTCCTATGAAGCGCTTCAAACTAAAGAACCGTCATCTCGGGCAAGAAGGATAATCTCTCCGGCACAAGAGTATGAGATAGAACGGACCATCGAGAGCTTTCATTCACGAAATACGGAAGCCTTGGAGAAGGGTATGGCGGGCTTAAAACTGTGCTTACCTTATATGATAGGACATGATCATTTTCTGGCAGATTTTCTCGCTTCTGGACAATTAAGGTCGTTGTTCTTGACGGGTGGACAGCTTGGTCTCGGCCCGCCTTGGATGGCGCCAGGAGATATCATATGTATGCTCTTTGGTGGTAAAACTTTGTTCATCTTGAGACCTATAGCCGATAGTGAAGAGTTTTTATATATCGGTTCGTGCTATGTGGACGGAGCCATGAGCGGGGAGCTGGTAAAAGACTTAGAAAATGGCACTCGCGAGTCGCGGTGGTTTGTGCTGCGATAACATCTAATAAAGTTTGATCACACTGCTATCTGGATAATTATTGCGTCTCGGACCGTACTTGTCTGCTTCCGAAACCTTTTATGCCGCAGCACAATCCATACCGGTTTATCTAAGAGTAGAAAACATAGTTAAATATTTGCGCCACTACAGGTATGTACTTTTCATGAACAAAGGACTAATATCCTCGTCAAATCAAATATTTACATCGAAAGATCATATTAATCAGTAGGGCAAGGTTTCTTCGCTGGCGTTGTGGAAAGAGCAGTCAAGAAGGACTGGTAGGCAGGTTTCTTCTGATAGCTCTGGTTCCACAACAATGCAGAACCTTCCCCAGAGAAGACGCCGGGTACCCATGAGTACTTGTCTGTCACTCCCTACAAGGATGTTAGCGATGACTGTTTCAACACAAAAGGACTCGGGGAGCTGGAGCTTACCCAGAGCGTGATTCCAACACATCTTGGCACCGCAATGCAGGCTGCTCCAACCCGTTGATACGCTGCTGCCTGCACTGCCAGCTTCGCGGCCGTCTCAGGCGTGTTCAAGCGGATATCGAGTTCCGTATAAGCAACATCGACGCCGAGGTCAGTGTACAGCCGCAGGCTCTTCTCGAGGACTTCTTGCGAAGGTGTAACGACGGATTGGGTAGGAGTACTCTCAGATACGAGATGCCCTTGCAACCCAACTCCATCGATCTTCACTCCGTAGGACTTGACGAGCTTTACAATCTTGGCGGCAGCCAGCGCTTTTGCCTCCCCGTATTCCAGATTGTAGTCGTTGTAATAGAGCTTTGCGGCAGGGTCGGCAGCTGCTGCCACGCGGAATGCAATTGGAATGAATGCCTCTCCAATCACACGGTAGAAGACGCTGTCTCTGTATGTGCCATCCTCGTTGAGAGCTAGGTCGCCAGTCAGTTTTGGCGCAAAGCAAACTAGAGCTAGGAATACGAACCTTCATTTACCACATCCCAGTGAGTGCATTTGCCCTTATAACGACCAGCAACTTGCTGGATATGGTTTGTCATCACGGCGATTAATGTTGCGTTGTCGAAATTCGAGTTGGATACCCAGCTCGGAAGTTGGCTATGCCACACCAAGGTATGACATCTCAACTGCAGGCCTCTGGACGTGGCATAATTTGCAACAGCATCTGCACCACTGAAGGTGAACTGGTTGCGACTGGGCTCGGTGGACTCCCACTTCATGGCATTCTCTGGTGTGATGGAGCCGAAGTCGTCCTTGTTGTTTATGATGTTGCTCTCGGAGGTGTCGCTTCGGATCGTGAGCGCGGTTCCGATGTACGACCGTCCCTTCGAGACAATTGCAGTCTGTAGACCCGTAGCCCGATGGTTCCCATTCCTGATTATGAACTGTCAGCTTCTTATTCTGGAATTCCGCTGCTATATAGCCCTTACCCAAGTGGGCTTGCGACTACGGAACTAGTGATGGCCAAAGCCAGTGCCGTGACAGAGGGAAGACGCATTTTCAAGCACTTGTGAAGAGGATCACAGAAAGAGAAAGAGTTCGGATGCTCCCATCTCGGTTTTCACCGGAAAAACCATCGCATATAAATATTTCTAAGAATTGAGTTCTTGTTCCTGGATCTCAATATTAGCCGGGTCGGCTAACTAGGGGGGCAAAGAGCCAAGCATTCGGCTAGATCATCCGAGCCATGCAGAATGTGGAGGCGGGGAAGGATACAAATTGCTTGCGAGCTCATCTTCCCTGGTTAATGTGTTGATCATATTTACTGCGAGGGGTAGCCCTCTGTTTACGCTAGATGTATTGGCTACCCATCACGACCATATTCGCCTCCTTAATCAACTTACACGATCGCCAAGTCGTCCAGGTTTACGGTCAAATGGAGGCCGCTTCAGTCCATCTCTGGCTGCTAAAGTGAGGAGGCATGCCTCTCGGGACGGATGAATGATCTGGCTGAATATCAAAAAGTGGATTTTCTTGATCGAACTAACACCACTGTCTTTGAGCCGCCCTATTTAGGCTGTTGTGCCTGAAGTGCACACGTGGAAATGTAAGTTTGGTACCGAAATGCCTCTTTTCTGGGTCTCATTTCGAGTCTCCAGAACCTGACGTGGAAGCATAGCATCGATTTCCAGTGTCCAGATAACCCGCTTCTTCGGAGCAATATCCTTCCAGCCCGGCTCAAGCTTGATATGAATTCTCCACGCGAGATCAGATTTGAGTCTAATACACTGTGGAAAATCAATAGGTTGCCTCAAGTTAAGAACTAATAAAAAGTTTATCCAGAGTCAAGCTGCTTGTTTTGAGCAGCGTCTACTCACGCTATTATATATACATTTAGTGCAATCCTCAAATCGAAGATTTGGTAACCGCTGCTCAACCCCACACACATTTTTGTTCCAAAACCCCGCGGGGCTTCTAGGCCTTCAAGTCATGCTTTTTCGTGTGTCTCACGCGCCTCCTGTAACGCGGGAAACCGTCAGCACGGAATGACTTTTACCCACCACCTCTTCATGGCTTCATAACCTCCTCCCCCTCTGACATTTCCTTCTTCTCCTCCACAATCCAAAGATGGCTGCTCCAATTCCCTCCATCGTTTCCAAAGAGTCCTCCGACCCACTCACTGCTCCCATCCTGCTCCTCGTCGACCTCCAGCATGGCCTGGTTGAAAGCCCTGAAGACTGGGGTCCGCGTTCCACACCCAACCTCCCCGAGAACGTAACACACCTTCTCTCGACCTGGCGCGCCAATTCCTGGCCAGTCCTCCACGTCCACCACGACGGCGCAGCCCCGAACATCATCTCGGCCGCCTACCCCGCCAACTTCGCCGCACACGCCTGTTCCGCCCCTCTGCCCTCGGAACCCCGATTCGTCAAAACGGTCGGGTCGCCGTTCGTCGAGACGTCCCTGCAGGAGAAAATCAAGGAGCTAGGCGGGAAGCGGAAGCTCGTGGTGATCGGCATGGATGGCGCGGAGTGCATCAATTGCACCACCAGGCATGCGGCGGACCTGGGGCATAACGTTGTGGTGGTGGCGGACGCGTGCGCGACTTTCGGCATGGCGGATTGGAGGACGGGGAAGAAGCTTGGGGCGGAGGAGACGCATGATGCCGCCATGAGCATGCTGTTGAGCTATGCGAATGTCACGACGACGGATAAAGTGCTCAGCGGATTGGGATACTGACTCTGCGCTGGAAGAACGATGGAACGGAGTAGGTTGGTCATGTTGTCTCTTTGAAATGGGTCTCAAATAATTTTTTTTTTTTTTTGGTTTGACAGATGATATATTTAGCAGCTAGGCTATGCTACTATCCTCCTCCAGTGGTCAAATTTTCAGTGTGTTCTCTATGGCTCTGTCCTTGACAATGATCTACTCTACAGTCAAATTTAACTATAAGCACGGTCCTCACGGCCCTCGGTCACGACCTCTTCTTGCTTACCATTTCATTATTTCGTTCTGCTTAAGGAAGCTCCCGGCCAGCAGTTTCACTCGCCACCCACCTAACTAAATGCTATCAGAGTTAATCAGGCAGTCTAAGAGATTTGTCGCAGTATTCGTGCAAGATCATTTTGCTGAACACGGTTGCTCAGCCCATGACTGTGTATGCTAAAATGGGAGCTAAATTATGGGTTCAGTTGTTGGATGAGGAGTTGCTTGTTCTAGTTTTGACTTCATTTTTTTTGGTTGGTGTAATACTCGAGGGGAAAGGGCCACGGTCTCGTGTATTTTGGTTTTCATTTCAGATTAGGATATTCTACCATCGTATTCTATTTTGGCCACGGGCTTGAAAGAGCTAAAACTGATGAGAGGGCACTAAAGGGCAAGACTAAAGGTCTCATTGGCTGCTTGTTTAGAACTATCCTGTAGCGCAGCTGAATCCAAATTAAACCTGAGCTAGTTTCTTTTGTTGCACGTCGACACTGGATTATTTAAGCGCTTTTGGATGCAAAATATTAGAGTGGTCGCCTGGCTGAGTCGTAAGACGAGTTATTTCATAGTTGTATTCATAATCATGTCTTTGCATCGCCACGGTTTTATCCTATTACAGGACTAAATCCTATGATAGCTATTACCGCGATAACCCCTATTTCCGCGCCGAAAGACATAATTTCTTATTTCCAATCTCTTCTCTTTCCTAGCATTCTCCCTCAGACACCGCACGCCCTAGCGAGTCTCCAATTCAGCTCCGCCAGCTCAACAAAAACTTATTCCTTATCTTTCGGCCGGCGAACTATTCGCTTCCCAATCCTCGCAGGCGTGCTCCTCAACGCAAAAAGCTCGCTCTCCTCCCATCTCCGCCTCAGCACCGTACTCTCCCGCTCCAAGCGCGCCAACTGAAGCTCCATCTCCCACTGTCTAAACAGCGACTTCCGAACCGCGTCCTCACGACCATTCAACTCTTCCTGCTCACTAGGATCTAGCTCTTCTCTCATCCGATACTTCTTCTTTGCCTCCTCTTTACGCCCGGCCCCAATCCCGCGCTTCCGCTTTAGCATCTGTTTCAACTTATCGTTCTTTTCCTCCTCCTGATTTTGATTGCTATCGGACATCCCAGCCCGCCGCTGCGTCTCGATCAAGGCTGCGGGCTCCTTCTGGAGTTTCACTTCTTCATTACCCAAGAAATTCAACATCTCATCATCAAATCTATCCTCAAATCCATCCCCCATATCTTCCTGCTTGGCCACCGCTTCCGTCAACCGCGGCGTGAAATCCTCGCCTTCCTCCTCAGTATGCGCGGGTCGGTCCAGGGCAGCCATATATCGGGGTTTGGGTCCTTCCCAGAGGGTTGATGGCGTTTTGGATGTTCGGGATTTTTTCTTATTTCCTGCGATTCCCAAATTTTAATTCTTAAGTTTGAAGACCGTCGGGTTTAATGCTGTGAATCTTACTTGGAAGATCGATATGCTAGTGAACCTCAGCAGTTATGAGAGATACGGCCGTTGTGCGAATCTATTGATGCAAGCTGCCTGGACGGAATTAATAGTGTTGATATCTCTTGATCCTATTCGGTGTCCGAATATTGGTTCACGGCACGTTTGTGTGAGTCTCCATGCTGAGAAGTTTGATGTTTATCTACCAGCCATACTAAAGGAAAGAGCGATGCCATGGTGTTGAGCCAGTGTTCTAATCCATAGGTTTATTTCTGGTCATACCTGCCATTCAATCTAATGTCATGCAGAGTACAAGCCGCAAGCATCCTCTCAATAGCATCTTGTAGCAATGTACTCTATATCGCGACGCATACAGCCTCTTCTTCATCATTAAATCTACTTACCTGAGGTTAGTTTGACTTCTACACTCTTGATATTCAATATCGAACAGATGCCAGCATTGCAAAGTGTGTATGTGTGATAGAGCTTTTTGGGGGGATATAAGGTCGCAGGGATGATGAGCTATGATTCTGTGTATCGCCCTTTGTGTGGTATGGGTCAAATGATGGTTAGTAGGGCAGAGCAGGGAGGTCAGGGATCGAGTGACTAGAATGGGTCATACAACCTTCCTCCCTTGACCAAGAATAACCAGCTTCCTTACGCATAATAAACCATAATACCCCATTTTCTCTCTTTTGGTGCCTCTTTAAATACCATTCATAATCGTTCTTTTAATAGAGGCTGGGAGAGGGAAGTACTTGACGTTGTGAATTCGGATTTAACTCCGAGCTCTGACTCAGGGATATCACGTTAAGATTAGGGTAACTCTGTGAATAATATACTTTAACTAAGCCAACTAACAAATTTATGGTCCACTTCATGTGTTCTAGGCCTATGTTACAAGCTGTCATGTAAAGCGTCATTGTCTCCACTTAACATATCACTTACGCAAGACCGTTAACTCAACAGCACACACAATCTTGAGACTCACAGAGGAGTTATATTCCGAGTCATCTTTCAACCCCATTTAACCAGCCCAAGCATAACACAGTATATCTCATCGATTTGCCAATATGGCACCTCTTGATCCCATCGAGCGTGAGTATTCCTCTCAAATTGGCACATATTAAACATTCAAAGATGCTAGGATAAAGAAGTAAAATGATAATACTAACTTGGGTGACCAAGTTGCTGCTCTAGTTGCTACGCTTGAATCAGCTGGCCTTCATGTCTCATCAGCACCACCATCCAAACTTAACAAAAAGCTCATAGCCAAAGCCTCGCAAGGAATACACAACATCGCAAGCACGGTAGCTGCAATCGACACTGCCATCACGGAAGCAACAAATAATGGTACAGAAACTTTCCAGAAGAAAGACAGTTTCCTTGATATCCTTACGACCATTGTATTTGCATTCGGTTGCGCGCTAGTGCTTACAGCAATTGCTTCTGGCATTATGAGCATTTGTGACCGACTCAGAGAGACAAGGCAATCCAAAAATGCAATTCCTACTGATAAATTCTCTGAAGAACTCTCCGGCTCTGTACAGCGTTTGCATCAAAGGCTGTATGGGATCAACAGACCTATTGAAGGCCTTAAGATCACTCACTCAGACATTGAAGGACCAAGAGTCATCAGGATTGAACACCCACTAGGGATGAAGAAATCGGTTTGCAAGGAGGTTATCATGCCTCAGCCTCAATCAGCACTAGTACCCGTAGCTCCCGAAAAACAAGACCCTTACAACGCCGAAGCGAAAGGGAATAATTCAAAGTTAGAAGCAGTTTTAGATCGTTTGCGAAATTCGATCAAAGCAGCCTCCAACAACGTGGACTCCCTACATCGCCGTGAGGTCTCGAACTACGATTCTGACTCAGGAGGCTCGGAGTATGATCCTCCAACTTACCATGTATTGAAAAAGGGCAGTCTTATCTACTCTCCGCTGTCATCCGCGGAAGAAGAGGATTTGAGAAATACTGGCAGCAGGAACACAGGTTCTCAAGAAGGGACGCAAAATTTGCGCCGCGAGATCGAGGGAGATCGTCCAAAATCCAGCGAGGAGCGTGGGAAAGGTTACAGGGTATACATAGCTGGTAATGAGAATGGAAGAAAACATATGAGAGGTAAGAGGGGCGGGAAGAAGCATCAAAAACGTCAAGAGAAAAGAGTAGATCTTGGTTTGCGGGATCCTGGTATTGCAGATTCTACAGATGAAGCTACGGGGTCAAGCAGGCAGATATCCTCAACTGACAGAAAGCAGTAGATTAAGGAAGATATTCTTGCTGAGAATATCTTCCATGATATTCAAGACATCTTGGATCTTGATCACCAGAATATATTTTAAATCTTAAGGCGCTGCGAAGCCTCTAGAATTAGCAACTGGCAGTTGACTGTGTAATCCTACAAGACCGAGATGTGCTGTATCGGAGTGCTTGTTCAAATTTCAAGGTTGTTAACAGAACAGGTATCGAGAAATTTCTAGACAGTTATTGAAAAGATCAAGACGTAGTTAAGCGTGAGCTGTTGTTACCCTTTACCTTCTTACCTGACCCCCCAGGAAACCAGCAGAGCTTCGCAATAATGATTCCAGCTACATTTCCCCAAAGAGATTCCTTATTGTATAAAATAATGTATTTCTACCTCACCTATGTCATGAATTGTAAATGGGCACTGCAAGAGAAGAAAAAATAAGCATAACACAGCTTGGTTCTAATCTAGGGTTCTTCACAATATGAGCCCAACGCACTGCTACTCTCCCATGATGTGTTTTCGCAAGGAATAGAATTGGGTCTCTTTTTTGTTGAGGCAAAGGCGTGGGTTTTAGCAACCAGCTGTTATTTAACTTGCAGGTAGCAGATTCTAGTGTAAAGCCCAGAAAGCTGTGCCTTCTCAAAAATGCAGTTCTGGACTAAGCTCAAGATCTAGTCACAAAGGTCTGACCTTTAATGTCGTGTCTTCGAGTTCTTAGCGTTGTCCAGAATGGCAAAAAAGTCGCATCAAAACAGGACAACCGAGTCCTTAAACTCCGGGTCTCTTCCGAGAATAACTGCTACTACAATCTATGACCTTCTTATGCCATTATGCACGTAATCTTCTCAGAAATGAATCCACAAGCACAGATGAGCATGGCTTAATTATATCCACTTTTATTAAGCGAGCCCCTGATCGTGGCAATTAGTGTTTGCTAACCAAACACTAAGGGCGAAAAAAGTTGTAATATTCTCATAAAAAGAATACAGGATACCTTCTGGTTTGATGCTAGAGAGTTAAAGCAGGGATCGAGGCTTGAGATATGCTCCACGTAGACATGCAACAAAGCATTCTCCAGAAAGATCCCTAGCGGAGCGGCCGGCTTTGAATTCTTGCTGATCAAACCACAACGGGAACTGTGCGATGAGCTCTTTATTTGAATAAAGATTTAGTACGATATAGTATCTGTTATGTGGACTTAGGGCTGTTGAAAAGTAAAGGACTTTGATGAGTAATATCCGAGGGACTGCTTCTTACAAAGCTGGAAAGAAGAGGCGGAGCCGTGAAGTACTTTACCACTTGGTAAATCCCTACGGAGGTTGGAATATTGGGAAACATATTCTACATTGATATTGAAGCACATATAGCATGCTATTTCAGACGTTTTACTTCATGTCATGTCCTGTATTCATTCTTTGCGGAGCTCCCAAGAAGATTAGCTCCTTGGGTAAAACCCAGAGCTTTCCACATCAAGACCCTGCAAATCCTGAGGAATCACGATGGCCTGCGCTCCATACCCCGATGCAATGCTCGAAAAGAAATCCTACTCAAACATCCATCCATAACGCCAGAACCCCAGTATCAAATCCCCGCCATATAATATCATACACCCCGTCTCGAACCTCCCCTTATTCCTCTTCCTCTGGCTTTATACCGCTTCTAAAGCCCAAGGTTCACTGGATGCTCTCCGTGCCCATCAGCTCTCTCAACTTCTTCGCCGCCTCATCAGGGTGAACCTCCTGAGCTTTCTTTTTTCTTCCCGTGCCGCTCGCACCCAGGCTAGCATTAGGCTGCACCGCCTTCCTACATTCCCCGATAACTCTCTCAACAAGGACCTCCCAGCTTTGATCGGGTGGCGTGAATCTACCCTCTGGTTCGCCCCACGTCGTCGTGCTGTTAATACTAACGCTCAGATGTTTACGCGGCTCACCATCTCGATGGCTGGGAGACGGGACGACCATGATGACATTCTTACTGATCACCTCAGCTTGCCCTTCACGAAATGCCGCTGAGTTATCTGCTGACTCGGCTTCGTAGGCTGTGGCGTCGGCGATGACTCTGTCGATTATAATCTCTGGATCCTGGGGAGATCTGCCAGGCTCCTGGAGCGTCTCGCAATGGATACGGAACATCAACTCGGTGATCTTGCGTTCTGGGCAAAGATGGTACTGCTCTGGTATTAGCACCGTGTTCTTTCCCGCTCAAAAGTGGCTGCCCTGTCTCTCGAGCATATCTAGAACGAGCAGAACTTACAGCCTCAACAATCTTCGCGACATCCTCCGGTTTAGTAATGTTAACAAACCACAATACCTTCCCATTTGGCGCTATCTCATCCATGTAAGGGGGGGCTTCAGCATGAGCGGCAGTAGAGAAGTCTTTCGAGGTGAGGAAGTCAACCATGGCACAGCGTAGACGGAAGAACATGCTGCTATTACTGGCGGGCTTGCGACGACCCCATCTGATGCCCTCTATGCTGGGATTGTCGGCGACTCTGGGTTCGGCCATCTTGGAGTGTCAGGTTAGTGTCGAGATCGAATGAGACTAATGGTTGAAAGAGGGAGTTCAAATATTGGAATTTAGGGTTTGAGGAGCATTCGAGACGCGCTCGTGGTAGACAAGGCAAATAGAAAACTGATTTTGGAAGGAGTACAGCATCGGAACGGTGTGGATAAGGCTGAGATGTAAAGTGAAAGAAAGATAACCAAGCCCATATAACCAACGTAACGAATTAAGAACGATATATCTCAAGCCAGTTCATCAATATAACATAGCTGCTCGTGTTGAAGTATCTTGACAGGTAAATATTAAAGGACTCATACATAGCCACGAGAGAAGCATAAGCAGTCCAGAAGGTGAGAATAAGAAACACGCCCACCTTAGTGATTTCATAGGATATCAAGCTCAAAACATTGAACGGCTTCAGGATTGTCCAAGCTCTTTCACGTGGGTGAAGGATCAAGAATGCTCAAGATATTTCAAGAATAACATTAGAATCTTAGTAGCATAATCTTGTCAGATAGCAGCCGATATATGCCAATGCTTGTTTAGCACACTAACTTAGTGGTAAAACGTGCGGCACATATTTGTATACTTAGCTGATCATATCCATGAGACGGAGTTAACTGGCGCAAAGGCTTTACTGCCTAGAAATTATTGGAAACTGAGAGGAAGTAGTCGCAGAGATACTCATACCGTCCTCGTGGCCATTCTGATCTCATGATGGTACTAAATTAAATGGCCCACCAATGCCAACGGGGTATGACGTGGCCAAGTACCAAACCTCGCAAGCGCTACGAAGTTCATATATAGATATAAAATAGAAAAGGATGAACCCTTAAAATCCCATTCCCATCCCACGTATTCCGAAAAGTCCATACACTTTGTATACAAGAAATCTATAATCATGACTCTAGCCAATTCCATGAATATCGCCTTAGCCAACATCATCACCAGCGCCACCTTGTCTATTCTCAACTTAATAAGCAGCTCCCTCTCCATTTGATCATTCTTCTTCATTGCCTCCTTCTCGCTCAGACACCGGCTCGCCCTCTGCGGGAGGTGCGGCTGGGACCTCTTTTTTAGTAATAGGGATATTCACCTCAGCCAACATCCTCTTTTGGAAGTTCGGCAAGAGGTCTGGACGAAAGCCTACTTCTAAGAGATATCACGAAGAGGTTCGGTAGAAAATAAAAAAAGAACTGGCGACAAAGCTCTATACGCTGGAAGTCTGCGATATCTTTTACAGGGCAGAAAGCATGGCACGCAAGCGATTCGAGCTAGAGGGTGCTCCGAGATGATTTTCCCGTTTATTGACGACGTATGAGTCAATTTCTGGCAAGGGGCTGAGGAAGCTACTGATTGGCAAAAATTTGGACGTTTGGGAATAGGGGCAGAGCCATTGGGATGGAACAGGTGTTGCCAAACTTGGATGGGTGGATAACCAAAGTGCGTAGCGATGCTCTCCTCTGCACAAATATCAGAAAGCAGTTCGCTGACTTTCACATACAGCACATATGCTAGATTCCGGAGAACGGCAGGATTCTAGGACCGCTGTCGAGAGCCGTACCGACGGTGATCCCAGAGCGCAAGAGCGATGACACTAGAACCACCATGCCTTTAATAAGTGCTCTATAATTATTCTAGAAGGTAGGTGAAGTGTCTTAGTAAGTCAGTCTGACGGCGTTAGAATTCAATTTCCTTCCTAGGAGGTTCTAGTGTGACGCATTGAAGGGACTAGAGCCAATTAGATAAAGGGATTGGGAGAGCCAGACGTATATCCGAAATTAATCTAGTCAACTCTTGGATATACCAAAGGTCCATGTGACTTGGAGCATATTATGTTGAACTTCGTAGTGGAAAAGGCATTAGTCCATACCTAGACCAAGCGAACACAGGCTTCATTGCAACTTTTCCTTCAAAGACTCACCACTACTTGGCAAAGCATACAAAACTATGACCCGCACAAAAGGAACATAGAACATGATAGCTGGAACATTAAAAGTCACTGAAATCTCAATCGATATTCGGATATGTCACCTACCGTTACCACAATCTTCTCCAGCGCCATGTATGCTACACGCGATACATCAACAGAGCAGTTCACATCTATCGAATGTCCTAAAAGGCTGTCTGGCCTAGACAGTTTCGGCATATCCGTCGGAGTATTGATCTTGGTCATTATCCTCATATCCTTCAACCGAAACTGTGCAACAAGGAACCTCATCAAGAAGCTGCACGAGACTCCCGCCCACCAGCTTCACGAGGCCGTTTCAGTAATGTGGCAAAAGTACGGTACTTCGCAACGGAGAGACTACAGAGCCATAACTTTTCGAGATCATCCGGAGAGCAGGACGAGGAAGATAGAGATTTTGCTAGATTGGGACCAGATCCCCGAGCATGATGTGGCAGCGAGACATGGAACACAGCATGATGTTGTAGGTCGGGTACTTCCACACACGCCTATACAACGAGCTGCTGGCGGTGCACCTCCACCACCCTATAACGCTGTAGACGAGCTGGACGTGGGTGATGCTGAACGGCCTACGGTAGTTGATGTCGGGAGATTTAGATTCGGTGAAGGTCGTCGCATGTGACGTAGAAGGACACGGCGCAGGAAGCAAAGGAAAGTCGATAGTGACCGGGGTGTGACATGTCATTAGCGTAAACTCTTATCAACAGAACATATTCCAACTACATAGAAGAGCTTGATGCTGGCTTTGAGCGTCTCCAAGGACCCATATTGTGCGAGTTATGAAGCGGCACCCACGGTTGTTGGTCCTTATTCGCAACCAACCCCGTAACAGCCCAGGAGAGAAGGAGCGGATTGCTAGAGTGCAGTAATAAAGAGGTATATTCAATCAAGAAAACCTATATTTGCAAATAGACCGCTTAGCGCAGTGGTAGCGCATCTGATTCCAGACAAACCGTTCCAGGAACTTCCAGAAGGCCATCCGTTCGATCCGGATAGCGGTCATTCATTTTGCTCGTTTTGGAAATTGTGAATGCCAATGCAGCAATATCGAAAACCTGTAAGATCTCTGCTGTAGCTTACCAAGTCGCCGTCCTACATCTTGTCATTGCTGGATTCCGCGTTCGTCCCATCTTCATTTCATAAGCCCATTGAAATAAACCACGCCACGAGAACCATGATGGAGACCTCCGGCAGCACCCTTGTAACCATAGAACGATAAGAGAGGTCAAAAATGAATCAAAGAAAATACTGCGATTGGGCAGCGTGTCCATACCTGGGGGATGAATAATAAATGGTTCATTTTTGAATTGTTGGGTGGAGATCGAGATATAAAAGAAACCCAAAAATACAAAGAAAATGCAAACAGGGTGATCGAGCCCACAGTGTGGAGTAGGGCAGCAGAGCAGAAACGCAGAAGTCAAAAGGCAACTTAGTTAAACATACAGTTGATCATAGCAGAAAGAAAGTGAGAAGCTATGTAGGCTCGCTTGCTTTACTATATTGACCTACTGCATTACTTCTCTATAGATTCCTCACCACTGCTGCTTTCACCAAGTTCTCCCGAACTTGAGGCGCTAAGTGTTTGACGCTTGATTAATAATGGTGTAGGGTATATCTTGTGCTTCGTAGAAGCTATGCAGCTTCGCTTCCTCCACCATCCTGACCACGGTCATTACTCTCCCTTGCCTTCCTAGCCTCCGCTGCTTTCGCCATGATTTCTCTCCTGCTCAAGCCCGTGCTCGAGCTACCACCGGCACTACTGCCTCCGAGAACGAACTCTCCTCCCGTCCAACCGCCATGGTCATCTACTTCCTCGCCATAATACTCATCATTTCCAACAGTGTGTCCACCACTTCTCCAGTCTGCACCCTCTACTTCCTTCTCGATCTGCTTGCATAGGTCCCAGAAATTCCGATCATGCGGCCCATGTACATTATGCGCCAATTCATGACACAGCGTCTTACGTATCGTCTTGTAGTCCCGATAGCCATCATATGCATCCGTCCGTAACCTCAGCTCTATCACTTCTCCACGATTACGATTTAGACCCAGCGTTCTAGAGGTGCCCTCATGGTTTGATGTTGTATGTTCAACAGGGTTCATCTCAGTAAGGAGCGGAACGGTAAATTTGTGCTTTCGCATCGATGCTTTAACTATAGCAATTGGTCAGTACTTGCATAACAGTTTAATGCCATTCCTCCCAAGGAAAGCCACTTACTTCCAGCATCATCCTTCAAGCGCTGTAGGAAGTCCAGAGAGCGCTTTGGGTTCGGGAGATATGGTAAAGGTCGTAGGTCCAAAAATGTATACTGCGCCTCCTCTTGCTCCTTCTTCCAATCATGTGTCTTGTAAGCTTTTACCTTTTGTACTCGCCGTCCTGCCGAGACATTTCGCGAAGCTTCGTGCGCAGCGGTCGCAATTGCATTTGCTTCTTTCGCGGTACTTCCCAGTAATGTAATCTTCTTATCTGCAAAAGATGATACGGGCAGATCTGGATCCTTGAATGGCTGCTTGAGTGTTCCCAGCTTCGCAATCATAAACTTCTGATTTGAGGCTGGTATCAAGAGATCGGATTCGACCTCCTCGACAAGATCGGATATGGTTGCATCGTGAGAAAAGGAATATACATGAGGCTCGCCCTTGTGGGTTATTGTCAGTGTGACCACAGCCTCTCCAAGATCGTTCGTCTGTCTGTCATCAGTTGCCATCCTCAGATTTGTCTTCCAGGGGCCTTGGAAGGAGGAATTTAGTTTCACGTCCGGTCAAGGTATGATATGCAGAGTCTGATCAAGAGTGATTGTATTATGTTGTTATTGTACAATAGCATTCCCACTCATAGAAGATTCCAGGTTGAGGCTTCCTCGTTGCTTCGTAATCCACCCACCAAAGTGAAAGTCGGGATTGGAGATCGCCACAGCCCGCGCTAGGCGTTTAATCGCCTACTCCCGGCGGCTGTGCTCCCTGCTTTGCATGCCAAGCGCCAAATGCCAAGCGCCTTGTCCTTCTGTGGAGAGTCGCGTCGTGTCCTTAAGGTAAGCTGAGCCTTCTGTAGCTAATTTTAAAGAAAATACCACTTCATAATCTGAAGACTGGCCATCCTGACCTCAATTCGAACCACCACCACACAAGCCATCTCGGCCATCACTTTCAAGTTGTCCGCCTAATTGAGACGCTTCGGCGCATCACTTTGCACCATGAATATTTTTCGCATAGCGGGTAAGGATTTACAAAAGATTTTAAAAGGAGCTGCGATGCTAACAGATGCGCAGGAGATTTCTCCCATCTGATTTCTATCCTCATATTACTTCACAAGATGACACAAACAAGCGTATGGCCTTAAAGATCATCAGATTATGCAAAGCGGGATCTAACAAGTTCTTTAGTCGTGTTCCGGAATATCCTTCAAATCGCAAGCTCTCTACCTGATGGTCTATGTCACCCGCTACCTTGATATCTTCTGGACATTCACCGACAGTGCCTACAACACCATTTTCAAACTCCTTTTTATCGGTACATCAGGCTATACGATCTACCTGATGACCACTGCCTATAAGCCTACGCATGACCCCAATCTCGATACCTTCCGTGTGCAATACTTGCTAGGCGGCTCCCTCCTCCTCGCGCTCGTCTGGCCCTACTCCTATACACCTTCTGAAATTCTCTGGGCGTTCTCCATCTGGCTTGAAAGTGTTGCCATCCTTCCCCAACTATTTCTGTTGCAAAGAACTGGAGAGGCTGAGACGATTACCACACATTATCTGTTTGCGCTGGGAAGCTATCGCGCTCTATATATCCCGAACTGGATCTGGAGGTACTTTGTAGATGGACACTCGGATCCGATTGCGGTCATGGCCGGATTGGTGCAGACAGTGCTTTATTCAGACTTCTTCTGGATTTACTACACAAAGGTGCTCAAGGGAAAGAAGTTCGCTCTGCCAGTATAGGAAGCTGTGCAGAGCTTCATGGCGTCTGGGCTTCAAGGGTAGGATCTGTGGAGAGCTGGAAGAGGACAAAAAGTTGTTCGGATGGAAGTGCATGCTTTGGGCACTGCGCTATATCGGGTTAAGCATATACGGCGTTGGGGCTGGACCGGACAAGGCTCCGGTGGATCTTGGTCGCTATCATTCTTACAAATGTAAATTATGTAACACGCATAGAATTCTTCTACCAATAGCACAGGCTTGGGGCAACAGACAGGACTAAGACACTAGAGAGCTGCCATGTTTTGTGAGTTTTTTTGGGGGCAGTCTCAGGTAATCTATTAATCAATTTGGCCATCAATCATTGATGGTTTAGTAGCTGTTGTCCCCGGTTGTTCTATCCACATTCATTACTCTCCACTATACAACTCTGCTCGGGATCTCACGTCAGATCTTTTTGTGATCACTTCATCTCCCATAAGCTACAACACCATTTGTATTAATGCTCGGTTCTTCCAGACATCAAGAAGAAATATAGCATAGAGCCTTTGCCTTAATTTTCAAGAAAGCCTCTTTTCAAAAACCACCTTAAACCATTTATGCTGACCCAATTTCCATGACTCAAGAACCAGCTTTAGGCCTGAGGCCCGCTCATCTACTCCCCTTCCATACATTATATAAGTTCAACCTTTCATAAGTCTATGTATCTCAAGCAAGGGAATGTACTTAACAGTGAATCTAGACAGGATGTGTACTAGGAAGAAGATGCGCAAGCTGCTTTCTTGAGAATTCGATCCTAGCCAGGCTCTCCAGAGGCAAAGGAGATGAATGTAAAACTCACAAAGAGCTACAAGGTTCGAGTTAGGTTCCTTCAAGTGCTTGATTTTCATTACGTCTACGTTGTGTTGCTGTCCTAGCCACTTTGTTGTCCACAGGCGCCTTGTTAACCAGCCAACAAATTACCTCAGGCTCTTTTCACATGCTTTCACAGATACCAGACTGATTCTCGCTTTGTGCCCGACCGCCTGGAATTCTATACAGAAATTACCTTCATGCGTTTGCTTCATAAACAACTATAAAAGAAAATCACTGAACCCCCAATCCTGCTGTTCATTCTTCGAGTTCCATTGATGCAAGGCCGTACATACTAGACAGAATCAAGTTTATAAAAGCTCCACACTTCAAAGGATTATGAATGGGAAAAGTGGACGCTGGTTTTGCCATTTAGCCGTCGCCTGATCCCTGAGTCAGTATTTGTTCCTTTCTAAATTTCTTTCGAAGGTATAAAAGAGTTCACTTCAAAGCTCACAGAACATAGCACGCTATCTCTCTCGATGCACCCGTCACTGTGATATGAAGCTACATTGCAGCCAGCCACTTTCAGCTCACCTCTCTATACATCAAAGCGGGACCATTCATGATTGAAGATCATGCAGCTCAACGCCGGCATTTTGTACGTTTCTTAATTGCTTACAAGCTAATGCATATCTTTGCAGTGCTGGTGGCTGGCCTGTTGTTGTAATGGAGTCTGTTACTGTTAAACTGTGAAATCTAAGTGTGCACGGCAAATCAATGCTTGCGCACTTTTGATTAAAATTCCCTGTATAAATAGAAGTTGATCTGTATTAAGCACAAAACACATTACTAAAGATCCGCCTCCTCGCGGCTCCCACAGCCGTAGTGTTATGTGTTCATTCAAGGTTTTTGGATGGTTCTAAGATCAAGTAATGTGCCTGTGCCACCCCAGCAAGAACTTAGCGGAGCAGAGTCTTTTATCTTCTTGCTTACTTAGACTGCTTCTGCTTAATGATTCACTGAAGTGGTTTATTTCTCAATCAAGCAGTAAGAATAACACCCTCTATCAGGAAAATACCTCCAATTTTTACTATATAAATCATGGACCTCAGTTGGTTGCGAGGCAAACCCATTCCAAAAATCGACAAGCAATTAATGGAGTAATATTTTTGCTTGTTTAATCTATGTTGGATACAATGCTCATTAGGCTATAGAAGCCTTAGTATATGCTGGCTCATACTAGATGAAATACAGGTAATACTTCTGCTATACATAGAATACTTACGTTCCAAAACTGGTTGCTGTCAAAGAGTTTACCTTTATCGCTAGCATTCTGCGGATGCCCTTATTTTACATAGGGCTTTAATACAAGTGTACAAGCACTTTCATATAAAGATCATAGGTAGTTTTTGAAGAGGCGTAGGGCAAATGCAGCATTATAGTGCACCATTTCTGTTTACTCAGAAATGAGTTAGTGTTCTTCAAGGAAGGATAAATGACAGGGAAAATTCAGTTTTATAAGCATACATTGCATCATGTTAATTATACATAAAAGTATCATTATCTTCTCTTGGTTCTATTCACTAATCAGAACACTTACAACTATAAATACTTGCGAGTACTAGCAGCTTTGGAATAATCACAATTGTAAAAAAAAAAGGCTCCTCATGTGCTACCTCGCCGTTGCATGCCATCTCTCCCGGATTCTGTTCAACCGTACGTCTCATTTCCTTGCTCTCTATATCTCTAAAAACACATAATTTTTCAATTCTGACTTCAGGAGAAACCTGTGGAAATTTTAGTGGAATTTAAATAGGTTTATTATCGAGATTAAGTAACTTTACTTGCTTATGTAACCTAGAGCTGTTAAATTCTACCATTAGATTTAGATGCTTTATGCTGCTATTAGTCTCTTCTTTGCCGTTATTGGGTTATCCTTAAACTATTTTGAAATCATTTCTGGACTTATTGCTTTGAGATATTGTGCTGGAATACAATGAAACAAGAAAACTACACAGTTAAGCAAAGCATGCTCATTCGGTGGCTTAGATATTCAGAAAGAAGAAATAGCAATCTTTCTTTTCTAAGGTGGAGTTGCGTTAAGTCTCTTTTTAGGAAAACATCATTTTCTGTGAAATTTTCTAGGTCTGAAATAAAATATATCATTCAAAACGTTATCCAGTAGCATTATTGTAAGTTTGTTTTCATAATGTGGAGCAGGGGAGGCAAAACCTCCTGTTCAACTACGTGTCATGTTTAAGGATTTCTCTAGAATATAAATTTCTCTCACTCCTTCAGAATCAAAGTACATTATAGAAGTAAGCACGGTAAATGACAAAGACGAAGCAAACTAGCATCCGGCTATTCAGGAAACGGGCATTAAATTTTGTGGGATGTTGTCTTTTCGAACCTCAAAAAGCTGCGTTTTGCTACATAGTCTGGGTATCCTTTGCATAAGTGCAGATGATATACATTTCAACGTATTTCATGCTATCAAGTCGACTGTAGTTGACACTACCAAGAGCAACAACTTGGCAATAAAGACTAATTCAGCAACAGCTACAAAACTTCTTTTCCTACCTAAAGGGTTCCCTCTCTAAAGTCACAGAAAACTATGCCAAGTGTCTAAGAACATAACGCTGTTGAAACTACAAACAATAACCTTGTGGATGCAAAAAAATGCCGCAACGTAGGTCTGGCTCTCTTCTGGAATTATTAGAGTTCTGATGTATCGTTTCTGGAACCCCTGTAAAAGGTAGAACTACATTGATAACACTTTAATGGGGTAAGAGCTAGGCGATAGTGTTACTAGCAGCGCTAGCAATACAACAACATGAACTCTTTTCAAAGATAAAGCATAAGATATCCTCTTCAAGTACAGATACCTACTAATATACATGAATGGCAGTTCTACAAGGGCACCACACAAACAGCTATTATGCTCTAGCGCTCCAATCTTTCAACCGCCCTGCAGACCTTTTCAAGTATCTTGTGCTCCTGGTTAGTTTGAATCGCAATTTCCTGAAGATTCGGCCTTTTAGGGGGAAACCTACATATTTATGGGATCATAAATGTGATGAGTGGTTATTTGTAACCTAAATTTAATTTTATATAATATACTCTCGATAGTGCAAAAGTTTGTGACTTCATAATAAGAAAAGTCTGGAAGGAATTGTTATGCATAACTTAAATTTAATTTCATATGACATACTCTCGATAGTGCAAAACTCTATGATTTCTTAAGGATACCAACTTGAAAGTAATAAATTGTTATTTGTAACCTAAATTGACTCTATGATTTCTTAAGGATACCAACTTGAAAGTAATAAATTGTTATTTGTAACCTAAATTGACTCTATATAAACACGTTCTCGATAGCGCAAAAATCTATAATTTTCCTAAGAATGAAGCTGAGAATGAGGAATTGTTAATTAAAATGTATATTTAACTTTATGTTGATATATTCTTGATTTTCTAAAATCTCGCCAACTCCACTTGCATATCTTTTTGTCTGGATAATTACATATGAAAAAACCACCCTCCTCCCAGCTTCAAGCTCCCCATATGTGGTTATCATGAGAGAAAGGGTGCAGGAGGAGCAATTATATCCATCGAGCCCAGAACATATGAAAACTCAGAAATTTGCCGCTTGTGTTGCAAAGGCATTTTTCGCGAAATCCATTACATGATACACAATGCCATCGCAAGTGAGACTGCTGAACAACCTGACGTCACTACAATCTCAATAGAGATGACGGAAGGGAAATAACTCCCAAGCCGAAGGGCGGAGCCATGATTTACATAAGCGGCAGTTCAGGGATGCCCCATAGATGGTAATATGTCGTGCAGAGAAAAGAGGGTCACCTGCGGATCTTGCTTACGCCACCTTTCCAAGAGAGCAACTCGTTGTTCCCCTACCAATCACTCTACATCCATCATATCATGTTAATTCATCTAGTATATAGGTACCGGCATGCCCCCTTCTTCTCACTCACTGCCCACCCGCACTCTCATTCAAGATGTAGCAAGCGACTCTTACCTAGCGGAGGAGATGGAGGGGGGGCACACCCCGGTATAGTGAAGATTAGTGAAGATCATCGCGCAAACAGACGATGAGGTTGGAGTTAGTGGAACACATATGACGAGCCCACTGGATTTAGTTTGGTTTTGAAGGGGAGAGGCACAAGAATGCGCTGAGAATGCTACAATCTTAGGTGTTACGAGGATTGTAACCAGCCGTAGAGCTGCACACCGTAAGTAGGAATGCTAGTTATGTTTTATCGTCATCTTTAAATATACTAATATCTTGCAGGATCTATCAGTCCTTAGAGATTACGAAGGTGGAGCACCAAGCTACGAAGTTCTCTAAAAAGGCTCGAAAGCTCAAGAGCTGCAAATGCATGCCTCCATCAGCACATCTCAAACATCCATCTCGTTACGATCGATCATCGTCACTAAATTTATCCTTCCAGAATCCCCGGAAGTGCTTCTTTTTCCCTATCTCCGCGACCGTCTCGACCTCCTTTGGTGTCAACTTGAACTTCCACACCTTCTGATAACCCCTCAGCCTCTCCTCTTTAGCTGATGTAGTAAGCACCACCAGCCCCTGATCAACCACCCACCTTAGTGCAATCTCCCCAGGGGAAACACCATACTTCTTCGCCAACTCCTCGTACGTGCTATCCAATGGTCCCGGTGCACCCTTTAAGATAGCCGTCAGCGGCCCGTACGCTTCCGTCGCAATTCCCTTTTCCCTATGGTAATCCAACAACGCACCGTGTTGCAAGTACGGATGATATTCGATCTGATTCACCGCCGGCACGACCTTTGCCGTCTTCAAAGTCGCCTCTAAATCCTTCTGCAGGTAATTGCTTACCCCAATACTCCTCGCACGGCCAGACGCCTGGATAGCCTCTAGCTCCGCCCATTTGGTCTGCAATATCACCTCCGAGCCATTTGCAAAAAAAGGAGAGTGTATCAAGTAAAGATCGACATAATCGACTTGTAGTTTCTTGAGGGAGGCTTCGAAGGCCAGAAGAGCAGAGGTTTCAGTGTGGGCAGTGACTTTTGTTGTTATGAAGAGCTTCTCGCGAGGGATGCCGGCTTCTTTGATTGCAGTGCCGAGCTCAGCCTCGTTTCCGTAAGCTAGGAGTATTAGTGGGCGGAAGGAGGAAACCAGAGGAGGTAGACCTACATTCGGCGGCGTCGAGGTGGTAGTAGCCGGCTTTGATGGCCATTACCATGGTTTTGATTAGATCCTTGTCAAGAGGAGCTGTCGGATCGGCTTTGTAACGGGCTGTGCCTACGCCATATCCCATCTGTGACCATGTCAGCGGCTGAGCGAGCTGTATGAGGTGGCAGGAGTACTATTGGGATTTCATGGCCATCATTGAGCTTCAGGTATGGCACAGAATCTAGCTCTTTGGGAACATTACCAGGGGTCGCCTTAAAGTTTGCTGTTGTGGAATTCATTATAGAAGCTCAGTCTTGTTATGTAGTTGGATGCAGATGCAAATCTTGAGTATCGCAGAGAGTATTGGCGAAAATTGCTGTGTCAGGATATTTACAGGACTTGAGAGGACTCGTGGTTAGAGATCTTGCTATGTATTAGTCCTAGACTTGCAGCCTACTAGGAAGTAAGCTGAATTACACGCGATCCTTCTAGTAGAATCAAGCTCAAACAAGAGTGGGAGGATTGAGGAATGAACGAGATATCAAAATGCAATACCCAAATGACGTTTACTCGTGTTCGCGGATAACGAACCGAGCCGACCCGCTCCTTCCCTCTGCCCCACATTCCTGTCCCGATGCCGGCGGTACACCGAAGGCACATATTACTGTTGAAAGTAGGTAATATACAGGTATTGAATTCAAAGCGTCGTTAGCCCCTTTAAATATTTGACTTATGTTCTCCTCTAGGTAGATGGGCTGGTAGGTACATAGTCATTTCGAATTTTGTAAAATAATGTATCGTCTCAGCAGGATCATAAATAGGTAACAAGATAGATATAGATGATATCTACAGTTTCAGGTAATGCTAATGTAACATCTAGAATCGATCCGTAACTGCTTGGAAAGCCAGGTATAATATCATATCTAGCGACACTTCTCCTACTCTCCTGCTATCGAAGTCCTCCTCATGCTTTCTCCCCTAGATGCTCCCCATCATCAAGGGACACATCCCCGGAGCTTCGAGCAGGCAGCTTCGAACCTAGAGCATCATGCTCTGCATCCCACTGTGCGAGCTCTGCAAGAGGAACCTTGACAAGACGATGTACTTTTGCGTTTTGTCCTTCCAAAACCACCAACTCTTGACGGATACGATATCCACGCCACTTAGGGATGATGTAGATCCAGAAAGCGTAGTAGATGACACAGATTATCACGCTAGACCAATCATTAGGGACCGTCGAGGCGCATCGAATGAGGATGCAAAACTTACATAGCAATACCAACAACGCAATATGTTGCATACCAGAAGCTAACATCTCCGCCATACCGTCCTCCTGGCGGTGGATACCACGGCATAGCTAGGATGAAGATGTTGATTAGGAGGGAGAAGATAATTGCAACATACCACGTCCTGAACTCAGTTTTCTCGATGCCGAGTCTTGCTCTCCTTCTTCTAATTAGAAGCATGCCAAAGGTAGTCGCAAACGCAAAGATAGCATTTGGGTAGCTGTATAGATCGACGATGAAATTGAAAGCATCTCCGGCTGGAGGAGCAAGGATCATGAGAATAGTCAGGCCCCATTTCAGGAGATACGGAGCAGTAGGAGTTCCGAAAGGTTTTGTCGAAGCCCAGACCTTTGGGTAAGGAAGGACACCTTGTCGACCGCACTCTCGAATCACGCGAGAGGAACCAATGATGACTGACACGATATTTCCAAATGCACTAAGGGCAATAAGAAAATTCAGCGCTTTCGTAGATTTACCAGCACCGAACACAGCAGCGAAGAACACGGCTGCGGCGAGTTCCTTGGCTTGTGAAAGCTTGGCTGCGGGGACTTGTAATATGTGTTAACAGTATCCTGAGGAGGAATAGCGACAACTAACCAGCTGCAAAATAGGCAATATTGCAAAGCATATACAGAACTGCGACGACAAGTAAGGACGCTGGTGCAGTTCTCCGAAGCACTTTGATCGGGTTCTGTAACTCGTCAAAATATATTCATATCTCCTGGTTTGTTGAATGGTACCTTGACTTCATTCACAACATTGAATGCGTTTGTATACCCAGCATAAGCGAAGTTGATTTTCACCAATGCATTTGATAGTCCGTAGCCATTACCAGTAGTCCCTTTGAACGCATTATGAAAGTTGACAGTGGGATTCTCAACTCGTGTACGGCCACCTAGAACAACGAAACCGGTGATGCTGATGCTATGTACCATATTAGAGCAAGCTTTCTATAGACAGTAAGAAGACTCACAAGATAAGTGTCGTAATCTTGATAATTCCTACCGCGTTTGAAAGGCGCAGCGAAAGCTTGGTGCTGAAGAACACAACTAAACGATGGATAAGCAACATGCCTGCTGCTAGTTGGTCTTTCAAACTTACGAAGAACGATGAAGGTTATGCAGCCTGCCGCAAGGCCTTTTAGCTGCCAGGCTGTCGGTGTATGCCCTGCTGTTGCATAAAGGAATTGTGCCATGACTATTTAATACAGTAAGTGATGGTTCTGGAAATATTCTCAAACTCAGCAGTAACCCACCAATGCAATTACTACTACTGAATGATAATAGCACGGACTGGACAGCAAAAGCTGTGGGAAGCAAATACTTTGGTCGAGGATATGCTTGTTCCAGGTATACCACTTCTGCTCCGCTGCGATTCGGGAAATAGCTGGCCAATTCTGTATATACAGCAAGTTGGGCGCCTGCAATCAAGAGACCAAGCGCCCAAAAGAGCAGACTAAGGCCCACAGATCCAACACCACGAAGAATGGATGCAGCTATAGGAATGTGTTAGATTCATTCTCGATAATTAAATGATCTTTGGGAAGACGTACGAGTGGAGAAAACTCCAGTTCCAATCATCTGGCCAATGTTCAAGAATATGGTTGTGAACCAATCAACGTGCAAACCCAATGGCGACACATTTTCCACGGGAGCACCCGATGCCTCCTGGTATGATGGCTTCGACAAATTGCCGCCGAACTCATGAACGAATTCCAAGTTGCCATCTAGTTTGACATCCCCTTCGTTCCGCGACACAGCAACGTGAGCTTCCTTTGACTCTGCCATGATGATCAGCTTGGTCTCGATTGGATCTTAAGCTCTTCTACCAAAACTGGGCTATGTTCACATTAAATACTTGCGGGGGTTAGGGGAGCTATGCTTTGGACCCCTTTCAACATCCCGGACGTGCTATGTGTAACATGAATTATTGCACAACAATGAGCGAAGATTGCGGCAGTTGACACGAATCGTACACGCGGAGATACCGAAGATGGGGTGGGAAACTACCATCAACAAAGAATATCTTTTGACGACCATAAGTTGGTGGTGGATCTGCGCGCGGTGCATGGCGGAGTTGTATGGTAGTGACATACGCCATATATTGCATGAATTGGGTCACTGGTCCCTAGACATATCCCGGACTCCGAACCGGGAACCCTGCTATTTTACTTGACAGAAAAAGGTTATCGCTGCGAGATAGATTGAGTTGCATTAGATAAAAGATGATCTGAGATATAGCTTTATCACTTGTTCCGTACGCTGTAAGTCGATTCATTGGACAAGATAGTACCGTAGTACTTTAATACCTACCCTTCAGACCCGCTTAATCTTCGGGAACCTTAAGATATGGGGTACTTCCGCACTCACATCTCCGCGAACACGTCTCCTGCTTTTGAAACGCGACGACTTCCTATGTATTGTTTTTTTATTTCATCTGCTCAATACTCTTTGATTGGTAATCGATTATAGTTTACATGAAACTTGGCATGGTTTATGGCGGTCTTAATCACACATGGTGCTGTCCATGAACGTGTGCCAAAAACCAATAAGGAAACGGTTAGCGTAAAAGCAGACGACTGCCAGATCAGTTCGGGGCGACACCACTTCACACGGCATGTTGAACCACAATAGAGGTAGCAAGGGAGATGCTCTTACCGCCAGGAATCAATCACAAAAGCCACACATTTCAAGATGTTGGTGCTTAGCAATCCGAGCCTCAATTTCAGCCTTTGGAGCGATGGCGGGAGAGCATCCAACAGAGAAATGGGACCACTAACAACCTTATCCACCGTTGCAAGTTTTCATAACTTAAGAGCTACACGAACACTGCATCGCTCGGTCGGTCTTTGGGACGTCCCCACAAAACCGCTCTTCTTCTTTCTCATCCCAGCCCCAACTATCTTCAAACGGATGCAGCGCCATATCTAGGACGTGGTCTAAGGTTTCTCTTTCTCCACCCTTCTCTACCCTCCTTATGACCTCGTCTAAGATCCACGACTTTAGAATGAATTTAGGGTTGACTTTCTTCATCTCCAAGCTTCTTTCCTCATCTCCACCGTCGGGACCCCAGTCCTCATAGACTCTTGTGCGCCATTTTTCAAGCCACTGTCCAACGCGTTTTCTGGCTGAGTCTTCGGTATGTCCGCGCCCAGTCACGCCTTCATGGTGGAAGAAAACGCCAGCTGCTTCTCCTCTGTCCGAGGTCGTCTCCAAATCCGCAACTTTTAGGTTACTCAACTTTCTGAAGAACTGATTGAAGTCTAATTCAAGCGCCTCCATAATATCCAGCAGCTCGCTAAAAAGTTCTTGGAAGTCGGATTCCTTGAAGGCTTTCAGCCCCAGCCGTGCTGTCATCAGGCGCTTGTATTCAGTTAGAAAGACGGCCTTGTATTCTTCTCCAATCCTCGAGATGAGCCCTTCCGCTCGTTTAATAAGGTCATCCGCATTTTCTTGCCTGACTCCTTTCTCTACAAATTCTTCCAAGTCAACGTCTTTCCCAATACCCATGAGCTCTCCCAGAGACTCTCCGAGACGGACAAGATTCCACCAGATAATAGTTGGTTGGTTTCTATATGAGTAACGAAGCATGTGATCGTCATGGTTAGGTGTGTAATTTGGATCAAAGTTGTCTAGGAACGCAAATGGTCCAAAATCAATAGAGAGGCCAAATATAGAGGTGTTATCAGTATTCAGTACCCCATTGGTAAAAGCATAAGCTTGCCACGCCGCTACTGTTTTTGCATTCCGCCGAACAATCTCTCTGTAAAGCCGGGTAAACCGATTCTCTTCTAGACCAGCCGGTCCTTCGATCTTGTCTTGATCAATACCAGTTCCAAGAGGCTCTTTCGAAAATCCATCATCCGCTGGATTGCGTGCTGGAAGAGACTGCCAGCCATCAAACACGTTTTCCGCGATATAAGTGCCAAGTTTCCGAATCAGATTCCTGTCGCCTCGTGCACGGAGGATATCAAATGTGCCGATTCGAAGCCAAGATTGAGCGAACCGTGCCACAATGGCACCTGGCTCTATAGTCTCCCTTCGGACTTTTTGATGTGGGAGCAGACTCAAGGACAAAGCCCGAGTCGTAGGTATTCGTAGCGCATTCAATGCCTCAGAGACAAGGAACTCTCGTATGCTTGACCTCAAAACAGCCTTTCCATCTGCAAACCTCGAATAGGGTGTAATTCCAGCACCCTTCAATTGTAGTTCGTATCTGACCTTGGATTCTGGGTTTGTTGTCTCGAAGAGGGATATGGCCCGTCCATCACCCAGCTGACCAGCCCATGAACCAAATTGCCAACCCCCGTAGCATTGCGCCCATGAATATCCGCCCTCTTCTTTTTCCTCATTCCAGCCTAACAACCTATTGCCTGCAACGGTCTGCCGGAACTCCTCCGTATTCTTCTCGGTTTCCTTTATTCCCAGATCTTTGAGCGCCGCCGGGCTCACGCATAGTAGCTCTGGCTCTTTTGATTCTTCAGGTCTGACCCAGGTGAATAAAGCCCCTTTAACTATACGCGGCTCTATATCATCTCGGGGGGTTTTATGCGAGACGGCTGGTGTTGGAAACTTTTCGTCGGGTGGCAAAGAAGACGTGAATGTCCATGATTTTGGAAGGTCTGCAAGAGACGTTCCTTGGTAGGAGGATTTGCCGTTGGATAGATGGGCAGTCATTTGTGCAAGTCGCATGCGGGGTATAGTTCTGCGGGAGAGGTATCTTAAAATCATATACAGCGGTTGCAAATTAAGATGTATGTATCAAGAGACAAGGTTAAGACAATAGAATAAAGAGAGGCAAATGAATGTTTTCCATGTGATGACACAGCTTTAGATGACATTTATTTTGTAGGTGGCGTCACTTTTGGGGAAGTGGGGCGAAGAGCTCAAGCGGCTAAGCACGCTGAGGCTACCCTGTGCGAGATCCTTCTGCTTGTCGATACTTCCGGATTGCATTCATCCGTAGTACAAACTCCAACCTTACGAGTATATGGCCATTCTAAGCCGAAACTACTCGAATCTCAAGGTTTCTGTCCTTGAGGTTCCCTTTTCAACCACAGATATGGAATTTCACCATAGGCAGTCCACTCCTTCCTCTCCTTCCCACCCTTCAGCATGATATCTTCCTCAACCACAAATCCACAATTCTCATACAGCTTCCTCCCTGCCGCACTAGACTCTACATAAGTATTCCAACCTTTCCTAAGAAGCTCAGAGTTAGCCTTAGTTCCTACACCCGGAACAAGCAATATCACCTGAAGTAAATTAGAACGCATCAAACTTACTCATCAGCCTGCTTAGTCCCCCATTGAACGAGCAATTTGCCTGCTCCTCTTCGGTGATGTGCCGGGGCAACAAATAACAGATCTAGCATCGCGCCTGGTCCTCTGAACCTTTCTCGTCGGCGCCAATTCACTTCCTCGAGAGCCCACTTTACATACTCATAATCCTCCACTCCTTGGCCAGCATTTCCTCTAGCTTGATCTTCAATCCAAACGGGTTCAATTTGCTGTTCCCACCTCGCCTCGTCTGAGTCGTCATGGAAAATCCATTTTGCGGCAGCAACTATTAATGTTAGACCCTGCTCTTTGTTTCGGTATAACTCACAGCTTCAAGAGATAGTATAATAAGCTAGTATAGATCGTGGGAATGAGGATATAAAACATACTAAAATCTCCCGTTTGATCATCAACAATCTTCACCCATTCGACATGTGGGTCACTCCACGTCGTCTCCTGCCTAGCAATGGTCTTCTGTATAACCTCTGGAGTCGGATGTATAGGCGATGGATAAATCAACATATGTAAGGGATCGACTATGTGGAAGGCAGCATATTGAGCAGGAACCGAAGCGGGAAGATCTGCTGGTGTGGCTTTTTGGAGGACCAACGGCATAACGAAAGGACAAAGGTCATGCAATTCGTATGTAAGCTCCTTGTAAATTACAGCTAGTGCTTGTATGGCAGAAGGAGCTTAATGGCAATGTTGTGTAACAGAAGTGCATGAGGAAAAGAAATATAACAAATCTTTAATGGCGGTCAAGGTTTACTAAGCTTGCATACGGTCAAGCCAAAACGATGAAAGGCGCATTATGACATCCGCGAAATACGTCAAAGCCGCTCCTACCCACTTTCCTGGATTCAGGAACATACATCAGATTGGTAGAAATTCAATTTACATGAGCCAGGGTCTAGACTAGGCATATAAATATCGCTGAGGCGATATCTGATAGTGGCTACGTGCTTTGCACGAGTGCAGCCGTTGATTCTGGAAAATTCCTGTTCCACTCCGATATGGTTTATCTGTAGGAACCTATATTCTCCAAAGGGCAAACTGGCAAGGTGCTTGCTATGTGAAGGTGCTCCACTTAGGTGAGTGCGGTGCTGCAGATGACCCATAACAACAAAACAAAAAAGAGATATCAAACCGTACTGTGGCTAATATGAGAAAAATCGTACAATGATGTGAAAGTGTATATGGCATTGTGTTGTCAAGAGACTACCATATCTAATTGACTCTCTCGTTCCAACCACTCTCAACCAATCGATTTCGTCATAACTAGTGGTATCAAGTCCGCCTCCATTGCCATGTTTTCCATTACCGATCAAAAGTAGCCGTGATGAAGATGACAACTAGGCAAGCGCCCAACTCCATTTAGCAGGTATCAAAGCACGTCTCAACCACAATGTTAAAAAAGAAATCAAAATGTCGTCCCATTCCATGCATCTAAGTTCAGGATTGCAAATTTTCGCCATCCAACCATAAGCATATTATGCAGACCATATTCATAAGTCTCTGTTCATTCATTCCGAAATCCTGGTAGTACAATGCGTAAAGAGGAAGTGAAAGTGACAAATGCCATAGTAGCAAGATTGAAAGTCGTGTGCCTTATAAAACAACCGATGGTTAAAAAATAGCGCTTTTGGCTTTATCTGAAGAAAGTTTTCGTGCCACGTATGTTGATACACGCCAGAGGAGCCCATTTTGTCGTCAAGTCGTAAGCACACTTATTCATAATGGCGATTATTGCTGAGCTGCTTGAGAATCTCCACGGCCTCTGTATCCTCCACGGTTCTGACCACTATAGCCTCTTCCGCCTCGGAAGCCCCCTCGACCACGACCACGACCACGTCCTCGGTATCCGCCACGGTATCCACCATTGTCGACACTTCCTTCACCAAAAGTCTCAACATTCTTCTTCTGCTCCTCTCCGCGCCATTCACGGCCTCCTGGTCGGCCACCGTTAGATTCAGCGCGGTCCTTGCTATCGCTTGAAATATTGTCGAAAAACGAGGTGGCCTTGTTGTAAGTAGCAGGGGCTTCTGGCTCTATTGGAGAAGCAACCTCCTTTTCACCAAGAGGAGATCCGGCAATAGCTTCTTTAACCAGGTCTTCTTTGTTAAATTTAGCGTTGGAAGATTCGAAGTCAAAGTCGGTAGCTGGAACCTCCACCTTCTGGCTGGCATTTCTGGCTGCTCCTCCCCGTCCACCACGACCTCCTCTTGGAGCAAACCCGCCCGAGCTGCTTGGCTGTCTTGGGGCACGATCAGGTTCAGTGGTTCTTAATTCATTAACCTTCTTCGTCAAATTGTCAATTCCATTTGCATTTCCATTCGTCTGGGTTACAGCTGGAAGTTTTGCCATTGCAGCAGCAACAGCAGCTGTTGCAGCCTGTGTTGCATCGCGGAGGCTGGCCGAGCCTGAGGAAGCCTGTTGAGAAACATTGGCAGAGCTTGCCTTGGCTGCTGCAGGACTTGGTAAGGGGATAGCGGGTTGGATACGGTTGCCCTTCGTAGTTGGCTGGCTAGCTTTAGTTGCTGCAGCGGCCTGGGTAGCCTGGGAAGAAGCTTCAGCTGCAGGCTTCACATCAGCGGGGTTTTGTTTTTGTTCAGCAGTAGAAGCAGGTGCTTTGGTGACTGTTGCAGCAGCCATCTCAGCAGCAGGTTTAGCTAGGCTCTTGGGCTCTGGCTGCTTGTCAAGTGCCGATGGTGGAGGAGAAGTTTGCTTAGATCCACCTGGGCCAATTGGAGCTGGCTTCTGACCTGGTTGTTGTCCTTGTTGTCCTTGTTGACCTTGAGGAAATTGCTGGCTGAGAGGTCCAGGAGGCCCAGGGGGGTAGCCATAAGGAGGAAATGGTCCAGGTGGGAAGCCTTGACCTTGTGGAGGAAACCAGCCTGGCGGTGGTCCACCATAAGGAGCGCCAGGAAATGGAGGTCCAGGAAGACCGCCTCGACCCCATCCAGCTGGCGGAGGAGGGTAGAATGGAGGGTATTGGGGATGGTGTGTGAAGGGAGGGGGAGCGTTCTGGGATTGGCTTTGGGAGACAGGCGGCTGAGCTGGAGCAGGACCTTGTTGCGGAGCTTCGCGCTGAACTGGTGCAGGTGCCTGTTGCTGTTGAGGGGGAGGGCGAGATCCGCTCTGCGACAAACTGATTAGCTCTGTATGATCCAGTAATCCATAAAAGTAATCATCTTGAATATTTAATCAGAAGGAAGGCAACGGAAATCTCCACATGGGTTTTGCGCTCTCGGAGTATAGTATGTTTACATCCGGAATGTTTCGTCATATCAGGGCAATCATGGGCCTCTATTGAGACGCGATTCTCAAAATAGTATCGGCACACTTACACTGCTCATGATGGCTGGATCATTGGGAACTGGTGGCTTATTCTCCTTGGCGGCACTTGGAGCTTCCTCAATCCTCAAGTCCTTAACATCACTTCCTCGAAAGACAATATACTCGTAGAAGTTATCAGAAGGTGGGATGAAGTCCTCGGGGCTCTTCCGATTTTCTGTGCCATAAGACTTAACATTCTCGAGGGCTACTGTAGCATTTTCCGAATTGATTTCGTGAAGAGTACCAACATATCTAGCCTCGTCAGCATTGGTACTCCTCGTCGTTCCTGAGCAATTCTAGCCTACCTAATGTCGCTCTTCGATACCAAAGATATCCTTGATCTATAGCCACTACTTGTCAGTACATAGCTCTTTGAGCGTGCGGTCTTCAGCCTTCAACTGACCCTATAAACTCCGTCATGCTGAATTGATGCTGCGCTCAGGCCACACAGCGAACCTTTGTACTTGTGCTTGCGAAAAAGAAATAGAACAAGACTTGGGCGATTTCTATCGCGGAAGTCTGCGAAGGGTTATTGAAGGTCAATTGGAGGTCTGAAGGTTTGTGTGATTGACGTTTACGTGTGAAAGAGGCTGGGAGAAAGTTGAACTGTGGCTCGCTAAGGTTAGACTATCAAGCCTGATATTCCAGGCCACAAATTTCCTCTCAGCCTTGTGGAACGCGTAGCAAGCTCTTCATTCTCGATTTTTATTTCAGATTCTCTATTGTACATCTTGATGATCGATCGTTTGACTGTTTATTACTGTGCCCCAGTCGCAAGACTTTGATCTCAAAGTCCTAAATATAACCACACATTAACTCGCGAAAGCGCCTCCAGTAATAGAAGCTGCTATATGCCCTTGATATATTTTCACTTACTAAGCTGGTTGAAACCAAGCCTGAGAAATCACTTTCATCAATAGTTCCATGCCCTGCACACCCCTGTAGACCGAGTATACTCACGCCTAAGTTTGTGATTTTCTCCACAAGTTTTTGTGTCTAGAGGTGAGAGTGGCTAGAGCGTGGCTAGAGATGGTATTTTGATTATTGTTATTTCATATGACACAATGAGACAGGAATAAGCTCCAGGCATCATCTAGACTAACCCATCGTATAAGCATATGCTTCGCTTAGATTGGGAATCTTTTATTTTGCCTCTCATCAAAACATGTATGTTCTGGGGGCTGCAGTAGCCTAGCCGCTTTCTTCAAAGCGAGCAACTTTTCCATACTATTTCATGTCAAGGTAATGCAATGAGAACCTACATCCCAAGCTCTTGTGAAGTATTCTTCTCTTGAGATTGTGTCTATCTTGTAAAATAGCTACGGGAACTTTTGTAGATTGTTAGATACGTAAACTGTTCCTATGCTCCCAGACACTCGATATCATAATGTCTAGATAACACCCAATTTCGGTTCAGAGTATAAAGTCATTCAGCACCATTATGAAGTTACAAAATGCCCATGACCCATAGTTATGAATTTAACAAGATGCATTATGCAAAGCCTTTACGTATGTCAAAGAACACTAAAGTGTTATTTTCGCACGTTCTATTCTGCCTTTCATAGTTATCACGTGACCAATTCGCATATTTTCCCTAATTGGGACTAGTGGACCGTGGCTTGAGAACTTGACTTAGCCGACAGCTCCCCAGATTTTACTTTTCCTCCCTAGCTTAGTATTTTCGAATTGAAGCGCCTACAAACCGCCTTTCCAGGCTCATAGGGCCGTGTTCGTGACACTGCCGTTATCTTTATCGACATTTGATTATCCTTCGTGCCTCCTACTTTTGGAGTTACATATCAGTTTTTGTATAACACTGATAAATTAAATGTAAGGATTGGGAAAGGGATAGGGTGAGTTTGAAATGGAAATCTAAAAGTTTACTCAACTATTTCTGAAGTGGAGATCTCTCGAGACTATTTGATGAAGATGATAAACTGTAGAAAGATAAAGCCTCTCCTGAAGACACAATATATCAACCAACAGTGTTTTTATCGCAGAGCATAGTTCATATTTCACTTTTCTTGCCTACAACCTGAAGGGTGCGGGGAAATTAAAAATTTGGATCTTGTTAAAAAAAAAAAGGTCCAACTTACCTTTGATTTATTCTTCACTAGGATATTTCCGGCATTGTCAGTAGAAATTAATCTTTCATAATGATTGTTTAGCATACGGATGGCCCTGCAACACCCGCTACAGTATCGTCTATCATCTACCATCGGACTTTGTTAAATTTGCGAACAATTGACACCGTTTGTATATCAACTGTTCCCAAAGGCAACAACAGCACTCTGCCTACGTAGAACGATAGGTCAGTAATTACAAACTAGAAACACATGCTCAACTAAGTTCTCATCTGGATGCCCTCTGGTAAATAGTGGGCTGTTAGCCTCTTTACTTCTCAGATATCCAAATATATTAACTAGCTTAACCTATCAAGAAAACAGGATTGCATAACAAAAGGCCCACTGAGGCAATTGAAATCGTAGTTTAGTCTCTTAATATCTTTCCCAGACAGCTTGAGTATCTGTCATATTCAATGCGAGGTTCAGCCTTCTCGCAGACTCGAAGGAGAGACCTCGACGTTTTACCTCGCCCCGACGTTCCGCCGAGAGCTCGGACGGTTCAGACATTTTTGATAAGGTGTCACATGACCCGGCAAAATTGGCAAAGTCTTGGGAGAAGCTACCGTATTGTATAAATACCACAAGTTCGTGATTTGAAGAAAAGTACGGCATGTACTTTAAGCTTAATTTATTTCCCGCACTGTTAGGTTCATCGCCTAATCTCGACTGTTAAGCCAACCATGCTCCTCCTTCACAACTCCACCATCCCCCGTAAACCACATTCGTCATAGCGCTTCGATACCGATATCTATCCGTCCTATCAAAAATGGAACCACATGAACGACAACGACGTGTAGGATTCTCACTTCCCTATGCCCTTCGCCCAAAGATGCCACCCCTGTCCCAATTCCATGCCATGAAGGCCTATAATTGGGCCGGAGATTCATCATACCAAGTACGAATCCTCACATTATACGAATCCTTATTCTTCGTGGAATCTGGATCTGACCTCTTACAGGCTGGCCTAGCAGCAATCCTCGGCAACACAACCTCCACTGACTCATCGCGTCTCGAGGCACTCACCCTGCAAGCCCAAGTCTACTTCTGGTCGCGAAAATCAGGTGTGAAGATTGATCTCCAAGAATACAAATCTTTCCTCATAGGAGAGTACGATGCCAAAACTACCGAGTCTGCTGTCTCATCTCGCTCGAACTCCTCTTCAAACCTCGATTCCGATGCATTAAAGTCTGTTGGCAATGCCCAAACATCTACAACTACAGTAAAAACCCCACAAAGCTCTGCTCCCGCTCTATCTACTACTATACAAGATGGTACGCACCCCTTTCATCATTTCTCCTGTTTCCCCACTAACACACCACCACTAGCACCTCCGCCACCAGCAGCACCTTACCCACCAACCTTCGCCGAGGTTGTTGCTCTAATTCAATCAGGGGCTGAAATTCCAGGCATCAAGGAAATCCCCGATGTCATTCTCAAGGACCAAGGTACCTCTGCTACTGCTCCACGTCGTCTCAAGCCATGGGAGAAGGTCAAGGCTGAGGAGGTAAAGGATGAAGGCACGTTCGGAGATGGTAGGGATAAGGTTATTACGCAGGAGTATCCAGAAGCGTAAAATCCTTGATTGAGTAGCACGTGTAGAGAGTTGAATTTACATAGATTCCTGGCGTTAAAGGAAGGAATAGTTCAATGAGATACCCAGTTCGGAAGTTTCCCGCCGTTAAGATGTACCAGATATCGTACTACGTAAGAACTTGATACCTTTTACCAACAACCTTACTGTTTATTCCGGTATCTGCCTACAGATAACATATTCTCCATGCACTACATTAAACCGTACATAGCTAGCGCAGGTTCTATTTTAGCAACTGTTCCTTAATCTCTACCCTTAGAATAAAACAAGTATCAGGGCTTTCACGCTAAAAAATTCCGATCCCTTATCTTCTCGCCAACCTCCCATCTGAACTTCGATGTCGAGCTCACTCCGTTATGTTCACGAGGCAGACATCCGCCATTTTCCTCAACATGCCATCAACCGCTGCCTTTGATAAGGGTTATGGACTGCTAATGGTACACTGGAATATTGTACTCCTAACTTTCATATTTGGTCGAGACGATGAACTTGTTGCATTTGGCATCACTGTAACAAAATTGAAAATTGTTCAAAGTTTGGAACAAACATTTAATTATGAAACTAGCCTCTTTACAAAGTCAAAAGCATTGTATCGTATGACATAATGACCTTGCAGCAAATACGCAAAATAGGGTAATAGAATATGACAATTGATCAAATTTCAAATCGCAATTAGAAATAGACCATTAGTTTACAAAGCACTTAACAAAAAAAACAAAGCAATACGTTCCTGGCTGGCTGACCTGGTTGATCTGGCTGACATTCTGGCTATTGTTCCTGGCTGGTTGTACTGTAATAAAATAACAATAAAGGAAAAATAGAAATGATATCAAAGAGAAAGGAAATATATACAGGAAGTAACGTGAAACTTTGCAGTTTTGGCATATTTTTTTTTCTGTTTTCTTTTTTTACAGTACAACTACAATAAATCAATACAAAAAAAGCCATCTAGAAATGTTAGCTAGAAACGTCAGTCCAAGAAATCAGCCAGAAAAGTTAGTCAGAAAAAAAGTGTATTGTTTAAAATTTTTTAAAGTATTTCATAGCTAATAGTCGATTTCTAATTGCGATTTGAAATTTGGTCAATTATCATATTCTATTACCTTATTTTGCGTTGTTACACGTTGGTCATTAATTCATGCCATAAATGCTTTATTCAGCAGCTATTGGTATCTTCTAGTAAGACTAAGATGGAGAGTATATAGTAACGTGAGAATATAGATTTGACGAAGATCAAATGTCGGATTCAAAATCTGTACCATAATTACACATGTGGGCTTTATTCTGAGAATCAAGGCTAGGAGATATGTAAGGTATTTGATGAGATCTAGACATCTGCTAGACATTGGAATTCCCCCCCCCCCCCCCCCCCCCAAAAAGGAGCAGTTAGCATAAGGTATCTCCTCTCAATATTGAAACAACTAAGTGAATGCCTGAAAGATCAAGCAAAAATTTGAGCTTGCGACAATAATTGAGGAGGGATAAAGCCGCGAACTTGATGAGTGAACCAAGTTATTCTGTGCAACTCATCCTAGATAATCCATCTCATCTAAGCGCATTAAACAAAATCATGCATCTCTAGACAAGCTAAAACATACAGAGCTCATGCACTCCTTTACGTACCACACTTAAGATCCTTTTAACCTGCCTGCAAATCTTCAAGAGGTCACAGCCTTTAGTCGAACCTCAATATATAAGTCAGCCCGACCTCAATCCCGATGACAGAAAGCAGACGAGAATCTGCTGCTGTAGCCCTAAAATTCCTGATTGATTCCACAGTCCTGAGTGAAAACACCCTGATGGGCTTAGCTGCATTTTATAGCTGAATCACAAAATACTTTTGTCAGGTCTTCTATTCTCAGAACAAAGAACAATACAAAAAGGCTGCTATGACAGACCGGAGACACAAGGGTGCGCAACGCTATAGAAGCCTGGTAAATTTATGCTTGGTATTGAAAGTCTCAAGATGACAAGCTTTACTCTAGATTTGGATGCTATTTGGGCCGCAGTTGCTTGGTCAGACGTTATTCAGTGACTGAGGAATGCAGATAAATTCTAGCCTTCTGAAATGTAGGAGACTTTCGTTTCTTGATGCTACGCAGGGAAGTGAAGTTCTTGTTGTGCTCCACATTATAGCCTATAGCACCAAGCAAATGCCTTATCTGGTCCAGGCTCTGTTACGCGATAGCTCTGCCTGGAGCACTCTTTCTGGTATTGAATTCCAGAATTTCCCAAGTCCTAGCTCAATTAGATGCCTTCAAGCCGAATTCCGTTCGTATAATTAAGGTGTTAAACATAACTAGTGAGCAAACTGTATTCCAAAAAGCGGTCTGGCTAAGGCGCTTTAAGTCCTCTTCACTCAGAAATATATGGACGAACATCATTTCTATCTAAATTAGGTATGGGAGGCTTGTCTTTTACATGGAGATAAGGCTGCTTACTGGAAGTATATAGCTCGGGCTTACTATAAAGCCCGGGTAGAGTGTCGGCCCGAAAGGAGAATACCCGACTTCAACATTCCATCTAAGTTGAAATCAACCGGTTTTAGTCGGCAATAAATGTGCAAAGACCACCAATCAATGCTTGGTAAAGCTTAAGTCCACTTAAACGTCCCTCATCATTCAGGGCCAAGATGACGTGCATTTGCTTTGCAAGATCTATATAAAAGCACATTAACCGTCTCTTTCCCTGCATTTCTTAATCTTGAGCATCAGAGATCTGCTTAGACTTTGTATAAGTAATCCTAATCCTTTACATAAGATCAATTAACTTTGATCATGACCAAAGTCCTTCTTACAGGTGAGACTAATCCTCAAACTACCCCTCTATTACCCCTCCCACTTCTGATCGCAACCGGAATTGAGAAGTTTGAGAACTGACAGTTCGAAGGCGGCAGCGGCTTCATTGCAGCTCATGTGCTTGATATCCTCCTAGAGCACGGTCACTCAGTCGTAACAACCGTCCGCTCTCAAGAGAAAGCCCAAAAGATCAAAGATGCCCATCCCGACATACCAGCTTCCAAGCTCGACTTCCGAATAGTAGAAGACATTGCAGTCGAAGGCGCATTTGATGAGGCAGTCAAGATTGATGGCTTGGAGACCGTTATTCATACCGCTTCGCCCGTACGTCTTTCATTCCATCCTTCATTCGTTAGAAGTCCACCCGGCTGACGAGTATGCGTAGTTCCACTTCAATGTCACTGATGTGAAGAAAGATCTCCTCGACCCCGCCATCATCGGCACAACCGGTATTCTAAAAGCCATAAAAAAGAATGCACCATCCGTAAAGCACGTAGTTGTAACATCCTCCTTCGCAGCCATCATCAATCCATCCAAGGGACCATCATGGGATCATACGTATTCAGAGCAAGACTGGAACCCTATTACGCAGGACGAGGCTACTCTCAACTCAGGCAATGGATACCGTGCTAGCAAGACCTTCGCTGAGAGGGCGGCATGGGAGTTTGTCGAGAAGGAGAAGCCTAATTTCACGTACATCCCCCTCCCCCCCCCCCCCCCCCCGAGTTTAGCGATGTGGAAAAGACTAATGTGACATAGGTTGAGCACCATCAATCCGCCCCTGGTCCTTGGCCCAATCGTCCACTACCTAAACTCCATATCCGCCCTCAACACCTCCAACCAACGGGTCCGCAGCCTCATTACCGGAGAATCCAAATCCGAGATCGCCGACACTGGCACCTATCTGTGGATTGACGTACGGGATCTCGCCCTCGCGCACGTACTCGCCATTGAGAAGCCCGAGGCTGCCGGCAAGCGCTTCTTTACTACCGCTGGGTATTTCAGCAATAAAGAGATCACGGAGGCTATTAGGAAGAATTTCCCCGAGCTGGAAGATCAGCTGCCGGGTAAGGATGTACCTGGTGGTGACTATCCGAAGGAGGGGTTGTATAAATACGATAACAAGAGGAGTGTAGAAGTGCTTGGGCTGAAGTTCAGGACGTTAGAAGAGAGTATTACGGATTTGGTTAAGAGTCTTAAAGGGTTGTATTGAGGCATAAAATCTTTTTTTAGAATAATCTGGATAGAAATAGAGTTAGCTATAAACGGTTTTGAGTGAATATCAGCGTGGGTGTGAGTCATGCGACTTTGCGGTGCCGCCTTGAAATAAAATTTCAATGTGTTGCGGTTTTGTTGCACATCTGCAGACGTTCTATACTTTCCTTTTCTGGAATAGGCGCCGGATGCATCATCTACTAGCCTTGAAACACTTTTGCAGCCTAATGTTGACCACATGAGACTTGCGCTCTCCTTGGTGAGCTTGTTGCTAGCCAAAACTCTGTATAAGGTGCAGCCAATAGGATTTCGCATATGATAGTGAATCTCGCATTACATGACTTTTGTTGCATGTCTGTCTAAATATCTATACCTGCCTTTCAGAGAATAGCCTGATAGCGTAGTTAAGTAATAGTCCCATGTTATTTTGCACAATTATTGTTGCATGTCTCTAGAAAATCTATACCTGCCGTTTATGGAATAGCTGGTAGGCTGATTAACACGTGGTTGTTCAATAAATCAGTGGAAATATTAGTCCCAAAGGTTCTGCACCACTCAAAGTTCGAGCTTGGGTGCACATATTTTTGTTGTATATCTACCTACAACGAATACCTGCCCTTTCTAGAATAGCGTGAATATAGCTCATCAATACTCTTGCTATTTAGTCTCAGAACCTAGAACTCGTTTAGCGACCCGCTAATAACCATCGGCGTCCATCTGCGTTAGGCTCAGAAAGCCACGGTTCCCTCAGCTAAAATTGAACCACTAGCAGGACAACACTAATTCTAGCTTGCGACATTTTCTACGACCTCTGGATATCCAATAAGATATAATACATGAATAAGCAAAAGTTTTGTTGCACATCGCAGATCCTGCGATATAAATACTCTGATAAATTGATGAGAGGGGAGGCTTAGCGGGATGCTGGCCATCCCTGAGGATCCTCGCTTGGGCTCACAAGCTCATGCTCCATTGACTCCATCGTAGTTACAGCATCTCTCGTTTGTATATCTGTGATCTTGAAATAATATTCGTCTGAGACGAAGGGTTTGACGCTTCATTGCTCGTGTAAGTAGATGTGAAAGGCGGAATAAAATTTGGCGGGATAGACTACGCTTGTGTGTGGGACTTAGCAACTCACTTGTGGGGAGTACAGCAATGAAGATTCTACGGATTATAGGGCTTGGATAAATACTCCAAATTTACTAGCAGGTGTAATTAAACGGTAGTAGATATCAGGAGCTGATGTGTGAAAAATACCGCTCAATTGAATCCGCGAATGACCCATGACACCATGAGGGCTCATGCCATAGATGTATACATGATGTACATGGCCCTAAACGCTAGGAGCCTTGCTAACCTGCCTCCGTAACACCTTTCGCCACCTAGAAGCTCATTAACCTCGTTTAACGCATATCAATTAGTGTTGTTCCGGACCATGTGTCATCTGCCATATCGCTGACTTCACTCGCTCTCTAACATTCAATTCAGTATCCGTATTCCTCAAGCCCTCGAGCTTCTCTAGAAAACCAAGCCGTTCCAGTTCTTGTGCTCGCTCTGCAGCCTGTTTGCGATCTAATTCATCATCCACCCAAGTCAGGTTTACAACAAGCTGACATAAACAGGTGCGCACCTCGCTATTTGCGTGATTAAACTGCGGCACCAGTAATTTGAGTAAATCCTTTTGAGCAATAAGCAATTGACGATGCCGCGGGGCGCTCGCTGCCATATGCACGAGAATATAGCCTACGGCTATAATTATCTCTGCCTGTGGAGGAATTGTCACCCTGCTCTCGCCTCCCGATAGGCTTCGACGACTGAAAGGACCAACATTTTTCGACCTCAATTTCGATGCTAGAATTTCAAATACCCTGTCTTGCCCAAGAGCATTAAAAAGGAAATCGACCATTTCTGTGCAATCAGTTTGACCCCCTTGTCCAGCACCTCCTATCAGATTTCGTATGAAATCGAGACCTTGCTCCTGTACAGCGATATCATCCTTTCTAGCCTTCTTTGCAGGATTGATCTCTGCCTCTCTGAGCAATGCTAAGCGCGCCTCTGCTTGTTGTATAGACTTGCTGCGGCTGCTGCTTGGTCTCGAATTTGTTCGGCCAAGGGAAGCGCTCAAACCTGTCTCTAACTGATCCTCGAATTGATCCATCTCAACATCTTCGTCGAAAGTGTCAGCTGATATCGCAGCTGATGGTTTTCCATCACTTCCTTTTGACGAAAGTAAAGCCTCATCTTCAGTATCGTCGCAAATAAGCTGTACTAGCCATCCTTGTCCAAGCTCTTCCAGGCAAGTTCTCTTCATATCATTGCTAACCCCATGGACAAAGTGTTTTAATGCCCAGAGAGCATTAACTCGTAGCTTTGCATTTCCTGAATGCGCGTGCTCACACAGTATCTTTAGCACACCCGCCTCACTGATCGTCTGTGACCAAGTTAATTATGGTTAAAACGTAGTTAACTGGAACTTACATCACGCATAGGACTGATGTCCATCACCAGATTGCAAACTGCTCCTGTTGCAGCAATCTGAACCTCAAAGTCTGGGTGCTTAAGCAGTTTGAACACTGGCAAAGCCACACCATTGTCAATCAGCGTAGTTCGCAATACACTGACAGAGCGGGAAAGGGCGCGAATAGCGCCACATGCAGCTATTAGCACGCTGACGGGGTTTTTGCCATAGCCCTGCTTTGGCTCTTCTTCGGTTGGTGTACTATTGGGTTTTTCTGATTTGTCACCAATCTTTGGGGGCAGTGGTTTGCTAGGATTTGGGTTCATTGATTCAACAATATACGGAATCATGCCCTGGTCGACGATCATCTTGCGATATTCATCTTTGAATGGAGCCAGAGCTGCAATCGCTTTCAGGGTACTTTCCCTGACACGTATGCGATGAACTAGTAAAGGTGGCTGGCTTGGGTAAACCGGATCATTGTTCAGAGATATGTCCATCTCGTCTGAACCATCAGAAAGCTGTGGAGACCAAGTATCGACTTGAGCATCTTCAAGGACAGGATCGTATGAAATCTTCAATAGTTTTGATAGCTTGCTCATAACCCCTGCTTCGATTGCGGCCTTTTGTAGAAACTCACTATCAGTTACTAGCATTGCTAGAACTGCGGGTGCCCGTTCCTTCACAGTCCAATCCAACAGATTTTGTGTTTTGTCATTGTCCAGGTCTTGAGTTCTGGACACAGGACTAATATCATCCAACATACGGACTAATAATGGTATGGCCAGCAGCCCTATAGCAGTTTCTCTGGTGTTGTGTGTCAAACCAGCCCTATATAGAATGGTCAAGATTGAAGCAGCAGTTAGCCGCTCAATACTGTTTTGCGAATCAAGCGGCCGAAATCGAAGCAAAAGGATCAGAAAAGCAATCAGCGGACTTTCTGGCTCTTCGGGCTCCACGGATATATTATCTATTGATGCCGCAGATGCAGCTGGGTCAGGCCATGTTGGTAGCGACGCATAATTATACTTTCTGGCTGTATGCGATAGGTCAACTCTAGAGCCTGAAGTACCTAAAGGCGGGAATGCAGATGCTTGAGCAGCCGCGCTCTTCGGTAGGTGCAATGGTGTGCAGGGAAGGAGGAAATCCATTGCCCCTAATTGGATTTGCTGGCTGCTTAGACCTGCGGCATTATATGCGTTCCAAGCTGCACGCGTATTCTGGTTGGCAATAAATTCGGTCCCTGCAGCTGTTGGGAAGACAGCCAATATTGATGGGGAGTAAAGAAGTTGAGAAGCCCTCAATTTTGAATCCGCAATGATCACCGAGATTGCCTCTAATATCACCGCGAGTACGGCATTTTGAGGAGCTGGTGCTGGGAAAAACTCATGCAGGCCTTCCTTTTGGGAAAGTATTTCCGCTCCAGGTATAACGAAGCCTCCTGCAACAGCAAAGCTTGCGAGCTTTGTGGCAAGAGCATCGAGGACCCCCAAACTTGCAAGACTCTGTTGATGCCGTTCTTCTCGACACACTCGGCTTATTAGAGATGCTGCTGTGGATATCTGGCATTGTACAGTTATCGAAGGTGATGATTGCAATATAATCCGGCAAAGCGAACTGAGATGTTGACGGATGAAAAGCCCCTCTGCCAGAATGCTTGTGCTAAGCGTAGATGTTGTTGGTGCTAACGCGCAGGAATCTGCCAAGTTCGACAATGCTCGAAGGGAAGCTAGAACCAGCTGCGGAGGGTTATATAATGGACAAAGATTTGATAGGATTGCTGGAAGCGCTGATGCAGATTGAAAACGCGATAGAAAGGATGGGCCGCCTGGGTGCAAATTAACATCTGGCTCTGTCCTGAACCTCCAAGAGCAAATCTTACCCATTGCAAGGCTTGCAACCACATGCAGTCCTTGAAGCCGAACGACATCTTCTTCAGTTAGAGGCTTTGATGCAAAGCTATAGTCGTGTGATTTTCCATCCTGTCTAGCTGGTCGGTTCGAAATCAGACGTACAATGGGATCCAGAATGCCAGAGGCGATCGCCTTCACTTTATTTCCTGGATGCCCAATGAGTTCATTTTTCAGAGATCTTAAGGTAGATATCTGTTCTGATGCGTTTCTTGCATTTCGGATTTGAGAAGTCCATTGTTGAGCCATTGCGAGGCGGAACGGATGGATGGGAGTACAAGAATAGCCTCGCCTTTGCTAGCGGAGAAGGTCGTTGTTTGCGGTTTTGAGATTCGAAAATAAGCCACCGGTCATTAGAAATTATTAGTCAATGGACGCGTGATTAAGGGGAGATATGATTGATGCATAAAGGCGATTCTGAATGTATCAGGAGGAGACGGACATATGTCGATAAAGGTCATCGTCAGCCTTGTCAAAATATGGGGGGGGTGCACCAGTCGCATCGCATCATCCACCCCATCACCAATGGCAAAGCTTAACCAATAATTCCTTCTCGCAGAGCCTCAACATAAGATCTTCACGATCAACATCAAGAATCATATCAACGTATATATCCCTCTTCAGATCGGGCGAACTGTAATACTGCCAGAACAATAGCATCGAGCAGAACCATTGTCCAGGAATACCAGCAGAGCACACTCGAAAATCCAGCCTCTACCGTTCTATGATCAAATTTTCTTCACATATCAGATCGACCATCTTTGTAGCCTTGATTTAGGAATATCCTACAGTCTCGCCCCTCTGAAGCTCCCCATACCTTGGATCCTAGGTATAGAAGCGCAAATCATTAGTCCCAGAACCAAGGACTGCATTCTTTTCCCACCCCACCTTCGTTCTTTCCTGGAGTTGAGATGACTTCCGCACTCGAGGGATCATGCTTCAGCCTAGATTGAGCCCATCAGTGTTCTCACAGCATCAGTATGGGTCAGTGGCTACTAGAAAGAATTCATTATCGGGTTCGCGCAGAAACATAGGGCCATCACCTACGCCATCTCCTGCACTTGCACCCCCACCGCGACTTATCCATTATGTATCTAGGGGTACCCAATATTCTCCACCTGCACAGAAGATGAGCACACCTCCAGTGCCAGCGTCTGATGAAGTTGCACAGCTCCCTCGGCAGGAAGTTTCCGGGATGGAGGAACGGGTCCAGGATCCAGTGCCAACACCGGAAGCGCCTCCCTCTCCCATTATACCTGCAGAGTCTCCAAGTCTAAAGAAAAGACAGAATAGAGATGATGCACCTTCTATTGTGCCTCCAAATTCTCATACTGGTGCTTCTAAACGCGTTAGGCCTGCACAAGGCCCGGTGAAGGTTCTTCCAGCACAGTATGAATTCTGCCAGGTGGAGGATATGGTTATACTTATAGCCAATATGATATCAGAACTTATAGCCACGAATGACGAACTTCCTCTGCGGAAGGGTGTCCTGACTAGATTTCATTCAAGGTAAAGATGCTGTGAAGACCAAGTTTCCGCCTTGACTGACTTGTGCCAGGACACCTCCTGGAATTTCTGTCTTAGATTATCTGGCACGGCTAGCGAAGCACGCAACCCTTACACCACCTCTTCTTTTATCCATGGTCTATTATATTGATAGGTTATGTTCACTGTACCCGGCGTTTACCATAACTACTCTCACGGTACACCGCTTCCTGATTACCGCTGCAACGGTGGCAGCAAAAGGTCTTTCCGATCAGTTTTGGAACAATGCGACATACGCCAGAGTAGGAGGAATCAAAATAGCTGAGCTAGGTCTATTGGAACTCGACTTTCTCTATCGCGTGGACTGGAAGATCGTCCCGAATCCTGAGGTGCTAGTTGATTATTATCGGGGCTTGGTCGAGCGTTCGGACGGCTATGAGCTCGAGGATGACGGCTCGAGCGAGGAAATCTCTGACGAAGGAGATGAAGGAGAAAGAGATTTAGCAGAATCACCCGCCGTTAAGAGCGAGGCTACAAATGAGAAATGGAAAGAGTGGATGAGTGATGTTTCTACAAAGAGAGCCGTAAAAGAAGAAAACGCAGAACATACAAAAGACGACGGTGCGGAATAAGCGCCTAATTAGTTCATGAGAGGTTACGTCTGTTGTATACCCCGGTTGTCGTTGTTGCATTTTAGCATTTGGAGGGAAACGGCGTTTTGGTCTGCTGTTGGGTGGTTTATACGAAAGTATACGAAATTAGACGCTAGTATACGATTAAAGCGTGGACATACCCAAGTGTGTTGATCCGGATGGGTTGTGCAGTTGCGATTTTGTAGATATGGCAGCTTGAGAAGAAATATAGAAAGAGCTCCGCATACTTGGTTGCTGGAATATTAGTGAAGGGGATGAAGATGCGCAAGGCTTTTCGATTTTTCATTCCGCCTTCATTTGTAGATAGATAGTACCCTGGCATTAATTTACAGGCCGCCGTCATTGCTCGCCCAAACAACTTACCCTGTAAAAGGTTCAGCCTTGTACATTATCATCTAGTGAGGCTGAAATCTACTCTTGAGTTTCACAACCGCAATCTCAACATCAACCAATATCCAACATGAAACCTTTCTGCGCTGTCCTCGCTCTCTGCGCGATAGCGCTCGCTATATCGTCGGATTTAATTGACGAAACTACGGTCTACATACAATCTCTCGATGCCCCATCATCACCTTCTCGGCTCGCAGAAATAAAGTTCAACCCGTCGACGCTCGACGCAGAACTCTCATCATACGACGCGCCAATATTATCATCAGGCTCAAAGAGAGTGAAAATAGGAGTCTACGACCCTGTGACTGGTAGCTGGAAGAGTTCGACGTCCGTCACGTCCGCGGAAAGTTTTGCGAAAGGATTCCAGCCCACGATCGTTTTAAGTTTAGATGCGCAAGGAGAAGTGTTAGGTGCCAGTTTAAAGGCGTCGATCATTGATGCGGGACAAACGAGAAATTTTGGACCAAGGGTTAGGGTGAGGAAGACGCAGAAGGGTAAACAGCCTTCGCTCAATCGGCCGGTTGTGCTGAGCCCTGAAGGAAAGGTTGCGGAGCCGGAGCCTGAGAAGACGATTCTTCAGAAGTGAGTTAGACAATTGGTTTCGTAGCAAAAAATATTTGTTAACATTTACAGGTATTGGTGGGTGATTCTTCTGGGAATCATGCTTTTGATGACTGCTGGCCCCGCCGAGTAGAAGAGAAATGTTGATGATATTCATTTCGATAAGGTTGGGCTCGTGATTTTCGAGGCGTCAAGCTTTTGCAGCCCAGTATCTCGGGACAGGATGAGCTACTTCAGAAGCTGCTAGAGCCGCCCCTGGACGGTTTATCCATGACTTACGTCTAAACCCTCCAACTGCCCAATATGTCCGATATCTAAAGATACCCAATCATACGAGCATTTTACTCAATCGATACTCGATATCACCTATGTCTTAACTTTTAATTTCTGTATTGGTGTTAATATATTTAGAAACGTCGATTCCGTGTCTTCCCCACATGTGTTTGTAGGGCATCAATCTTGGTGTAGCATCACAATGTATTGAGAGTTTTCATACATTACTCAGGAGTTTCAGGATTCCGTTATAATTTTGATTTCGTCGCCTGCAGAGACCTCCAAAGTCGGAGGATGAAGCACGAATTCGGTAGACGTACAATACTTATAAGAGACAAGAAACGTTTCTGAAGGCCGTGGTTCTTGTATGGTTGGACAGATTATCAACAACGGTCTGGACTAGAAGCAACGACTCTCCTTAGTCCAAACTCTGGCAATCGTGTAAAGCAATAGGTGTTCTGTGGTCAAAGTAGAAATCACTGTGAGGCAATTAAACGTCTGGCTATGGTTTGAGCATACGGCAAATTAAAGGTCAAGTTATGGTTAGCCTTCTACATAAAGGAATATGGTTACTGTAGTTTAGTTTCCAAAGCAATAGACCTGGGAGATATTGAACTATCGAAAATGAACTTACAAAACGTGCCAAATTGGTTGATGCACAATACAGATAATAAGAATGCACAAATTGAAACGGAGAAAGCTGAACGAGCTTTAATCACGTGTTGGCGTAGGGTGGCCGTCACCCGTTTACGCGCCGACGCGTTTTGCCCTCGCCGGCTAGCAAAAGCCTCCTCTTCACCGCAAACAAACATTCACCTTCAAACATCTCACCTGCGAAATTAGATTCCCAAGACCATCCCACAAAACCAATTCAAATCGACTTCAAGATGTCTGAGCAAAACGGATCCGCTACCGCCGCTCATAGCAACGAGCCTATTGTTGATTCCAAGGGCAAGGGCAAAGCCGTCGCCGAGCCTGAGGCTATGGAGGAGGACAGCTCCAGCGAGGATGAGGTTGATGAGGTACGTTGGACACGACTTGTGTAGCTTCTTTTGCCGCTTTCTCTTTCTATGATGCTAATCAAACTTTTAGGATGCGCCAGTCGGTAAGCTTTACTCCCTACCATACCTTAGCCTAAGTGCAAATCAGGACTGATAGTTTGGCAGCCGATGAAGCCGATGAGGATAATATGGAGGAGATCGACACAGACAACATCATCCAGGACGGACGCCGCACTCGTGGTCGCCAGATCGACTTTGCTAAGGCCGCTGCTGAGCTCGGCGAGGAGGAGGACTCGGAGGATGACGACGACTTCGAGGCTCCCGTGGATGAGGATTCAGAGATGAAGGATTAAATGGCTTCTAGCCTCCCAATTACCCCTCTGCTCTGCTGCACGACAGATCTGAAGTCAAGGTCTCCAAATTTTGAGCTTGCGCCAATTTGCCTCGAGCTTTGATTTCTGCCGGGAGAACAAGGAAGTGATGGGAGGCTGAACAAATAATTACAATCCAAATGGTCTTTTTGTATCACAACTACGCATGGACAACATCCGTCTCTTTTCATCGGCAGTCGTCTCATATCTCATCGCATCATTGAAGCTAAGCTTCTTTTTCTTTATTGGCATTACGAAGGTTTGGGCATTCACGATATGATGGAAATGAGTGATTGATCTGGTGGAAGGGAGGCGGTTGTTATGGTTTATGGATTGGTGCGCTACATGTTTTTTGCATTGCGGATCTCATCTCTAGACAAAAGCTTGTGAAATGCGATACGTTTGGATGCAATGTCTCGATGCGCCTCACTTTCAATGTGCGGCTGTAACATCTTTCCCATCAAAGGTCTTTCTAATTCTTCCGTGACAGCAAGTAATCGTGAGCTCGTGATCTGCAAACTCTAGATTTCGCAATGTGTCCTTGATTCAGAGAACCCATTTATATCCGAACCGCTGTGCCCCACAATAATTTAAAGAACAACCACCCTCAAAATAATTTCCGCCACGCAGAGAACCCTACAACCCACGAGAATGTCACAAAGGTACGTCCACCCTCCTCCGCCCTCCGGAGGCCCTTCTTCTTCCGACATGGAAACAAGCATCCTGATCTCACCAGATTCGGCTCCTCAACGCTGCACCAGCGCGACCCGCGCTCCGCCCTCTTCGGGAGCTACGACGGCCAGCCCGCATCGTCGCAGGCCCCCTCGAGAAACGCGAACAGCTCGAGCCCCAGCTATGCGTACCCCGGGTCGGCGCAGAGCCTGGGCGTGAATGGGCCGGGAGGGCCGGGAGGGGGCTACCGCCCCGCGACCCCGAACTCGAGGGGCCAGTACAGCGACGCGACGCTGAACGAGCTGGAGAGCCAGAACGACGGCGAGGTGTCGGGCATCTTGGGGAAGGTCCGCTTGTTGAAGGATGTGAGTCCCGCTCCTTTTGTTGGTTTATTTCCTGCTGTTGTTGTTGTTCCTCCGGAGTCGGGATGGGGCTGATGCGCTTAGATGACCATTGCGATTGGGGACGAGATCCGGGACAGTACGGCGCTGGCGGAGAAGATGGTGAGTGTTTTTTCCCCCGCCCTTCCTTTCCTCCTTCTTTCTCGTTGGGGCTCTTCATTGGGAGAGAGACGCCGTCGCATGTGTGACCTGGGAGAGGCTGATGGGAAACAGAATGACTCGTTTGACGGGACCCGTGTGAGGTTGCGGGGAACCATGAACAGGATGCTGCTTATGGCGGAGCGGACCGGGGTGGGCTGGAAGGTCTGGCTTGCGTTTTTTGCGGCCGTGGCCTTGTTGTTCTGGTATGTCTGGTTATTTTAGGCCGTCTGGTGGCCGAGCGTATACGCGGTTTTTCGACCACGGCCATCGATCCGCCAGGGTAGGATGGCTCTGCTGCTGGTTGCATGTGCATAAATATGGGCTGGCAAGGCTATGCTGGGGCTACATATGTTTTACGGACGAAATACAGTCGGTGGTGCATTTACGATTGAGCGTTGGTTTGAGAGCATTTCATGCAGATACATGGATTTTGGGTCGGCGTTATGGGGGTTGGGAAGACCTTGAGAAAGGGTTGTTGTATCATAAGGCATTCTAATGTGGCTAGAGGCTTGTTAATATTATATTCTGAATCTGAACTTGGTCGACCATTGGGTGAATTATCATATGCTTTTATCCGTAGACATTGGTATTCGCCCTAGATAGAAGGCATCTTATGTCTCATAAGCATGTTTCAAGTTTATAGGCTTTTCTACTTCAATTGCTTCAATGGAGCCCTCACACAGGCTCTATGATAGGCGGTTCAATACCTCCTCCCGAAACTCTGCCTCGTTTGTGGGCTGCTCAGATCCATACTATTCTGTGTCCCGTCGCTCCTCACCATACTCGACGCCGCCGGTGGACCCCTTGGAAATGCTGCCTCCCCCTCACTCTCATCCTCGCTACTACTCAGCTCCTCGTCTGTATCTGTATGCTCATACTCTTCTTCCTCGTCTGCATCTGGGACATCTGCGTCAAGATCAACATCCATCGCCTCTCCACCTGCCCCTTCACCCACCCCACCAGATAGCAAATCCTCTTCTTGCAACATGTGACTCGCATCTTCCTCTTCTAAAGCGGAATCCCCTTCGCCGAAACGTGCAGATGCTGGTTCCGTGCCCCTGACTAGCGCTTCGCGATATGCATCGTCTGGTAATCTTGACGCGAGCACACCCCTTGGGACATCTTCTTCCTCCTCCTCATAATCATCTTCTGCATCCAGTGCCGTAGCATCTGCTTCTGGAACTGCATCATCCAAATCCACAACCTCCTCTCCCTCACCTACCCCTTCTCCCTCCCTTCCCTCACCCAACCCCATCTCATCCTGCATTTCCGCCTCCGCCAATTCTTGCGCTAGAGCCTCTCTTCTCAACGCTTCTTGGTGTTCTTCTAGTTCTCGTTTCTCTTCGCGGAGCTGGAAGAGCGATTTGGGGATCCCGGGCGGACGGATCCAGGAATTACCGTAGTCTTTTATGTTAAGCTTGCGGCGGAGGAGGTATTCTTCGTCATGGCACAACCGGGTGAGGGGTGCGCGGTGGGATACATGGTGACGTCGGTGGACCTGCGGATGTTGTGTGGGGTGGGATGGAATATCTGAGGAGTCTTGAGGTGGATGGAAGGCTGGCTGTGGGTTGTGAGAGGATGTGTACCAGAGAGAGTAGGACTACATGCTGTTAGCCCAATATTTGGTTATGGCAAAATTGAACGCACGTCTTGAGGAGCGAGAGTTGGAAGGGAATACATGTTGCTGATATTGAATCGCGCGACAAATGGTTGAGCAAGCAGACATGAATGTTGTCAATAGAACGTACACATTAACAAGGCTGAGGATCCACTTTAGCCTCACTTATCTTACTAATCAGATGGGGATTACCCGGGAATACACGTGATACGGCTCTTTCACCTTGGTGTATGAAGATGCGGCTCTAGACACCAGGTGAAGAGCTGGATGGACTTCATATTCAACACTGCTTCATTTCTCTTCGATGTCGCTTTAATTTTGTGATCACGTATTTACTTACAATATATTTTCGGAGCGTGACGGACAACGTTACATCTGACCTGTGCACCAGTCATTTTGCGGAAGACGACCTCCCACAAGAGACACTGTTTCTTTCTTGGCTTGCTGGCTGCGCTGCTATGCTCTGGGTGTCATTGCTTCTGAAATCTATCCGTAACACAATCTGCGTGACCGACCTTAACCTGAACTCTACCATGTTGCGTGCCTTTCACGAAAGTGTTGCCGAATGCAAGAGCAAACACCAACTGCTGGATATGGACCTGATTCAACCGTTGCAGTATTGTTTCCTCTCAACGGCATGATGCGCTGAACCCATTCATCATTCGAGCCTCACCATGCCACTTTGTGAATGGACTTTTGGATGGAGCCAGTTCGGGAAATGTGGGCTTGATTTCGAGTGCAGTTTTTGTAGGACTCTCCATCGTACCCGACGCACACAGATATACACACATCATGTCCAAGTTAATGTGCCTCCGGCCAACACTGTCGTCCTTCTGTACTGTCATTTTTAGAGGCTCGGAACACTCCGCCAGGACACCCTAGTCCAACTGGTAAGATGGATTTCTCAGCATGTCTCGAAGCGGTCAGCATTCCCATGGTAATGGTGGTGGTGGTGATGACTCTAATGGGCAGTGAAAATTTCACCGCGCCAGAGAATAAGAAATGGCCTGGATGCCTCCTGAGCGGAGGCGCCCGATACGTACACATGAACTTGCCCGAATTATCCCGCTCTCCAGCTGGGCGAGGTGGCGTTTCATGCGATGCAGCCGGCCAGGTTTTTTTTTTTTTTCGTACGAAAGGGTACACTCTCTAGAGTTCGTGGCCACCTGTCACCGTGGCCCTTTCCAGCCTGCGACGTGGGGATAAGATGAGATGAGGATTCCTTCGGACCCCTTCCCGCAAGCTTAACGAAGCCATTGCATGCTCATCCAGCCTATCAGAAGGGCACGATTGGGAATTGAAACGAAATATTCATGTGTCGACGAAATATGCATCGGGGCGGTAGTGGAACGAGCCTCGACTCGCTGCAGCCAACAGTTATGGGACCAACGCTGTAAGAACACTATAACCCCCCTGGTCCGACATCAACCCTGGTCTGGGGAGCTAGTGGTACAGTAAAAGTACTTGGGTAAAATGCACTAGCACTTCAGATGGGAGCTATCAGCCAATTGTAATGCCTACTTGAGGTTCATGCTCCAGATGGAGGGGTAAATTCAAGCTCCTTCACGGCCTGACAATCCCATGCATTTGACTGGCTCAAGCTGTTTTTAGTGACGCATGCAAACGCACCCAAGCTTCTTTTTTTTCTTTGACCTGCTACTACCCAGCTTCACCCTCACCCCACTGACACAGGGCCGATGTCGCCCAAGCCAAGCCCATCCCCTCATGCAAGGCTCTTGAAATTTTCGCCCATGTAATTTGTCCAGCTTTTTACCCATTGCAACGTCCGGGCCCTCCAATAATGGGGTATGTCGTGCGGCCATGCAGCCTGGCTGCATCAATTTTCATGTCTCAACATGTGGGGGGCCAGCAGTACGTACTTAGAAATCCCGTACCGTAAAGCGATAGCACAATGATATCCTCGGAGGTGCGGGAGGGCAGAGAAGGAGGAGCAAGAAGAAAATATACTTTTTCTTTACTTTTTGGTGTGACACCCCGTCGTGTCCAACCCCAACCGTTTGCTACTTTTCTGGCTGAAGATCGTGTCCATCACTGGGAATCAATCGACGCAAGCGAACAGCATATAGACCATCCAGCAGACGTTTATTTGTAAGATAGGTGATATGTGCCGGCCGCCTGGTAAGACAAGACGTCACATCCAGCCCAGTTCACAGGGGTGCTAGGCGCGTGGAATGTAGCCTTTCAGCATTTGCTGTGTGCACAACAATGACAACAACAAGGAAGATTCACAGCGATTGATGGTAAAATAATAGTAAACCCCTAACTCACGAATCATAAAGCAGATAGAAAACAAAACAATTATCCTCAATTACTCCAGATCCGCTATACGAAACTAGATCAGGCCAATCGCAGCACGCTTGTTCTTCCTGACAGACCGGCCCGAGTAATGTGAGAAAAGTCCCAAGTTGAGCAGAGAGAAAGTGGAGACCAGCATTCTAGTCTGTGATTTTTCCCTCCTCCCCCAAAATCTCCCGCTGGCCCTCCTCCCTCCTTCTTCCTTCACATCGCTCTCCAGTATTTCCAACAAGACATTCGCCCGTTGGATACTCGCCAGTTCGTGAAGGACAGTTCCCTCCAATTCGTAAGTCTTCCTCCTGGCAGCCCTTCCTACCATTGCTTTACCCCGCAGTATTGCCAACCATTCCAATCAAAACCCAAATGATGGCCATGTCTCTTCCAGTGAAACAGACTCCGGAACTGCCTGCAAACAGGCTTCAATTTCTGGTGTATTCACCCGTTTCATGCGTCTTGGGGCTTTGCGATCTTCGTGGCTCAATTTCCGGGGGATATCTACCCGGTGTTGCTCTGCACCATCACAAGCAAACCGCCACCCGTCACACAGTAACCACAAAAGTAAAAGATTGATTGCATGCTGACTGTCTCTTGATTTTTTCAGGTTCAATCATTCGTTTTTCAAGACACAATTGCACCACTCAGAATCCTACACAGAGGGGCCTGCTATGGCCGCTCTCGAGTTTGATGATAGACACACACAAATCGCTGCAGAAAACGAACCCTATCATCAATACGAGTATCAGAGTGAGGAGAATGGCTCGTGGGCTGGAGCGCTTCCGGTGAAGCAGTAAGTCAGTCGCTATTTGCTTGCCAACGAAGCTAATTGTTTTCATAGAGGATTGTATGATCCGGAGTTGGAGAAGGATGCATGTGGTGTCGGTTTCGCCTGGTAAGTTCGTCAAGTTTCATGCTGACAGGATGAAGGTGCTAACATGAAGAATAGCCACATAAAGGGCAAGGCGAGCCACAAAATTGTTAGCGATGGTAGGCCAATTCCAGCATGCATGTGAGCAGTCACTAACCATTTACTTTTCTGCAGCACGAAATCTATTGTGTAACATGACCCATCGGGGGGCAGTCGGCTCAGATGCGAGAGATGGAGATGGAGCAGGTGTGATGACCTCGATTCCTCACAAATTCTTCGTCAAGAATTTTGCACGAGAGGAGGGCGTGGAGCTTCCTCCATTGGGTCAATACGCGGTGGGCAATTTGTTCTTCAAGCCGGATGAGGAAACTTTGCAGGAGTCAAAAAGACAGTTGGAGGAGATCTCTGAGTCGCTTGGGTTGAGGGTATTGGGATGGCGTGCGCCACCCAAAGATTCTACTCTTCTTGGCCCAGCTGCCGCTTCTCGAGAGCCTATTATATTGCAACCATTCGTTGTTCTAGCATCTGCTTATGGCTCTGGTAATTCTCCAGAGACCACAGATCCTGATCAATTTGATGAAAAATATTTCGAAAGACAGCTATATGTCTTGCGAAAGCGTGCAACCCACACCATTGGGTTGCACAATTGGTTCTATTTGTGCTCTCTTTCCAACCGGAATATTGTCTACAAGGGTCAACTTGCTCCAGTTCAAGTATATCAGTATTTCTATGATCTAGTAAATGCCGACTACGAAGCCCATTTCGCACTTGTACACTCCCGATTCTCAACCAATACTTTCCCCTCCTGGGACCGTGCTCAACCTTTGCGATGGGCAGCCCATAATGGTAAGAACTTCGTAAATCCAGATCCAGTAATGCGCACTAACATCTAACCCAGGTGAAATCAACACCTTGCGTGGTAACAAGAACTGGATGCGTGCCCGAGAAGGCATCATGCAGTCGGACATCTTCGGTGATGAACTGGAAATGCTCTTCCCCATCATTGAAGATGGAGGATCTGATTCCGCTGCTTTTGATAACGTGCTCGAACTCCTGACAATAAATGGTGTTCTGTCTCTCCCAGAAGCTGTCATGCTGATGGTGCCCGAGGCATGGGAGGATAACGCCGCCATGGACCCCGCCAAGGCCGCCTTCTACGAGTGGGCGGCCTGCCAAATGGAGCCATGGGACGGACCCGCACTGTTCACCTTTGCAGATGGAAGATTCTGTGGTGCGAATCTTGATCGAAACGGCCTCAGACCATGTAGATACTATGTTATGGATGATGATAGAATCATTTGTGCATCCGAGGTTGGAACTATTGCAGTTGATCCTGAGCGAGTCATCTTGAAAGGTCGTCTACAACCTGGAAAGATGCTGCTCGTTGATACTCTGGCTGGACGCATCATTGATGATGCCGAGTTAAAGAGCACAGTCTCTACTCGCCAGGACTTTCGATCATGGCTCTCAAAGGAGCTTATAAGTCTCCCTAAGATCCACGAGGATTTCATTACCGAGGGCACAGTTAACCTCGCTCCTAAGCCTGACTCAACGGCAATTCAAGAAGACTCAATGCTAAAAGCTTTTGGCTACTCTTTTGAGCAAGTCAGTCTGCTGCTTGGTCCTATGGCTTCTGATGAGAAGGAGGCCTTAGGCTCCATGGGGAACGATGCTCCTCTAGCTTGTCTTGCCCAAGCTCCTCGTCTCCTCTATGAATACTTCCGACAGCTCTTCGCCCAGGTCACCAACCCCCCCATCGACCCTATTCGAGAAGCCATTGTCATGTCCCTTCAATGCTATGTTGGCCCTCAAGGCAACTTATTAGAAATGGATTCCTCCCAGTGTGGTCGACTGCTTCTTCCCACACCCGTTCTCTCTATCCCCGAGTTCAACGCTCTCAAGAACATTCACAAACTCCATTCTGACTGGACTGTCAAAATAATTGATTTGACTTTCCCCAAATCTGCCGGTGTACAAGGTTATATCGACCACCTTGATCACATCTGCAACGAGGCCACTGCAGCTATCGAGAACAAGGATAGAATAATCATCCTTTCCGACCGTGCAACATCCGCCGATCGAGTACCTGTTTCCGCTCTCCTTGCATGCGGAATGGTACACCATCATTTGGTTAACAACAAATGGCGGTCTCTTGCTGCACTTGTGGTTGAGACTGCCGAAGCCCGTGAGGTTCACCACATGTGTGTACTCGTTGGTTACGGATGTGATGCTGTCAATCCCTACCTTGCCATGGAATGCATCATCAAGATGAACCGCGAGAAGTTGATCCGAAAAAAGCTTACCGATGAAGAGCTCATCCGCAACTATAAGTACTCTGCAGACGGGGGTATTTTGAAGGTTATGAGCAAGATGGGTATCTCTACCTTGGCCAGTTACAAGGGCGCCCAAATCTTCGAAGCCCTCGGGGTTGATGACACAGTCGTTGACAGATGCTTCAAAGGCACTGCCACTAGGATCAAGGGTATCACTTTCGAGCTTATCGCAGAGGACGCCTTCAGATTCCATGAGAAGGGTTTCCCATCGCGATACACTGTCAGCATTCCAGGTTTAGCTGAGTCTGGAGAATATCATTGGCGTGATGGCGGAGAGCCTCACATCAACGACCCGACCTCAATCGCCAATATTCAAGACGCGGTCCGAACCAAAAACGATAAATCCTACGAGGCATACTCCCTTTCTGAGTACGAACAGATTAAGTCTTGTACCCTCCGTGGTCTCTTGGACTTCAAATTTGAGGAGTGCACCCCTGTTCCAATCGATCAGGTAGAGCCCTGGACTGAGATCGTTCGAAGGTTCTGCACAGGAGCCATGTCTTACGGCTCCATCTCTATGGAATCTCACTCTACCCTCGCTGTCGCCATGAACCGCCTTGGAGGCAAGTCCAACACAGGTGAGGGAGGAGAAGACCCAGAGCGATCTGAGAGAATGGCCAATGGCGATACCATGAGGTCTGCCATCAAACAAGTTGCCTCGGGACGATTTGGTGTCACATCTAACTACTTGGCTGATTCTGATGAGCTTCAAATCAAGATGGCTCAAGGTGCTAAGCCCGGAGAAGGTGGCGAGCTTCCTGGCCACAAAGTGTCCAAGTCTATTGCCCGCACTCGTCATTCTACCCCTGGCGTCGGCCTCATCTCACCACCACCACATCATGATATCTACAGTATTGAGGACTTGAAGCAGTTAATCTATGATCTGAAATGCGCCAACCCTCGATCGCGTGTGTCTGTCAAGCTTGTCTCTGAGACTGGTGTCGGTATTGTCGCATCAGGTGTCGCCAAGGCCAAGGCTGACCATATCCTGATTTCTGGGCACGATGGCGGAACAGGTGCCTCTCGGTGGACCGGTATCAAGTATGCTGGACTTCCTTGGGAGTTGGGTCTTGCAGAGACCCATCAAACCTTGGTTCTCAATGATCTTCGTGGTCGGGTGGTTGTTCAGACTGATGGGCAGCTCAGAACCGGCCGTGATGTTGCCATTGCCTGTCTCCTCGGTGCTGAGGAGTGGGGTTTTGCTACCACCCCTCTTATTGCTATGGGATGTATCATGATGAGAAAGTGCCATTTGGTAGGTAGAAGGGTTCCTTTAAATGTTTCAGGAAATTTTGAACATTAAGACTAACCGAGATTCTATAGAATACCTGCCCTGTTGGTATCGCTACACAAGATCCTGAGCTCCGCAAGAAATTCCAAGGTTCTCCCGAACATGTAATTAACTTTTTTTATTACATCGCAAACGAGCTTAGGGCGATCATGGCCAAGCTAGGGTTCCGTACCATCAATGAGATGGTTGGTCATGCTGAAGTATTGAGAGTGCGCGAGGATCTACGCACCAACAAGACCCAGAACATCGATCTCTCTTTGATTCTGACTCCAGCGCACAAGCTCCGACCAGGCGTTGCGACCTTCAACGTCCGAAAGCAAGACCATCGCCTCTATGTTCGACTTGATAACAAGCTCATCTCTGAGGCCGAACTTACCCTCGACAAGGGTCTACCATCCAGAATTGAATGTGACATAGTCAACACTGATCGTGCTATGGGCACTTCTCTTTCTTATCAAGTCTCAAAGCGATATGGTGAAGAGGGTCTTCCGATGGACACCGTTCACGTCAATATCAAGGGCTCTGCTGGTCAATCTTTCGGAGCATTCCTAGCCTCTGGTATTACCCTCGAGCTTGAAGGTGATGCCAACGACTATGTCGGGAAGGGTCTTTCAGGTGGCAGACTTATCATTTATCCTCCCCGCGCTGCTGTGTTCAAAGCCGAGGAGAACGTCCTCGTCGGGAATGTTTGCTTGTATGGTGCCACCAGCGGAACATGCTTCTTCCGTGGTGTAGCCGCCGAGCGTTTTGCTGTACGTAACTCTGGAGCTACTGCTGTTGTTGAGGGTGTCGGCGATCACGGTTGCGAATACATGACTGGAGGTCGTGTGCTCATTCTTGGAAGCACTGGCCGTAACTTCGCAGCCGGTATGTCTGGAGGCATTGCATACATTCTCGATATTCAGCAAGACTTCATGTCTAAGCTCAATCCTGAAATGGTTGAAGCTTCAGGCATTGATGATCCCGCCGAGATTGCATATGTGCGTGGCTTGATCGAAGACCACCACCACTACACCGGCTCTGAGCTTGCTGCTCGTATTCTCCTCGACTTCAACCGTGCCCTACCCCGCTTTGTCAAGATCCTTCCAGTCGATTATAAGAGAGTCTTGGAAGAAGAGGCAGCCAAGGCAGCAGAAGCCAAGCGCAATGAGTACCAGCTTCCTCTCCTTCCTGGCAATCCAGTCCGCACTCTCCATGAGAAGAACCTGAAAGAGAAGCACAAGAAGTCAGATCTCCAAGACATCGAGGAGACTATCAGTGACGCAAGTGCTGAAAAGAAGAAGAAGGCTCTCGTTCTGGACAAGACTAAAGGTTTCATGAAGTACCAGCGCCGTTCTGAAAAATACCGCAAGGCCGAAACTCGAACCCGCGATTGGGCCGAGCTTTCAAAACGTCTTGACGAAGACGAACTCAAATATCAAGCTGCTAGATGCATGGACTGTGGTGTTCCCTTCTGTCAATCTGATACTGGATGCCCAATCTCAAACATTATTCCCAAATGGAATGAGCTCGTCTTCCAAAACCAATGGCGAGATGCATTGAATCGTCTGCTCATGACAAACAACTTCCCCGAGTTCACTGGCCGTGTCTGCCCAGCCCCTTGTGAAGGTGCATGTGTCCTTGGTATCAATGAGGATCCAGTTGGCATCAAGTCCATCGAGTGTGCTATCATCGATCGTGGGTTCGATATGGGATGGATGGTACCACAGCCTCCTAAGATTCGAACTGGTAAGAAAGTTGCGATCATTGGTTCTGGGCCAGCTGGCTTGGCTTGTGCCGATCAACTTAACAAAGCTGGTCATCTTGTAACAGTCTACGAGCGTGCTGACCGTGCCGGAGGTCTTCTTATGTACGGTATCCCGAACATGAAGCTCGACAAAAAGATTGTTAAGAGAAGAACCGACTTCATGGCAGCAGAAGGCATCACCTTCAAGACAGGAGTCGCGATTGGGGAAGACATCCAGCTGGTGGACTTGAAGGCTGAGAATGATGCTGTTGTCATTGCTACCGGCGCAACAGTGGCTAGAGATCTTCCAATCAAGAACCGTAACCTCGAAGGTATTCATTTCGCTATGCAATTCTTACACAAAAATACCAAGTCCCTCCTCGACTCCGAACTCGCTGACGGAGAATACATCTCTGCTAAAGGCAAGAATGTTGTTGTCATCGGAGGTGGGGACACTGGTAACGATTGTATCGGTACTTCCGTCCGTCATGGTGCTAAGTCGGTTGTGAACTTCGAGCTCTTGCCACAGCCACCACCAGAGCGTGCCCGCGACAACCCATGGCCACAATGGCCAAGAATCTACCGTGTCGACTACGGCCACATTGAGGTTAAGCAACACATGGGCAAGGATCCTCGCGAGTACTGTGTCATGTCCGAAGACTTTGTCGACGATGGAACCGGAAAGGTCAAAGGTATCAATACCATTCGCGTTGAGTGGACAAAGTCTGCTACCGGTGGCTGGGATATGAAGAAGATTGAGGGGTCACAGCAATTCTTCCCGGCTGAGCTTGTTCTTCTATCTATGGGTTTCTTGGGCCCTGAGGACCGTGTTCTTGGTGACGAGATTGAGAAGGATGCTCGCAAGAACGTCAAAACTCCTCCCGGAAAGTACCACACCAACGTTGAGGGTATTTTTGCGGCTGGTGATTGTCGCCGTGGCCAGTCCCTGATCGTCTGGGGGATCAACGAGGGTCGTCAATCCGCTCGTGAGGTCGATCTCTATCTCGAGAACTCGACCAGCCTTCCTGTCACTGGTGGTATTGTTAAGCGTACTGCCACTGAGATTCTTGGAAAGAAACCCACCCGCGAAATCCAAGGACGTGTTGAGCAGGCCTCCATTCAGGTCACGGCTGCTGCAAGCTAATGAGTCGAGGCATCACAGTTTTGGTTACGAGTTTTACGGTTCATGGGCAGGAAACATCAGCATTTTAATGTGGCCCGGGCCGAGAGAATAGCAATCTGGATGAATAACGTCACGAGACATGGGACACGGTGAGCATTTGCACAAGTTTTCAGCCATTTGTACGAGGATCTACAGAGAATGGGGAGCTGGCTGGCTTTTTGATGATGATGGGATGCGTTTCGCGATACCACTTGCATCGATTTTGCGATTTTTATTGAGTTCATGGAAGCAGGCGCGCAATGATTTCTCTCTTTTTTTGACCTTTTTATTGTACATAGTATGAATTCACTCTCGTATATACCATGAGTGTGCCTTTCCCCCTCAAAGCTTGTGAAATCTTGTGGTAGGGAATCTTCCGCCAACATAAAGTCAAAGGCTGGATATGTGATGGTAAAACCTCTTTACTAGTGGCCATTCGGGCCGGATAAACTTTAGACCGGTGAACTCTTCTAACGACGCGCCACTGAGCACGAGGGATGTGCTGCGATGTTGATTGGACAATTAACAGCTTTCCATGATCTGCATGCAAGTGGGGCAGTCGTGATACTGCATGAAGAACAAGATCTGAGCTACACCTGGGATCTACTTCGTGAACAGCAGTTTGTGTTCCGACCGATTGAACGGTTTTTTTTGCCGCACAAACTCTCCTAAGGACAGGGAAAGCTGATACGGCTACACAAGGAGCGTTTCCTCTGAGACACCATCACACGTCATCAAGATGCGTTTCGGACAAACGTTACGCAACGCCATCTATGCACCGTGGAAGGCACATTATATCGACTATAGCAAGCTGAAAAGCATCCTGCGGGAAGATGCCAAAGATGACCGCCCCTGGACGGAGGAAGACGAGGCAAAGTTCTCGGAGGAGATCCTTTCGATACAGCTAAATAAGGTCGCCGCCTTCCAAGCACAGACATTCGAGCAGCTGGAGCAGCGTGCGACCAAGGCTGCCGAGAAGCTCAAGGATCTAGGGATTGAAGATGGGAAGGCAAAAGGAGATATTACGATTGGCAGGCTGAAGGAGATTGAGGAAGAGCTGGATGCCATCACGAATGACGCCAAGGAACTGAAAAAATACAGCAGCATCAACTACACCGGCTTTGTGAAGATTGCGAAGAAACATGATCGGAAGCGAGGGGCCAACTATAAGATCAAACCGATTTTGCAGAGTCAGCTGCATAACAAGCCGTTCAACTCCGAACAGAGCTACTCTCCCTTGCTGAACAAGCTATCGATGATGTACTTTGCTGTCAAACAGCAACTAGAGGATAATACTGAGCTACTAGGCGTAGCTACGCCAGATGCTCAATCACTGACTCAAAATGGGGAGAGATACACAGCACATAAGTGTAAGTTCGGAATACATCTAGATTCGACTATTCTAACGTGATTGCAGTCTGGATTCACCAGGATAACCTTCTCGAGGTCAAGACCTATGTTCTCCGTCGACTGCCATCCCTCGTGTACAGTGAGCAATCGTCCAAGACATTGGAGGCTCAAGGCGACCCAACTCTTAACTCCCTCTATTTCGACAATGCGGATTTCTCCTTATACACACAGAAGGCGGATCGACAGATTGATGCTTCTTCCCTACGTGTTCGGTGGCATGGGCAACTAGATAAAGATCCTGACCTTGTTATTGAGCAAAAGATCATTCACCTGAATGGAAGTAGCGAAGAGAAGCGGTTTAATATCAAGGAGAAGTATGTCCAGCCATTTATCAAGGGCGAGTATAAGATGGAAAAGACTATTCAGAAAATGGAAAGGGCACAACAACCAGAAGCCAAGATTCAGGAATACAAGAATACCGTCAATGGTATTCAGAAATTTATCTTGGACAACAGGCTGCAGCCAACATTGCGAGCCAATTACACTCGCACAGCATTTCAGAAGCCTCTTGATGATCGGGTTAGGATATCGATTGATACGTCACTTGCATTGATCAGAGAAGACGCGTTGGACGATAACCGCCCCTGCAGAAATCCTGCTAGTTGGCATAGATTGGACATTGATAACACACCCATGGTGTACCCATTTCCCAACATTAACCAAGGAGAAATTTCCCGTTTCCCGCACGCCATTCTAGAGATCAAGGTTAAGGAGGATGGCATAAGCAAACCTCCAAAATGGATTGATGATTTGATGGCCTCCCATCTCGTACACAAAGCCCCTCGCTTTTCAAAGTTTGTCCAGGGTGTTGCGACTTTATTTGAAGACCAAGTTAATACCTATCCGTTTTGGCTTAGCGACTTGGAAACAGATATCCGAAAGGATCCACAAGCGGCTTTCGAAGAAGAGGAGCAGCGAAAGGCGAAAAGAGCGGAGGACGAAGCGACATTTGGTAGCTATATTGGTACCTCCAAACAAAGCGCGAGCTATAAAGCAGCAGTAAGCTCCCCGCTTGGGAAGTCGTATTTGCAAGAGCGCATCAATGAAGAGGAACGTGCCGAGCGTCAACGTGCAGGAAGACGTTCAGGCTTTGATGGGAAGAGTAAATCTCAAAACACGAACGCGGAAGAGAATGGAGAGTCAAGTGGTGGGTATGGCACTTTGTCTTCCGTGTTCCCCTCTTTCTCAATTTCACGGTACGCCAAAGCCCGCCGAGAGAAGAATGTACCTCTCCCACCCGGTGTTACACGGCCTACCCAGTTGATCAAAGACTCTGGGCCACTACAAGTCGAGCCCAAAGTTTGGCTCGCCAACGAACGCACATTCATCAAGTGGCAACATATCTGTGTTCTTCTCGGCGCACTCGCTGTAGGCTTGTATGGTGCCGCTGGTGAAGATATGGTAGCCGCGTGGATGGGAATCAGCTACGTGGTTATTGCAATCTTTGCCGGAGGATGGGGATACTATATGCATTTGAAACGGAGAAACATGATTGTTGCGAGAAGTGGGAAGGATTTTGATAACATGATTGGGCCAATGATCATTAGCTTTGCTTTGATGGTTGCCCTGGTTTTAAACTTTGTGTTCAAGGTTCGTTATAACTTTATCTCGATACGAGATATATCACACTAACAACTAAACAGTATCGACAAGCCATGAGCTTACTAGACAACAACAATGGCAACTCGACACTGCCATCTGGTAGGGAATGGGAAGAAGCTGGGAAACTTGAATTGTTATAACAGCAAACCTCAAATGTTTAGGATTTCGAGACGATGTATGTTTATGAATGGGCATTTGGGTTTAATTAATAGGTGCATGGATGGTTACATAGCGCCTAGCTGGGGGTTAAACACCTTTTCTGGACCAGGCAAAATGAAATACTAAATTGAAGCTTTGATATGGAATGTTGCAACAGCAGTGGTACAGGTAGACCCGGTGAAGATTGGCAATTATACATGTCCGGCTTTGAAATATGCTAATTGCGCCGATACTTACTTCTAATCTCGGACATCTTCTCTCGAACAAAGCTTTATCTATTACTCTGCGTTTTTCTATTTAAGAAATTGCATCCTTATTTCTCAAGTGAGCAAGCATTCTCGTCATAAGTTCCTGGCAGATATCTATCACTGCCAACAGATACGCTGCTACCTATTCCTACAGAATTCTATGCATGTTACAGATAATTTCATCTCATCAACATTTGAGAAAAAGAAGAGGTTCATGTACCACATTTACATTAGCTCTTTCCAATTACAAAAACATTTTCTCAAACCCAACAAGCGTAACATCGTGCCTGCTACAACGTAGACTCTCCTCTATCATTATCCATTATCACTAAATCCTTCCTTCCCATCTATAATTCCAGCTAAACATCAAACTCTCGTAATGCCTGGCTCATCCACATGCTCTCTCTCTCTCCCTCTCTCGAACAACCTACCTAAAGAGTATATTTCGTACAGATGCCATGAGCGAAAAACCCGTCACCAGTAGAGCCTCTAGTTATGGAGCGGGAGAGTCTTGCAACAGTGTTGAGGAGGTTCTTGCTGTTCTTCGTCTAGAGAGTCGGAATGATACGAGTATAAGATCAGCCTCTGATGGTATTGACCTTGCACATGTCACGAACATAGACTCTAATCCCGAGGCTCTGAGAGGAATGGGAAAACCTACGGCTATTGCCTCTACTTTTGCAAGCTCAGAAGACACAAACCCAATATTCACAGCTGAGGTCTCCGATATCACCGGAAACTCTAGTGATATACCTCCCGGTTCTACTGGCTCAAAAGACACAAACAGCGCAACCAAAACCTTCCGCTCCTCAGATCCTGCAGTTGCTGATAACCTCAACGACGCCGACGACATCGACAATAGCCCACAGGTCCTCTTGGAATATCGTCCTCGCGCCGATGGTCATGCCGCATCCCGTATCAAGAATCAATGGGACTGGCTGAAGTGGCTTTACAACCCCAATACTTCGCCTGATTTCTCAGAGATTGAGCATCTGGGTTACGATGATATCGTACTCACACCTCAACAGGCTGCTTCCAGTGGAGAATTTCCGGATGGCTACCAAGTGCCATCCCAAAAAGTACCTCTCCATGATATAGAAAGTTTTGGAAGGCGCCCAGGGAGCATTACGGACACTTATCCAAGACACGATATCTCTCATGAGCAACCACACCATGCCTCGAGCAGAAGAATATCCAACAATGGAGTTACTCAGCCGTTAGACAAGGGGAAAAATCCAGAGCGCGCTCAAGATGACTCACCTATAGTTCAAAACCCTTATCCACCTTCAATGCCCGACGATATTATGCCTAATCAGGGCTGGCCGTTCGCTGATCCTACCTTAATTGTAATCCACACTACCTACATCCCTTCCTCTTCCTTCCAGGATAAGAAATGGCCTGCCATAGCCAGCATTCATTTCCACACCCAAAATTACGACTTCTTTAAAGATATCCATACAAGAGGCGGGGGATATAAAGACTATGAGCTTAGGAACTATACAGAACAGGTCCCGCGGGAATATACGTGGAGTGTCGAGAAGGGAACACTCTGGGCCATCATTATAGCACTGGAAACCTTAGTAGAAAGAGTGAGGAGAGTAAAAAATATGGAAACATGGGATTGGGATGTGAGTTAGCCCCTCTTTTGTACTATTGAACTGTTTGTGTTAAGGCTATGCTTCAAAGAAAGGAAGCCAGGAATTCTGATTGATGCTTACTGATCATAGTTGGTAATCATCAAAACCGAATCGCGTTTCTTCTTGGAAACATTGAAGATATACCTTGGTCACGAAGGAGCTGGTTTCCCTCAATGGAAAGAGTCGCATCCCTATGCAGCAGCACTTGCAAGAATCTGCGACCTCATAGGAAAGCTTAGACCATACTTGCAGGTTTCATTTCAGTAAGTATGCAGGCTTGTGATGCATGTTTCCATTGCTCTACAGCCTCAACGAGCTTTAGATTTAAAGTCTGCGCAAAGTCTGAGTGAAATTTACTCCTCAAAAAGTGATGACAGTTCTCAGGAGGCGGGATTATCAAGATTACACATTTGCTCATGAATTTTGCTCGACATTTGGACTAACTATGTGATTCCGTTTCCAGGTTAGCTTGCCACGAGCAGACCCAAGCGGTCAGGATAGCAAAGGACGCTCAAGAAGCATACGAGCAGCAATGGAAGGAACATATCTTCAAAGGCAAGGTGGAGTTTGATGTACGTGATTTGCTTGCTTTTTTGACTGCGCGAGTAGACCAGCAGAAGACAGTGCCTTTAGATATTTCCACAATGGCGAGGGCGTTGTCGGAAACCGAAGAAGAGGAGAAGGGTGTGAGGCAAGAGTTGATTGCATGTCTCGAAAGGAAGAGGGAAATGAAATCAGAAAGAAAATGGGGGGAGGAATCAGAGGCGTATGATGTCGGTTTTGAGAATATGGCTGCTAACCATCAGAAAGTAAGTCACGATCTCCCCGCAGAATCTTATAAATCTTGAGGCACTCTCTGACCTATATTTCCACGGGGATGAGCAAACTGACTTCAACAATACGATTTTAGGAAGATAAAGATTCATCTAGATCCGATACTCTGAAGGCGGATATATCTAGAGCTGCGAAAACAAAACAGCCTGAGGTGCATATCTTGGAG